>JAQAHW010000035.1:1430000-2096448 GCA_027580185.1 Tuta absoluta | reverse complement strand
AAAATCTATCACAGTATCATAAGTACCCAGATATCACAATAAAACAATTTTAAACGGATTTAAGTTGTGTTTATATTGTATTTTACAATTCCTACTATTATTTGTTTTATTGTGATGAGTAACAGTTGTGCAAACTCAAGAAAATATTAAGTACCCAGATATTTAGAAACTTTCAGAAAAGTAGCGCCACTCGCCTTAATAATATCTCTCTTCGTAGAAACAATACACCAGAAAGTCTTATGTACAAGTTTTTGGTGTTATCTCAAAGCAAAATTGAAACCTGCAAACTCTATGAAATGCTTATTAGCTGTACTGCACCTATTTAAAGTGATGGTTGAAAG
The DNA here is from genome assembly GCA_027580185.1 of Tuta absoluta. Taxonomy (NCBI): domain Eukaryota; kingdom Metazoa; phylum Arthropoda; class Insecta; order Lepidoptera; family Gelechiidae; genus Tuta; species Tuta absoluta. Next base: position 2,096,107 of record JAQAHW010000035.1, on the reverse strand, counting down.
TGCCACGTTTGGTACTAATTGTTGTATCTCAAATAACTAATTAAACTTTAAGATTATACCAAAAACTTGTGCAAAGGACATTCCGCAGTATTGTTTGCATGAAGAAATATGTTTTCTTCGTAAATTGGCGTTAGTTCTGCGACACTACTCGCCTTAAATAACCACAAAAAAACGGTATTTTATTGGAGCTGGAGTCAGATTCGTTATCTACACAAATAGGCCAATACACGTTGCTCAGCATGATACCTAAGTGGTTAATTCAAGTAGAAAAGAGATGTTTTTTTTACTTCCTATGTGTCAATGACTCATCTGATTGTAAGATTATGACACAGGAAAAAACACCTCAACAATCTTTGGTTACAGTTATTTGAATTTGTACGTGCTACTCCAAATGTAGTGACTAAAGCAACAAGAATGTTTTACGATGTTTTTTGTGATCTTACTCAATTTTCCTACTCTATAAGTTGCGTCACTAAAATAAAAAACGTGAGCTACAGATTGGTCCTTCCAGCTGAATCGGAACCAACGACTAATAGATCTTCGTTGCCTACCCCGCAAGCGAGAAAGGCGTGGTATGTATGCACGTGTAGAATATCGGTGATACCTAGGCACTTATTCTATTCTAAGCCAGCACTACACGTCATAATCCTTCGCCTTGCAGGTAGGTCATATTCACTATTCTGACTTTACCTATGCACTAAAATAGCTGGGCCCCAATTCTTTTATTTTTTGTCACTGTATTTGCCTTCGAAACTGAATTGTTATTCTTTTGCCATTATGGTTATCTATACTTCAAATTGTTAGCGGAATACGAAACTAGGAGCAGTAGTTTAACTTTATACTAACCATTGGTTTGCGCACCCACACATACACACGCTCGCCCGACCTATACGTACACGACTACTACAAAGAATCTCGTGTCACAGTACTGTACTGCCGCCGTTTTTGTTTCAGTATCAAAAAATCGGGAAAAATTATATCTAGAAACCTAACTATTTATTTATTTACAATGTGATTCATTGTTTTCTTACTGTAAGTTAGCATTATGGTGCCTAAATGTGATATCACTTGAATTCGGGTTCGCAAAACCAGATTGTTGACATCCCTGCCCGTGCCAATGTAGGTACTAGGTAGATTTAGGCGGAAAGGTGCTCGAGTTAATTTACTGCTCCTTGGTATATTGTGCTGACACTCTATTAAAACACAACTGTTGCGCTTTTAAAAAAAGACGCGTTACATAAAATATGTGAATGTTGAGCACAACGCCTACAAATTACTGTCGCAGTTTGGCGTGAGTCGGTAAATTTTTGTAAAACTTTGTAACTTTGACATACCTCACACACACATATCACGCCCATTATCCCTTGCGGTTTAGGCAGAGCGTAAACGGCCGCAAAACGGACATTTACGCCACGGCTGACATATAATATATATTTGAGGGTCATTCAGAAAATTGTGTATCGCCATAGCGACAACTTGTCAGCCCATCGACTAAATTTGCAATACACACCCTCAAGTCCCTTAATCGCCTCTTACAACTCCCACGGGAAAGAAATGGGGTGATGCTATTCTAAGCCGGCATCACACGGCACTTTGATATACCTAATTTAAAAAAATAGTGGAATACGGCCCCTGACTTGACTTATAGCTCGTTGACGAGCGTTGCAAGTTCAACAATCCAGGTATTTCAGGTGTTACAGTCTTTATTGTTCGACGGCAATAATAATAAATATGCCAGCGAGTTTACAACCGGGAAGTTTAGTAACGCATTTATTTCTAAATGTGTTTTCGGCTATTTTAAGGATGGCCTTATAGACCGAACAACCAAAGAGATTTCGACCACAAAAGATATAATTTTATTTTAACTAGGATATAGCTTAGAAGCATTGTACTTGACATATTAACAAAAACGTATGTAAGTATAAGTTTTTCTCATTTGCGTTAGCCATTAAAGAAAAACTCTTACGACAAATGGGGTGGTGCTATCCTAAGCCAACATGACACGGCAAATCAACAACAATCCAGTCTACTTACTCGAAAATTGGACCACTGGAGCAACAGACGATTCTCCAAAGCCCTTGATCTAATTCTGGTTCTCAATCACTGCCATACTTAACACATCATGCAAAAATAACGTAATGCAGCGTTCACACACTCAAGCCAGGAAAATAGTAAGGGAAGTGGGCAGCGCGAGCATGTAAACAGGTTACTCGCGTTGCTACTCGTCATGCCGCTGCCACTTCCCGTGCTACCTCGATTGTCGGTTTTTCGTGCGCGAGACAAAGGAAGGGCAGCAGAAACGCGAAGATAATCTATAGCAATCTCGCTCACTCGTATTGCTGGGAGTAGTGTATGACGGCAATGTATGAACATTCACTCGCGTTGATACTTCCGCGGAAGTATTTCGAGCAATATTCGCGACAGCGGCAGGAGCAGGAGCATGTGCACAGTAGTGTGAACGTAGCATAATATTTGTATACAGGTCAGTTCTTGACACACATTCGGTCCCAACTCTTGTTTTGTTTTTCGACCTCTTGCAGACCGCATTCTGGGGCAATCAGGCGTTATGGCAACTCCGACATTAGCTCCATGACGTGTGTGGAGATGAGACCATTGTGGTGAGACTCTTCTCTCTTTTCGTGTGGGACACCGAGTCGCCCAACGACCCGATGAACCCTGGTGACAGAGTTTTTCAACCGCCTACTACCACGTAGGCCTCTGACATGGTTGTGTAACGACCGCCGTCTAAATAATCATAGACAGCAACCGGGACCGACGGCTTAACGTGCCTTCCGAAGCACGGAACCGTTTCTTTTCGGACAATCAGTTGGTTCACCCTGCAATGTCCTAACCAGTCGGCCGTCATTGATTCAGCCAGTGGTGAGACTACTGTAGGAGATGGATAAGGGAGAGGTTATGGTTATGTTATTTATGACCGACAAGTTTCACAGGCCAAAATCGGATCAGGGCCCGTATTTTTATGCCTTTGAAGTATCTCAGTTGTGTATTGATACAATCAGCACAAAAAAGATTTTTTTTATCGCTGGACTGTGCAATTTTGGCCCTGGGGCTTTGAAATCTACACCTGACTATTTGGTGGGGGGCTAGGGTTCACCCGGAGAAGTTTTTGGTTGTTCAAACAACAGGCCCAATCGCGCGCTTGGGTCGGTTGCTTGAGGAGCTTGTGGAGTGTGATCTATTCGCAATGGCTGCAGCAGTGGCTACCGTGATGTCGTAATCATCATCTGAAAGGACGTGTCTGGGACGGTGTTTAAAACGTGAGGTTGGATGGGGGAAATAGTTGGACGCGGCAACTATTAAGGGGTTTTTATAATGGCGAGCGTTGTCGAAGAAAGGACACGACGCTTCCTTCATATATGCTTTAATGGTAGGGAGACATAAGTCAAAATGTAAAAAAACCGGCCAAGTGCGAGTCGGACTCGCGCACGATGGTTTCCGTACCATTATTTATAACAAAAGAACACGTGTTTTGTATAGCAGCCTACATTAATATTTATTTTATTCTAATTTTTAGTATTTGTGGTTATAGCGGCAACAGAAATACATCATCTGTAAAAAATTTAACTGTCTAGGTATAACGGTTCAGGAGATACAGCCTCGTAACTGTAGGACAGACGGACGGACAGACAGACGGACACCGAGCCTCAGTAATACGGTTTCCGTTATTACCCTAAGCATGAATACTAAATTGAATACACTATTAATGACGAAAGTCGCAGGTTAATATCCTGCCCGCGCTTGAAAATTTTGCAAGTTTTCAAATAATTATGTCTTAAAAATATTTGTTTGTTTATATGCGCTAAATCGCAAGCGCAACTTACCTAATTTTACTTAGGTACTTACCTAAAAAAGGTAGTGTTTTACGAGCGATAAATAATCTATTGGAAACGCCCTCTAATAAACTTAAATGAAATAGACAACAACAAGACGTTTAGTTCTAAATGGAATGTAATTATTTTCATAATATTGAGTTTAAACGTTTCAATATTCGGGAAACACCTTCTTTAGCTGTATTAAATAAATGATTTTCATTATTTTTTCGTGTGATGGCGGCTTAGAATAGCATCACCCTATTTCTTGAGGGTGTGTATTGCAATTTCAGGCGATAGGCTGACAACCTGTCACTATTTCAATACACAATTTTCCGAATGACCCTCAAATATTTGTCACACGTGGCGTAAATGTCCGTTTTTTGCGGCTGTTCACGCTCTGCCTACCTTGCAAGGGCTTATAGGCGTGATATGTGTATGTGTTATTTAAAATTCATGACTATTCCCGCCATCACGACACTAATGCGGAAATATTGATTGTTTTCATAATTTGGATTATTTATTAAGATTTAATTAAGATATTGGATATGGCAACTGTCGTAGCAACCAAAGTACCGCAGTTCCAATAAGTCGTTTTTGACAGCTGTCAGATTCGTGATAATACTATGGCAGAGGGTCCATTTTCCTTTGTTGACATCTTTCTTAGTATGGAGATGTTGGCTGTCAAATGCGACTTATTGGAACGGCGGTACTTTAGTGCGTAACATAGTCTATTATTATACCATGGTGCGTAATTAAAACTTCAACATAATAAGTCTCACTCGTGGTTTATTTTTCAAAAATAGAAATTATTAAAAACGTTACAAATATAAAGTTTCGTAAACAACAAAAATTTCACAAATTTAACTTAATAATACTTATCTTTCAAGAAATATGTTTTAAGTAGCTAAGCTAATTAATCATTTATTTATGTTATACTTCCTAAAAAATTGTGATCTTAAGTACATACAGTTATATTTTTAAAGATTTTATGTTATTTCTTAAAAAACATATATTTGAAATAACATAAAACCATTATTATTAATATTATCAAGCTGTCAGAATTTTTTTTTAGCAAATTACCAAGCATAGTGTCAAAACCTACTGTTAAAAACAACATTAGATATTATATAAAATAAACGAAGCAAAAAGTAAGATTAATACTTATAATAATAATGGTAAACAAATAGGTATCTAATAATCTATCTACACCTATTTTTCGACTAGTGTGTGGTTCAGCTTTACAAAACAAAACAGACATAGATTTTGTAGAAGTTGTACTGCAGAAATTTCTGAACACATTAGATACTAAGATGAGAGGCAGGTTAAGGTGGTTCTCCCAATTATTCCAATACAATGGGAAATAGGCATTCTCGAGTGTCATGTAGAGGGCGCTGGGCTTAATTGAAATAACGTTTCTTCACACAAAACTGTACCACTTTATAAATTCTTCTTTATTTTGTGTTTATTGAATTGTTCTAAATTTATTATTGGTTATTTGATTACTTACTCGAATGAGACTCAATATAAAAGCAAAGCGATAAGTTTATTTTGTAGTCTAACAAACTAAGATAATTAATTTGTAACGAACACAACGTGAAACGGAACCTGAGACAAAACTATGGCTGACGCCAGCCATATTGAAACGTTAAAATTTCAGTTTAGCACAGCGCCCACTGGTTTGACATTCAGAACTATCAACAGAACTGTCAACAGAAAAACTCCCATTACGGCTACGGTGCGTGTACGAGGTTATTAATAAAATAAGATAGAAATGCGCAATTTCCTTTCGTCTGACAGACGCATTCGATAAGCAAGGCAACAAGTGGGAGAACCACCTTCGATATATATTTTAAAGCACCACTATATTTTGCGATAGCACATTTTTAACACTTTCTTGGTCTCTTACTTTTTATATACGGGGTGTAAGGGACGGTGTACCGAAAACTTTGCAGGCATGATCAGACCATGAAACTGAACAACTTTTTCTATGGAAGCTATGTTGGTAAACGAGATTATTTTTTCGACAAAATTTCCCTTACAAAATTACCGATCAGCTGACTGACTTCCTATAGAAACTCGAAAAAAAAGTCTTTTCCCAACATAGGCACCATAGTAAAAGTTGTTCAGTTTCATGGTCTGATCATGCCTGTTAAGTTTTCGGTTCAGCGTCCCTTACACCCTGTATATTGCCAATTTAAGAGACCATGCGGTAAAAGAGATTCCACAGACGTGGCGCTTTCATCCAAAGGCAATACCTATGTCACAATGCCTTCAATTTGGGATATGAATTCTCTTAACTTACCTACCTCAAAATAGTGCTGTCACTTTCCGTCAAATAGGTTTAGAAAAGGATTGGAGACATCTAAGTTCTGTCGTGTTTAAAAATGTATGGGTTCTTCGCAATTTCGAGTCAATTTAGTTGCCATTGTTTTCATCTTCGCATTAATAATGCGAAGATGAAAACAATGGAATAGAACACGTATTTTGCGACAAAATATGTGACATGACTAAATTATCTCCTATCCTTTTCTATTTGACAGAAAGTGACTGCAGTATTTTAAGGTGAATTTAGAGAATTTATATCCCGAATTGAGGCCAGGGGCGCGTTCATGATGTTTCTCCTAGTTGGTATTTTCTCCGATGACAGGTCATAAAACCGCGTTTTAGCACGACAGTCAGGAGAAATTTTCTACCATAAGCTCCAAAACGTGGTTTTACGAACTGTCAAAGTATAAAAGAGCAACGAAAGATACATTATCCGCGGTCCATTGAACGCGCCCCAGCATGTTTCCAGTTTATGCCACATGAAGCCCTTTCGTAACATGGACTGGTTTGGTTATTCTTTACGTAGATGGCGCTGGTCATAATCCCCTAAGCCTCCGTGACTTCAGCGAGTACGGTGACCACGAAGGACTCAATGCCACACTCGTTGACTCCTCGTCTGATGCGGAAGTAGCCCCCTTCGCCCCATTCCTTGCCCCAGCTGTTGGCTACGATCTGGAAAAACAAGATTTCTTGTACAGTCAAGACCAGGCTGGGTTAGACAGTCTGGACTTTAGACCGTTCTTATGACGTGAGCATAAGACTTGCAGTTTGAGTGTCTAACCGCACGTGAGCTTGACTGTACCGAATGTTTTGAGGTTTTGGTTGTCCAAAGAAAATTTCCAGATTCTACACATGACAAGCTTGACGAAAGCACAATTTAAGTTTTATAATTATATCCTTAACAAAAGGAAGAGGAAAACTGTACTACCAATATCAAGTACATGATCAATTTGATCAGTCAGCTATTATATCTAAGAAAACTAGCAAATTTTCTGCCGCAGCGCAGGTAGGATTTGAACCTGCAACTTTCGCTATCAGTACTAGCGGCGCCTCCTCCATCTGAGCTACTGCGACTCAATCGTTGCACGCCCATTTATAAATTATGAAAGTGTATCTCTTTCGATGCCGTGAGATGCCGGCTTAGAAAAGCATCAGCCCATTTCTTTCCCTTGGGAGTCGTAAGTGGCGACTTAGGGACTCGCGGGTGTGTAATTGTGTATTGCAATTTTAGGCGATGGGCTGACAACCTGTCACTATGGCGATACACTATTTTCCGAATGACCCTCAAATATTTGTCAGACGTGGCGTGAAAGTCCGTTTTTTGCGGCCGTTTGGGCTCTGCCTACCCCGCAAGGGATTATAGGCGAGATATGTGTATGTATGTATCTCTTTCTACCAGGATAGTAATGCAACGATAGAGCCGCGGTAGCCCAGACAAAAGAGCGTCGCTAGTACAGATAGCGAAAGTCGAATGTTCGAATCCTGCCAGCCAGCAGCGGTGCAATTTTGCAAGTTCTCCAAAACTATGGATGGTCTTCTGGTTATGAAGGTCTACTTACCCAGTATTTCTCCCCTCTCTCTTCTCCCCATCCAATGATTCTCACACTGTGCAGACCTTTCGCCGCCTCATTACCAAAAGGGGTGTGGTGGTAGACCCCGGACTTGTAGTGGAAGAAGTCTTGGTAGACTGTCATCACAGCTGGAAAAGAAAAATGTTATTGGCATTAGAAGAGAGAGAGAGAAACTAAACACGCTATTACTCCAAGACACCTCGTATCGGGATCCTAAAAATCACATTGTCTATGCCATAAGCAATCGGAGTGCTTAGACGAACACAAGCATAACAATATTTATCGGAAGGACATAATATTTAAATTTATAATTCTTGGTCCGTAATCGACCCTGGATGGTCAGTTTTAACCTCTTTCTCATTCGTATTTCTATTGAAGGTTCCTGCAGTGCGAGTTGTCAGCACTTCTTCAGACAGTCTATTAGTCACCCACAAGATCAGCTTTTCCATTCCTAACCAGCTCACAAGAGGTTTATAAAGTACTAGCGACCTGCACAGCGGTTAAACCCGCTGCTGACCGTTTTCCCGCGGGAAGAAGACATTTTAATATAGCCTTTGTTCATCAGGGATAACGTAGGATTCTAATGGCAAAAGATTTTTTTAAATCGGTCCAGTAGTTTCGGGGCCTATTCAATTCAAACAAACAAATCTTTCCGATTTATAATATTAGTGCCTATATTTCGCAAAAAAAAAACACTCACCATGCACAGGTCCAGATTCTTTAATATCATACATGATGTCCTTCTCAGCCTTCAATCTGCCGGGGGGTCCGACCTTGTATCGGGAGGTACGTTTCGGAAGTAAAGGTCTGCAGAAGTCATCAATGAGGGTTCCTCGCCGTTTGTATGGGCAGTTGGTCTTCTTCGCTTTGTAAGGGAAACACAGTTCATCTAGAAGACTGAAAAAATACAAAAAGTATTTTAATAAAACTTTTAAAGTAAATGAGATATGTTCAGACATAACTTATTCAACTTCGCTAGCGGAACTATATTAAACGTGGCCAAGGAAATTCTTGTAAATAGGCATTTGTAAAGAAACAGGTGCAATTTCGTGATTTTGATTCTTTATCCGTACTGTTTATAACGACAGATGCTAGTTATATGGGTTGGGGTGCGGTTTTAATTAGTACTACTTCATACATACATTCTCTTGAGTAAACAGTTTATGCATGGATGATACCATTTGTACGAAGAAGCAATCTACGAGTATCAGATGCCTCAAGAAAAGTTAGTATTGCAAAACGACCTCCAGCATGAGGCGGACCACGTCCAGCAGTGGACTGGAGTTGCTGATTATAAAAATGACGATAATGATGATGATGAACTCTTTAAAAAAGAAATTTGCGAACAACTTCTTCCTTTGACTGTTCATTTCTTTATTTTTTCTCTAAATGCAAAATTTGTGATTTGTGGTATGCAATTTGTTAATGTTATTTTTAAATCACCATTCTTATTGGTGGATTTTTTTAAATTGGCCATAAGTTTATTTTGTTGTATCTAACTAACTATTCAAGCTGTAAGTTTCCTAAAGAAACCAAAAATAAAATAAATAATAAAATAGTGACGATGTCTTACCCGTGGGTACCGACGAAGTTCCAAGCGATATCGATGTGTCCACCCTCGCAGCCCTGCTGGCCTCGCACGTTGCATGACAGGAGAGTTTGAGGACTCAACCGCATGTTCTCCTGGCCGTTTGATTGAATCGCAAATCTGATTAGAAAAGATATATTTTTTCTTAAATCCATAAACCGTTGCTTAACAAGACGTTATTTTTTATGCAATACAACAGACAATACGAGAAATTCTATAAGTCAAATAAGTATATGTAGGTATGTAGAAGACTTAGGCTGCGTATACGCACCTGGAGATATGGACATCAGATTTGATAGTTATTGTTATGAGGGAAGCCCCACCTCTTTCAGAGCTTTTTATCTATTCAACGCCGGGTCGGAACGAGACGAAAGACCGTGTGGCTCGAAGATTCAACGCCATCCAAATTGACCATGCGAAGTTGTATCTTGGCGGAAGCTTTTTTTTGGTGGGTCTATAAAGTTTAAATTTTCAAGCGCGGGCAGGATTTGAACCTGCGACTTTGGGTTTTTCATCGCTTAGACTACATTCAATCATCTTTATTAAAAAACAAAATAATAATGTCAACTACCTTAAACTAATCAAAAAGCCCGCCTCTAGTTGATCCAGGCGCAAAGGTACCCATAACGCTCGCCGCATTCCCACGTTGAATGGCTATGGCCAACCTTTGCACCAGGAAAGAACCAGCGCGGAAGTCAGCACCTCTATCTCTTAGCCTACTGCCCAACTCAGCTATGAAGCACTTCGCATCCCTGCACCAGCACCCAGCCGTTTCCACAGCAAATGGAATAAAATTATAATTCTGGCTGAGAGAAGAATATTTTTCTCGTTTTTTATCCGCAGCCGCTTCTGCAGCTGCCGCATGCACTCTCATAGTGCTACTAATGTGACAAGCGGCGTATGTGCTGACGCAAGTAGCATCCCACATAAGACACTTGCCACACTTCCACGGAACCAGCGTGAGGCCGTCTGGTCTTTTCCCATCTGTCCGGCTGAGACCTGGTGGTTCAAGAACGCATGGGATCTGAGCAGATATAAGTGCTCTCCGCAAAATATCATTAAGTGCATGGTGGCGAGGGAACCTCCCCGCACAACGACCGCAGCTTAAAGCATGGTGGCCGTTAGCCTCCACCATAGAGCCGCAAACGCATAAATGTGGTTCACATACGTTGCACCCCAGGCGAACAGCCACAGCCACGCGTAGAGAGTCGTCGTCGAGGAGGGTACCCATGTGTGGAGAGGGCAATGCCTGAAGCCACGCACCCGATTCAGGCTGAGACACCGCTCGCAGTCTCGCCACATCGACCTCAGATGCACTACCAATCAACAGGTCCAGAGCGCTCTTCGCACCCACATCATCCCAAGCACGCTGCGAAGACACATTCTGTGGGAACGATGCCCCAGGATTACGATTGGTCCAAACACTAATGGCGCTATCTGCAAACGGAATACCGACCCTGCCACCAAAAACGGGTAAAATAGCAGCGACAAGATCGGTAACTCCATGCACAGACGCCAAAAATGCCGGAAGGCCAACATCCTGCATGCACCTGATGCCTAATCCCCCATGTCGAACGGGCAGAGCGGCCTGACTCCATTGCACGTCATCGAGCGAAACATTAAGGATGTTTACCACTGTATCCCTAAGTGAGCCATCAAAAAGTGACACCTCTCTGGGCAAATCCAAGTTGGCGATGTTCTTAATAAATACGTTACTTTAGGTATGGCGAAACAAACGCGCAACAGGATCAGAGCCACATGTGCTGAGAGACTTTTAAGGCGCTCTCGGGCTGCCTCCAGCATAATATTGCATGCGGGACTCCAGCAGGGAAAATAGGAGCCCCCAAGAGGGTGAAAGAAGCAGGGCTCAAAACTTTTATGCCTGGTATTAGGGAATCGAATCGGGAGACGAGAGAGTTCGAGTCTAAACCGCTCGAAAAGATCTCGCACTTGGCAGTGCTTACCACCAGGCCGATCTCCTTCAGGCGAGGTATGAGGAACGCTAGATCTCGTTCAACCACATCAGGCTTACCCCCAATGGTCCCATCATCCAAATACCAGATGTTAAGCGGGGACTCGAGCTCCGTGATGATCTTTTGGATGGCCAGCCTAAAGACAAGTGGACCAAGAGGGTCCCTCTGCTGGGCTCCCACCTGGGATAAAATGAGTGAATACCCGAAAAAGAGATTGGATGGAGCGCCGTACAGCTGGAAAAGAAAACTGTATAATGAGGGGATTTTGTCCCTTGCCTCTCGCAACAAACTGTCCCTATCTAAAGAATTAAAGGCATTCTGAATGTCCAATTTCAAAATGACGTCGTCAGAATTCCCGGGGTCGGTGGCAAATGCACGCGTAGCATGAATTGCCGCCTCACAGCCTAACTGAGTGCCAAAGCACAAATAAGCAGCCATCTCTCCTCTTACCGAACGGCATCCGACCTTTGCTACCAGACGTCGAAAAATACTGCCCACGGCAATGGGCCTGATATCCTTTTTTTTCAGCGCACACAAACTAGCACCATACAGGTATGGACAGACCAGAGGGTTTAGTCGGCCTTCAAGGAGAAAATTGCACATTTTCGTCAATTCCTCCAAAAGACTTGCACCATTGTCCGCCGCGGACACTGATACTAGCTCTTTCAGGTGGGCTGGACGCAAACCATCCAGCCCCCCAGCTGAACTGTTGTAGAAGGAGCCTAGAGCTAGAGCTACCTCCTCCACCTTGACCTTCAAAGCAGTGATATTGCAATCTGAAGCAGGTGAAAAGGAGAGCTCGCGAGTGGGCGATGGATGCTTTGACTTTAAAGATGCGAGGTTTGCCTGGTCACAGGCAGCAAAGCTGTCTTCTGACGTGAGCAAGCGCACAGCGGACCTAAGATCACCCTCATGCACCTTTGCCTCAATAGTTTTCGTAAGAGAGGGTGCTTTAGAGATCATCTCCCCGCCACTAGAAATGCAACCGTCGCACACAATATTGCGCTTCACCTTGGCAGTGAGAGAACCTGAACCGGAAGCCTCTGGAGTTCGAAGTGCCGTATAAGAAAAGGACAGAAGCTGAAACCACTCGTCAACACCATTCGTTTCCAAGCAACTACGAATCAACGAGCACAGCTTAGCGGCTGCCAAGGATCTTGCGCCCTTCGGAATATGACGCAGGACTCGCGTCGACTTTTTAAAATGTATAAGGTGCTCCAAAGAGCAGCTCAAGGTGGGGTTTTTTTTTTTTTTTTTTTTTTGTTGGAGGTTTGGAGCAGGAGTTGCTGATACAGGGGGCGGTGCCTGAGAAGCTAGCACACCGGTTGAAGCCTGCGATAGCGACCGTTTTTCTTTATGTTTATGCCCTATATGGATGCTAAGACCTCGCTGTGTAAACTGTTTGGACGAGCTGAGGCAGTACGGACACGTTAACATAACTGAACTCATTATAATATATTAATAACGATTACTTTCTTATACCAAATGCACATAGCTTACCACTAGGTAGGTAAATAAAAGCTTATCAAAACGCAGTAGGTACTGAAGTTACAATTATAAATACCTACACTTACAATGGAAAACAACAACAAGTAACGGAAGAGCAAAAAAAAAACAGTACGTGAGCATTAAAATGAAAATGTCTAGGTGCCTTCTGTTACGTAAGGACCATGCGTTAGGATACAAAAATATGTCCAAGTAAAATCGATTAAAATTCGATATTACAAGTCAAAATTAAATAGCCATAAACAATAATCATTATTTCAATTAAAAAAAAAATGTTAATATAATAGCAGGTAAGTTATAAATTAATACCTAACAATATAAACGAACAAAAATTTAAATTGGGTAATGTCAATAATTAAAATACAAATACAGAACTCAATTATGTCCACTAAAAATAACATGACGTTACAAAATTAAATAAACTCCCATAAAGTAAACAAACAGAAAGTACAAAAATCGTAGTTTTGAAGCGTCGAAACCAAGGTCGAAACAAAAACGCTCAATCGCAGCAGAATTCAAGACGCACCGCGCCAACAACGAGTCGTCTGCGTCAACCGGAACGTATCGTGCGTGAACGCAGCCGTCAGATGACAGATGCCCAATCAGCTGATTGATGTCGCCAGTCTATCGAAACTTCAAACAAAAAAATTAATGTATGAAACGCAATAGCATTTTCATGGCGGCTATATCTGTTTCACTCATTTCCGTTTTCTTTCTCTTTTGTTTGTCAATAATGTCAACATCATTTGATCTGTTGATCTGTGGACATAATTTGGCAGTTCAAGTTTGTTAAAACGAAGTAATTGTTGTTTGTGAAATTATTTTCAAGTTCCTAGTTTATTTTGCTTTGTTTCATTTTCAAAAGTGACAAAACTTTAGTATTTGGCTAAACCAAGGAATAATGAAGTGTAGGAAATGTGAAATTTGTGGATTAAAAGCCGCAAGAAAGAATGGACAGAAACGGCATTTCATGGCTCAGTTTCCTCTGGATGAAGAAAGGTTAGTAAAGATAATCATTATAATGCTTGGAATATGACTCATAAACATCGTAATTATAGCAATAAACATTGATTTGAGTTGATATTATTATTTAGTTGAAGAAGTTGCTGTTATATAGTGCGACCAAAAATAATGTATAATCGATATCGATACAATGCGTTGTCACTTGTCACAAATTTCTTTTTAATGGAGAATGTTTCTAACATTTCCTTACAACTGAGTTCTGGGTTAGAGTACCTATGTTTTTCGGGGCGGGGGGATATTGGAGTAAACGCTTCTGGGCCCTATGAAACGTCGAAATTTACCATTTGCAAAGCCTTTTCCATCTGCGCTACCGCGGCTCGTACCCTGCCCGCGTAAGATAAGATACACTTGCAAAGTTCACGGGCAGGGGACGATCCGCGGTAGCCCACATAGATGAGGCGTCGCCACTAGTAAAGGAAAAAGTCGCAGGTTCAAATCATGGCCACGGTTGAAAAAAAAGCGGGCTTTCCAAAATTGTATACATAACACGGGAAGTGTTTTAACAATTTGGTATTAAATTAAATGTATTTATTATTTGATAAGATATTATTATATGTTTCAGGTGAAGAATAAATGTACCGATATATAGTCCTAAACGAATGGTACAAGAAAAAATCTTCGATCTACCCTACAATCAAATTATGTGCAATGATTGAAAATATGGTCAAAGTTTTTGATGAATAAATAGGACCTCACTAATAATAGTAGACGATTAAATGCATGGACATGCTTGTATGAACTCCGCCAAACCAGTTGCTCTGTTTTCCTGTGGGAATGGGGTATGTGGGACTTTTTTGAAGTAAAAAGTATCCTCTAATGACCAGTTATACAAAATTTGGTAAAAATTCGTCTAGTAGTTTTTGCTTGAAACGTGGAAAAACAGACAGATAGATACAGTATTTTTTTTTAATATTGTTTTGAGACCTATAACTTGAACGGAATTTTAAGTATTCAAATGTACACACTTGGTTGACTTACTGTTTTATTATATTTATTTAGAATTTTACAAAAGTTATAATTATTGAAATCCTTTAGCTTGTTTTACTTAGAAAAAAGTCCATTAATTATGTTTCGGCAACTTATTGTTATTGAAATATTGAGTTGAAATTGTTTCGATAATATTTAAATACGGGGAGGTTCCGAACGACCGTCTTTCCCGAAAACGCTAAGCTCCACCGGCTAAACTGAACAACTTTCCCCAAGAAGCATAGGTCAAAACTTTAAAAAAATTACCTCCCATCTCCCATAGAGTATTATTCGGTCAGTTTAATTTTTGTATGGGAGGTAATTTTTTTAAATGTTGTCTATCACTTTTGATCCTCGGGGAAAGCTGCTAAGTTTGACGGGTTTAGCTGAGGGTCTTAGGAAAAGTCGGTTGTTCGGAACTTACCTGCTAAATTGCTGAAACATAATTATTATAAAAATAAAAATATTATTTAGAGCTGCCGCACCGTTTCGGCAGCTACGTTATCGATATCGATAAATTGCAGGCTGTCGCGTAGGTACATCACTACGTGTGTTCTTTATGTTGGCTATACTAGAATTGACTTGTTTTGACATGTTGGCAATGATTTGGGAACTGCGTTTTGACATTTTGCGTCGTTCATTTTTTTTCTTCGGAGTCCCAACTCTTAAAACGCTAGTTCTATTATATTCTCTTTGGATGTCGCCAGTTTGGACTTCGATTCGTCGTTGAGATGCCTTTGTTAATTCAAAATGTGAACTATAACTAAATATAATCACTGTACCTCAATGGTAAATTGTGGAAGAAATGGCGATCCTCTCAAAGTCTTGTGATATCTTTATTAGTTGGTGTTATTTCGCGGCTGGTGATGGCAAACAACACAGTATAACCTACAACAGTTAACTTTTGCTGCCAAAATTTGATAAAATAACTAGCACAGGTTTGTTTACTTTTCGGAATCCCGTTCCGTTTTGACATTACTACTACTTACTACATTCAATAGGTAAAGATAGAGTTAGTCGCTGGGTATTAGTTGCAAAACTAACCCGGTAGATGGAGCCGTGCCACGCGTTACTGGCATTTTGACAAACTTGCAAAATGTGCGGGCAAGGAACGAGCTGCGGTAGCCTAGAATCCAGATGGAAGAGGCGTCGCCACTAGTAATTGCGAAAGTCGCAGGTTCAAATCCTGCATGCGCTTGAAAATTTTGCAAGTTTTCAAAAATTTATGTGTTTAAAAATTTGGTATTCGGGTCTATAATTGTTTTTTGAAGATACTCTTTGGATCATATATTCTATTCTTGCTTTGTATGGTTCTGAATCGAGATATTCAATTTGCCTACCTGTCAGTAGCTACACCAGCGATGGCCACCGCCCAATCAGAGCCACACCAGCCCTGGTCAATGACAGGGGAGATGTACCCTGGCCAGCGACTCCTGGCGTCGAAGGCTGCGGGCTGGTCGTCCACGTCGTAGCTCAGGGCGACCATGTGTTGCGCCCAAGTGTTTAGGGGCATGGTGCCTGTAAAAATATGTGTACATAACATAAATATACTTTATTGCACATAAACAAAAAATTTACATACAGATAGAAAAGAAAGAGTACAATATAAGCGGCCTTATAGCTAGGTAGCTATTTCTACCAGACAGAATAGATTAGAGATGCGGGATAGTGCTTTAGCGTATATATATAATACATATACAATAATACCTACATATTTTACATAAATAACAATATGAATATACTACTACATACCTTATATTACAATAAACTAATACAATAGTAGTACCAGAAGTTAGCTAACTTAGAAACGTTTCTAGACCAGCAGATCAGTTTGCTATTATATCAATAGAAACTGTATAAATTACTGAGATCAAAGCTTTTTTTGTTAAGTTTGGATGGCGTATGTGACAAAAGACCTATTACGCTAGATCGGGGTTATTTTTAGGCGGTTCTCTCAATTATCGCTTGCGTCTGTCCGATATTATATCCGCGCCATTGCGCAGATTTCCTTTTATGAATAACTGCCATTTTTTAATCGCCGTTTAATTTTGAGAGGTACCGGCTTAAAATGCGTACAATCATAGACAGTTTGAGAGGCGAGCATCTTTATCCTTGTCTTAGGCTATTTAACTGTAAGCGACTGTGCTATTTTTCGTTAGAGATTTTAGTAGGTAACATAGAATTGAGCCTATTGATAAGCTTACGGCGAGCGTAGTCATGAACGGCCTCGACAGTGGCGCCACTTCACAAAAAAAAAATCGTTTCTTAGTTTAGTACTATTATATTATACTGTGGTTTAGTTATGGCAAAAAGTTCTTAAAATTGCCACTTTTGGTATTAGTTGCCATAACTTTAATGACAGCGAATATTTCATTCAGTTTGTAGATTTAAATTTTACTTAAGGATAAATAAAAGTTGAGCATCGGACATTTTGTTTAAATACAGAGATTGTTTTGTGAAGTGGCGCCACTGTCCAGGCAGTTCACGAATACACTCGCCTTAAATTATATGTAATGAATTGGCTACTGGCATTGGCCCCATTGAATAAATACCTACATACTCACGGATGAGAAATATACATGAGATCAAGGTCACAGTCAGCTTGGCCAAATGGACCTGATGGGTTACAATTGAGTTGGGTTTGTTGGGTTCATCGGGTCGTTCATCAACTCAGTATCCCACGCGACAAGAAGAACAATTGAGCTTTAATTATGACAGACAAATAAGCACCTTCTGTAAGCGAATAGGCAACCGACTTCAAAAAGGAGGTTAACGATAAAGTAGATAGGTAAAACGACTTTTCAAAATTTGTATCTAAAGTCTCTTGTGACTGGCCCGATGGCGTAATGGGTGCAGCTACCCTGCGAGGGTCGTGGGTTCGATCCCCGCACAGCATATTTTTTTCCAAATATTTGAGTTGAGTCAGGATCTTTTGTATGTATTGTATGTATTTATTTAAAAAGTACCATATATGTATTAATATCAGCTATGTAGTTCAAAATCAGTTCTGTAATTTCAAACTGATTTTTTCACTTCTTCTTTTACATCTTCTTCTTTTTCGTTTGAGACACAAAATCGTCCAACAACCCGATGAATCCTGGTACCAGAGTTTTTCATCCGCATTCTACTAGTAACAGGCCTCTGACATGGTTGTGTAAAGACCGAATTTGAGTAATTAATCAAAGACAGCAACTGTGACTCAGAGCTTAACGTGCCCTCCGAAGTGCTTTCTTTTCAGACAAGTAGGTGGTTTAGCCTGCAACGTCCTTACCATACTGGGTAAAAATTCACAAAGTGATAAATATCACCTTTGTGAGTGCCTTGCTGAAAATCGAACCCGGAACTTTTGCGTCGCAGGCAGTCGCACTACCACTGCGCCACATCGGTCGTTTCTTCACTGCAAACTCGGTTTACCTTTTGCTAAATTTACATACATACATACATACACATCTCACGCCTATAATCCCTTGCGGGGTAGACAGAGCGTAAACGGCCGTAAAAACGGACATTTACGCCACGTTTGACAAATATTTGCGGGTCATTCGGAAAATTGTGTATCGCCATAGTGACAGGTTGTCAGCCCATCGCCTAAAATTGCAATACACACCCTCGACTCCCTTAGTCGCCTCTTACGACTCCCACGGGAAAGAAATGGGGTGATGCTATTCTAAGCCGGCATCACACGGCAAAATGCTAAATTTCATCTTGTATTTTGTAGTTACTTCCTACGTTTTATCATCTCGTATTGTGTTTCAATTGAGATTTATTGAACATTTGAACCGTAAACTTGACGCGAATAACCCAAACAGTTAAAACGTTCAAAGTCTTAATTTAAAATTTATGCCCCTCGTGTTGCCAGTCTGGTCACAACTACCTTTAGTGTCAAAGTTATTTATTGGCACCGAAATAAGATACTTAGGGTTGATGAACATCTAGCACCAATTGGCGCGCGCCTTTTTTTGTCTTTTTCTCTTGACAAGGGTTCATTGAGTCGACCCTGGTGTTTTGAGTTTTTCAACGGCTTACTTTTACTTGTTGGCCTCTGATATGGTTGTGTAACGACCGCCTTATTTTTAAGTTTTGGACCCTATGATTTTAGCTCCGGGGCTATGAAAATCTACACTTGACTGTATGGTTAGGAGCAGGAATTGTAACGACCGCCGTCTAAGTAATCATAGACAGCAGCCGCGCCGAAGCACAGAACCATCTTTCTTACGGACAATCAGGTGGTTCACCTTGCAGTATCCTAGCTGAGAACAAATTTTCAAAATGATAATGTCAACTTTTTGAGTGCACCACAGGGATTCGAGCCCGGATCCTATGCGCCGCAGGCAGTTGCACTACCACTGCGCCACATCAGCCGTCAGTAGTCAGTCATCAGCCGTTTTTCAGTAGGTAGTAAATTGAAAATAGCTCGTATCGAAAATGAAATAAAGTTGATTTAAGTGGTCATGAAACGGCTTGTACCGACGACGCGACGCCCGCTGACTTCATTTCAATCGCGATACAATTCATTTTAACGACGCGCGTCAAATAGCATTAGGTGTGCGCTGGCCCTTAGATATGCGTAATTTTTTGATTCCTTAGGAGATAAGAAATAAGGTGTGGCTTGTTTGAAAATAAAGTAGTTACATCATTGTTATATTTTATCTAAACTCTTTCCGTATTATAACAAAAAGTAAGACACGATTTAAGCTGTTTTGACAACGTTAAATCTTATGGAAAAATAATTTAAACACTGTGTAAGAGCTCGTCTTACTTTTTTGTAATAAATAACACAGTTTTAGTTTAAATTGAAATTCTTTTCAATGTAGTATATTATTATCACTTATTGACATCATGATCCGTCATTGTAAAAAAAAAATGTATCATACATTTTTTTTATAATAGTTTTGATGTCTTAATAGAAAACCGACTAGGGTGGGATAAAAAAAATAAAAATAAAGACACTGCCACGGGGCTGACCAGGTTAATCACACGTCATATAACTTCCCACGAAACGATCCCACTAACGGCATTTATCACTACTACTGTACATGTTCGGCCGTGTGATGCCGGCTTAGAATAGCATTACCCCATTTCTTACCCATGGGTGTCGTAAAAGGACTCGAGGGTTTTATATAAATTGCAAGTTTTAGCGATGGGCTGTCACTATGCTGATACACAGTTATCTGATTGACCCTGAAACTTTTGTCAGACGTGGTTTTACGGCCGTTAACGTCTGCCTACCTCGTAAGGGATACAGGCGTGATTTATGTATGTATTTATGTACATGTACCATGATATTTATATGTTTGTCAGACGTGTCAGAAATGTCCGTTTATTGCGGCCGTTTACGCTCTGCCTACCCCGCAAGGAATTATAGGCGTGATATGTATGTGTGTGAATTGACAAACTTCGCACGCAATATCTACTATCATGTAAGTTGGTGAAGCACCCGATATATTACTAGTGGCTCGCCTAGCGGTTTTACTCGCTGCTCACCGTTTTCTCCTCGCGAGGACATTCCCAGTCGTCCCAACCCACGTAAAACACGTAACCCACGTAACCACCACAACTGACGCAACTATCACGCAGGTTCGTTACATAAGAATAATCACTTATTTCAAACTTCAGATCCTGAAAACTGTGCTACAGCCTTCAGGATCTTCCGAAAGTAATGCCAATAAAGATTGTAAGTTGATCCTATTAAGAACTCGCAAAACACGGAACCCACGTAACCCTTGCAACCCACGCAAACCACGCAACCCACATAACCCATGCAACCCACGCAACCAACCAACACGCAGGTTCGTTACATAATAATAATCACTTATTTCAAACTTCTCTGGGTACATATTATGTAACACTACAAACTGTGCTATTTCAGAATCTTCCCAAAATAATGCCAATAAAGATTGTAAGTTGATCCTATTAAGAACTCGCAAAACACGCAACCCACGTAACCCATGCAACCCATGGTACCCACATAACCCATAAAAACCACGCAACCCACCATCACGCAGGTAACATAATAATAACCGTTTGTTTTAAACTTCTCAGGTTACATGTTTATTAACACAGAAAAGGACTTGGTAATTAGCACCGGCTAAAGTCTTCAGGGTCTTCCCAAAGTAATACCAATAATGTTTGTTAGATTAGAAACAAAGTTTACGTTTCTTCATAAAGTTGTCTCACCAAGCTTATACACCAGTCCGTCTTTGAGCCTCTTACTGGCGAAGGCGGGGTAGCTGGCCGCGGTCCAGGGTTCCCCCTGGTTCACCATGTGGACCACCTCATCGCTCATCGTGAACTCCTCACGAGGACATTCCCAGTCGTCTCAACCCACGCAAACCACGCAACCCACGTAACCCACGCAACTAACACAACTGATACAACCATCACACACGTTCGTTACATAATAATAATCACTTATTTCAAACTTCTCTGGTTACATGTTATTTAACACTAAAAACTGTGCCACAGCTTCTCAAAGTAATGCGAATAAAGATTGTAGGTTAATCCTACAAAGAACACGCAAAACACGCAACCCACGCAACCAACCATCACGCAGGTTCGTTACGTAATAATTGCCGTTTGTTTTAAACTTCTCAGGTTACATTAAAAATGAAAACGGTGCGAAAGTCTTTAGGGTCTTCCAAAGGTAATAAGGATAAAGTTTCTTCAAAGTTGCCTCACCAAGCTTATACACCAGTCCGTCTTTGAGCTTTTTGCTGGCGAAGGCGGGGTAGCTGGCCGCGGTCCAGGGCTCCCCCTGGTTCACCATATGGACTAGCTCATCGCTCATCGTGCACTCCTCACGAGGACATTCCCAGTCGTCTCAACCCACGCAAACCACGCAACCCACGTAACCAACGCAACTAACACAACTGATACAACCATCACACACGTTCGTTACATAATAATAATCACTTATTTCAAACTTCTCTGGTTACATGTTATTTAACACTAAAAACTGTGCTACAGCTTCTCAAAGTAATGCCAATAAAGATTGTAGGTTAATCCTACAAAGAACACGCAAAACACGCAACCCACGCAACCAACCATCACGCAGGTTCGTTACGTAATAATTGCCGTTTATTTTAAACTTCTCAGGTTACATTAAAAATGAAAACTGTGCGAAAGGCTTTAGGGTCTTCCCAAAGTAATACGAATAAAGTTTCTTCAAAGTTGTCTCACCAAGCTTATACACCAGTCCGTCTTTGAGCTTTTTGCTGGCGAAGGCGGGGTAGCTGGCCGCGGTCCAGGGTTCCCCCTGGTTCACCATGTGGACCAGCTCGTCACTCATTATACACTCCTCGCGAGGACACTCTCGGTCGTCTCAACCCACGCAATCAACTCAACCCACGTAACCCACGCAACTAACACAACTGACACAACCATCACACAGGTTCGTTACATAATAATAATCACTTATTTCAAACTTCTCTGGTTACGTTAATAACACTAAAAACTGTGCTACAGCTTCTCAAAGTAATGCCAATAAAGATTGTAGGTTAATCCTACAAAGAACACGCAAAACACGCAACCCACGTAACCCACGCAACCAACCATCACGCAGGTTCGTTACCTAATAATTGCCGTTTGTTTTAAACTTCTCAGGTTACATTAAAAATGTCTGTGCGTAAGTCTTTAGGGTCTTCCCAAAGTAATACCAATAATGTTTGTTAGATTAGAAACAAAGTTTACGTTTCTTCATAAAGTTGTCTCACCAAGCTTATACACCAGTCCGTCTTTGAGTTTCTTGCTGGCGAAGGCGGGGTAGCTGGCTGCGGTCCAGGGTTCTCCCTGGTTCACCATGTGGACCACCTCGTCGCTCATCATGCACTCCTCGCGAGGACATTCCCAGTCGTACTCCTGTGGCTGCGTCTGCACGCATACGCTGAAAATGAGAGAAGTGTTTTTGAAATTTTACGAATCTACGGTCTGTAAATTATTTTATTTTTATTTATTACAACATTAACAAAAAAGAAAAACAACATTTACAATAGAATGCAACAAAAACCTGTCAGGGTTTGTCCGTGCTGCGGTCTGATATTGCCACTACGGTGGCGCAGCTTGATACAAATAATAAAGTACTTGCATACAGAGTTGTTTGTACCAGCGTTGAGCTCACAAGTACAACCACGAGCAGCGGCTGTACCGTGCTGTAATGACAGCCCTCCTAAAACTGATAGGCAGACCGTTAAACTGAACAACATACGCCTAGAAGCATATGTCAGAAAACGGCAAAAAAGCAACCTTCCATCCAAAATCACGATAAGTATTATTTTTATCTTCCTGAAATATTTTCCTACAGGAAAGTTGTTTAGTTTCATGTTCTGAATGCTCTATCAGTATTTGGACGGCTATTCCTTACACCCTGAACGATCCCTCTTTTCGACATGTATTTTTGTTGACTTTTGTGTAACTTCCCAACTTCGATGTTTTGCGTCTTTGACATTTATTGACTATGTTCTTATGGAATAAGAAGGTTGTCAGTACTGCAAAGATTCTGTTTCTTTTCTTCTGAAAATAAATACAAACTAAAATTAAGCTACGGAAGTATCCTGTCCGAATTGAGTCCATTAATTGGTTTGTTTGCGTCCCAATAAAATTTTAATGAAACGGGCTTCTTTTGTTTGGGCCAATGTCATGTCATGATTTATTGCATTTTGTTTAAAATACTTTATTGAATTGACCCAATTTGGTAAAATGACCAGCAGTGGGCAGTAGGCAGAGGGCTTTAAATATATTTACATACATACATACGTAAATTTTACATACATAAATCACTACTATATCCCTTACGGGGTAGGCAGAGTTCAACGGCCGCGAAACGGACATCAACACCACTTCTGACAAAAGTTTGAGAGTCAATCAGACAACTGTGTATCACTATAGTGACAGGTTGTCGGCCCATCGCCTAAAATACACATCTAACCATCGAGTCCCTTATTCGCCTCTTACGACACCCATGGGCAAGAAATATATGTATATATATATATATATATATATTCTTTTACAATTATAGGCGACGGTATGACAACCTGTCACTATAGTGATACACAGTTATCTGATCGACCCTCAATCTTTGGTCAGACGTGGTGTTAATATCCGTTTTACGGCCGTTAACGCTCTGCCTACCCCGTAAGGGATATAGGCGTGATTTATGTATGTATGTATGTAAAGAATATATAAAGTTGTTTAAAAATTCTTCACACATTGGACGCATGCCAGCAAAAGGACACCAGTGCCCGATATTATCAAACTACAGGCTACAATTAAATTAGATGTTCATTGCGTAGTCGGTTAGCCATTATGACACCGGGAATATTAACCAGATACGCAATGTACTAAGAATTTCACCTATAGACTTGTAGCCTGTAGTTTCATAACACGGGACACAGTAAGTAACTGTTTTCTTGAAACATTATATTCAAGAGTTGATTGTTGACATAATTTCGGTTTCTTTATTCAAAGCAAGTATCTCTTTAGCCGTGCGATGCCGGCTTAGAATAGCATTACCCCAAGTCTACCCGTGAGTGTCGTAAAAGCGACAAAGGGATAAATGAAGGAATGGGCAGCAGCGTTCCTTGTGACTGTAGTATCTTGCACTGCGCTCGCCAATCCGCCTGCCAAGCGAAGCGAGTATGGCAATACAGGCCCATGTCCAGCAGTGAACGGTTGTGGCTGTTAATGTGAATAAAACGTGTTTTAAGAATTATTAATTACTAGATTTCCGCCCAGCGGTTACACCCGCTGCCACTCATTTTCCCGTGGTAATTGTTGTTTTCCCGCGGTAAAAAGTAGCATACGTGTTATCACGGGTTATACTCTATCTGTGTTCCAAATTTCATCCAAATCGGTCAAGCCGGTTGAGCGTGAAGAGGTAACAAACATACTTACACACACAAACTCTCAGATTTATAATATTAACAGTATAGATTAATTTTGTATTCGAGACGATTAGTGTCATAATTATAACCGTGACAAATCGTTTTAATAATATGTTTTGACTTAATCGTGTCGTAAAATGAGATAATCTCAAAAACCAGATTTTGTTTTTTATTTAAGGCGAGTGTACCCGTGAACGACCTCGACAGTGGCGCCACACCACAAAAAATAATTCCTCTGTATACAAAAAATCCATCACAATATCCGTTGCTCCACTTTTTAGTATTATCCATGAGTAAAATCGTGTGTAACCGTGTGATGCCAGCTTAGAATAGCACCACCCCTTTGCCGTGCGCTACATTGGCAGTTTGAGTGTCAACCCAGCCTGATCTTGACTGTACATAATACTCACAGAATGACAAGCAATTAATTCTTTCTTTTAGGTTTAGATACCTACAAGTCGTAATTTTAATAAAAAGACAATTGAGATCCTAGGATCTCCATTATCTGTAAATTCTCAACCTTTTTTATAATTTTCAACCAGATGGCGTTATGCCTACAGCAACAGCTAACATTTTTTGTAGGTGGTACCTACCTCGACCTGCCTATTTAATTGGTATTCCCACTGGCCGTCCGTAGCCTGCGTATTTTTAACGCACCGTAACGCATGTGCATTCCCATACAAATACGGCTTCAGTGCGTTTACGGATGCGTCTGTCAATCGACTATTACTTACAAATTAGTTAAATATACTGTTTTATAACAGACTCTAAACTAGTTTTTTTTTATCAAAGGCTTCATTATCTAGTTAATTTTGTAGAGGTATAATTAATGTTAGTAAGGAACTATTTAGTATGAAAAAATTTGCACGCTAGACGCAAACGCAAGCAGAATTATGTACGGGAAACTAGTTTTAAGATCTATTTTATTTACACATGTATTTTTGCAAATAAACTTTGATTGATTGATTGAAGACGCATCCTTTACGCACCATACCGCACCGTAAATTCACTGAAGTCATATTTGTATGGGAATAAGGAATTCGCTATTTCCTTTCGTCTGACAGACGCATCCGATACGCACCATACCGCACCGTAAACGCACCGAAGCCGTATTTGTATGGGAGTAAGATCGAAATTCGCTATTTCCTTTCGTCTGACAGACGCATGCGTTACGGTGCGTTAAAAAAACGCAGCGACGGACGACCAGTGGGAGAACCGCCTTAATAGCAAGAAGTTTTTAAAAGTTTATTACCCCTGATGATCTAGCAATTAGCATATTCTAATTAGGCCCGAATGCTCTCATAGTTTGCCTAGACTGGAATTCAAGGCAAAACACAAATTGTGCAAAACTGCTCCAAAAGCGTCTAGAATGTTCATTAGGAAGGTAATTAGTTGGAAATAACGCAAAATTTGCAAATGTAATCAGTTTTTTTTTACTGAATTTTGTACGGTTACTACTCAAGCTTAACCTAGCACTTCTTTTGCTGTCGTGTGGTAAACTGAGTCGATAAAAGACCCTATCCTATGGAAGTACAAAAAGGGTTGGTGTTAGGTGCTTATTTCAACATGAAACAAATACTGCCCCTGTTGTATATATACGACCAAGTCAGGAGAAAAACAAGAGCACAAACATGCATCAGCCTATAGCAGTCCACTGCTGGACGTTGGTCTCCCCCAGGGTACGGCATTGGGCACGATCTCTCACTTTCGCCTTCCAGTCGCTACCAGCCGTCTTTTTTAAATCATCAGTCTATATGGCCGGAGGTCGTCCAACGTTACGCTTGCTGCGGCGTGGCCTCCACTTGAGAACCCGCTAACTCCACCATCCGTCGGTTCTACGACAAATGTGCCCAGCCCACTGCCACTTCAGTTTGCTACACTTCCAGACTAAATCCGTTACTTTGGTTTTATTGCGGATAGTCTCATTCCGGATTTTATCCATTATAGAGATATCCATCTTCACCGCTTCAGGTTCCACCGCCTAATCTGAGGCTCAGGGGGTAACGATGGCAGAGGCAGGAGAGGTGGGAAGCTCTTAGGCAGACCTCCTCGTAGTGCAGAGACTCACCACTCATTGCAGCCTTCCATCTTCACCGCTCCCGGCTCAATCGCCTGATCTGAGGCTCAGGGTGTAGCGTTGGCAGCAACAGAGGGGCTGACCTTTTCGTAGTAAAGAGACTCACAATTCATTGCAGCCTACCATCTACACCGCTCCCGGCTCAACTGCCTGATCTGAGGCTCAGGGAGTGGCATTGGCAGCGTCAGGAGAGGGACTCCAAGGCAGATATCTTCGTAGTAAAGAGACTCACCATTCATTGCAGCCTTCCATCTTCACCGCTCCCGGCTCACAGCGCCGCCTGACCTGAGGCTCTGGAGGTAGCATAAGCAGCGGCAGGAGAGGGACTCCAAGGTAGACCTTCTCGTAGTAAAGAGACTCACAATTCATTGCACCCTTCCATCTTCAACACTTCTGGCTCACAGAGCCGCCTGACCTGAGGCTCTGGAGGTAGCATAAGCAGCGTCAGGAGAGGGACTCCAAGGCAGATATATTCTTAGTAAAGATACTCACCACTCATTGCAGCCTTCCATCTTCACCGCTCCCGGCTCCACTGCCTGATCTGAGGCTGTAGCGCTGGTAGCAGCAAGAGAAAGGCTCCAAGGCAGATATCTTCGTAGTAAAGAGACTCACCACTCATTGCAGCCTTCCATCTTCACCGCTCCCGGCTCACAGCGCCGCATGATCTGAGGCTCAGGAGGGGGAGTTGGCAGGGGCAGGAGAGGTGGAGGTGCTCCAAGACAGACCTCCTCGTAGTCTGGGCAGCAGTCGTCGTGGGTCCTGTTGCAGTGTTCGTCGCAATAGCAGAGAGTATCTGGAGAAAGGTACATACATAAATATTTCACGCCTTTATCCCTTGCGGGGTAAGCAGAGCGTAGATGGCCATAAAAACATATTCATACAATACTACTCCTTTCGTCATTAACACCGGATTGGCAAAATACCGCAACATCACGCGGCGAATGTGAAAACCATCTAAGATGCCGCCAAATGGCTTGCAAAACAGCATATATGTAGGTCAATTTATATTTGAGATCGCTACATCAACAACTCCTTGTCAAGAAATAAATAAATAAATTACTCTTACGTCGATGAACCGAGTTTCAGAAAAATATTTATATACAACTTAGGCAGTTCTCCCATTTGTCGTCCGTCGTTGCGTATTTTTAACGCACCGGAACGCATGCACCTGACAAACGAAAGGCAATTGCAAATTCCGATCTTATTCCTAAACACATACGGCTGCGGTGCATTTATGATGCGTAGCCATTGCGTAGCGGACGCAACTGTCAAGCTTTTTTTAAATATAAAATAGGCCCGAATTTGTATGCCATCTCACCTGATGGTAAGTGACGATGCAGACGATGATGGTACATGCTTACCTAGATAATGCCTATTCACTCTTGCCTTGAAAAGGCCTAACTTATAATATTCCGGAAACAGATCCGCCGGCAAGGCATTCCACTCCTTAGCTGCTCGCATAATGAAGGTTGAAGCAAATCGATTTGTGCGACATAAAGGTATATCAACAACATACATACATACATACATCAGCCTATTGCAGTCCACTGCTGGACGTAGGCCTTCCCAGGGTACGCCATAGGGCACGATCTCCCGTTTTCGCCATCCAGTCGATACCAGCCGCCTTCTTTAAGTCATCGGTCCATCTGGCCGGAGATCGTCCAACACTACGCTTGCGTGGCCTCCACTCGAGAACCCGTTTACTCCACCGTCCGTCGGTTCTACGACAGATGTGCCCAGCCCACTGCCACTTAAGTTTGCTACACTTCCAGACTATGTCGGTTACTTTAGTTCTTCTGTCAGGTTCCACGTCTCGGCTCCATAGGTCTTGACTGGCAGGACGCACTGATGGAACAAAGTCTTGAGGCGAGGGTTATTCTATAATATGACGCAACTTCCCAAACAACAAATAAGGATGGAACTCCAGCTGGCGACGCGTGCCCCGGAGGTGGAATGGGGATCGGGGTATTGGAGTGATTCCGCACACTCACCGAAATGTATCCTATAGAATACTGACATGCATTTATCTTTGCGTTGGTGTTCCAAGCTTTTGTCTGACAGACGCATACGTTAAAAATTCACAACGCTGACGACAAGTGGCGAACTGCCTTATGCTAAATGGAAATAAGCAAACTTATGGAAAAGCATTTGCCGCCGTGTGATGCCGGCTCAGAATAGCATCACCCCATTTCTCTCCCTTGGGAGTCGTAAGAGGCGACTAAGGGACTCGAGGGTAAGTTTTGCAATTTTAGGCTATGGTGATGCACAATTTCCGCATGACCCTCAAATATTTGTCAGACGTGGCGTTGATAGACAGTTTTTGCGGCTGTTTGCGCTCTGCCTAACCCGCAAGGGATTAAAGGCGTGATATGTGTATGTATGTATGTGTATGTATGAAAAGCATTTTACGATGTTATGTTGTACCACAATGGTATTTGACGAATAACTTAAAATGCAACTCGTGTGGGTTGTGTTGTGGCACTTGCGGTCAAAGTGACTAAATCCTTATTTAAATTTAGCATAACATGTTAACTTCAAATGACAACTTTGGAGTTGCGTAAAACAAACTCACATGCGAGTCTAGATAATCTTTGAAAGGTTTCAAATCAAAAGGTTTAAACATACTTTTTCCCTTGCGGGGTAGGCAGTGATAATTCGTTAATACGCCCGTGAAAATACGATCGCGACGTCTGACAAATATTTTGTGAACCGTTCCAAAAACTATACTGACAGGTGTAGCCTAAAATTTTTGAAACACATCAAACACTCGATTCCCTTAGTCGCCACTTACGACAGCCGTGGGAGAGAAATAGAGTGAGGCTATTCTAAGCTGGCATCACACGGCAAGGTTCATAAGTACATAAGGTAAAGGTTTTATCTGAGCCCATTTAGGTAAGTACTCTGTGACCATAATCTGTGTAAAGAGCTCTAAAATTAAGAATTGTGAACCCTAAGTATACATAACTTAAATCCGTTTGTAATTGTATTGGCGGTTCTCTTAATTGTCGTCCGTCGTTCATGCGTCTGTCAGACGAAAGGAAATTGCGAATTCCAATCTTATTCCCATACAAATACGGCTACGGTGGGTTTACGGTGCGTTACGGTGCGTAACAATTTCCTCTGACAGACGTCATTACGAAAAATTGGTCATTATGGTACAGTGGTCATTTTGGAAAAGTGGTACTTTTGATAAAGTAGACTTTGGCCTCAATTCGGGATATAAATTCTCGTAACTTAAATAAGTGCTGTAACTTTAAATCAAATAGGCCTCAAAATGGATAGCAGATATTTTAGTCATGTCACGTCTTATAATTTGACGCAAGATACGTGTTATCTGTCAAAATAAGGCGACAATGAAAACAATGGCAACTAAATTGCCTAGAAATTGCGAAGAACTCATTGACATTTTAAAATATGACAGGACTTAGATAGCTTTTATTCTTTTCTAAATTTATTTGACGGAAAGTGACAGCTCTAATTTAAGGTAAGTTAAGGGAATTTGTTTCCCGAATTGAGGGCTTTATGTGCCAAAAGGGCATGAACGATGGAAGACAATTAAGATAACCGCCTTTAATGTGATGGATGAGTAACAGTTGTGCAAACTCAAGAAAATATTCAGTACTCAGTAGATAAAGAGACTCAGTAGTGACAAGAAAAAGACAAATTTAACAGGATTTGCCTGATCAAATGCTGTGGACAGGAGACCGACTGGTCTGGTACTGGCTGAAAAATATTGAAAATGGTACCAATTTAGGCCTTTCCCTCGCTATTACGGACTGACGGACGTATTTTGAACGCATCCGTCTGTCAGACAAATGGAAATTTCGAATTCATCAATATCATAAAATACATCAGTATTGAGTTAAGTATATAAGTATAAAGGGACAAATAACAATGAATACTAAGCTAAACTAGACTAAAATTAAATAAAGATCTTAGTCATTGACCTAAATTTAAGCTAAAAAAAGGTCGTCTAGTGCGCCTCCATTAGACATGGTACCCAGTACGCTAGCAGCGTTCCCTCTTTGGATGGCCAAACTTAGCCGTTGGCCGAGAAAACTGCCAGCTCTTCGGTCACCAGTGGTTTTTTGGTAGATGGGCCCCAGGGACCCATCGTCTCAAAGCCCACGGGTGAGAAAATGTGGCTCCGAGAAATCTCCTCGTATTTGCGGGAATCGCTACCTCAGCACCAGCAGCTGCGGCACCTGCACGGGCGCATGTGGCATGTATGTGCGAGGGCGCGAGGGTCTCCACACACGTGGCATCCCATACCATACACTTGCCTCTCTGCCAGGGGATGAGCGTTACCCCGTCGGGCCTCTTGCCATCAGAACGAACGATACCGTTTGGTTCTAGCTTTGCAGGAACGCTCGCTGAGACAAGGGCCCGACGCAGGACGTCATTGAGGGCTGCGTGGCGTGGAATGCGACCGGCACTCATGCGGCAGGACAGCCCGTGGTGGCCAAGTTCGTTTGCACCGCATCTTCATTGGTGGGGGTGGACCGTTTTGAGACCCAACCGGAGGGCAATGATGAGAGAGAGTGTGCAGTTGTCGAGCAATGTGCCAGTATTTGCTGAGGGTATGGCATTCAGCCAGAGGCCAGACTCTCTCTCAAAAACAGCTAGAAGTCGGGCGCGTTGAACCGGACATGAGCACGAACTCATGAGGTCCTGTTGGATTTTTTCGCAAAACGGTTCATCCCACCGTCTCTGTAAGTGCATGGCATCAGGAGGGTCGCGGCAGCAGAGGGATTTCCATGTGTCGACAGCCTCCGGAAGATGGACAATTTCAGCAACCTCTAAGGAGGGACTGACAATCAGTATTGTATATGTGACAGTTTACACAGTGTAAAACCCCTGTTTTAGTCGTTTTTATTTACTGTAACCGAAAGTATGTTAGCATATACCTAAAATGACACAAAATAATCAATTAAGTTGAGCCATTGGTCCAGAAACTAAAAGGCAACAAGCATAATATTAAAAAAAAAAACACGACTGCTTTCTGAGGTAAAGCCTAGCCTAGACTATTCGAATCTGTTCAGTAATTAACGAGTTTCAGTCCTTTAAAGAATCGTACATATATGTATACATACTTACATGAATTCTAAAAACATTACACTCCTTTTTTGGATAGGCCGTGTAAAATTAACGACTACTTTATGAAACATGAATAGCTAGCCATATTAGGCTATAATCTTTTTTGAGGTATCGAGTCACCTCGCTCAATGGTCGACTCTGCCTCAGATTTATTGAGGGTCCAAACCTGAGACAAGAGCAAACCTATTATCAAAAAAAAATGGTTGCCTGTAAAGTCGGTATACGGGCGAAGTTTGAACGGGACAACGTAATTCTCGAGCGCACCGATTATGCTTGAGTGGGAGAGAGACGGCATTCAGCGTGCCTCTCTTTCGGTCATGACTCACTGTAACAGACGTGAGCGGGCGTTATATTTTTCCGTGCATGCCACCGAGCCACAACCTTATATAAGACGTTGTCACGTCAAGTTGTCACGTCAAAAGCGACCCTCCCTTGCTTACCAAGAATGGGATGAGCACAGGAATCCTCCCTATTCCTGCAGCATTGCCCTGTCTTCCCGCAGTAGGGGCCAGGTGGAAGATCAGGGCCGTGGTACGCCGCTATGAGGATCACGCATGGCAGCAGGATGTAGAGTCTGTGGAAAACATTACATAACATAACAAAATTCTTTATTCACTCGTCTGTCGCTTCATACTATAACAATTTCATTGGTTTTGAATTTTATTGTGGGTAGTTAAGGTTCAAAATTGTTGTCCGGCTCCCGGTACGTGACAGACAAGCGGAGGTAGCACACTAAATAAATAATACAACAATAGATAAACACAAATAAAAGAAACAGTACAACCAGGCGGCCTTAATGCTAAAACATTAAATACATCATCATCTTCACAAGTGCATGCAAGTCCTGAAATCATACCTACATATTTATTTATTTTACATAATGCACAAAAATACATACATACATACATAAATCACGCCCTTACGGGGTAGGCTAAGCGTTAACGGCCGTAAAACGGATAACAACATCACGTCTAACAAAAGTTTGAGGGTCAATCAGTGACCTGTGTATCACTATAGTGACAGGTTGTCAGCCCATAGCCTAAAATTGCAATACACACCCTCGAGTCCCTTAGTCGCCTCTTACGACTCCCATGGGTAAGAAATGGGGTGATGCTATTCTAAGCCGGCATCACACGGCATTAAACAAAAATATAGATAGATAAATAAATAATATCTTGGACATTTCACACAGCGCCAACTAGCCCTAAACTAAGCAAAGCTTGTACTATGGGAACTAGATAGCTGACTGCTGATATAAATACTTACATTTTTTTTTTTTGTTAATAAGTACATAATATACTCGTACATAGAAACACCCAGACTAAACACTATCTGTGTGTCTTGTGAGGATCGAACCCACGACTCTCGGCGTAGAAGGCAGGGGTACTATCCGCTACGCCATGCCATCGGGCCAGACAAAAAATTTACACGGGCGGACTTAACAGGCGTTATCTACCAGTCTACCTTAGGGCATGTGAAATGGGTCAAGGCAGCATTCAACAAAAAAAATTATAAAGAAAGACTTGAATAAATATATAACTCAGTGATATGTACATACTTATAATAACAATAACAATAAATACTACACATATACGTTTATCATATATAAATATACATATATATATCTATCTATATTACACTAATACATTAATATACTATACCTAACCATGGGGATTATAAAAGTAAATAAAAACGAACTGTAGAAGTAAATATGATATAGGGCAGTGAAAAAAAAAAGGGTTCATGACAACAATCAAGATGACTGATCTTGGAGTGATTTTAAAAGGTTCATAAATACACATATCACGCCTATTATCCCTTGCGGGGTAGGCAGAGTAGGTCGCTAAAAATCCCTATTCACACCGCTATTAAACGGGGTGTAAGGGATAGCCCTCTTAATACTGATAGGGTGCATGTAGACCATGAAACTGGACAACTTTCTCCTAGAAACATATTCAGAAAAAGACGAAAAAATAACAACAACCTCCCATACAAAATCACGATTAGCTGACTGCATTTAGGTACTATTAAGTTCCCAATTTAACTCCTCCATATTACAAAACGCTGATGATTTAGTATTTATATAATAGAGGGAGGGCCTATGACCAGTATATTAGACTATTCATGTAAGGAAATGCTTAGCAGAATCGAGCCCAAAATAAGGAAGTGCCACAGGATTAACATGTTTTTTGTGATACTTCTAAAATTGTGTTATCCTTTAATTAATGTATAAACATCTGCTCACTGACATGTGTTACTCACATGCTTAAATTAAATAATGGAATGACGCCATCTATCGCAGAAACTTGAAACTGCCATATTTGTAAATGGGTCAAAGTTATTCGTGATCAAATAATTTATGCCATGTTTGTTTTGCTTGTGTTATTGTTGTTTAAAAATAAACCTGAGTAATCCAGCCTTGGTTAAAACATCATCATAATGTTATTAAAAAAACTGTTTGTTCTTCATTTTTAAAGAATTTTAAATTGTCTCTCACGATATATATACTTCAGGAAATGTAAAGAGAAATAATCTCGGCAATGTGATCTTATTTATTTTTTAATATACTATAACCCATTGCGGGGAAGGAGGAGCGAAAACAACCGCAAAAAACGGACATTTACGCCACGTCTGACAAATATTTGAGGGTCATTCGGAAAATTGTGTATCGCCATCGTGACAGATTGTCAGTCCATCGCCTAAAATAGCAATAGACACATTCGAGTCCCTTGGTCGCCTCTTACGACTTCCACGGGCAAGAAATGGGGTGATGCTTTTCTAAGCCTTCTCATACGGCGGTTTCTAACTTATAAAGTTCTCAATCCTATCTCTTCTAAGCCTTCTCATACGGCGGTTTCTAACTTATAAAGTTCTCAATCCTATCTCTTCTAAGCCTTCTCATACGGCGGTTTCTAACTTATAAAGTTCTCAATCCTATCTCTTCTCGGAAGTAAGTAATATATGGCGATGAAAAAATCCTACACCACCGCCTATTAGTTATTATGAGAAGCATTTTACCATAAACCTTAATATCTATACACAGACGATATTAGGGGTCCTCTAAGTATCACGTAACTAAGAAATAATTACACGACTGCCCTTACCGTGCCAAATTGGGCATGCAAAGATGGCCGATTTCAAAGAAAAAAACAAAACCATTTCGAGAATTATTAAGATTTTCATATACGGGGTGTAAGTGACATCCCTCCGAAAACTAATAGGGCGCATGTAGACCATGAAACTGAACAACTTTCGTGAATGGTTTGAATGCACCCTATGAGTATTCGGAGGGCTTTTACTTACACTCTGTATAATCACAGGAAATATATGAAAATCTTAATTATGTAGATATTCCAACAGGATTTTTTAAATATAAAAAGATAAGGTTTTATTTTCGACCAAAACGAACGTTGATTTGTTGATTTGCCCAATACTAAGCTACAACACAGCCCACTGCTGGACATGACGGGTCTCCCTCTATTGGGGGTATTGCTACTTACCACACTTGGCAGGCGGATTGGCAAGCGCCGTGCAAGATTTAGCATTCACAGGGAAACACTGCCGCCCATTCTCTGGATAAATTTATCCCTTAGTCACTTTTTATGACATCCACGGGTAGAATTGGGGCGATGCTATTCTAATTTGACGATTGCGACAGCAGTTCAGAAACATGAACAAGAAAAGAAAGGACCCCCTTTTTAGCATTTTGAGTCATTATGTCGGACCAAAAAAAATACAGTTAATTTAAGAAAAGACAGTTGATACAAATCTCAAATTGATCATTAATTTTTAACCCCGCTTTGTAAGGCGGTTTACTCACTTGTCGTCCGTCCTTCCGCTTTTTAACTCATGCGTCTGTCAAATGAAAGGAAATTGCGAATTAGCAATTTTCTTTCGTCTGTCATGCGTTACGCTGCGTAAAAAAACGGAAAGGACGGACGACAAATGAGTGACGGACGACAAGTGAGTGAACCACCTGAAGCGTCTAACGTAATACATAGGCTGCCCCTACCTACATCACAGTCTGTCTGTCTGTTCATCAATTCGCACTCTACAATGTCAACCTTGGCATACCGTTGCGAGCAAATTCAGGCGAAATCTAACTCATAAAAATTCCAGAGCAACATTTTATTGAATTGACCATAATAAAAGTATCAGACACCAGATTGAAAAGACACCAAGGTTTTTTATACAGGGTGTAAGGGGGTTACCGTGTGATGCCGGCTTAGAATAGCATCACCCCAAAACAACCCGTACATACATACATACATACAAATATCACGCCTATTATCCCTTGCGGGTTAGGCAGAGCGTAAACGGCCGCGAAAACGGACATTCACGCCACGTCCTTTGATTAACAATAATTGTTAATCAAAGGCCACGTCTGACAAATATTTGAGAGTCATTCGGAAAATTGTGTATCGCCATAGTGACAGGTTTTCAGTCTGTCGCCTAAAATTGCAATACGCACCCTCAAGTCCATTAGTCGCCTCTTACGACTCCCACTGGAAAGAAATGGGGTGATGCATTCTAAGCCGGCATCACACAGCAGTTACAACCCGTGGGTGTCGTAAAATGCGACTGAGGGATTCATCCAAGAATGGGCAGCAGCGTTCCCTTTAAAAGCCATATATTGCACTGCGCTCACCATCTACTTGCCAAGCGTGGCGAGTATGGCATACCCCCAATAAGGGGGAGGCCCATGTCCAGCAGTGGATTGCTGTAGCTGTTGTAGTAGGACGTTAGTACTATTTTATATATTCTGTGTTATTAGTAGGTGGATACCACTCGCGCCTCACAATATATTGCGGTGCGCCCATGACCGCCGCAATGCAAATGACAACTGTGACAGCTGCAATTTGTTGCCGTTCTATGATGTCGTGTTATTCTACGGGTTATCCGAAACAGCTTGCTAGGTTTCTTAAAAAAATAAAATACCGGGTAATTTTGCGGTGTGTGTGAGAACTGACTTAGATCGAATTCGATTTTATGTTAGGAGGGTAACATGTTCCAAATTGTATGCAATCCCAAAAAAAAAGGAATTCAGTTTAACACACACTCATACACATAGGTACACAAATCACACCTTTATCCCTTGCGGGGAAGGATAGGAGTTGACGGCCGTAAAAAACGATCGCTATCGCCACGTCTGACAAATATTTGAGGACCGTTTTAGAAAAATTGTGTATCACTATAATGATAGGTAGTCAGCCAGTCGCCTGAAATTGTAATACACATGTAACCTTCGAGTCCTTAGTCGCCTCTTACGACACCCCCGCCGCGGTAAAAAAAATAGGTCGTTTTTCGTGTGGGACACCGAGTCGTAAAACGACCCGATGACCCCTGGTGTCAGAGTTTTTCAGCCGCCCACTACTAGTAGGACATGGTTGTGTAACGCCCGCCGTCTATGTAATTATAGACATCATCCGGGACCGACGGTTTATCGTGTCCTCCGAAGCACGAAACCATTTTTATTTTCAGACAATCAGATGGTTTAGCCTGCAATGTCCTAACCACACTGGGAACAAATTCGCTAAGTGATAAATATCAACTTTGGTTGTGCCCCACCGAGAATCGAACCCGGAACCTTTGCGTCGCAGGCTACCACTGCGCTACATCGGCTGGCATAATGCTAATAGGGTAATGTTATTCTAAGCCGGCATCACACGGCCGATTTTATGTTCTGAGTAAATCCACTTATATAATGTTAAAATTCTTAAGCCATAGCCAATATTTACTTAACTATTTAAACCAAACAATGAAATCGTTTCAGCCAAGTGTAAACCTGAACTAGTTTCAATAGATAACAAAAAACTGGGGGCACGGACGTGCGCCCGCCAAGACAAGCGCGAGGGCACTACCTACCTTTACTCGAAGAGCTTCGTAAATAAATAAAAAATTAAAAGCGCAGGCGCAGATAAGAATAAAAATTTTTGCATGTCTTTAATTTTTTATTTCTAATACGGGAATTGTTTTAAGTTTTGGAATTCAGCTTCGTAAATGTTTTGAGCCCTCTAACTTTGATTTCCAATGTACTAAGTTGATCAAACTGTCGGAATATGTAGTCAATAGTAATTTTATTAATGATGCAAAGTGTCAACTGCATAGTTCTGATGCTTTACATTTTATTGATATCTTAAATACGCCAATTTTGTCAGTCATTGACACACTCACTGATGATCATAAAAATGTTAGCGCCCACCGGGACTTGAACCCGGGACCGTGGGGTACCGTCCCACTGCTCTGCCTAATGAGCTACAGCCGCCCCGGCTGACCCTTGTAAATTTTTCAATATCTTGGTACTCGTATGCCGTGTGATGCCGGCTCAGAATAGCATCAACCCATTTCTTACCCGTGGGAGTTGTAATAGGCGACTTAGGGACTCGTGGGTGAGGGTGAAGGCGATTGGCTAACAACATGTCACTATGGTGATACACAATTTTTCGAATGCCCTTCAAATATTTGTCAGACGTGGCGTAAATGTCCGTTTTTTGCGGCTGTTAGCGCTCTGCGTAGCCCGCAAGGGATTATAGGCGTGATATGTGTGTGTGATATGATATGTGTGTATACTCGTCCCGAAGCGACGTACAAGCGAGATCTCGTATAAGTTATTGTAACGAATACTATGGTTAGTCCACAATTAGAGTAGAAATTCAAACCATGCGATGAAACTTTGCATATTTAAATGTAGGTTCAAGTCCTGGCGGGGGCCAAGATTTCTTCAATTTCTTATTTTCATTTATGAAAATAATAAAGCACTGTGAATGCAAAATAAAACCATAGTACATCATCATATATGTTAGGTACTTCTTGAAGTGCAATTTGGTATGTAGACTAAATTTAGTACAAAAACAACAGAATAAAAAATCGATTACATTTCCTCCCTAATCGTCCAAATGGTGGAAGTTTGTATGAAAATTACACAATTTTTTATGCTAGTGCTCAGTTATTCAGTATATATGGTCTTGTCGTTAGAAACAAAAAGATACGTGTATCGGGATTTTTACTAAATCACCCATTAACCTTTTAAATGGGGGAACAAATTATTATGAAACGCCAAAACAATTATTATGTAAAAAGTCGCCAAGACGAGAGCATATGGCTTGCATAGTGAATAAGTTAAAAGATCTATTTTTTATCTTAGATAAAAGATATTATCTAATCTTAACCTAATAAGATAAAAATATACAAAATACTAACTGATTTCTTAACCAAATATAAAAATCTGCTAGAAAAATTTTATTATGACATCAGTGAATTTCTTGCGGATAGTATTAATAACTATACATGTATGTTATATAAATGTATGTTCACAGTGAAGGTTGTACGGGTACCTACGTGATGTAAATTTTATTTGTTAATTTATTTGATAAGATTTAAATTTTAATAGATAGTAAGAAAAAAGAATATGTACCTAGTAGTTCCTACAAAAACTTGTGCTATTACTATGTTATTAAGTATAGTTTTTATATTCTCTCACAAGATAACTCTTCAGGTGTATTTGTGATATTGCAATAAAGTATTGTATTGAATTGAAATGAACCCAAGTAGAGCCGTGTGATGTCGGCTTAGAATAGCACCACCCCATTTTTTTCCTTGGGAGTCGTAAGAGGCGATTTATGGACTTGAGGGTGTGTATTGCAATTTTAGGCGATGGGCTGACAACTTGTCAGTATGGTGATACACAATTTTCCGAAGGATTCTCAAATATGTGTCAGACGTGGCGTAAATGTCCGTTTTTTGCGGCTGTTTGCGCTCTGCCCACCCCGCAAAGGATTATAGGCGTAATATGGGTAGAGCCAAGCTTCTGAATCAGTACTTACTTCTTTTCACAAACTCAATATATCAGTCAAAATGTACGGCTTGGCCGTTTCGGTGAATAAGTGAATCAGAAACAATTCGTATAACACATTTTTTCAAAATCTAGATAAATATTTACATAAGATAAAATGCGTTCAGTTCATTTCGCCTTCTTACAATTTGACTGAAATGTAGAGTTTATAAATTTGGGTTAGTGGAGTAAAGATTCAGACGTGAAGATTCAGACGGGTCTACTTGAATTATAATATCCTTTTCACTTTGTAAGCCATATGCCCTTGTCTTGGCGACCCTTTTCATGAAAATGTTTTTCGCTGGTTATTATAACTCAATCCATACTTGACACACCTCACCTCTTTCTACAATACTCCTGTCATTCAGTTCATCCTTTCATACAAATTGTATGAAGATTTACATGTGAATTTCTTCAAACCTAAACATTCATACAACTTGCTTGCTGCTTAGGAAAGGTACTTTCGGTAGCACCTCAATCAGACCATGTAAAAATCTACCTATACTGGTTGTTCTTAAAAATGTTATTGAGAACCAGTATAAGTTGATATCTTAAATGGGGAACTCGTATTGTTACTGATTGTAAAGGAGTTTCAGAAAAAAAAACTTTTCCTGAGTGCCGCTAGAACTTTTGGTGCGGGTCGAAAAAAAAATGCATTCTATAAAAACTGATTTATTTGGTCGGCCATAATATATTTTGTTTTGTAAGTATGGAAGGTTTTTTTTTATTTTGCCAATGATCCTTGGAGACAATTTCATAGGCTGGTTCACTCTGCCTATTATTATTTTTTACACCTTGTCAAGCTATTTTAAGTAATTGTAATGTAATCACTTAACTTAATGTATGTTAAATAGGTTACTCATGTTTTCAAATAAATATTTTTGTATTGTCAATTTTTTATGCCTAAATTAAAATACTTACGGATTTAACATGTTGCTCAATATCTATTCTAAAAAGTCCTTTCGAGATCAAACTTTTAAAACTACACCAAATAACAGTTATTCCTCCATAACAACTGTTTTAAAAACTTTTACCAACAATGGCCACTATAAAAAATAAAGTTCTCACTTCCCACTCACAGAAGAAAAATAAATCGTTCGAATTTTAAACACAAACGCGTGCGCTCTTCGTTTGACGCGGTTGTCACTGACACATTGCCGAGGCGTTTTAAGTCTATGCGGGGCGTCAACGACCATTTTGAATTTATATTCTTTAGCGGGAGAATATATGGGGTATAAGTGACAGCCCTCCGAATACGAATACTGATAGGGTGCATGCAGACCATGAAACTGAAGAACTTTCCCCTAGGAACATAATATGTCAGGACAGGAAACGACAAAAAAGAATCAGCCTGCCTCTCATACAAAATCACAATCAGTTGACTGCATTTACTATGGGAAGTAAAAAAAAATTGACGTTTCCTGAAATATTTTTTATGGGAAGTAAAAGTTTCATGGTCTAAATGCACCCAATGAGTATTCGGAGGGCTAGGCTATCCCTTACACTCTGTTTACAGGGAGAAAAGGGTAATTATAACAAGCTGAAAAGTGGTTGGAATACTCATGACACTAAACAACTTTTGGCCGTGGAACTCTGATCAAAATATTTAAAAAAATTGGACCTCCAAATGCTCCCATTCAAAATTGCTGATCCTAGACTAAGATACGGTGTAAGATACGGATAAGGTGATGGCGACCGCCGATTTATCCCAAAACCTCATTACATTCGAAGGCCGACAGCTGGAGCAGGTACAACAATACGTCTACCTTGGACAGATTATCACACTTGGCCGTGACTCTCTAGGAGCAGAAATAAAGAGACAAGCTGAAACTTGTACTGGAGTTTAAAATACCCTAGTCCCTCAAAACGAATGTGTATGACCTGTGTATCCTCCCAGTCATGACGCACGCGTGTGAGACGTGTATGATCCACAAGCTCCAAGTCATGCAGAGGAGCATGGAACGCAGAATGCTGGGAATATCTCTGCGCGACAGAGTCCGGAACGAAGTCATCAGGCAGCGTTCTCGTGTAGTAGATATCGGATACCGAGTCGCCAAGCTCAAATGGGCTTGGACTGGACACATGTGTCGCCAAAGAGACGGCAGATGGAGTAGATGCGTTCTGGACTGGAGAGCCCGATTAGGGAATCGCAGCGTAGACATACTATCCGCCAGATGGACCGACGACATGAAATCCATAAAACGGAACTCCGCGCAGAATAGAGAACTTTAGGAGAGGCATATGCCCAACAGTGGGCGAAGACGTGCAGACGAAGAAGAAGGAGAAGGTACTATAGCTAGCTGTTTGTAGGTAGCTGTGAAACAATAAAACAAGTCAAAAGTTGTAACAATAGGCTTAAACTGTTGCAGATTTAAGTATATGTACATGTAGAATTTTAATAAATAAACTTAATTGTAGACAAGTGGGTGCTTATTACTATTATGTTCACTCAAATTCCAAAAAAACTTGCATTGAAAAGTTAATAAACTTAAACTTCCGAGCCGGTTTTCTATTAGGACAATACAAAATTTGTTATAAAAAGAAGAAAATTGCGTTATGCAAATTTATTTATTTTACAATGACCGATCATGACGTCAATAAGTGATAATGCTATCCTACATTGAATAAAGTTATTTCATTTTCATTTTCATTTTTCTCTGTGTTGTTCGCTCTCAGACTATAAATTATCAAAATGCCGATTGGCATTGTGTCCAATTTTAGAAGTGACTCAGAGAATTCAAATGGTCCCTAAAGTTTACGTAAGCTTATTCTTAATAAATAAATAAATATTGCCGGCTTAGAATAGCATCACCCCATTTCTTTCCCGTGCGAGTCGTAAGAGGCGACTAATGGACTCGAGGGTGTGTGTTGCTATTTTAGGCGATGGGCTGACAACCTGTCACTATTGCGATACACAATTTTCCGAATGATCCTCAAATATTATGTCAGACGTAGCGTAAATGGCCGTTTTGCGGCTTAAACGCTCTGCCTACCCCGCAAGGGATTATAGGCGTGATATGTGTATGTGTTAAGTATACAACTTTTGAAAACTTGCAAAGCTCTTCTTGAAACTTTTGCAAGTTTTCATTTAGGTACTTTTTAAAAGATGTCTTTCGATGGAGTCGTGAACGTATTTGCTTGATAAAATGCTTGCAAAAAGGGTGCAGGTTGCAAACTAAATTATTTTCCATGGTTATATCCCGAAAAAAGTAGGAAACATATTAAAAAGGTGGTTTTTTCGATTTTAAAGCTTTGAAAACCGGTTTAGATTTACCGGATTAACCGTTGCGATATTCCGGTTCCTTGAAATTCTAAGTATGTGACGAAAAGGATTGATTTCCGCCTTTGTTCTCTGAGGCTGTGTGATGCCGGCTAAGAATAGCATCACCCCATTTCTTTCCCGTGGGAGTCGTAAGAGGCGACTAAAGGACTAGAAGTTATATATTTTTTTTATTTGCAAAATTTATAGCGCGGGCAAGAAGAGCTTTGCAAGTTTTCAAAAGTTGTATACCAATCCTAATAAGGCCGCCTAAATTGTACCGATCTTTTTTTTATTTTTTGTTTCTGTTTGTTTTGTTGTGTTTTGTACAAATGAAGTATATTGTATTGTATACCTATCTAACACGGTAAGTATTTTAAAATTGGGTATTCAATGTTTTTAATAGTTGACCAAAAACGGAATTCCAGAATTGAGCTTCAATATCGAAACTCAACACCGGTTTTGAGAACCTTCCGATTTTACATAGTGAGGAGTAGCTATGTTCAATATATTTAAATATAATGGGTGTAAGCGTAAGGAACAGCCCTCCGAATACTGATAGGGTGTATTCAGACAATGAAACTGAACAACTTCCCATAAAAAATATTGACTTCCCTTGGTAAATGCAGTGAGCTGATTGTGATTTTGTATGGGAGGTCCAATTACTTTTGTCGTTTCCTGACATATATTTCTAAGGGAAAGTTGTTCAGTGTCATGGTCTGAATGCACCCTATTAGTATTCGGAGGGCTGTCCCTTACACCTCGTATACAGTTCCGTCTTTGCTATAGGGGCGCTGGGGGCGCGCGCCCAAGGCCCCCATCGTCAGGGGGGCCCCCGGCCCCGGGAATGGCAAATAAAATATGTGACTCTAGGTTTCGGGTATCCCACACGCTAAAAGAGAGGAGGCCCCGAACGATCAAAATTTTCTCACACATAATTTTAACTTCAAATTAAATTTCGCGCGCTTTTACTCGAAAATATTTAAGAACGAAAATCGGTTAGTTGTTCGAATTCGATAAAACGCCATCTTTCGATAATTATGCAAACCACTCTGTCCGATATGATTCCATAGACAAGTTGATCAATCTAAACGAGGCGTAAAATTTATTTCGTTCATTCATTGTCTATTCTAGGTTGATGTCTATGGTATTTTCCTTTGAAAAAAAGTTTGTTTTGCACTTTTGTGTTTTTGTTTTGCACTTTTGCTGTTAAAAGTTTTAATTTGAAGACTTTGAAGTGAAAAACTGTGTAAAACTATTGCAAGTTTTCATTAGCTCGTTT
Source organism: Tuta absoluta (assembly GCA_027580185.1). Taxonomy (NCBI): domain Eukaryota; kingdom Metazoa; phylum Arthropoda; class Insecta; order Lepidoptera; family Gelechiidae; genus Tuta; species Tuta absoluta. The sequence goes on along the minus strand of JAQAHW010000035.1, from coordinate 2,051,898 downwards.
GAACACTGTTTCAATATGTCGAAAAGAACTTATTTAAGTGGTTCACAAAAAAGGAAAAAAGTGATTGCTCAAAAAGAAATAACAGAAAAACTTCCTAAACTCAATCATTTTTTTACGGTTGAAGAAACCAATAAACCGAAGGATTCCTCATCCTTATCACCTCAAGATACAAATAGAGGTTGGCACCCGAATATTTCTATGCCTAATGGCAACGAACTGTAGTGGAGAGCGCTCATTTTCGCGTCTGAAGCGGATCAAAAATGAATTAAGAAAAACTATGTTACAAGAAAGACTGAATAGTTTGTCAATAATGTGTATTGAAAATGATCTTCTTCAGACCATTGATTTCGAGGATATAATAGAAGATTTTTCTCAAAAGAAATCACGAAAAAAATCGTTTTTATGATTTAGTTTTAAAAAACAGCTGTATTGTCAATTTATTAGTTACCTACCTACATTATATTCAATTTATAAAATCATTCATATTTTTATTTTATGACTAGAGGACCGCCCAGCAGTTTCACCCGCTGTTACCCGTTTTCTCGTGGGAATGAGACATTTTCCCGCGGTAAAAAGTAGCCTATGTTACTCAGGGATGTTGTAGCTTTCTAATGGTGAAAGAATTTTTGAAATCGGTTCAGTAATTTCGGAGTTTATCGATTACATACAAACAAAAAAAACAAACAAATCTTTCCTCTGTATTAATTGTAGAGAAGAGATAACTTAACAATCCACTCTAAATGATTCATTGCATAGATTTCCTTTTAAACTCGCAAGGCGGCGGTGGCGGCGCGGCGCGCAGACCGCCGCGCCTCGACCGCTAGGAAAATGTAACCGCGCCGCGCGCATTATAATTCATTCTATACATTTCCTTAGAAACTCGCGACGAGCGGCCTGGTCACAGCGGCCGGCAAGTCGTTGAGTATAAATCCGAACCTTATACTAAGCGCAGTATGATATTGTCCCAGAGGGCCGGATCCGTCGTGCAAGCAGCAGCTTGCATGGAGTTGCGGGTCAGTGTGAGGTACCTCATGCAATTTTTCTATACAGATCAAGATTTTAGTAAAAAATTCACTCACTCCTCCCAAAAAGGGCCCCCTAAAGCTTATGTGCCCACGGCCCCCACATAGTCAAAGACGGCCCTGCTCGTATACCAATATGCTGTCATATTATTCAGCAATAAATCCGTATTCCCAATATACAAACTTTTTTAAATTCTCTGAATTGTTTTTATGGCCCTTAAAACTACAAGACATCATAAATTGTTGATCCACTTTATAAACCATAAATTCCTGTGGCAGACATATTAAGGCGAGTGTAGATACTCGTGAACGACCTCGACAGAGGCGCCACTTCACAAAAAAAATATTTTCTCCATAAACCAACAATCTATCAGAATTTCCGTTGCTCAAGTTTTTAGTATTATTCTTAAATAAAATTAGAACCTGCAAAGTCAATGAAATATTCGCTGTAATTAAAGTTACGGCAAAAAGTGCCTAAAAACGGTAACTTTTGGTATTAATTGCTATAACTTTAATAACAGAGAATATTACTTGAGTTTGTAGGTTCTAATTTTACATAAGTATAATACTAAAAACTTGGGCAACGTGATTCTGTAGATTGTTGGTATAATGTTTTTTTTTTGTGAAGGGGCGCCACTGTTGAGGCTGTTGACGTTCGCCTTAACTACCATCTGATCTGTCCTTCATGATGGCCTCGATAAAAAAACGACCTAGATATTATCTTTTTAACCGACTTCTCAATCACGTGTCCCACACGAAAAAAGGAGAATTCTTCATACAATCTTAGAAGGTAAGTTTTTCCAACAAAGAAACTAGAGAAATATCGTTAAAATGTCTAATTTAGGTTTTCGTACATTTCGTACTACATAAGGTATGTATCTAAATTATAGCATTTTTTTTGTAACCTTTAAACTGTAGACATAAAATTTAAAAAATGTTTCAAATCGAGGCTATTTTGGATTATTTTTTCTACCCAGTCAAGTTTTTGATGTGTTACTATTAGGTAAGTATATTATGTTGTTGGATCATGGACAATAACATATATTTTTATCAGAATTTTATGGCTGATAATGAGGTCAATTCGGGATTCAAATTTTCCTTACTTGCCTTAAATTAGTGCTGTCACTTTCCGTCAAATAGGTTTAGAAAAGGATAGAAGATATCTAAGTGCTGTCATTTTTAAAAACGTCAAGGGTTTTTTCGCCTTTCCTAGTCAATTTAGTCGCCATTATTTTGATCGTCGCCTTATTTTGATAGATAACACGTATTTTGCATGAAATTATAAGACATGACACGACTAAAATATCTCCTATCCTTTTCTAAACCTATTTAACGGAAAATGACAGCACTAATTTAAGGCAAGTAAGGAGAATGTACATCCCGAATTGTGGCCAATGTCTTAATAAAACTGGTTTAAAAATCTTGCTTGCGCTATATCCTTGACTTAAATAAAATGTTGACCTAATTTTTAAATAAGCGGTGTAAAAGATGTTGTACTAAAAATTTTCCAGGCGTGATCAGACCATGAAACTAAATAACTCAATCTATGGAGGCTATGTTGGTAAACGAGATTTCTTTTTCGACCTCAAATACAAAATTCCCGATCCCGTGTTTAAATTGAAAAAATCGTTTCCCATCATAGGCTTCTTAATAAAAGTTTTTCAGTTCCATGGTTTGAACATGCCTGCAAAGTCGGTTCACCACCATCCCTTACACCCTGTATAATATTTTAGCGCTTCGAGTAATCCATCTACTTGCCCTAAGGAGTTTCACACCTTTCCAAAATCGAGTAGAAGTTGTATAGTACATACATGGACGATATCTTGACATTACTTCCTACTAAGGCTGCCCGCACACGTCCGACTTTTTATAGGACCGATAATCAGGCAGATTTTTCCTCCGATTCTTAAGACCGATTTTGTGACCGACTCAAAGCACACGTCCGTCACTTTGTCTGTTGGTTTCGAGGGAGTAGCAGGGTGGGTGTACCAGTCCCAAACCAGGCACCAGTAGTTGACCACTTACGTGTTCAATTGAATATTTTAAGGAAACGTGGGCATTTTTGAACAAAATACTTCTTTTGTTATGTTGCCTAGACTGTTACCAACCCCACGGAATATTTTTTTGTGAGAGGGAACGAAAGATATCGTTATTTTGCTTATTTTAAGAGATTAGTGTCTCGTTCATTAGCCTTCCAGCAGCCATTACAGCTACAAGTGCGAATGGACATGGTATGTAAAATATTTAAATTGCACTTGTTATTTCATAAATTATTGTCACCAAATGATATTATTTTTGAAGTTTCGGGTTAGCTTGAGTCCTTTATGTGATTATTTTGACTAAATAATGTTAATATGAGGTAATTTTAAATGTGGTTAACTACTGGAACACGCTTTGTACTGGGTCCCTATTGTTGACCAAGTGGTTTGCTACTGGTGATCTATGGTATTTGGCTCATTTTCCCAGACGTGTTTTTAACGTGTCCGAGCTGAAAATCCTAGTCAGAAGTACAGATACAGCAATAAAAAAATTTTTTTCTTTCAATATACGCTTGTTTTTAAATGTGCATATGATAATTAGCAATAATAAGTAAATACAACAAAATAAAAAAAAATGCTAAAGCGCCATTTCCTAATTTTGGTGGCGTGTCCGGAACAGGGATCGTTTTAGGTTAAGGTACAGGGTTAAGCTACCGGTATAATAACGGTACCGGTATACTTTTTAAAGGTAGACGGATAAAGGTTATGATAAAGGTTTTGGTACCGGTAAAAAATTACGGTACCTTTATTTTATACCTGTAGCGTTATAAATTTATTTAACCTTTATTAACCAGTATTAATTTTGATATCGAAAAATGAAGTGCGCCCGATGTATCAAGCGACGTTGTCAGACTTAAGTTCCACGCGGTTTTAACGTTTCCTTTGTTTCTATGTTGTCGTGTTCGCTTTCACCTTTGGCGTTGGCCCCACGTGCTTCGCTTGTCAAAGTGAACTGATGTTTCATGTGCTGTTTGGCAGGTGTCACTGATACCTGTCAATTGTGTCGTGGGCCTCCCCTGACATATCTTACCCCCCTGCACCCCCTTCCAGTTCAAAATTTCACCCCCCTTAAACATCCCGGACTATTTTTTTTGGCAGGGCAAGTTGCCCCCCACCTCGTCTCCCCTCTACCAAAATTTTTGATCGGCCGTAACTTTTGAACCGCTTGTTACATTTTGACCGGGTTTTCACTGAAACTCTTTAAAAAACGGGTGTGCGTCGAACCTCTCCCCCTTGCCCCCCGTTCCCCCTGCCGAATTTTTGACCCCTAAGTTCTTGGGAACGGCTGGTCCGATTCACAGCGCGTTTTCTTCAACGGCTGCGCTAAAACAAGAAGAACTCATTTCATGCATCACAAACCAACCTGCCCCCCCCCTTCTTGTTGCCGCGTCCCAAAAACCCCCTTTTTGGGGTCAAACTTTAGAAGCGTATTTCTCGGGATCGTAGAGTAATATGTAAATATGTAAATTGAAGCCTCAAATCGCCCTCCTCCCCCATCAAGTTTTAAATTTTCAACTTTTCCGGATTTTATGAGCACGACAAGCGTGCAGGGTTGATAATCAGCACCTATTACGACTAAGCTGTCTAGCGCCTCGGCACGGACCGTTTAGTCATGTCAGATGACGAGAATGCTGAAAGCAGGGCCATAACAGAGGTTTTGGCCCAGAAAGAGGCTGAGCTGCAGTTGCTGCAGGAGATGGCTGCCCGTCTTCTTACAAATGTCTCGGTATCCGAGAAAACGACGGTGCTAACGGCTATGAGTGATGGAACCCTGCGCTAGACCGCGTGCTTAGGGGATTCGCGGCAGCGCGCCATAACTGGCAGAGTGCAAAAAAGCGACGTAGCCCTAATCATGGAGCATTTACTCACCATTCTTCGGGCTAAAAGAGGTCAGTACAAAAATGCAATGAGGCTCGCTGAATTCAATCATTTTCGCTCTGTGGCAGATTCTGGGAATGAAGACACATGGGGGCTAGCGTATTGGGCGGACTCCTGAAGGTCGCGTCCACCCATGAATGTGCTCCATTGTGTAGACCTGCTTCAGGCCTACACCACTACTGCGGATGAAACAATGTCTGGATTGTTGACGGCACGCTGCCCGGATGACGACCCCTCTAGGGATACGGCCTACCATCGCGCGATCCGCGTCACTGCCGCGTGTTCATCATATGACGACTCCAGAACGTCAAATCTTAAGACGCTCGACAGCCCATACAGCCCGAATCATCAAGCACGCCTGGAAGGTTAGTAGCAGTGAGATGCTGCTCATGTACACGTGTTGCTTAGAGGTTGGTTCTTCCCAGACGCATGGAAGGTCAGCCAACTTGATGTTCTTCCCAAAGGAAACGGCAAGCCTCCATCTGATCCGAAAGCCTATAGACCCAATAAAGTTTAAAATCGTTTGTAATATATAATAGTTAGTTGCGAAAGGTCAAATCTGTTAAGTATTATGTTGTCATTATTTGATGAGGTTGAGGTAAGCCAGGGTCAAATGGCAAATGGTCAAATTGCATGTGTTGTATAGAGCAATGAATTTCCCTTCTAAAGATCCCTATTCGAAGACCAAAAATTACAAGATTTTACAGATGGAAATGGATTTAAAAAGCTTAATCGAAGAAGCAAGCCTTAAATAGTGCTCTTGATTTTTATATTCTCTCAGTCAAGTAAAAAGGTGTCACCGAAATATACCATATTAGTTTGATAATGCAGTTATTCACCTGATGCAAGTGATTTTAAACTTTGTGGGAGGGGGAGAGGTAGAGAAAGGGTATGGCAAGGCGGAGCGGTTTATTTGGGGAATATGAAAGTAAAAATTATGTATGAAATTTTCGATCATTTTAAGGTCAAGGTCAACCTTAGGTCAAAAAAATTACGGAGTTAGTAATTTAGGAGGTTTGAAAGGGGTTTTGAAAATCTTGTTCTTTTTTCGCTGCGACGTACCGTTTTCGAGATAATTGCACTTACTTTTATTTTGTTGTTTATTTCTACCACCTAGTATTGAAAATCGGCTGTATGATGCAGGTTTAGAATAGAATTACCTCATTCCTTTCTCACGGGTGTCATAAGAGATAACTAAGGGACTGTTTTATAATTTAAGGCGACAGGCTGACAACCTGTCACTATACACGTGTCTAAAAAACGTGTATCACACTATTGTGATACACGTTTTTTTCTGAAACGGCACACAAATATTTGTCAGACGTGGCGATAGCGACCGTATTTTACAGCCGCTAACACTCTACCTATCTCGCAAAGGATAAAGGCGTGATATGTGCATTTATGTAGTATTGAAAATAGCAATTTTTCTGTGACATTATTAATATCCTCAGTCCAGTCCATTCATTATAATTATAGCCTACGCTCTATACCATATCAAACATACTGAAAGATTTGTCACCATACACTACACCGCAGAGCCACCGGAGTTCGACCTAACCGCTCTAAATAATTCGTTGCATACATTTTCTTGTAAGTAAAGTCGTACAGTGCCGGCACGCGCTGCGCGGTCGCAACTGCCGCCGCCTCAGCCGCTTGGAAATTTCGACCGCGCCGCGCGCAACACAATTCGTTGCATACATTTCCTTGTAAACTCGCGAGTTCGCGACCCTTAGAAGTGGCACCGATTATCGGTGAGACAGTAAGAAAGGACATAGACATTTTTTTTACGCAGGAATATTAACAAAATACACATTTCATTTAAAGTATGGCATTTTCGGTGATACCTGAATGAGAAAATTTCAAAATCAAGAGGACTTCAAAGGCTTGCCTGTACGACTAAGGTTTTAAATCCATTTCCATCTGCAAAATCTTGGAATTTTTGGTCCTCAAATAGGGATCCTTAGAAGGGAAATTCATTGCTCTATACAACGCATGCTATATTTCGAAGTCACCATTTGACCCTCACTTACCTTGACCTCATCAAATTATGGCGACATAATATTAAACAGATTCAACCTTTCCCAATTAACTATTACAAATGATTTTTAACTTTATTGACATTCATTTGGTGGCACTTCAGTCAAAATAGAACCATTCAATTGACAGCAAATCTAAATCTTCCGACCTAGTGCCACTTTAGAACCTTAGGAACCTGAGCCTCAAATGATCCCACTTATTTATTTACTATTTGATCTGACCGAAAATCATGTACGTTGATCGATGACACGTTTTGATGCACACGACCGTACACACGCTTAATTAAAGTAGTACAACCCGTACGAAACGAACACGACGACTTCTTGCCCTACCTAGCTACCCAGGCACGACGCGCCTTTTTAATCCAAAGGGTTAGAAGAATGGCGGCTCTGTCAATTCAACACGCGCGGGCAAGCGATCTGCTTGATGCGGCATTCACCCTTCCACCGCATGCACGGAACGGCAACGCAGCGTAGGCTACGGTGGCCGAATTGTCGGAGATGACCTTGCAAAACCCTTTTGATAGCGGTTTTGGTACCATAAAAATACCGGTACCGGTAAATTTTCGGTAGCAACAAATTTCCGGTTTATGACACTTTATGGTATCGTAATATTTCGGTATGACGTCATACCGTTTACTGTTTCAACCGAAAAAATTCCGGTTATACAATCCCTGGTCCGGAATCCAAATTTGAGAAGAAAACTCTCTATGATTTTTTCCCTCAAGACATGAGATGTTTTCAACTAGCTCAAATGTCTTCCTAGATATGTAAACTAACTCTTAGTTTTATATTTAAGACAACTACCTTAAGTACTATAAAGTTAAACGGGTGAAAAGAAGTGTCCGAAAAAAAAAACAATTTTGGTGGAAAAATTTTGAACGATGGTATCTCATCTCTAATGCATATTCCCAACGCCCTGTTGCCACACCGCGTCCCGGCCACTTGCGCTCAAGCGCTTGTGATGGTTACTTGGGTGCGGCGACGATGCATGTTCCCGCCAAAAACGTAAGTACAGACTTTACGCAATTATCTAAAAAACGGTTGCAATTTTGGTGGTTCGATTATTTCATTACTTTGTGTACAACCATAAACTATTGCTGTGGAATTTGATGCGTCATTTGTCACTCCTTACACTTATACAATTTATTTTGATCTAAAACTTACACCTATTTTTTTATATTTACAAAAAGGCTTTGTCTCAATTTTGGTGGGCCAATTTTGGTGGATTTGGTGGCATATTAGAGGCCACCAAAATTGGTTCCAACCACCAAAATTGATATCCTTATCTGTTTACATACTAAGCAGTTTAAAATGGTAAAAATAATGATGATTTCTTACCTAAATAGAATGTAAGCTGAACCCTTTTATCATCTGCAGGTATATTAATGCCCTTTCTACTTGCAAATTCAATATAAATTTCATGTTCTTCCATGTTCCTTCTTGGTATATTTATATTTTGTTAGATGCCTACTCCAAGAGATTCCATAGGGTAGTTTATTCATCGGTTCCTAATCTAAAAAGCTGAATACTCACCAAACTACGAATTCCATAGGTACTCACCTCGATCACTGCACCATCCCCCAGAATTCCGTTAGTACTTACCAAGATTCCCCCAATAATCCCTTTCAGTGCTTAGATACTAAGATCACTGATAATATTTTCGTATGTCGTAATGTGGTAATCACTGAAAACGCTGCATATTCCGTAAGGTACTCTCAAAGATCACCGCACACACCCCTGAACTCCGTTGGGTACTCACAAGGATCACTGCACACACCCCAGAACTCCGTTAGGTACTCACAAGGATCACTGCACATCCCCCAGAATTCCGTTTGGTACTCTCAAGGATCGTTACACATCAAACGAAATTCGGTTAGGTACTCTCAAGGATCACTGCACACACCCCAGAACTCCGTTGGGTACTCACAAGGATCACTGCACACACCCCAGAACTCCGTTAGGTACTCACAAGAATCACTGCACATCCCCCAGAATTCCGTTAGGTATTCGCAAGGATCACTGCACACCTCCCGAAATTTTGGGTCGGCACTCAAAGTTACGAAGATTGTTGCACAGTCCAATCCTTGAAAAATTGTGTAAGGTACACACAATAATTACTGCACACATTCCAAGAATTATGTTAGTCACTCAGACTCACGATGATTAACGCACACGTCCAAAGAATTCCATTAGGTTCCTATTCATGAACATCGCTACACAACTTTTAAGAATTCTGTAAGATACTCACCAAGATCTTTTTACATCTTCAAGAATTCCGCTTGGTACTCACAAGGGTCAGTGCGCATCCCCCAGAATTCCGTTTAGTACTCACAAGGATCACTACACATCCCCCAGAATTCCGTTAGGTACTCTCAAAGATCACCGCACACACCCCTGAACTCCGTTGGGTACTCACAAGGATCACTGCACACACCCCAGAACTCCGTTAGGTACTCACAAGGATCACTGGACATCCCCCAGAATTCCGTTTGGTACTCTCAAGGATCGTTACACATTCAACAAAATTCCGTTAGGTACTCTCAAGGATCACTGCACACACCCCAGAACTCCGTTGGGTACTCACAAGGATCACTGCACACACCCCAGAACTCCGTTAGGTACTCACAAGAATCACTGCACATCCCCCAGAATTCCGTTAGGTATTCTCAAGGATCACTGCACACACCCCAGAATTCAGTTGAATGCTCACAAAAATCACTAAACATACTCCAGAATTCCGTTGGGTACACACAAGGATCACTGCATACGTATATTCCAGGATTCCGTTGGGTACTCAAAAGAATCACTGCACATCCCCCAGAATTCCGTTTGGTACTAACAAGTATCACTGCACATCCCCCAGAATTCCGTTTGGTACTCACAAGGATCACTGCAAATCCCCCAGAATTCCGTTAGGTACCCACAAAGGTCATTGCAGATAATTTTCAAATTTTGGTGGCCCCTTTTCTAATTTTGGTGGCATGAGTCAATTTTGGTGGGTTAAATTTCTAATTTTGGTGGCCCTCTGCAATTTTGGTGGACTTAAACTGAAATATCTTAAAAACTAAAATAGCTATAACGAGGCCCTCGATACATGACAATCAAAATGTGATATATTCTTAGAATTTATCAAAATATTATCAATAAACTAACAAATAAAAATTGCCACCAAAATTAGACAAATAACAGACTTGTTGAAATTGACCCATTTACTTTTTTTCCTTTTTTTTTTCATAGTGATGCTCTTTTTAACAAATTTAGAGCATTAAACTGTCATTTTGATCGTTTTAAATCTTTGTGTTCCAGTAATTGACCACGCTGGTTTTCTATTGGTACATAGTAGTATAAAGAGGTGTTCCCAAGAATGACCAGTTGAAGTTTAAACTTTACCGTTAATGAGAGTAATTTTTCTAATTACGTTTGATCTGTATTCTAGCTTTGGTTTTGCTATTAAATACCTAGTTTTCATTAAAAACTTTTGAAACAGTGTTTTATTCATAAAAATAGAATGGTCAACTATTGGTCCAAAAGTGGTCCTTTATTGGAGCGCGCTGGTCAAACTTAGGGGCATTCCCGTTTTTAGTATTGTTCATAAAATAAATAAAAAACTAATAAATATGTGTTGAAGAATTATATCAATAATCCTTTATTATTAACTAATAAACAACTTTATAAATGTTTTTCTGCGTTAAATATACTTAATACTTGTCCAGAGAGTTTCAAAGTCAAAAAGTTCCCTTAAATGGTTTGGGACTGGTACACCCACCCCACGTCATGGACGGCGGCCTACTGTCGCTGAGTAGTGTGCGTTGACGCATACATTTCCGAGTGTTCCATTTTTCACCGACAATCGGATCGGTCGGGATGCACCGATTTTATTTCTGACCGACTATTTGTAGGATGTGGGCGTTACACCATTGCAATCAATACGTTCCATTTTACTCCTACAAAAAATCGGTCACCGATTATCGGACGTGTGCGGGCAGCCTAAAGATAAAAATAATTTATTTCAACGTAAAACTATACATACAAATAGTAAATTTACTTACAGATATAAAATTAAAGTAGAGCATACATATAATAACTACTTATACGTAATACAAACGATAAGTAAATACAAAAGATATTTACTTACATAATGAAGATGTTTTGTGAATCTTTAAATTGTATTTTCAATTTATTCAATTATTTACCGAAACGCGGTAGATTTTTATTTCTGTAGGTATGTATTTTATGATGGAAAATAAATGATTTGTATTTGTATGTGGATGACATCATTTGACAATGGGAAATTTTCAAGCCAATCCCTAAGAGAACTTAGATGGCGCTGAGCAAAACTGATGAAGTTTCTATTCATAGAAACGTATGTTACATACATGAATTGTGTTTATGACTCAAATGTCAAAATTTCAACTAAGCACATCTGTACTCGATATTATCAAACTACAGGCTACAATTTTACAGGTGAAATTCGTTGTTCATTGGGTAGGCGGTTAGCCATTATGATACCAGGAATATGCACCGGCTACGCAATGTACTAAGAATTTCACCTGTAGACTTGAAGCCTGTAGTTTCATAACATAGGCACTGGTATGACATTATAAATAAGCTTGAGAACTGTCAGTAGAAAAGTCCCCATTACAATTAGGGATTGCAATCCCGCAATGCGGGATCCTGCAATCCCGCGGGATCCCGCGCCAATTCTGGCCTTGCGGGATCCCGCACGTTCAAAGCGCGGATCAGCGGATCCCGCACGGGGTTGGTAAAAGCGCACGCGATGTTGCCGTTTCTTTCAGAACATACTGGTGGTTGGCGTCGGCGGCGGCGGCGGCGGCGGGAGTGTACAATATCACGCGACGTTGCCGTTTCGCACAATTAGTGTTCGTGTTCGGTCTCGGTCGCCTCGTGCGCGTCTCAGTCAGTTCAGTCAGTTGGACTAAGACTACCTGACACTTGCCTACAAATATATGCTGACCATCCAGCCTACTAGCGTAGAAGATGAAAGAGCATTTTCGGCGTCAAGATATATTTGTAGTTCACTGAGAAGCAGGCTGGGTGACGACACCATTGATACCATTTGCTTTCTACGAGCGTACTTTCAAAAACGATCGCCATAGTGGTAGCCAAAGTTAGTAATAGTAACATTTCAAAGATGTGATTTGATTATTCCAATAAAAATTGTGATCTCATATGTTAATGATAATAGTTATAATATAAGAAACAGCATTTTTATATTATAAGACTGTTGATTTGTTAGATTAAGGACAAAATAAACAAATCAATGCAAGTCTTATTAAAGCTAAAATTACAAAAAACAAATAAGTAATGTAGGACTGATTTTACTTACAAGTAAATAATTTATGATTGTTATTTTGTAAAGAAACAAATATTTTTAGTTCCAACATGAAATACATGTTTTAGTTTTTTAAATAAAAGTTGAATTTTTGAACAAAATCCTGCATTTTCATATGTTTTTTTAACATCATTTCAAAGGTGCGGGATCACGCGGGATCCGCGCGGGATTGGGCCAATCCCGCGAATCAATCCCGCGGGATTGGCGGAGGTGCGGGATTGCAATCCCTAATTACAATGCACCCATTGGTTTCTCTGCGTTCAATTTTGTGAAGAATACTTTATCCTTTTAAAAGCCATTTTTAAAACTGTAATGTCATTTTATTTCCTCATCATTGCCGTTGTCGACTGTATAAGGTTACAGACGTGTTGTTTCCTCGTAGGTCACTTGAATTCCTAAATATTTATTTGATTTTCTATCATCTGGCTAACATCGGGCCCTCCTGCTCTATCTTGTGTAAATTCGCATTACGTGTGGCGGCCATATTTAATTTTGTAATGCGCTATCCCGCTCAAACCTTTTTGAAGTGATTTTTTGTGTTGTGTTAATCTTTGGAAGAAACTTGCCTAAAAACTGTGTAAATATTATTACAAACTTTCGAGACTTCACTGAGATTTGAACTTGCGATTTTATCAGTAATCGCAATTTACGGCTGGACAGTCGCCCGCTGAGCTCATCACCTCAATGTAGAGATTGTCAATGTTGTCTTATTTGTAGCAAGCTGCAGCAGCGACAAAATTTATAACGAATTTCTCCGTTTTACAAAGGTAAACTTTGGAAAGTCACGCCAAACTAAAACTACTTATAACTAAACAATCAAGTATTAAGTACCTAGATAATCTTAAACCGTTAAAAGTCAAAAATGGACGACAATGAAAAGACTTTTAAAATTGAACAGTCTCATAATAATCTTCGCACTAAATACGACGATTTGCTCAAAGAGGTTAAAATGTTGGAAAAACATATTATACACTTGAAAAAAAAGGAAAAGGAACAATCCAAAACAATTTTGAAACTATTAACGGAAATCTCGATGATGAAGGCAAAACTGGATGACGTAGAAATCCGGACAAGCGCGAGTTCTACTCGTGGACCGAAGGTTCTGTACCTCACTATCACCAAAGGTATGTTTATGGCACGTACTTATCGCAATAAGTTTACCTACTGTATTCCACTATTGGTTACTAGATTTCCGCCCACCGGTTCCACCACTGCCACTCATTTTCCAGCGGTTCTCTCTCTTCTTCTCTTTTCGTGTGGGACACCGAGTCGTCCAACGACCCGATGAACCCTGGTGTCAGAGTTTTTCAACCGCCTACTACTAGTAGTAGGCCTCTGGCATGGTTGTGTTACGACCGCTGTCTAAGTAATCATAGACAGCATCCGGGACCGACGGCTTAACGTGCCCTCCGAAGCGAAGTGGTAATACTGGCCTATGTGTTATTCCAGGTTATACTCTACCTTTGATCCAAATTTCATCCAAATCGGTCAAGCCGTTTGAGCGTGAAGATGTAACAAACAAACATACATACATACATACACACACACACACTCAGATTTATAATATTAGTACGGATACTGACGGCCGATGTGGCGCAGTGGTAATGCCAGAGCCTGCGGCGCAAAGGTTTTAGGTTTGATTTCCGGTGGAGCAGTCACTAAGTTGTTATTATCACTTTGTGAATTTCTTCCATATCTGGTTAGGACATTGCAAGCCGATCCCACTGATTTTCCATAAGAAAAACGGTTCCGTGCTTCGGAGAGCACGTTAAGCCGTCGGTCCCGGTTGCTGACTATGATTATAAACGACAGATGTTACCGTTCGTTTAATAATAAAATATTAAGTGCAGATTAAAATTTTGCTCTTGACCTGCCAGTTACCTAAACAAAGAAACTACCATCGCACATTCCACGCGTGTTTCTTTGCGTCCAAATATAAACTCCTGCTCATTTGCTCTACAAAGGTAAAAATATCGAATCAGAATGCAGTGGACGGTTGTAGACGGGCTACTTTTTTGAGGTTCCATACCCAAAGGGTCAAAACGGGACCCTATTACTGAGACTTGGTTGTCAGTGTGTCTGTCTATCTGTTACCAGGCTGTGTCTGAGACAGATATGAGACAGTTGAAATTTTTACAAAATGCCGTATGTCTGTTGCCGCTATAGCAGCAAATATAAAAAATTATAAAGCAAATATTGTAAAAGATAACGACGAAAAATTAAAGATAATATTTTATTAAAACAACTGTTCCTCAAGAATGTTCAAGAATATTCAAGAAATGTCTCTTTTTTATTTTACTTATTTCCCATAGTAAAGGCTGTCAGCTCATCGTGGTTTTGTATCGGATATTGATTTATTTTTGTCGTTTCCTGGCATAAGTTTGGTTCCTAGGGGATTTTTTTTGTTGTATCTTCTGAATGCACTCTATCAGTATATAAGGTTCTATTAAATTCAGCGCGAATATTTTTAGGGTAGGTAAGTATTATCGTGAAACTGAACAGTTTTCCCCAAGCAACTTAAGTCGAAATATGAAAAAAGGAGTTCCGACACATTTTTTTCTAAAATTTTTGTGGTCCATTTTTTCATATTTGTCCTATGTTCCTTGGGAAAAAAAATTCAGTTTAACGTGTAGAACACTCACTCTTAAAATATTTACACTGAATTTATTAATGAGTTGTATGACTGGTTCTTTTTCGTTTAATTCTTCTTCTTTTCGTGTGGGACGCCGAGTCGTCCAACGACCCGTTCGTTTAATAATAAGTATTAATGATTAATTATAATAACGTGAAAGTAATCGCACGAGCGCTTAAAAAGTTATTTAATTTTATATTGTTTTGACTGGTAATTACATCCATCCATACTAACATATATCACGCCTATACGCCTTGCGGGGTAACCGTAAAAAACGAACATTTACGCTACGTCTGCTTAACATTTGAGGGGATCATTCAGAAAATTGTGTTGACCAAAGTGACAGGTTGTCAGCCCATAGCATAAAATTGCAATACAAATGTGACCCTCGCGTCTCTTAGTCGCCTCTTACGACAACCACTTAAAAGAAATGGGGTGATGCTATTCTAAGCCGGCACCACACGACTTAATTACAAATCGTCCGTCTATCAGTCCCGCTCCGCTCTATATCCGCCCTTGTATCGAATGTTCGTTATTTCAGGAGAATGCGTAGGAGTCTATCGTTTAAAATTCAAATATCGAACTTGTTAGATTTATTGTTGTTTTTCGATTCGCATCTTTATTTAAATGCTGATGGGTGAAGGATGAATCAATAAGTTTTTATTTTAAATGTTTTTACAGTCTATTAAGCTATGGCCTATGACGTCTACTCTACAGTGTACGTCCCTTCAAGACGAGTATCAAGAGGCTGACAATATGGAAAGGTTCGGTCGGGGCGCCGCCGGTAGCTCAGTGGCAGAGCGGTGGGACGGTACTCCACAAGTCCCGGGTTCAATCCCCGGTAGACGTAAAAAAAATTAACTTCTCATTTTCATTTATTAAGCTATGAACTCTTAGGAAAATCCCTTTTTAATCTAAGATGATGATGAATTTATGGGATCAGTACATAGATAGCCGGAGGTGCCCCTGATAGTACCTACAATGATTCAGACCATCGAAGTAAGATAATCAAATGATAAGATAAATATATAAAAGAACAGAATAAAGATAAACAACATTTTCGTTATCCAATGACAAACTGATATCTTTAGTGCAACATATAAACACGAATATAGTAGTCGTTTCTACTATCAATCAAACAAAATACTCAAGTGTAGTGTTACATATTTAAAATAAATTCTTTAACTGCAGTCACTCAAAAAAATTATAACAAATATAAAAATATTAACAAAGATAATCTTAAAATGTATTGCACAATAACAAAACATGTTAGATAAGTGGTATTAGTGAAATACAACAAAAATAATAATATGGAAACCTACGATCTTTCTACAGGTGACACTTCTGAAGAAGAAGTTGGTGAAACCATAGAACTATATGTGGAGGAAAGTCAAGAAACTATTACAAATGAAAGTAAAAGCGTTCCTACAGATGGAATACCTTTTTCACCACCGAAGTATGAAGAATCAGAACTCTCTGACAATGAAGAAAGATTCGATAGAAAAAGCGCAGAAGCAGGATTCCCTGACGATGATGAAACAAAAGATCAAGATATACCATTATTCAATAAAAATTCGTTACCAGCACATGCAGATACATACGAATTGGAAAAATTTGAAAAAAATGCAATGATTATTTTCAATCATGAAAAAGTAGAGGGTTATGAAGACAGAGTAGGCACGATGGAAGATGAAAAGGCACTACGTGATACATTTCTAAAATTTGGATTTGAGATTCATGAACCTGGCAGAAATTTAAAGAAAGTTGATCTCTTTGGTGCTTTGAAGAAATGTAAGTATGTAGAAAGCAGAGTTAATAACGAAGTTGTAGTGATATACTTACATACGTACATACACATATCACGCATATATCCTTAGAGTATATAGTACCCATATATCCCTTGAATGGTAGGCAGAATGTGAACGGCCGTAAACGCAAAACATTCACGCCACGTCTGAAAAAAAAAATTATGCCTGTGCAGGGGCATTCAGAATATTGTGTATCGGTATCGCTATAGCACAGTATAATTAATAGTACGCTATAGTGACAGTTTCTCAGCGTATCGGCCAAAGAGTATCTAATAGAACTAGCGTTTTAGTATCGGCTAAAATTGCCAAACACATGTAACTTTAACTACATGTCACTACATTTACATGTATACTACATGTCAATCCGTGAATAGCGTAGTTCAATCCGTGAATAGCGTACCTAGTTGACTGTATATAAACGAATGCTTTGTATACTATGTATTATGTAAGTAACCTATGTATACAGTTGTTTGCTTTTCCAAATAAACAAAAAAACTATCAAGTCTTCTCTTACGACGCCCATAGGAAAGAAATGAGGTGTTGCTATTCTAAGCCAACATCACACGGCATTAAAAGTAATATCACTATCATTAGGCTGTTCGCTGTCATGTTGAACCACACATTACCACTCTTTCTCAAAAAAAGCTTTCAAATTTCCCCATTTTTTACTTCTCTTAAGTAAATTTATAGTAATTGCTATCAAAATCTCCTGTTCAACACGAAAACAGTGTACTTCGTTTGACTTTTGTTCCTTTTTCAAAGATGAACTTGATCATTCGGAACGTACCTACTTTATCATATGCATCATATCCTGCCACTTAAGATGAGAAACTCAGATGATTCTATTATCTTCAATGATTCACAGTCAGCGAACAAGATTTCACCGATTACGGCTGCGTGGTCATTGTCATCCTCACTCATGGCTCCAGCAACGGTCTTCTCCTGGCGACTGATGAGGGCCAGCGCTATTCTGAACGGGATATCATCAGCTACTTCAAAACCCATACCAAAGCAACGCTGATTACCAAGCCTATCATTTTGATCATTCAAGTACGTATCCACAGCAGCTTAATCATGTACACACCACAATTCATAAATATGGACAGGCTGATGATAAGGAACAACTTTCCCCTAGGAACATAGATCTAAATTTATCTCCCATACAAAATTGCCGATTAGCTGATTTTGTTTACTGTGGAAATTCTAAATATTATTGTAATATTTCGACATAATATGTTCCTTGGGGAAAGTGGTGCCTTATCACCAGCCCGTCCTCGGTTTTCAATGTCAGTCACCAATAACATCTCACCCGGTATTACTATTGATTGATGGTAAATCTGGAATTTCCTGCGAAGATTCCGTACTTTTCAAAGATAAGGGCAGAGATATGATGATGATAATAATAGTAAGCTCCCGCTGTTTCTTGCCCGTAGGCCGCCTTACCGTACCCCCAATGTATTTAATATTAAGCTTATTCTGTGTGTATATTCTTTTGGTTTACTATAAAATCATTTGTTCCCAGTCTGGTTAGGACATTGCAGGCTGAACCACCTGATTGTCCGAAAAGAAAGAAGGTTCCGTGCTTCGGAGGGCACGTTAAGCCGTCGGTCCCGGTTGCTGTCTATGATTACTTAGACGGCGTTACACAACCATGTCAAAGGCTTACCACTAGTAGTAGGCGGTTGAAAAACTCTGGAACCAGGGTTCATCGGGTCGTTGGACGACTCGGTGTCCCACGCAATAAGAAAGAATAAAATCATAGTGTATTGTAATAATGACGATGATATTTTCCAGGCGTGTCGCGGAGAGGCATCTACTGAAGGCGTCGAAGTCAGAAATATAGCTCTCAGGAGCCTGGTAATACCGAAAGATGCTAGGGAAGAGTTTAAAACCTACTTCCTTCCAGTTGAGTCTGATATGCTGGTTTTCCACAGTTCATATCCTGGAAAACCTTCTTACAGGTATGGAAAATCTGCTTATGCAGTTTTAAAGAATAATCGTAATGCCATGTGATGGCGGCTTAGAATAACATCACCCCAATTGCAACCATGTGGGTGTCGTAAAAAGCGACTAAGGGATAAATTCATCCCGGAAATGGGCAGCAGTGTTTCCTGTGAATACAACATCTTGCACTGCGCTCGGCGCTCGCCAATCCGCCTGCCAAGCGTGGTGAGTTGGCAATATCCCCCCAGTAGGGAGAAGAACATGTCCAGCAGTGGACTGTCGTGGCTGTTAATGTTATACTTAATCTAAGCAGTCATAAAAGATTTTAAACAGGTTTCCTTGCCTCAGATGGTGGGTATTTTCTATCACAGAGGGCCTTCTGAAACAGGTAGTCCTTTAATGCAGTTGGCTCAAAATCATAGGAAATGCCTTCGGCTATTATAAGAGATCCTCTTACAATGCTTGGCAACTGTACTAACACGTTGAGCTTAAGTTTAAATGAGTTGCTCTCTTTCTCTTTCCAGACCTAACCAAGGCTCCTGGTTTATCCAGACCCTCTGCAAACTAGTCGACAAACTCTACCTCACTCACGACCTTGAATCCATCTTTACGGAGGTGAAAAGGGAAGTGGCTATTGACAAGTACAGTACGGAACACAATCCTGTCACTGGAGAAAACGATGTCCTCAAGCAGATGCCAGTTGTGACGTCAACTCTGATCAGAAAATTGTACCTGAGAAGTTATAAGGACAAACCAACCAGTCTGATACAAAATGGCGACTCCTTAAAACAAAATGGCGTCGAAACGTTAACAGATTCAGAACTTCAGACCCATCCGAATCATTGTGATTGTTATTTGGACCACTTTCACTATTTGAAGGCGTGTCTCAGGTGAGATTTGGAATTGTGCACAGGTACTTTTTAAGTTTTATCAATTTAGAAGCCTTGAGCCTTGGAAGTAGCGGATCAGTCATTATTCTTTTATGTTTTTTTTATTGGGTATGACTGGGAATGATTGTGTAGGTATCATTGAAAGTCTATACCCCTGAGTCTTACCTTACCGTTTGTTTTACAGACATATTGTACAGAACCACCCGGAAGATGAAACAGCGAAAAGTCTACTCAGTATAGCCGAAAGGGACTGCTGTGGAATCGATGCTGAGGACGTGAGACACAAGCTGATAGTCATCAACAATCACATCTACAATCACCGGAGCTACAGAGATACAGAATATCACAAATTCATACACTTCTTCAAAACGGACCGTCATTTTAGTGACACTCGTGGACCAGGAAAATCGCCGTCTGAACTTTTAGAAAGGTGGAACGCAAGAATACATTGGAATCCGTTTGCGTTAATATTTATAGCAGGACTGTGTGCTTATTTCGCTTATAGATGTGGCGGGCCGTTTAATTGAGAAATTAATAGACCTTTTCGGTCCGCGTCTGAGGCAACAATATACGCAGAACAGCTGGACAGTTTAGGCAGGTTGGCTGTTCATTTCTCACTATGGCGAGGTCGAAGAACAAACGCCCATTGGAAACCAACGGATCTCCATTTTATTTTTAGTTGCCTATTATAGAAAAATAAAATAAGTTAAGAAAAAAAATATTTAAAAAGTTCTACTCCTTTTTTCCTTTTTTCCCTCATAAATTCCATAAAGAAACGCCATCTCATAGAAGCTATTGGTACTACATCAAAGGCTGAATAAGCATTAATCTGGCAAACGAAGAAACCAAAAGAAAAATAATGTCAATATCTGGGTTGCCAGATTTAGAAAACGAACCAAATTTTATTCGTTTTCAACGCACCATCACATCAATCATCAATCAAGGTAGACTCTATGTTGAGCATTATCGGTTTATATAGATTTTAACTATCAAACTCGAGGTGATAAACATGCACATGCTATGCTGGGCACATGAAACAACCAGCATAACAAAAAATTTATTTTATCAATTTTTTTTATGCTCCTCGCCTCTAATTATTCAAACTGTCTGGCACCACTTTTCAAAGAAAACAAATTTTCATGGAAAATAGATTGTTATTTTGGTGAATTTCTCATTACATTTGACCCAAAACACCTTCGAAATGACGAAATTAACAAACAAAGATGCCGAACGACTAAATCCCTGCTTGAAGGTAGCATATTTTGGTGCCCTTTGAAAAATATACGGATCTGGAAGTTTGTTATATTCTAATCTTATAATTTTTGTTTCTCAGGAACAAGAGGCATCTTACCAGTGTCTGAACAAGAATAACTTCAATCAGGAGAAATGTGAAGTGTATTTCGATAACTACAATACTTGTAAACACTTCTGGGTAAGGCAAAACTACTTGAATAAAATTTTCCCTTTTCTAGGTTAGTTTTTATCTTTCGAACCTGTCAAAATGCTTAAAAGAAACTGGTCGTGGAGTTCAGGCCAGGAACTGGGACTGTAGACAACATGTCTAACCAACTGTATTTCTGGCTCGTCTTTTGAATACCAACCATGAGCTAGAGCTCCCATTTTTTCTTACAGATTCTTTACCATGTCCGTAACTAACATATCCGTAAAGTTTTAACTTGCGGCGACGTCTAGAACTCGAGTGATAAATTTTAGAAATTTAATATTTTCATGCAATTTGAGGTTGAGCAAGGTGCCTGTGATTAGTTACTTAAGGGCGGAGTGGCCGCACTTCCCATAGTGCTGGAGCAGAAGCAGAAACAATATCGCCTCAGGAATAGGTCCGTTAGGCACAACCTAACCTAAGCTGGCGTTCAACGCCCCTATACAATATTTTATGAAACCCCTTTAAATAGTGACTTACTCTTACACTTACACCAAAAAGTCTATAACAATGATTTGTTTCAGGCCAAGATATACAAGGAACGTAAAGCACAAGGCTTGTACCCGTATTTACCGGAAGTCAGTGAAAGAGCGAAGATCAAAGAGGCATATGTTCAGAGTGTTAAATCTTCGTTACCAAACTAAACAACAGTATAAAACTTGCCAGACCTATAAAGCACAAAATAAGAACTTTATTACTACTAAGGAATGGTTTCTTATTAACCTGTTGTCTGCGGCAGTCATCAGCTCATGACAGCACAATATTAGGTGTTTCAACTTTTTTGGATGACTGTAAAAGTAGCTACCTCTCAACTACTGAATGCAAAAGAGAGCCATTGCCGGCATATATTTATTAAACATAACTAATATTTAACAATATTGTAAATAGTCGTTTAAATACATTTAGTAAAATATATCTATCTTTGATTTCTGTTCCATTTCTTAGTTTCATTAGGTACTTAGAAGATTTTGCAACTTAAAAAAAAGACCTTACATCAATTTGAAAACATTCATCTGGAGCTATTCGCTCATGCCAGCCATTACAAGCTTTATTTCAATTGAGATACAGAGAATTTAGTTAGCTCCTAATTCCTGAAATAAGCACGCGCTTAAGGTGCCCTTAGAGGTACTTATTCGCAAGAAATTAAAAAACTCTGGTCATACGAGGCACTTTTATTCATGTTCATACATAAATATGAATAATTCGCATTTACAAAAACACAAATACAAACAAAATACAAGAAATATGATCATCATGAGATTACAGAAGTAGGTAGAGGTCAAAACAATAAATCCAAATATCTCACATTACTATAAAATATAGTAAAAAAGGCATTCTATATTACAAAAACATACAGATAAGGATCGAATCATATTGAGCGACTCAAGCGGGATTTTGTCGCGAATTTTCAAGGATTATTTTTGCAATGAATACGGTATAACCGCGTATCATAAAAGAGTATTGTACTCAATTTGTTCATTGCGAACATGTCCTTGTAACCTGTAATCCGACTCTAAAAGTTGAAAATGTAGAAACAATATTTTTACACAAGTGGAATTTGTACCAAGATTAGAACCCACGTCTCAGGCTGGCGGTTTCTGAGCCACCAAAGTTCACATCGTCTTCATAAACAATTAGTCTCATTTTATAAAGTCAATATTTAACGTCTTTAATTTTACAACAGTTCGAGCCAAGTAGTTATTCAGAAGTAAAATTGTTTTACCCAGAAAATTCGCGATGAACAATCATTTTAATCTTAAGATAGGTATTGGAATCATTTAAATAATTTCTTAAAAATCCTAGGACGAGACAAACAGCGCCATCTCGCCCCACACTTAGCAAAGCCTGTGCTATGGAAACTAGATAACTGATATTATTACATTTTTGGAAATAATACGGGGTGTAAGGGACAGCCCTCCGAATACTGATAGGGTGCATGCAGACCATGAAACTGAACAACTTCCCCCTAGAAACATATGTCAGGAAACGACAAAAATATTCGACCTCCCATACAAGATCACGATTCCTATGCAGCATTTCTATGGGAAGTCCGAAATTTTTTGA
This sequence comes from Tuta absoluta, assembly GCA_027580185.1. Lineage (NCBI taxonomy): Eukaryota > Metazoa > Arthropoda > Insecta > Lepidoptera > Gelechiidae > Tuta > Tuta absoluta. The sequence continues at coordinate 2,028,788 of JAQAHW010000035.1, read as the reverse complement.
CGTTTCCGGTTTTTTTTTTTTTTTGGAATGTTGTTCAGTTACTGTTACATTGCCCGAATGCACCCTATCAGTATTCGGAGGGCTGCCCTTACACCCTACAGGGTTGATATACATATCAAGCACATTTAAACTTAAATATAAGATTAGTCGATTACACAAATTCGTTATTAATTAATACTGAATCAACATTTTGAATGTAGCGATGTGAACGTCACAAAGGAAATAAAAGTAGGTACTTTTAAGGGCCGCCGCAAAACACGAGCAGGTTTTTCGAGCGACACTTCGAGCAGAACTCTACATTGACTAAAGTGACAGACGTGCTCTCACGGACGCCCGGCGACAACCGGCGGCGTTTGTCATTTTAGGCAATGTCACCTTCTTGACAGAAGACATAATCAATTCAATTCAATTTTATAAATATGGCTTCAACAGGGACAATTCTGCCAATGTCGAGGTTTATAAAATTGAATTGAATTTCAATTACGTGCTGTTTTTTTTTAAATTTAGTGAATAGTGCCCGAGCTGTAGCTCGTAAAAACGTACGTTTGATATGCCGCAGCCCTAAGTATTTCGTTATAACTTTACTTCACTGGCTGTCATTACTGGATGACAAGTCAGTTTAAAAAAAATTACATCACTGAGTGACTATGGCGGTTGAACGGTTAAAACGTGTATCCCCCAACTTAGAAATTGGCAGAATAGTTCTTTGCTGACAGACGCCATTTATAAAAAAGAATTGAATTGGTTACAGTAAAACTAAACCAATAGACTAGCTAAGTGGTCAAAATAGTATACTAACACACAGTGCCCTCGATTCGGGAAATAAATTATCTAACTTACCTTAAATTAGTGCTGTCACTTTCTGTCAAATAGGTTTAGAAAAGGAAAGATATCTAAGTTCTGTAATGTTTAAAAATGTCAATGGTTTCAATTTAGTCGCTATTGTTTTCATCGTCGCCTTATTTTGACAGATAACCCGTATAATGAGTCAAATTATAAGACACATGACTAAAACATCTCCTATTTTTTTCTAAACCTATTTTACGGGAAGTGACAGCACTAATTTAAGGTAAGTTAAGAGAATTTATATCCCAAATTGAGGCAATTATACACTTAATACATAATACTTATGACATAGATAATATAATAGAAAATATGCTTCTATTTTAAGATATACTGACTCCGAGTCCAAATACTCTACAGTACGGCCATCCCAACGAGCTATATTTGACAGCTGTCAGATTGCAGAGCCAGGGGGTCCATTCTCCTTTGTTGACGTCTCCTTTAGTATGGAGATGAAAGCTTTCAAATATGCCTAATGAGACGGCCTTACTTTAGCTTCGATTTTACATGTCAAAATATAGCACAGATAATCTCCTCTCTAAAGTGACGCCATCTCAATGACCCATATTCGACAGCTGTAATCTCCATACTAAATTAGATGTTAAGAAAGGAAAATGCACCCTCTGCCATAGCATTAGCGCGAATCTGACAGCTGTCAATTATGGCTTATTGGAATGGCCGTAATGAAGTTTACAATTTTCCGAATGACCCTCAAATATTTGCCAGACGTGGTCCGTTATTTGCGGCAGTTTACGCTCTGCCTACCTCACATGAGATTATAGGCGTGATTTGTGTTTGTGTAAAAATAATAATAACATTTTGTCATGTAAAATCGATGAAAAATACCATCACAACACGAAATCTTAAAATTAACATAGAAATAGAAATAAATTAATATAAAGACAACGCTTACTCGAGCCCTTAGATATAAAAGAATTGCACACAATTTCGTGATCATCATATCAGATGGGGTACCGCGTCGACAAACGACCCGATCAACCCTAGTTTCAAAACTTTTAACCTACTAGTTAAACCTTTGAGTTTATTGACCACATAATAAAATTGCATTAGTGGAGCCGTTTTAATAGGCCTGATTTGACTGATATCAGAGTCAAGGTACTAACAAACGCACCTAGAGTAACAATTTAAATGATCATCTTATACTTAAGAATAACCAGTTAAAGTATACCTTAAATGGTTTTCTCGAAGTGTTACTGAAAGTACATTACATCAATTTACCTATTTTGACAACGTTGACTGTCAAAAAAGGTTTATTAAATTGGCTCTAGATTAGTTTCTTGTAAGAAGACTTAATAAAATGTGCAATCTTTTAAAACGTATAACATAACTTCACAAGGGGTACCAACATAAATGTACTTTTTAGTTCAATATGAGTATTTAAGTAGTTTATCAAATTTGTTAAAAAAGCAACACATTTAGGGAGTAACAAATAGGGTAAAACAAGCCGCAAGGAGGAGGTCAAAGTAATTTGTGAAACTGAACAACTTTCCCCATGGTATATCGAAATATTTTAAAAAATAGTCCTTCCATACAAAATTGCCAATCAGCTAGTTATTTTACTATGGAAGGATTTTTTTTTCATATATCGACCTATGTTTCATGGGGTTAGTTGTTCAGTTTCTAAGTACCTTGATCTCCTTTCAGCGTGTAATACTCTTTTTGTTACTCCCTGTAGATTCAAAAGATTATTGTATAAGCTATTAGACGGTAGAATTTTTATTTATGTGACTGAACAACTTATGAAAATGTATTTACTGGAAAGTTGATAAACGAATACATAAAGAAACATATCAGTTTAGTGAAGAATAAATCCACTAACACAAAAAAAATGCAATAAATATTACTAATGACTGATTTAAATTCAAACAATACAAAATCCAAGCTTACTACAAATATGTTTTATCGACGTCAGCCCATTTTTACCATATAAGGTGGTCCGTTTTACATACAAACGAAAAACTTAAATTCAATGGACTTATACATGCGATAAAGAGCAATTTTTTAACAAATGCTTATGCAAAATGATGAAGGCACAGCTAAATTTGCCGTCAGACAATTTAGAGTATTTCGTCCTCAATAAATCAAACTAATTTCTGGCAGCAGTAGCTCCATCTATTGGCGTAAAGTGGCGAATCGGTTTTAACAAGGGATCTTATTGTTTATTATTTTGCGAAAATGTTATATAAACACGGTTTCCCGTCGGGTTACTTCACAAAAAACATATTTTCTCTTTATACAAACAATCTATCAGAATGTCCGTTGCCCAAGTTTTTAGTTTTATCCATAAGTAAAATTGGAACCTGCAAACTCAATGAAATATTCGCTGTAATTAAAGTAAAAAGTGCCTTAAAACGGCCACTTTTGGTATTAACTGCCATAACTTTAATGACAGAGAATATTTCATTGAGTCTGCAGGTTCCAATTTTACATAAGGATAATACTAAAAACTTGGGCAACGAACATTCAGATAGATTATTTGTATAGAGAGAAAACATTTTTTGTGAAGTGGCGCCACTGTCGAGGTCGTTCAAGATTACACTCGCTTTAAGTAGAATTTTGTCTCTTTTAAAGTGATAAGTCCATTCAACATTTGTATGAAAAACGTCCTACCTTAAGAGATTAAAACAATTCTGGATTCCCGTAGAGTAATAAATAACCAGTAATATAATAGAATAACCTATCTATAGATACTGAAACGGTATCACGGGCTGCGGCCTATAGTAATGTGACTGTCGTACTTTTTTGTCTACCATTATATTAATTAATGCATTCACAAGGCACTTCTGTCCAAATATTTTATTATAAAATACTACTTGATGCCTTATTTTAATTTATATGTTTCAACAAGTTATTTTTAAGCTGATTAGGTGTTTAATTTAACTATGGCAACATATAGTGGAGGACGTCTAGGTCAACTGATTTGAACAATTTTGACTCAAGTACTAATAAGTCCAATAGAGTAGATTTTTTAACAACCATAATGTCATAGTCGTGAAATAGTATCAGTTGTAAAATGTCAAAGGCGCACAATGTCAACGTTGCAGTTGGGCTTTATTTAGTTATGGCAATATTTAATATTGTGAAGGCCGCCTAGATCAACTGATTTGAACAATTTTGACTCTAGTACTAATAAGTCAAATAAATAAGATTTTTTTAATAACCAAAATGTCATAGTAGTTAAATAGTGTCAGTTGTAAAATGTCAGAGGCGCACAATGTCAAAATTTCAGTGTCAAAGGCGCACAACGCCAAAATTAAGTGTCATAGTCGCAATATGTCTAAGATAACAAAATACAAGAGTTGGTAATGTCAACTTTCAAATCAGTTAACCTTTGGTGGCGAAAAGTGTCCCAGGGGTTACAGAACAAAGCTCATCACTAGATATTTAGAAATTTTCTCTAAATATTTCAAAGGGGCGCCCAGCCCGTAAAACTGAACAATTTTCCGCAAGGATCATAAGCCCAGAATTTAAAAAAGATAACCTCCAAAACGAATTTATTGTGGATCTCACACATTTTGAATGGGATGAACAAATATTTTTTTTCATAATTAGACACGAATAAACTGTTCATCGTAGATATTTGTAAGGGAGGAACAATTTTTTTTCTTATTTAGACATATTTGCCTTTGCCCTGCAGTGGGACAACCTGGGCTCTTAAATAAAATAATAAATAAATAAAGATATACTTAATTTTGGGGAATGTTGTTTTGTTTAAGTTCATAAACTCGTCCACCCTTGAAATAATTACAGCAATTAGTTTTCACAAGAAAGAGGCTTCTATTGATAGATAGCAAGGTATAATGAAAAGGATAGATAGATTTTAAAATAGTTTGAATCCCTACCCCAAATCTTAATTTGAAGCAAAGCTTTTTTATTTAGTTAAAGAGAGTTAAACTTTTTTGAACCCCTGGGTACTAAAAAACAAGCAGTTTTAGTAGTGTTGGCATTAAATTACTAAAATCTACAGAACAGATATGTGTAAATGTTTTAGAGAAAGCATTTTTCAAACCTTATAACAGGGTGTAAGGGAAAGCCCTTCGAATAATTATAGGGTGCAAACAGACCATGAAAATGAACAACTTTCCCCTAGAAACATATGTCAGGAAACGACAAAAGGAAATCGACTTCCTATACAAAATTACGATAAGTTGACCGCAATCACTATGGGAGGTATTTTTTTTTACATTTCCTGAATTATTTTTTACGGGATGTTGTTCAGTTTGATGGTCTGAATGCACCCTATAAGTATTCGGAGGGCTGTCCCATACACCCTGTTTAAAGAGCAGATTTTGTCAATCTAGGAGAACAAAGAAGATTTAACTTTTTTTTACCAACCACCAAAATCTTCTGTTCCGTATGTTATTTACAGTTTTTAATATACGTTATAAATAATAATAGTCTCACGATTGTTTTTTACAAATATTAGTATTGCGTTAGCGATATTTTTAAGGAAAAATATCTAGTAGAGTATGTACAATAGTGTTTTGAAGTAACGCAAAATCTCTTTTAGTATAACATAAACTATTAAACTGAAAATCTTTTGATATAAGTACTTTCTGAAATTCTTTCTTTTTAGTATCTAAATTAATTTATAAATCAATATATTATCATTATTAATCACGGTAGTCATGATAAAAAAACGTTCCTTAAACATGGGTCGAAATTAAAAAGAAATTGGACTTCCCATAAAAATTTAGCAAATTGGTAGAGATAAAAAAAAAACAGAATTCAATCCATGTTTCTTAGGGAAATTGTTCGTGGACATACTATGGTGGAACATATGAGCTTTTCAGAGACATATTGTTTTTTGTTGTAGATGAAAAGTTGTTTAGTGATTATTCTAAATTACTGTAGAGGTCCAGTATATTAATCACTTAAATCGATAATTAAGTTAGTTTATAGTAGTTATAAATAGCCGAAGTTATACTAAAAGACGATTTTACGATATTTAGATAGACAAAATCTGCTCTAAATCGTTTTGCTTTTCATAGATTTTCAAGATGTATGTTTATTTTACTAAACGGAATATGGTGATGTTTCACATACTAAAGTACATAATGTTGAATTGTTCGTTATGCCACTAGCAAGCGTTGTCGTCTAGGAGTCAATCTGAGCGCTGTTTTATGTGGAAACACCTTATTCGGAAGTGTTCGCACATTTGACCCACCTGTGAAAAAATTGTGAACTTGCATTAAAATATAAATCATAAAACTGATAGCGAATGTTGGGAGTTCGAATTCTGCCTGCGGCATAAAATTTAATAATGCTTCTCATAAATAAATGTTTTTCTCAGAAGTGTGTGTGTGACTGTATGTCTGTGTGTGTGTGTGTGTGTGTGTGTGTGTGTGTGTGTGTGTGTGTGTGTGTGGTGGTGGTGGTGTGTGTGTCCCGGTTTGTGTCTCTCTGTGTGTTGTGATCCGGCGTGTGTGTGTCTATGTGTGTGTGTCTGTGTGTGTGTGTGTGTGTGTACTATTGAAAAAAAGACATACAGACGTTCTTACTACGTGAATGAGTGAGTGAATAAGCGAATGACTCAGTTAGAGAGTGTGTTGAATGTAAAATTTAATTCGTAGTGTGAGTGTGTGTGATTCAGTAAGTGAGTGAACCTATTCAAAGATTGATTGAGTGAATCGACAATGAAAATACCTAGGTTTATTAATTATCTGTAATACTATTAAAGTGAAAGAGAAAGGTTAGGTAAAGAGTACCCTAAACTGACGAGCATGTATGAAAATAATGATGCATGTTGAAGAAGCGAAAGAGGTGTGTCAGGATCGTAGCAAGTGGAAAGATGTAGTCTCTGCCTACCCCTATGGGATAGAGGCGTGATTGTATGTGTCGGAGATTGATCAAGCTCTGGTGGGTATTGGCTGAAATTATTTGACAGTTTGCGTTTTGTTATTATTTTCTTCCGTTTGATTGCTATTTGATTCTTGCAGAAACGAAACGCATAATCGCTGGCAACACTCAAATAGGCGATGCGCTTTATTCGCGCGCAGTTAGCTATCGACTGTAAGATAGACTGGAGTGACGTTAGAGGCATTGTAGTGCGCTCTCACAATTCATTGTTGGCTGCGTTCGTAATGGAGAAACGGAACGTGATCGACGGAGTAAACAACTTTGACAGTTCCGGTTGGTCTGTCGTTCTATGTGGTCGTTTTGAAGTTAGGTTTAGAATCTGGTAAAATCTTTGGAATCCTGGAGCGTTTGGAGAAACTGTGGTCGTCTAGCGATGGCGGAGCCCTAGATTCGTATTGCCAGTGGAATATTTGTGGAGATCATGAATTGTGTGTTGGTTATTGTCGTATTTCCCCGAGGTTGGAGCCGAGGTTGGTGAAATGCAGAGATTATACGAGGTTGGTGACAGTTGCTGCTCTGGTCTCTTTGTAATCCTGCAGGCTGTGCAATAGTGTTCGGTGTTGAAGGTTAGTGTCAATCGGTATCTTTGGTGTTGTGAAGACACGTTGATGCTGATCAGCGTGTGTCTTAAGATTCTTAGGTTGGTTTGGTAGACAGGTCGGTTGTAGTGCGGTTACACCGTGCCTGACGATGACCTGCCAGGTCGAAACAGCCTCGCCGTGGGAATTGACTGCGTAGTGATATCGACGTTGTGGTTAATCATTTCAGTGGCTAGCGATAGCATTTGGTGATGCAGTATTCTACAGGGTTCGACGAGTATACGCCCACGACGTGTTGTTCTGTATCCTGACGTAAGGTTATACTTCCTCAGTGTTATTTCATATCCTGACGTAAGTTTGATTATGATGTGATTTCTAGTATCATCCAGACTTGCTGGTTGATTAGTTTTGGGGTCCATTCTTTATTGTTTTCTACAAAGGACCTGATGCAGTGATCCTAATTTAGCGGCATCCTGATGTGTGCCTGTATGTTTCCAGGCTCTCATCCTTTTTCGTTGTGTTAGAAAGAAAGAAAGAAAAGTGTTCGCTTCTTTTCTCTATTCCTTTCTTATTTTTTCTTACTATCATCGACATCAGAAGTGCGATAGTGAACCATTATTCGGACGGGCGTTAGAAGTATTCTAGTGACACGATAGTGAACTATTATTCGGACGTGCGTTAGTGATATTCTAATGAGATGTTGGACTACTATTTGGACGTGTGTAGGAAGTATTCTACTGGGATAGTGAGCCATTATTTGGACTAGCGTTAGAGGTTTTCTAATGAGACGGTGGACCACTGTTTTGTCGGTTATGATTGTGAGTTAGGGAGTTTTCTCATGAGATGGTGTACTTTTATTGGAACCGTTGTGAGGAGTATTCTAGTGTGATAGTGTACCATTATTTAAGGCGGTCGTGAGAGGTATTCTAGAGTGACAATAGTGGACTTTTATTTTGACGTGTGTGAAAGAGGTGTTGTTATGTGATGGTGTTCCATTGTTTTATTGGTTGATAACTCCATGTGTTACAGTTTTCTTATGAGATTGTGGACAAACATTTGGACGGCGATAGGGACTTGTTTACAAGCTCTGAATTCAAATAGACCGCGTACAAAAGGTGTCAAATCCAAAAGGTTCTAGTTGAGTTAAACCTTGTTTTGTAATGATAATTCTGACGCTGCAAAGTCATTTTTAAATTTAGCCTCACTGATGGGGTTGGCGGGTAGCATGATAACTTGGTGGTTAGCTGAGTTGTTATTCCTTTGGTAGGTAGCCAAACGGAGTGCGTTTATTTGGTGGGTAGCCAATAAAACTGAGCGTGTTTGTTTCTCCTAGGCTCGGTGGGTAGCCGGCTCTGTTCGTTTGGTGGGTAGCCAAACTCTCGTTACGCTTGGTGGTTAGCCATCGTAACAACAGTTATTCCTGAGAGGGAAAAACGTAAATTTTTATCATCGTATGGTGGTTACGTGCTGCGCGAAGACTGGGAGCTCTGTTGAGATTATGATGTTTGTCGAAACCGTTCTTTGAACAAGTGCGTCATGTTCAACACGGGCAAGCAGACCGATGAGACTGGTCAGTGTGATGTTTGTCTGTGAGCCTTAACTAAGCCTAAATTGAGTCTAAATTTGTATCTTGTGATTGATGTTCAAAATGTGAAATTAAAATAATTTGAAAGTCTGTTGATTTGGGTATCGTTTTGTTTTCGATTCCTGATTTTGAGTTTGATTAGAATATTGTCACAGGGATGACTTAGTAGGTAATCACAGAGATGATTAGTGTCACAGGGATGACTTAGTTTGTATCACAGGGATGATTTGTCACAGGGATGACTTAGTTTGTATCACAGGGATGATTTGTCACAGGGATGACTTAGTAGGTAATCACAGAGATGATTAGTGTCACAGGGATGACTTAGTTTATCACAGGGATAACTTAGTAGGTAATCACAGAGATGATTAATGTCACAGGGCTGACTTAGTTTATCACAGGGATGACTTAGTAAGTAATCACAGAGATGATAAGTATCCCAGGGATGATTAACAAATGTCACAGGGCTGACACGTTTGAATCACAGGGTTGATTGATTAATGTCACAGGGCTGACATGTTTGAATCACAGGGTTGATTGATTAATGTCACAGGGCTGACATGTTTGAATCACAGGGTTGATTGATTATTGTCACAAGGCTGACATGTTTGAATCACAGGGTTGATTTGTCACAGGGATGACTTAGTTTGTATCACAGGGATGATTTGTCACAGGGATAACTTAGTAGGTAATCACAGAGATGATTAATGTCACAGGGCTGACTTAGTTTATCACAGGGATGACTTAGTAAGTAATCACAGAGATGATTAGTGTCACAGGGATGACTTAGTTTGAATCACAGGGATGATTTGTCACAGGGATGACTTAGTTTGTATCACAGGGATGATTTGTCACAGGGATAACTTAGTAGGTAATCACAGAGATGATTAATGTCACAGGGCTGACTTAGTTTATCACAGGGATGACTTAGTAAGTAATCACAGAGATGATAAGTATCCCAGGGATGATTAACAAATGTCACAGGGCTGACACGTTTGAATCACAGGGTTGATTGATTAATGTCACAGGGCTGACATGTTTGAATCACAGGGTTGATTGATTAATGTCACAGGGCTGACATGTTTGAATCACAGGGTTGATTGATTATTGTCACAAGGCTGACATGTTTGAATCACAGGGTTGATTGATTATTGTCACAGGGCTGACATGTTTGAATCACAGGGTTGATTGATTATTGTCACAGGGCTGACATGTTTGAATCACAGAGTTGATTGATTATTGTCACAGGGCTGACATGTTTGAATCACAGGGTTGATTGATTATTGTCACAGGGCTGACATGTTTGAATCACAGAGTTGATTGATTATTGTCACAGGGCTGACATGTTTGAATCACAGAGTTGATTGATTATTGTCACAGGGCTGACATGTTTGAATTACAGGGTTGATTTACGTCACAGGGATGACTAAGTTTGTATCATAGAGATGATTGATGCTAGTCACAGGGCTGACTAGCAATCTACAGAGATAGCTGAAAGATATGAGTGGTAGTTTTTATTATTATGTTCTCTATTTTCAATTAGATACTTGAGCTATATAGAGCTTAGTTGCTGATACTTCGAATAGTTTTCTACTGAAGTGGATTGAATTGTTCTGGTTCTTGGAGTGAAAGTTGTTTTTGTGTTTGATGAAGTGGATACTTGACCTTATCGATGACTGAAAATTAATTGAGTTGTGATTGAAACGAAATAAATTTAGTGGGAATGTTATGTGAAGTCAGTGACTTTCTTGACCAGAGGAACGTAATTGGCAATCCTCATATTTCTGTTATGTGCCTTGCTATGATAGAAAGCTCTGATATCTTAGCTCACTGGTTATCTTGAGACAGGATCAGGTGCAAAATGGATGTTGTCTTCAGATCTACCAGATGCCAGATTGAGGTTGTCTCGAGGTGAGAGGTGCTGAACGGGTTGTGATGTGGCTGTTGACTTGACGGTGTGGCCTTAGTTAATTTACTTCTGTCATCAGTCATAGCGATAGCTATTTTTACGGTGACGTGGCGCTGGTGCAGGGTTTCTGACGGTGCAGACAAGGCTTTGGAGACTATTTATTTTGGTAATGACATCGTGACATTTATTGGTTGGTTATTGTTTTCAATCAAGTGAGTTGATTCAGTTTGTTATAGTCAGGATGAACGAGCGCTATGTCTAGGCATAGTTAGTTTCTTTCAATACACATCAGCCGAGGACGTCTGACTTGTCAGAATGGCCGTGTCGGAGATTGATCAAGCTCTGGTGGGTATTGGCTGAAATTATTTGACAGTTTGCGTTTTGTTATTATTTTCTTCCGTTTGATTGCTATTTGATTCTTGCAGAAACGAAACGCATAATCGCTGGCAACACTCAAATAGGCGATGCGCTTTATTCGCGCGCAGTTAGCTATCGACTGTAAGATAGACTGGAGTGACGTTAGAGGCATTGTAGTGCGCTCTCACAATTCATTGTTGGCTGCGTTCGTAATGGAGAAACGGAACGTGATAGACGGAGTAAACAACTTTGACAGTTCCGGTTGGTCTGTCGTTCTATGTGGTCGTTTTGAAGTTAGGTTTAGAATCTGGTAAAATCTTTGGAATCCTGGAGCGTTTGGAGAAACTGTGGTCGTCTAGCGATGGCGGAGCCCTAGATTCGTATTGCCAGTGGAATATTTGTGGAGATCATGAATTGTGTGTTGGTTATTGTCGTATTTCCCCGAGGTTGGAGCCGAGGTTGGTGAAATGCAGAGATTATACGAGGTTGGTGACAGTTGCTGCTCTGGTCTCTTTGTAATCCTGCAGGCTGTGCAATAGTGTTCGGTGTTGAAGGTTAGTGTCAATCGGTATCTTTGGTGTTGTGAAGACACGTTGATGCTGATCAGCGTGTGTCTTAAGATTCTTAGGTTGGTTTGGTAGACAGGTCGGTTGTAGTGCGGTTACACCGTGCCTGACGATGACCTGCCAGGTCGAAACAGCCTCGCCGTGGGAATTGACTGCGTAGTGATATCGACGTTGTGGTTAATCATTTCAGTGGCTAGCGATAGCATTTGGTGATGCAGTATTCTACAGGGTTCGACGAGTATACGCCCACGACGTGTTGTTCTGTATCCTGACGTAAGGTTATACTTCCTCAGTGTTATTTCATATCCTGACGTAAGTTTGATTATGATGTGATTTCTAGTATCATCCAGACTTGCTGGTTGATTAGTTTTGGGGTCCATTCTTTATTGTTTTCTACAAAGGACCTGATGCAGTGATCCTAATTTAGCGGCATCCTGATGTGTGCCTGTATGTTTACAGGCTCTCATCCTTTTTCGTTGTGTTAGAAAGAAAGAAAGAAAAGTGTTCGCTTCTTTTCTCTATTCCTTTCTTATTTTTTCTTACTATCATCGACATATGTATGTATGTATGTATGTACTATTAAATGGGATGGGATTCGAGGGTGTGTATTGCATTTTTAGGCGATGGGCTGACAACCCGTCACTATGGCGATACACAATTTTCCGAATGACCCTCAAATGTTTGTCAGACGTGGCGTAAATGTCCGTTTTTTGCGGCCGTTGACGCTCTGCCTACGCCTATGGAAAAGAGGCGTGATTGTATGTATGTATGTATGTATGTATGTACTATTAAAGTTTTCTCGTGTGTGTGCTTCAGGGTTGGAAAAAAAACATGTTTTTTTTAAAAGATCAAAACATTATGTTTTATTTCAAATATAAAAAAAACATGTTTTAAATCAAAGTGTAATTTAAAATTCAAAGTAATTGTTTAAAACTGTTTTAAACATGTTTTAAACAGTTTTAAACAATAACTTTGAAACTAAACTTCGATTTAAAACATGATCATACTCAACAACAAAACATAACATAGGTAGGTACCATACCAAGCTAAGCTCACATAACATAAAATAAACATTAAACTCTCGTTTTGACGACATTTTTTCTTCAAAATTCCGACTTTTTATATTTACGTATTCACACGACTCAAGAGCTCACGACGAAATGCGGACAACTGAACTACTGCCGAACAAAACCATTCCAAAGGGAAACTCCCGCGTGTTGGTTTGGGGAATACCCGCGCAGTTATAAAGGTCAGTGCCTGCCCCGCGCGTTAGGTTAGGTGAATCCCCGCGCTCTAATTTTATGGGTTGCCATACCGAGGTTGCTAAAAATCTATAATTTTTATAAATCTTGTGAATAAAAAGACCATTAAAACGGGTCTGTGTTTTTTATGTTTTAAACGTGTTTAAAACAAAACATGTTTTAATCTGTTTTAAACAGACGTGTTTTTTTTTAAGGTGTTTTAAACACTGTTTTAAACTTATGTTTTAAACGAATGTTTTAAACATTGCCAACCCTGGTGTGCTTGTATCTCTCTCTCTCTCTGCGTGTGTATGTATGTGTGTGTGTGTGTGTTCGTCTACTCACAACATTAGCGGCGTAGTGCGCGTGCGCGAGCAGTGCGAGCAGTGTGACCGCGTAGAAGGCGAGCGGCTCGTGTCTGGGTGACGTCACGGCGAGTGCACACGACATGATCAGTGGGTACAGCAGCCACGAGACTGCTTCGCAGCGAGTCGACGACATCTGTGCGACTATCAGACGACACTGCGGACAAGAGAGGACATTATTTTAAAACATAAGTCTACGTTTCTGTAGGTCTGTTTTTTAATTCTTGTATTACCATACTATGTTGTTCATGTGACTGTTTGTTTCGAATAAATAATAAAAATAATAATATGTAGACACCGACATAATGTCGAGATAAGTAGATCAGACTACATGAAAAATAATAATAATACAGATGGATGGATGGAAAAAGAAGAGGGAGGCCTTTGCCCAGCAGTGGGATGGTGTGGGCTAGACAAGACAAGACAAGAATAAATTGTGTGATGCCGGTTTAGAATAGCTTCACCCCATTTCTTTCCTGTAGGAGTCGCAAGAGGCGACTAAGGGACTCGAGGGTGTGTATTGCAATTTTAGGCGATGGGCTGACAACCTTTCACAATGGTGATAGACAATTACGAATGACCCTCAAATATCTGTCAGACGTGGCGTAAATGTCCGTTTTTTGCGGCCGTTTACGCTCTGCTTACCCCGCAAGGGATAATAGGCGTTATATGTGTAAATATGTATGTAGGCATGTTAGCCGGGCTATAGTCTGGCAACGTCGTGCATGCCGCTCCCTGCGGCGTTACAGACGTTCGGGGGGCAGGGTAATTATGATCTCTGCGGGGGTGCGGAAAGTGTGCGGGGAATGGGCGCGAGCACGACGCGTGTCACTGATTGTCATTTGCCGGCGGTCACTCGCCGCGGTCAGTTGTGTACTTAGGAACTCGAAACTTTTTACAAGACGCACATGAGATTACGACCCCAAGATGAGTCCTCCAATAAGAAAACAAACAAAGGAAGTTGTGTATAGAATAAGTTTCCATTTTATAATTATTTGTACCTACATATTAAATTTTTTTCATAAGTATATTATTATACTTTATTATTTATTAATTAACAACACAATAGCAATTTCACATGTTAACGTGTTATGTATAGGATCGACCCATTTTCTTCGCTCAGTTGTCGTAATCAGCGACTAACGTCTGAAACGGCTCTCAAATATTTGTCAGATGGTCAAATGTGGCGATAGCAACCTTATTTTACGGCTGTTAACACTTTGCCTTACGCTGCAAGTTATAGAGGCCTTATGTGTGTTGTGTGTGTGTGTGTAGATTTACTCGTGGAATCATTCGCGGCAAACATAAAAAATATCCCACCAAAAATAATAACATCTGAAATCATTGAGAACCATAATTACCTATTAGTATTAATTTCGAGATATCTTCAGTTGAAATCTCTACCTGTGTAGCATACGCGTGCTAGTGACGTGCAACCCTCCCCCGCCTCACCACAACTAATCTTCTTTCTTTTTCGTGTGGGACACCTAGTCGTCCAACGACCCGATGAACTAATGAAGGAGCGGCAAGCACGAAGCTGCCAGTCTATAGTTTTATTGCTTTATAGAAATACGCAAATAATACTAAATTTTCCTATGGTAAAACAGTATAAATTACTTCTATAACGCAGTAGGCTATAGCAAAACAGATTTTAACCATGAGAAAAATCTTTTCCCCGAGAAAAACTCAATACAATTTTGTAGTCATACGGGTATACACATATTTATTTATCTATTTATTGAAACATAATTTGACAGCATAACAGCATTAAGCCAAGGCACTGGCAAACTTAAACTAGATTAATACTAAGTATGTACAAAAATTATTCAATAATTTCACAATAAAATAAAAGAGTACGGCACAATTTATCCCAAGGATCGGCAAACAAGTCGCAGTCTGGTGTTATAGCGAGCAAGTTATTGAGCTGCGTCCGGGCATTCACGAGTGGAGATACACTATGTGCCACCGTGCGCGCTCCCTCATCGGCCAGTAGCCGATGGTTCCGACCCCTGAGATATCTGTCAGGAACATACAGCACACATTCTCTGGCAGTTAATTCCGAGCAGTCTGATTCGCCACGTAACAACTGACATGCAGTAACTAACTGCTCAAGGTCACGCCTTACTTGCAGAGAATTAAAGCCTACCATGCCGTATATGAATTTAGAAGGGTAGAGGAATGGGTAATACCCGTACAGTTTTTTATACAAAAAACGGAGAAATGCCTTTTGCACTCTCTCCAACAATAGTATGTAAGAAGTTTCATGTGGACTCCACACGATGGAAGCCGACTCAATCTTACTTCTTATCAATGTCGTGTACAAAATACTTATAACCTTTGGGTTTTGAAAGTCCTTCGCGTTTCTTATAATAAAACCTAATCTTCTGTAGCATTCCTTCGCAAGTGATACTATGTGCTCATTAAAAGTAAGCGTTGGGTCAAACAGTACGCCCAGATCTTTGATCTTCTCTACACGTGCGATCGGATCACCACCAAGTAAATAGGTGTTCTTTATAGAAAAACGCGAACGAGTAAATGACATTGCGCTGCATTTAGATGGGTTAAAAAGAAGTTTATTCTCAATACTCCACCTAAATACAGCGTCAATGTCTTTCTGTAAATAATTGCAGTCCAAGCTATCAACCACACAGCGAATGATTTTGAGGTCATCCGCGTAAAGAAGGCATTTTGAATTCATGATGACTTTTTCAAGATCGTTGACCATCAACGTAAACAATAGTGGACCTAGAATGGAACCCTGGCTCACTCCAGAGCGAGTGTGGTAGGATTGGGAAACATAGCATCCATGTTGCACGAACTGTTGACGATCCCTGAGATAATCAGCACACAGCCGGCGTAGCCTTGGAGTGAAACCAAGAGTTGCGAGTTTGTCTAGCAAAATATCATTATCGACACGGTCGAATGCCTTCTGAAAATCAAAGTAAATTACATCTACTTGACATCTTTTGTCTAGGCTCAGAGATATGTAATCTACTAAATTTAACAGATTTGTTTTGACTGAACGTCGTCTTCGGAAGCCGTGTTGTGCGTTTGATAAGTAGGGGTTTATTTGGGTAGAAATTTTTCTATGGATGATTGATTCTAATACTTTGGATAAACTTGAAAGAATAGCGATAGGGCGGTAATTTTCACCATTATGAGTGTCTTTTGTCTTGGGTATTGGATTTACTCTTGATATTTTCCAGCGTGTTGGATATTTGCAGGTAGTTAATATCAAATTAAATATATAATGAACGGGCTGTATTAAGATGTGTCTACATGCTTTTAATATATAGGAGGGAACGTTATCAGGGCCAACAGCGGATCTGGGTTTCAGCCTTTTTAATGCTTCTTCTATTTCTTCCTCTGATATTTGGGATATATCAACTCTAGCTGATGAAGTGCTGGTGTCATTATTTATGGCCAAATCTGCATCTAACCTTGGTACACTGGGTAAGAAGACACTAGAGAAGAATGTAGCAAAAGCATTAGCTGCATGAGGACCTATATATTCTTTGCCGTTGTAAGTAATATTTGGTACAAAACCTCCTTTAGATTTTAGGTTATTTACATAGCTCCAGAATGCTTGTGGGTTGTTCATGACGTTTCGTTCAACATTTTTTGTATGTGTATCGTATGCTTCGATCAAACAAAACTTGATTCGCGTTCTTAACTCACTAAATCTATTGTAGTAATTGTTGTCGCTCGTTGACTTCCATAGACGGTGTTGTTCAGCTTTCTCTTTCAAGTTATATATTATTTCTCTAGTATACCAAGTGGGATAGGTCCTGGTTTTTCCAGGTGGTCTTACTTTTTTTGGGATGCAATAATCAAAAATATCGTATAAAAGAACATAAAACGCTTGGACGGCATCATCTACATCAAAGGCGCTAAAGACAGTAGACCAATCGCAATCACTGAGGCATTGGTAAAGAAGATCAAAATCTGCTCTAGCAAAGTTCCAATATTTCAACCTATCAACATTACTTGGATCGAGGTAACTAGCCTGCCCGGAATTTAATGTATTACTAATATTTATAAGGACATCTAATGGGGGGTGGTAACAATCGGCGTGTGGTACAAGCCCATTTCCATTATTTTTTTCTACTGTAACTAAATTATTGCTTTCGTTTACCAGAACTACATCTAATTTGCCTCCATGTGAATTATCAAAAATGTTTCTATCAGCTAAGCCACAGTAATTAAAAAAATAACAATAATAAGTATTGATGTTCAGTGAGGCACTATTTAAATTGAAATCTCCTAACATTGCCACTGTTCCATGTAGACTATTAATTTTTGATTCAACCATGTGAAATAGGTCTATGTAGGAGGAATCGGGTGAACTTGGTGGTACATATACAACCGCTAAGTGAACTTTAACACTGTTAACAATAAACGAACACCATAGATCTTCACCGCTATCTGTTTCGAGCTCAATGTGCCGTCGAAGTGATATACCGGGACGTGCTGATGCATATAATATGCATATTGTTTTTTGACCAAGGGAAAAATCATATTCCTACGGGAAATTCTCATGAAACACTCACCGCAACATTACTAAACACGGTGCCAATAAGCAGGAAAAGCACCCTGGGGTCCATGTCGGGTAGATTGTCCGACTTGTGTACCCAAAACGTGCACACCAGAAACACCGACAGCAGAGACCATAGAGGTCTTATTGCTTCGCTGAATGAACGCATTTTGCCCGTGCGGAGTTTGTAAGATCTGGAATAGAATAGTACATTACGTCACAGGCCGAGTATAAAGCAATTTCTGGTGGAGTGGCATTGGATTTGATTGGGCTTCTAAAGTAAACGAGACCAGAAATTGTTATTTCGGCCGTGGATTGTACAATACTTTTCTCTCATTTGCAAGGAAATAACAATAATAATACAGTAATTTTAGAAAATAATTTATTTATTATGAAAGAAAGAATTATGGAGCGACACTTAATTCATGTTGAAAGTTATGTTACAGTTTGTACAATTAGTTAAAAAATGGAACGCGCGCGGTATAAGTGTTCCTGAACATGGTATTGTGTACCATAAAACACCTAAACACGAAAGTGTGAAGTTAAAGAACCTTTTTTTCCGGCCTAGTCCGGCAATTTCTATTACAGTCCTCTGCGCCTTGACTACATAAATGAGCCCATTGACGTATTCTTTTTTTAAAGTAATGAAGCCATTTCCGAGCAAATTGGAGAAAATATATAATTTATTGGTGGTTTACCTTCAAATAAAAAGGGATATACTCGCTAAAGATATATTTATTTGAAAATGAAACAAAATTAAAGAATATTGTCTATGGTCCCAATTGAAAATGTATAACTTCAGGAATTAAATGGTGCTCGAATAATAATTTATTGTTGCATCCGCATAGCCTCTGATGCCGGCTTGGAATAGCATCACCCCATTTCTTTCCCGTGGATGTCGTAAGAAGCGACAAATGGGTGTGTATTGCAAATATAGGCGTGATATATGTATGCATCCGCAGCGTTGCCCCAGAGTGTAATGCCATATGACAGTATCATGAAACAGATTACAGTAACTTAATAGAATACCAAATTTTTAAAACACTTCCCGTGTTAAGTACAACATTTCTGAAAACTTGCAAAATTTTCAAGTGCGGGCAGGATTTGAACCTGCGACTTTCGTCATTACTAGTGACGTGACGACGCCTCTTCCACCTGGGCTACTGCAGCTCGTTCCTTGCCCACCAATTCACTTGTAATGACGAAAGCCACAGGGTCAAATCCTGCCAGCACTTGAAAATTTTGCATACATACATACATACACATATCACGCCTATAATCCTTTGCGGGGTAGGCAGACAAACAGTGTAAACAGCCACAGAAAACGGCCATTTACACACGTCTGACAAATGTTTGAGGGTTATTTAGTATATTGTGTATCGCTATATGATGCCCTGTGAAGCCGGCATAGAATAGCATCACCCCATTGCTTGCCCGTGGGAGTCGTAAGAGGCGACTAAGGGACTCGAGGGTGTGTATTGCAAATTTAGGCGATGGGCTGACAACCTGTCACTATGGTGATACACAATATTCCAAATGACCCTCAAAATGTTTTTACAGCCATTTACACTCTGCCTTCCCCGTAAGATTATAGGCGTGATATATGTATGCATCCGCAGCGTTGCCCCATAGTATAACGCCATATGACAACATCATGAATCAAATTACCGAAACTTACTTGTAAACATTATAGAGTGAGACGGGCAGATTTGTAAACACACCAGTCCCGTATATGACCCATTCGAAGACATTTGCAACAGTGTAACTGCCGAATACGTATCGCTTGTAAAACGCCGTGCCTTTCCAGCCGGTCAGCATGAAAATGAACGTTGACGCCTGGGGATAAGTAAACTAGTCAGTATGTGGCGCAGTGGTAGTGCGACTGCCTGCGACGGAAAGGTTCCGGGTTTGATTATCGGTGGGCGACTCACAAAGTTGATATTTATCACTTTGTGAATTTGTTCCCAGTCTGGTTATGACATTGCAGACTGAACCACCTGTATGTTCGAAAAAAAGATAGTTCTGTGCTTCGGAGAGCACGTAAAGCCGTCGGTCCCGGTTGCTGTCTATGATTACTTAGACGGCGATCGTGTAAATAACTATGTCATACGCCTACTAACAGTTGTAGGCGGTTGAAAAACTCTGACACCAGGGTTCATCGGGTCCCAAACGAAAAGAAGAAGAAGCAGAAAGGAACATTTCAAGCTATAAAGCGGACTTATCGCTAAAAGCGATCTCTTCCAGACAACCTTTGAGTGGACGAGAAAGTATAGAAATAAGAGCAGTGCGAGAGTAATGGATAGAAAAAAATATAACTTAAAAAAACAAAATTATATATAAATAAAAACCTACATATAATATAAGAGGTAAGGGCGAGTTTTTAAGAGGCCGTACATAGTTTTGAGTAATTTTGTCTTGTTTCTTCAATTCTGTAGGACCTCATTTAAAAAAACAGAATAAGTAACAATGTGTTATGATATGTTTTATTGAAGATTAATTCAATATCTAAAAATTGGCCCAGACAAATTATTGATTTTGATTGTTCAGTTTGTTTAATAGTTAATAACCTGAGACGTGTTTTAATTGTTTTCGATGCGTGACGTTCGTATCATTATTGTTTACATGAATTTTAAAATATGGAGTGGTTTATAAAGTATACAGCAATAAAGACATTGAAAAGTGCTAAAAATTGGCCGAGGAGTTTTTAGTAATTTAATTCAAAAATTCAAAGAAAAACTGCAGTAAAATGGCCCTACTTTGAAGAAATTTTAAACGTATACAGCGTCGGATTTCTAGTACACACGAAGTGGTCTAAACCTGCACAGCCAGACAACGCCATCTTTTAACGACAAATTGAATTCATTGAATACCATTATAGACACATTAAAACACACACATTGACTGGCGCGCACACACACTAGAATTTAAGACGCGCAGTTTGATGACTAATAATAATTTAAACCTTAATTTCGCTGCTTGCATCACAGCAGTCGTAGCTCAATGGTTAACATAGCGGACTTTGGAAACAGGTAGCTAAGGATCGAGTCGTGGTTGGTCGCAGGTCTAGGCCTGTTTTTTTTTTATATAGGTTATACTTACTATTTTTTAATGATTATTTTGCTGTTGCTGATAAATTTTTATACATATCTGTGTAGTATAGTGTGTGATATCGAATAAATATAGTAGTTTTGAGGATATAAGGTAAAATGAATAAAACTACCATAATATTTATCAGTTAGGTATTTATTTTGGTTTTTAACTATTCAATGATATTGGGTTCGGTTGCATAATGTTTGTTAATGTGCAACAATAAATAGGTATGTCAAAGTGAATAAACATGTTATAAATGAGATAACGAGGTAGCCTCATTCCTGCATTTATTGTAACAATAACATCACTTAACATATTTTTTATTGGTAACACATTAAGCCTAAATTAAACCAGGGGATCAATTCATTTACATTCTTCGTTAGATTGTGTAAACAAAGTTAAATAATTATGCAGAATAATTAGGTATTAAGTGACAGGTTAACTTGGTATTTTGATTGTTTTAGAGCTTGAACAGTTTCAGAAATTAACTAAGCAGTAAGTATCGAATAAAATAAATCTTCTGCAAAATTCCCAACCCAATATATTAATATCTACCTATTTAAATATTTCAATTTAATAATAATTTAATTTTAATTTAAACGGCTTGGCATGCTAGCTACCATGTTCGAACACATTGGTTTACCACGCATGGACTCCCAGGTGAACATGGCTAAGTCGCGTAAATTTTTCTTGGTCCTGACTTCAGATGGGTCCCAGTTAAGGACCATTTGACCCCATAAATTTTCTATGGGATTTAAATCCGGACTCTTTGACGGCCAGTTAATAACAGTCACGTCGTGCTGGGTTCGCAACCAATCCTGGACGATACGGGCTTTATGCACAGAGCAATTATCATGCACAAAATAAATGTACTGATTTGGGTAAGCAATACGCACTGTAGGCATCATTACGTCCTGCAATATTTCCACATAACTCTCGCTAATGAACCTTCCTTCTATTTCAACTAGTTTTCTAGGTCCCATAGAAGACACCACAGTCCCACTCATTCTATTTGGGAGAATGTGAATTGTTCTGTAACGCTTGCCTCTCCAGCGCCATTAAATTTTGCGTCCAATCTGTATCCGATTTAAAAGCTTTTTCATCAGTGAATATTACTACATTATTCTCCCAATCAAAGTTTCTATAAATATATGCAAATCGGACTCGTGCTTGTTGATGAGCAGCTGACAGCAAATTTTTTGAGCTGGCCGATAACAACTTATACCAGCTGCGTGTAAATGGGTCCTTACAGTTTGTAATGTCACTCCGAACTCCGTTGCTGTTGAGCGAGTTGACAAGAATGGGGTATTAGCATGCTTGGCAACTATCCCTCGGTGACGCGCTGATGCATCCGTGAACATCACGGCCTTACGACCTTTCCGGGCAGGCAGGATGTCACCGGTATCGGCGTAACGTAACCCAAAGCGTAACAGTTCTTTTCTGTAAGAAAAATACCTAGTCAATCTACAAGTATTTAATGTAGGTAAATGCCAATAATAATAAATAGGAAACTAAGTAAGTAAATATAATAAGCAATCTAATACCTATTTAAACATTTTAAATAATGAACGTATGGCAGGTAGTATGTAGTAGGTGTCTTTATCTAGAAACTTTATGTTTGGATAATATGAACGACCTGACCTGAAGCATTTGCGCTAATTTTGTAAAATAAAAATATTTAACTTACATTTAATTGAAGACGTCGAGAAATTTCATAATACTAAGATTATCTTCATATAGCACTATGATCTTTGCTCTAAGCACTGTATGTAGACAAAGGAGCATACTATAGGTAGACATAATTACGATAAAACGATAGCAAACAACAACACAAAGAAACATCGAAAGCTAACGGTTAGATACGTAGGCAGTAGTCGATACAGATCAGATGACTGTGCTTATTACTTACCGTCTAATAGTTATAATGATTATGTGCAATACCCACAAACATCATTCATTCAAAATAACAAATGGGCCGTTAACTAAAAATTATCTTACATATAAAAAACAATAACATAAAACAATACACATGGGGGGCGGGATCGACCCAGTGTCCTACCATAATTTTAACTCGCTCTAATTCCAGACGCATACTATCTCGGCTATGCCAGCTGTGACGAGTGCATCGAATTTTTAAACCACTTAACTACATACCTATGACGTCCTACCAACCCTTGCTATAATTTGTAAAGTGCGAATATGATGTATGCGGCTGCGCATGATATGCGTGCGCGTAAAACAGGTTCTCTGAGTTCTGCCGGCTCAGAGGTATTTGATTTTTATTATAGATGGCGTTATTCGTAGTTTTAGTTAGACCTGTGCAGCCTATTCATTTGCTCACTGTACAATACAACACGTTTTTAAAAAAATCTATTTACACATTGAAAAATAGATTCATGCTAACACATTAGCTATAAAAAAAATTGCAAATATGTATTTTATGAAATTTATCGAATATTTTAAAGTTCTCCGGAATTATCAATTATATACGGGAGCGCAAATGCTGTTTCGGCAGACCGCGCGCCGCGCTCTTGGGAGAAGGACGTGTATCCTGCAGCGTCACACTTACGCACACATACAAAATTACGAATGTGTGTCGATCGCGCGCGTAGAGGACAGTAGATCACGCGTCACAGGCGGAATTATAGTGCGACCGATACTTTTTGATCCCGTAAGTATTTTTTTCAGTGCGGTATTGATTTATGATTGATTAAATTAATTGAACTAGATATTGTGATTTTACTTCCTATTAGAGTATAAATAACTTGAAATTTCGGGATTTTGCAAATAAATGGCCATTTTAACGGACTATAATGATACATTACAGATTTAACTATCCACACTATCCACACTAATATTATAAATGCGAAAGTAACTCGGTCTGTCTGTCTGTCTGCTACGCTTTCACGGCCAAACCGCTGAAACGATCTTCATGAAACTTGGCACAGAGATTGCTAGCACACCGAGAACGGACATAGGCTATTTATTATCACCATTCGAGGGTCTGGAGTATAGATGTAGACCACCAGGTGTCCCATCAGGAGCCAAGCTAAACTATTAGAGATACAGGCATGGTCCTAAAACAAAAGTTGTTCAGTATGATGGGCCGCTTCTTTTTACAAGAACATTTGAGGATCTGGAGTACCTTATGTAGACCACCAGGTCTACCATCAGGAGCCCACCTAAACTATTGGAGATACAGAAATGGTTCCAAAACAAAATATGTTCGGTATGATGGGAATAACTTGAGAAAGGACATTGTCTACTTTTACCGAGGATTTTTTATCATTACTGAAAAATACCGCTGTGCCGCCGCCGTTTGCATCGTATGCACTACCTTCATTGTAATAAGGCATATCTACTTAGGTGATACGTTACCATGTTCTGAACTGAAAAGTATCATCCACATAACACGTTAAGTCGGGGATCACATTTGACGTCCGATGCGGCGTATTTTGTAAGTGTAAGGGAGTAAAATAGAAATTCGCGATTTCCTTTCGTCTGACATACGCATGCGTTATGGATATGTATTGAAAATACACAGCAACTAAATAAATAATGCCCGGTCTTATGACCGCGGCCGCGCGCACCGGCCGATCCGGCGCGGCGCGGCGCGCGCGCTTTGGCGGCGATGCGGGGCGGAGGGGGAGGGCGCGACAGGGTGCGGCTACCCGAACGGGCATACACGTGAGGGCAGACTCACGAGTGTCAAACCCACAAAATCTTTGTTTTCGCAAAATACAGAAAAACAAAAAATGTGGTATATAAAAATGTATTACAGTAACTTATAATACCTTTTTATCTGTCTTATCTACTTATGCTGACCATTTTAGTGTTCTCAAATCGGCACCCCTGGAGTAAGTACTCTGTTATCTACTGACTTTTATATTCAATTTTTATAAATATTGGTCTCTCAGGCCGGATAGCAAATCTTGAATTGTCCCTTTAACAACAGAAGCAAGCAAGTTATCTCTAAACAGTAGAGATAACAACTGTTCTAATATCACTGTCACACTTACTATGAATACACATAGGTACCTACTTTAGAACTTCTGCCAAAAAAAACTATCTAACGCGGACGAAGTCGCGGGTAAAAGCTAGTAGGCAATAAATATAAATTCGGCGCTGTTAAGCGAAAAAAAGATGCTGGTACATGGGCACACCCCTGAAAAGTAGTCGGTAATTAATTAGTTTCGATAACATTCCACAAATCCCAAAATTCTTAGTAGGTACGCAATAATTTTAAACTTTTTCATACAATTGCCACAAAAACTATAAATAGGATCAAAACTGATTGATCGAACTATACGCTGCCGTCCGCCGCTGGGTCTGCATATCGCCGCCGCTCGGCTGCACGATGACGCGTTCTAATGCTAATTACCTACTTTCGCCCAGCGCAATTTCATGTACGGCCTCTTAATGGCTGATTCATGTACACGTAAATAACTATAACATACATGAAAAACAAACTATCATATTCTTCTTCTTTTCGTGAGGGACATTGCGTCGTCTAACGTTACGTAACGTATCAGATTTTATAGGAAAGAAACATTGAGGAAATAGATTAATGTTGGTCAGATGTAGGTAGATCAACTTACCCACATACTAAAATCATACCCCCAGGGTAAGAACAGGACCCCGGTGTTATATTTCTCCCAGTGGCTGAGATAGAAGTTTAGTAAGATGTTCCACATCACGTAGTACATTCTGGAATGAAAGGCAGATCATTATACAGCTTTTTTTTCTATCAATATAAATTTATAAAAGGGGAAATGGTATGGATGTATAGTTTGTGTAATACATGCCTACCACAGGTACACTGCACAGTTACTTAGATAAGAAATTTGTTTTTTGTTGTTGTTTTTATTTATATCTTGGTATAATAAGACTAATCCGTAATAAAATTATAAATCTGAGAGTTTGTGTGTGTGTAAACGGCTTGACCGATTTGGATGAAATTTGTGACAGGTTGTAAGCCTGTCGCCTAATACTCCAATACACACCCTCGGGTCCCTTAGTCGCTTCTTACGACTCCCACGGGAAAGAAATGGGGTGATGCTATTCTAAGCCGGCATCACACGGCATAAACAACATGGTTTAAACATCACATGACTAAGACTATCTACTATCCTATTCTAAACCTATTTGACGGAAAGTGACAGTGCTATTTTAAGTTCAGAGAAATTTTCGAATTGATACCAATTTAGTCTGGGTGTTTTCTATGTATAATATGTATTTATTAAAAAAAAAAAGTATGTAAGTATTAATATCAGCTCTCTAGTTCCCAACCAAGCTTTGCTTAGTTTGGCGCTAGATGGCGCTGTGTGAATTGTTTACAATATTTATTTTTATTTATTTATATCATGTAATGTCCTATGGACCTTATTCAGTTTCATGGGTACAACCTTTGGAATATTTCGCGCTAAATTTATTTACTCACCTAATAGGCGGTATAGAGAAATCGAGCCGTCCAAATATCGAGTACAGACACGCCGGGATGAAGAACACTGAGTAGGAATCTAGTCCGTGGTCGAATAGCTCCCCTAGAGGGCCCGAGGTCTGTGTACGACGCGCTTGTTTGCCGTCAATGCCATCTGGAATTCAAAATGATAGATAGATAGATAGAAAACATTTATTCCAAAAACAGTGCAAGTAAACAGTTACAAAACATAAAAAGAAACAGACAGATAACAAAATAAACACAAGTAAAAGTTCACGTAGGTACACTGGTCAGGGAAAAGGGACTGACTCAGCATGTTGTTGCAAAGAGCAGGCAACCCTTAGCAACACTGATATTCTGTCAGTACCAGAGTTACGCTCACGAAATTTATGTAATATTTATTAACTAACGGTGACAGTAAAATAAAATATAAAATATGTGTCGAAACTGTGATTAAAATTTATTTACTATGAGGTAGGTAAAGAAGAAAAGAAAATGTATAGAAAATGATCTCTTTTGTATAAATTGTTACGCTTCTTCTAAGGGACTCGAGGGTGTGTTTTGCAATTTTAGGCGATGGGCTGACAACTATGGCGATACACAATTTTTCGAATGACCCTCAAATATTTGTCAGACGTGGTGAAAATGGCCGTTTACGCTCTGCCTACCCCGCAAGGGATCATAGGCGTCATATGTGTGTATATGTGTGTCTTCTTCTTCTTTTCGTCTGGAACACCGAGTCAAGAACCCTGGTTTTTCAACCGCCTATTACTAGTAGTAGACCTCCGACATGGTTGTGTAACGACCGCCGTCTAAGTAATCACAGACAGCAACCGGGACCGACGGCTTCACGTGCCCTCCGAAGCACGGAACCAGGTGTCTTTTCTGACAATCAGGTGGTTCAGCCTGCAATGTCCTAACCAGACAAATATCAACCTTTGTGAGTGCCCCACCAAGAATCGCACCCGGAACCATAGACGGAGTCGCACTAACACTGCGCTACATCGGCCGTCATTTGTTACGCTGATAAATTAGCTCGTATTAATTAGAATTATTGAATTAAATTATTTAGTGCACACCATTCAGAACCAGTTTGAAAATATAAAAACTAAGGCAAGCTTATCCCTGTAAGATATTTCTCCCAGCCGACCTAAAGTGAATGAAAGCGAGCGTAATACGAGAGCAAAAAATAGTTTTATTCTGTCTTTTTACAAGTATTTTGTTTCTTATACAACGCATTATTACCAAGTATCGATAGCGGTAGCTTTCCGTGAAAAATACGACAGCTAAACGACAGTTTATTAATAATTTTGTGTAACCTATTAATATTTTTTCAGTCGTTTAAAATCTTTGTCTCTTAGGTTCATCGGATTGATAGTTGTATCATACATACATAAATCACGCCTTTATCCCTTACGGGGTAGACAGAGCGTTAACGGCCGTAAAAAGGATATTAACACCACGTCTGACAAAAGTTTGAGAGTCAATTAGATAACTGTGTATCGCCATAGTGACAGATTGTCAGCCCATCGAATAAAATTGCAATACACACCCTCGCGTCCCTTAGTCGCCACTTACGACACCCATGTGTAAGAAATGGGGTGATGCTATTCTAAGCCGGCATCACACGGCACGGTAGTTGTATCATATTGATTTTGAATCATCATAAAAAACCGACTCGCGTCCACCGCTGGACAAAGGCCTTCTTATAATAATTAATAGGAGGCCGTCTCAAGCTACTTTTTTCGATGAAAGTTTTCACTTACTTACATACATACACATATCACGCTTTTAATCCCTTACGGGGTAGGCAGAGCGCAAAAATCCGCAATAACTGACAATTACGCCACGTCTAACAAATATATGAGAGCCCTTCGGTTTGCCGTGTGATGCCGGCTCAGAATAGCATCACCCCATTTCTTTCCTGTGGGTGTCGTAAGATGCAACTCAGGGACTCGACTTATTACAAATTTTAGGCGATGGGCTGACAACCTGTCACTATGGCAATACACACTATGTGTCAGACGTGGCGGTAATGTCTGTTTTTTGCGGCCGTTTACGCTCTGCCTACCCCGCAAGGGATAATAGACGTGATATGTGTATGAATGTTTGTATGTCATTCGAAAAATTGAGACTCGTCATGGTGACAGGTTGTCAGCCCATCGCCTAAAATTGCAATACATACCCTCGAGTCCCTTAGTCGCCACTTACAACTCCCAAGGGAATGAAATGGGGTGATGCTATTCTAAGCCGGCATCACACGGCAATTACAGTTGTCACTTACCTAATGTATAAGCGAGAAATAGGAATACAGCTAGCACGAACCAAAGACTCTTTGGTATGACCTCACTGTGGCCGTTAAGAGGCGATCCCACCTGAAACAAAAATAAATGTGTTTTCTTTCTTTCTTTCAAACATTGAAAGTTGACAAGTTAACAGGGTGTAAGGGACGGCCGATTGGAAGTGCGACTGCCTGCGACGCAAAGGTTCCTGGTTCGATCTTGGTGGGGCACTCACAAGTTGATATTTATCACTTTGTTAATTTGTTCTCAGTCTGGTTAGGACATTGCACGCTGAACCACCAGATTGTCCGAAAAGACACCTGGTTCCGTGCTTCGGAGGGCACGTGAAGCCGTCGGTCCCGGTTGCTGCCTGTGATTACTTAGACGGCGGTCGTTACCAACCATGTCATGGGCCTATTACTGGTAGTAGGCGGTTGAAAAACTCTGACCCCAGGGTTCATCGAGTCGTTGAAAAGAAGAAGGGACAGCCCTCTGAATCCCAACTTCCCATTAAAAATATATCTGGGAACATTGAAAAAAGAATTGACTTTCCATAGTCGATTGTCGTTTCCTGGCATATGTTTCTAGGGGAAAGTTGTTCAGTTTCATAGTCTGTATGCACCCTATCAGTATTCCTTTACACCCTGTATATGAAAGCAGTCAAAGAATCAACATCTCAATTTTATTATTCTTGTGTAAACAAGAAAAGTAACTGAACAACATAACATACACATTTCACGTCTGAGAAATATCTGAGAACCATTTCAGAAAAGTCGTGTATCACTAACGTGGCAGGTTGTCAGCCTGTCGCCTAAAGTTTTAATACACATGAATCCATTGAGTCCCTTAGTCGCCTCTTACGACACCCGCGGGAAAGAAATGGGGTGATGCTATTCTAAGCCGGCATCACACACATACATTAATACACTTACGGGGTAGGCAAAGAGTAACCGGCCGTAAAAAACGGTCATCATATGGGCGCAATGACAAATATTTGAAAGGCATTTCAGGAAATTGCGTATCGCTTGTGACAGGTTGTCAGCACATCGCCTAAAATTCTGATACGAATAAAACTCTCTTACACACTCGGGAAGTAATGGGGTTATGATGTTCTTACCGTCTCCGTGCCATTGAGAGCACTCGCCGCGACGTAGTTGTAGTCGTAGTAGGATAACAACACGAAGTCTAGTACAGTTAGCAGGAAACCGGCGAAGGTTAGCACGTTCGGCGCCACCCATCTTGGAACGAGCTGAAAAAACAAGCATAATAATTTAATATATATATATATATATATATATATATATATATATATATATATATATATATATATATATATATATATATATTTTATTAATGATGGGTTTGCTCTTGACTCTAGTCTAGGTCATAGGACAGAGACAGAGTCTAAGATGGAGCGAGCGCACCCAGAAGAAGCCTGTTCACTTGTTTTCAATACATACGTTTCAATCTCACGGACGTTTATTTTTATGGTAATTTTTGACCACTTTATATGATTAATCGGTTAATATTTGTTGTTTGAACCTCTATAAATGAGATAAGTTTTATCTTAAATTCAAGAGTCAAGAGTACCCTAAACCGACGAGCATGCATGAAGAGATTGATGAATGTGGAGGAGGCGAAAGAATAATGCCAGGAAGTAGTCTCTGCCTACCCCTACGGGAAAGAAGCGTGATTTGTATATGTATGTATGTTAAATTCCGCTAATTGGGAAACTGGGTATTTGATAAACCTCAATAGGTGAGAAAACTTCGCGAGAGACCAGTGGCGCCTTCAAATTATTAATTCGCGGCAATACAAAGGTTATTTAGAATCAATAAGAACTTGTAAAAATTAAGCGCTGTAGTTAAGTATTGTAATTTTTGGAATACATAACCAAATCGCACAGTTTTTACAAGGTTATATTGATTCTCAATAATCTTTGTAGTTATTTATTGCCGCGACTTGATACTTTGGTTTCCAGTTGACTAGCGTGTCCAGCCAAGGATTATTTTCTTGTTTGGGGGCGCCACTGGACTTTCGAACCACCTTAATGTTGTTTGCACAAGAAAAGTGACTGGAGGACATTGAGTAAAAAAAAGTTTAAAGGAACAAATATTCACTTTATATTGAACGAAACTCTTAAAAGGAAGGTCATGTTATCTTATCTGTTATCAAACTGTACACATTATTTCTTTGCATGGCATTGCGAAATTCATTTCCGGAACTGACTTTTAAACAAACGAAAAAAAATCTTGACTGACCTGACACTGTAAATAAAGTGTTCATATTAAATTTTTAATTTTGTTTTGTTTACTAACACACTATCTATGGAACTCAGTTTTCTGAAATAAATGATTTTGAATTTTGAATTTGAATAATTAAGTGTGCTAATATGACTAATTTATCCCTTAACTAGCATTTCCGTCCGTATACCGGCGTTGTTTTTTTTTACAGTACGATATTCGAAAAACCTGACGAACCTAAAAAAAAACTTCCTTTATTATTTTATCTTCTTAGACTAATCAAAGGGGGTTGAAAGTTGGAAAATGCTGTATCGCGTATTGGATAACTTTTGGGACGTTTTTCATACTTTTAAGTGGACTTACTTATGTCTTTAAATGTGACAGAATTCTAATTAAAATACTCGATGGAAAGTCCCGTATTGATATAAAATTTTCGCAAAATTATTCAAATATATTGTAAACCATAAGGTTCCCTTGTTATAACCGATTCGCCAGCGGAGCTTCTGCTGCAAAAAATGAGTTTGATTTCATTGTGGACGAAATATTCTTTATCTTTTAACCAAAAGTATCTTTGCGCCAAATTTACGTGGGCCTTCATCATTTTGCATATGAATTTGTCAAAAACTTGCACTTCATCGAACGTAGAACATTGGATTTAAGTTTTTCGTTTGAATGTAAAACGGACCACCTTAATCCCAACATTACAGAGATGGCCTCAAGGGTCCATATCTTTTATACGTAAACATTTATCCTATTTAGCCCATTGGGAGATAAAAAACGAAAATCCCTTAAACACGCATTCAACAAGTTTAGCTTCACGACTTCCCTTTAGGAGTCAAAATTCTAAAATCCTTTCTTAGCGGATGGTTATAATATAGTATAAAGTAAAACAAACCTACATACATACATACATATATCAGGCCTATAATCCCTTGCGGGGTAGGCAGAGCGTAAACGGCCGCAAAACGGTAATTTAAAACAAACCTACTACAAAAAATGTATGTTCCTAGCATTAGAAGTTTAGGCTGTCTGTTGATGAATGAGTCAGTCAGTGAAGACTTTTGTTTTTAAAGGTGTAAGAAAGATAGATAATAGTTTGTTTACAGTGATGATACAATACTATCAATTTAATTATGTAAGAACTGTTTTACTATCTAACATTTGACACCTAATAGTAATTATTAACCGTATATTATTTATGATTGAAGTTATTAACCTGCTTATCAGCGTTTATCAGAGTCGATAGTAGAGTACTCGAGAAATAATTACTATTTTGGCAATGATCTTGACCTAGTGTGATATACACTTGTGACGGCGCGCATGCGCTCCACATACAAGTCCTGAAACGCGGTATCGAAGTTATTCCGCCGATCGCTATATACATATACAACTTCCAAACATGTCCGGTTGGAACAGTCGTTCCCCTGGTAACAAATCCCAACCAGCATCCTCACTGTCATCACTCGGCCTACTGTCCTCATCATCATTCCTCCTAAACTGGTGACTCCGACGTGATTTTCGAAGGGTATCACAAGAGGTCAATTTTATTGTATGGAAAACATACATACGGGGTGTAAGGGACAGCCCTCCGAATACTGATTGGGTGCATGCAGACCATGAAACTGAATAAATTCCCATAAAAAAATTTATTCAGGAAACGTTAAAAACTTTTGGACTTCCCAACAGTAAATGCAGCTGATTGTGATTTTGTATGGGAGGTCGAATATTTTTTGTCGTTTCCTGATATATATGTTTCTGGGGGAAAATTGTTCAATTTCATAGTCTGCATGCACTCTATAAGTATTGGGAAGGTTCAAAACACGATTTAATGAAATTGCCTCGATAGAAAAAATCGCAAAGTAAGCTCCTATTTTCCGTTTTTTTAACTAAAAACTTGAACGTTTTTAATGTTATGCATCATTTCATATTTTATTTTGTGTTCTCTTCTTCCTCATAAAGTTAGAAATGAATCTATCGGCTTACTTTCTGAAATAAGCATACACACATATCACGCCTATAATCCCTTGTGGCGTAGGCAGAGCGTAAACGGCCGCAAAAAACGGACATTTACGCCACCTCTGACAAATATTTGAGGGTCATTCGGAAAATTGTGTATCTCCATAGTGACAGGTTGTCAGCCCATCGCCTAAAATTGCTATACACACCCTCGAGTCCTTTAGTCGCCTCTTACGCCTCCCACGGGAAAGAAATGGAGTGAAGCTATTCTAAGCCGGCGGCATCACAATTTTGAAATATCTACACTAATATTATAAAGAGGAAAGATTTGATTGTTTGTTTGTTTGCATCGAATAGGCTCCGAAACTACTGGCCCGATTTTAAAAATTCTTTTACCATTAGAATCCTATATTATTCCTGATGATCATAGGCTATATTTTATACGAAAAAAAATAGGGATCCGCGTGAAAATTTCGATAATGTAACCCAACGTGTGAAAAATGTACGAAAAAAATATCTTATATCGCGTACGCTGTGGAAACTATTGACAATAGAGCAAAGTGATGTACTACAGTTTTATAGAGGACATCAATATCTATAATAATGTCCGCGATACCATATGTCTAACTATTACAGTTATGCCACAATAACTACTTTTTCATTTAAAAATGTACAAACTACGCCACATTATTCGTACCAGTCAGTGTTGATGACATTTAATCATTACTGTATTAAAGGGTGTCAGGGATAGCCTTCCGAATACTGATAGGGTACATGCAGACCATGAAACTGAACAACTTTCCCCTAGGAACATATTTCAGGAAACGTAAAAAAACTAACTTCCCATAGTGAATGCAGTCAGCTGATTGTGATTTTGTGTGGAAGGTCATTTTTTTGGCCTTTCCTGACATAATATGTTTCTAGGGGAAAGTCGTCCAGTTTTATGTTTCATGCACCCTGTTAGTATTCGAAGGGCTGTCCCTTACTCGGTAAAAAAAAAGACGACAAAAAACATATAATAATGCATTAAAAAAATCTACACTAAAATAAAACATACATACACATATCGCGCCTATTATCCCTTGCGGGGTAGGCACAGCGTAAACGGCCGCAAAAACGGACATTTACGCCACGTCTGACATATGTTTGAGGGTAATTCGGAAAATTGTGTATCGCCATAGTGACAGGTTGTCAGCCCATCGCCTAAAATTGCAATACACACCCTTAGTCGCCTCCTACGACTCCCACGGGAAAGAAATCGGGTGATGATATTCTAAGCCGGCATCACACTAAAATAATAATAATACGGGGTGTAAGAGACGGTGTACCGAAAACTTTGCAGGCATGATCAGACGATGAAACTGAACAACTTTTTCTATGGAAGCTATGTTGGTAAACGAGAAATTTTTTTCAACCTCCCATACAAAATCCCGATCAGCTGACTGACTTTCTATGGAAACTCGAAAAAAAAAATAGTTTCCCAACATAGGCTCCATAGTAAAAGTTGTTCAATTTCATGGTCTGATCATGCCTGCAAAGTTTTCGGTACACCGTCCCTTACACCTGTATAATCTACACTAATATTAGAAACAGGTTTTTTATTGTTTGTTTGAATTGAATGCCGTGTGATGCCGGCTTATAATAGTATCACCCCATTTCTTTCCTGTGGGAGTCGTAAGAGTAAGAGGCGACTAGGGGACTCGAGGGTTCGTGTAATTTTGGGCGATGGGCTGACAACCTGTCACTATGGCAATACACAGTTTTCCAAATGACCCTCAAATATTTGTCAGTTGTGGCGTAAATGACTGTTTTTACAGCCGTTTATGCTCTGCCTACCCCGCAAGGGATTAAAGGTGTGATATATGTATGTATGTATATGAATAGGCTCCGAAACTACTGGACCGATTTAAAAAGTTCTTTTACCGTTAATTGAAATTGAAATTCTTTATTCAATGTAGGATAGTATTACCACTTATTGACGTCATGAACCGTCATTCTAAAAAAAGAAATTTGTGTCACACAATTTTCTTTTTTTTATTACAATTTTGTTATGACCTAATAGAAAACCGGCTCGGGCGGGATAAAAAAAATAAAAATAAAGTCACTGCCATGGGCTGGCCAGGTTAATCACATGGCATGTAACTCTACGCCACAACCATCTGAAAACGATATTTGTTTCAAATTGAAGTCAAGATTTTTAGAATCCTACATTATCCCTGATGAACATAGGCTATATTAAACTGTCTTATTCCCGGGGGGAAATTGTTAGCGGCGGGTGAAACCGCTGGGCGGGCTGCTAGTTTGTTTATATATTCAAATACAAATATAGTCAGATAAATGTTCGGTCTTCAGATCTGAACTGTCATCGTCTGTTTCTCTCTAACGTAGCGAAAAGGAAAGGGACTTACTTTTTGGGACTCATGCCGCCTTAAACGTGTATTCAGATAGACAGACTAGATAATATAAAAGCCAATTCATTCAATTTCTTTCCCGTGGGTGTCGTAAGAACCGACGAAGGGACTCAAAAAGTAAGTCCCTTTCCTTTTCGCTACGTTAGAGAGAAACAGACGATGACAGTTCAGATCTGAAGACCGAACATTTATCTGACTATATTTGTATTTGAATATATAAACAAATATTTCAAAATTGTGATGCCGCCGGCTTAGAATAGCTTCACTCCATTTATTTCCCGTGGGAGGCGTAAGAGGCGACTAAAGGACTCGAGGGTGTGTTTTGCAATTTTAGGCGATGGGCTGACAACCTGTCACTATGGCGATACACAGTTTTCCAAATGACCCTCGAATGTTTGTCAGATGTGGCGTAAATGTCCCTTTTTTTGCGGCCGTTTGCGCTCTGCCTACCCCGCAAGGGATAAAGGCGTGAAATATGTATGTATGTATGCAATTCATTCAACAAAGACTTATTCTAGTCAGATAACAGTACAAAGTCTGTAAGGCGTAGTATATCTAATCAACCATGAATGGGTGCATTGCAGGCGTATTTTGATAACGATAACAGTACAGTAGTATTATTCATAGACCCGATTCCAGAGAACCGACTTAAATTGGTAAAAATAATGCTGACACTTATTTTGCCGAGTATTAGGTTGGTTTTTTGACGGACTTTAAATATTTGACAGTCGTAGCGATATCGACCGTAATTTACGGCCTAAATCGCACTTCATATTCGCAAGGGGTTAAAGCAATATACAGGGTGTAAGGGACTTTGTACCGAAAACTTTGCAGGCGTGATCAGAACACGCAACTGAACAACTTTTTCGATGGAAGCTATATTGGTAGACGAAAAATTTTGTCGTCCTCCCATACACAATTCCCGATCAGATGACTGACTTTCTATGGAAAGATGAAATTTTTTTTTCGTTTTCCAACATAGTGTCCATAAAAAAGTTTAGTTTCACGGTCTGCACATGAATACAAAGTTTTCGGTACACAGACACTGTATGTATGTATGAAAGTGACAGGGGTTAGTTTAATGTGACTGTGAATCGAGTCTATTATCTGTACAATCTAAATATGTATGTGACTGTCTGATAAGAAGTCACGCGATATCGATAACAGAATATTTGCGAAAACAATTTAATATTTAATTTGTTTTGTTGAGTTTGCACTCGCTGGCCTCATTTTGTATTACTATACCACTTTTAGATACAGATACCGTATGATGCCGCCTTAGAATAGCATCACTGCATTTCTATGCCGTGTGATGCGGGCTTAGAATAGCATCAACCCATTTCCTTCCCGCGGGTGTCGTAAGAAGCTACTAAGGGAGTTGAAGGTTTGAAGTGTATTACAATTTTAGGCGATAGGCTGTCAACCTGTCACTATACCTAGTTAATACACGATTTTTCTGAAACGGCCCTCAAATATTTGTCAGACGTGGTTTATCGCTCCGCCTACCCTGCAAGGGGTAAAGGCGTGACATTTGTACCTATGTATGTATGAAAGTGACAGGGCTAAGTTTTAGTGACTGTGAACACAAAATAGAGAATGTACAGAAGGATCACTCGGCCCTTTTTTCGATTATTTCTGCTTTCGGCAAGGGCTGCCACAGTTTTCTTACCGATTTTATTCAATGGAGTAGGTACTTAAACATACAGAGAGTAACAGAAAGGCTATATCAAGCCGAAAGGTGCTCATGAAACTGAACAACTTTCCCCATTTCCCCACTTTGACCTCCTTTCGGCTTGATATACCCTTTCTGTTACTCCCTGTATTTACATTACGTATACTACCTACGTAGCACAATTATTATGAAATGGGGAATGACAAGTAGGTAGATATCTGCTCTGGGGCTGTTGAGACTGAGCATCACCCCATTTTTTTTTCGTGGGAGTCGTAAAAGGCAACTAAGGGACTTGGTGTGTATTGCAATTTTAGGCGATGGGATGGCAACCTGTCACTATGGCGATACCCAACTTTCCGAATGACCCTCAAATTTTGACAGAAGTGGCGTAAAATACCGTTTTTGCAGCCGTTTACGCTGTGCCTAACCCCGCAAGGGATAATAGACGTGATATGTGTATGTATGTATGTACATCAAAAATGAAAAGTTGCCTTTACCTATTTAAGTCGAAACTCAAATCACATTATAAAAAAATATACTACATACTGAATAGAGATAATCTTGTTTGTTCTTTTATGAAAGCAAGTTTTTATTTAAGTTGGTACAAAATATTATAGGGGTAGGAACATTGTACAAATCACATCGTATACTAATAAACCTATTTATTACATATTTATATTTGTGTGAAGCCATTTTACACGTCCGCACGAAACGCGGTTGACACTCGACTACAAGTGTGTTTGGATTGGTTTGGATTTCCTTGTAAACGGCGGCGTGTCAAATTGTGGAGAGTTTCGTGACGTTTGCTTGAAGTGAGCTCTCTGTATTCGGCGCGCAGCCGCCAATACTTACTTTGTGCTGTGAATCGAGTCCATTATCGGTAAAATCTAAATATTATGTATGTGACTGTCTGATAACAAGTCACGCGATATTGATAACGGAATATTTGCGATCACCGCCGCATGCGGGGAAAATCATTTAATCTTTTATTTGTTTAGTACTGACTGGCCTTATTTTGTATGGAAATATACTAGTTGTACATAAATATCACGCCTATAACCGTAAAAAACGGAAATTTACTCCACGTCTGACAAACATTTGAGTGTCATTCGGAATATCGCCATAGTGAGGTTGTCAGCTCGTTTTTTTTCATATATTTGTATATATTGGGTGTAAGGAAAAGTACCTACTACGTTCCTTTCAAGAAATAAACCAGCCCATAAACTGAAAAACTTTACACAAGAAACATACGTTGAAAAGTGAAAAAAAAAATTAGACCTCCCATACAAAAATGTAGCAGCCGACCAAGTCTGGTTGCATGTGAGGTCTAATTTTTTTCATATATTGGTCTATGTTAGGAAAGTTTTTTATTTTAATGGGCTGGTTCATCCTTTAAAAGGAACGCAGTTGTTTTCCTTACACCCTGTATATACATAAAGATGAAAAAAAAGAGCTGACAACCTCACTATGGCGATTTTCCGAATGACTAAAATGTTTGTCAGACATTGAGTATATTTCCGTTTTTTACGGTTATAGGCGTGATATTTATGTAGGTACAACTAGTATATTTATACATACAACATATATAAACATACATACATGAACTCTAAAGTTGTGTAAAAAACAGAACAAGCGCCCAATCAAACGGGAAACAATCCTTCCAGAAGTGTTCAAAACTTACCTCGACTACTTTGTTCCAAAATGGGTGCATAACATAGACACTGAGTGGACTTGTGTCTATCGCCATGTACTGAAACAGAAAAAAAAACAGGCATATTTAAATCATTCATTCATGCACATTGTATGGAACAAAAAAATTACATACAACTGGTAATATGTAGTTTTTTTAAACGTAACTGTAAGGAATGGAACGTCACATAATGTTTCGATTTCTTCACATCAATGTATGAGATCGTTAAACGAAACGTAAACTATAATTCTTACATCACTAGCATCATAAAAATATTCAATTTCATAGGTTTCCCTGCATATTAACGAAAACCATGTACTTACAAACAAAACAGAATATTAATTTATAAATAAAGCGCGAAAAACGAGTATAGATTTGGAAAGAACAATTACTTTATTTTTACGATCGTTTCGTTTTACGATCTCATACATCCAAGGGAAAAAACGAAAAAGTATGTGGCGATCGGTTTCTTACGTTAACATACCAAGTACAGCGCCATCTACCCAGTGACAAGGGAAGAGTTTAAAAAATATAAAAATAAACTTAGGGTGATGCTATTCTAAGCCGGCACCACACGGCTATCCAAAATAAAACCTTCCCTAATTTTAACTGTGAATTATTTATAGTTATTATAAAATATAGTTTTTTGTCTAACACCTTTCTACCATTCACTCGATAACTTTCTTGTTGATCAATGATGTGGTAAACAAACACGACACAAGAATTTACATGCAAAACAATAAAGTGTGATTTATTAACAAACAAATGTCGTTTTCATGTGGTGGTGGCGTAAAGTTACATGCCGTGTGATTAACCTGGCCAGCCCCGAGGCAGTGCCTTTATTTTTATTATTTTTTTCCGCCCGAGCCGGTTTTCTATTAGGACCTTACAAAATTGTGTTATTAAAATTGCTTTTTTTTTACAATGACGGATCATGACGTCAATAAGTGATAATATTATCCTACATTGAATAAAGAATTGAATTTCAATTAATGATTATTTAATAAATAACTGCCCTGTGATTGCATAATTTGCCGCCGGCCTAAGCCAAGGCATAACAAGGCAAATATATATTTTTTTAATTAATAATTGCTGTGTGATGCCGGCTTACAAATGCCGTGTGATGCTGGCTTAGAATAGCATCACCCCATTTCTTACCCATGGGTGT
Organism: Tuta absoluta; assembly: GCA_027580185.1. NCBI lineage: Eukaryota > Metazoa > Arthropoda > Insecta > Lepidoptera > Gelechiidae > Tuta > Tuta absoluta. The sequence continues at coordinate 1,989,017 of JAQAHW010000035.1, read as the reverse complement.
TGTAAGAGGCGACTAAGGGACTCGAGGGGGTGTATTGCTATTTTAGGCGATGGGTTGACAACCTGTCACTATGGCGATACACAATTTTCCAAATGACCCTCAAATATTTGTCAGACGTGGCGTAAAAGTCCGTTTTACGGCCTATAACTCACTGCCTACCCCGTAAGGGATATAAGCGCGATTTATGTATGTATGTATGTAAATTAATCATTCTAAAATCTAAAATTTGCCGCGTAATGCCGGCTTAGAATACATACATAATATAATTATCACGCCTATATTTTTTTTCTGATAAACATTTGAGGATCATTCAGTCAAACTTAGAATTGCATTATCCAATTTCTTTCCAGCGGGTGTCGTAAGACTGTAAGAGGCGGCAGAAGTATTCGAGGGGTTCACGTGTATTACAATTTTAGGCGACAGGCTGACAACCTGTCACTAAAATCATACACGATTTCTCTAACACCATTCAGTCAGGTGTAGATTTTCATAGCCCCGGGGCTAAAATCATAGAGTCCAGAACCCCCTTAATAGTGGGAGGCCCATCTCCAGAAATGGGCAATTTCGGCTGATTAAGTGTATTGTTAACACTGCCTCGGCGGAGTCTCTCGGAGGACATAGGGGGGTACGGGAGACTCTGACGTGCCGGTCCCAAGCCCGGATAAAAGTGGAGGGCAACGGGGCGCATGTCACGATGGACCTGCCTGCCTGTCTCTGTGCGCAGTTGTGCATAGAGGCAGACCGGCCTGAACCATCGTCATGTGACCCACACCTTCTCGTGCAGCAGCCCTGCACACAATCCATTATCATGGACAACGCGGAGACAAAAGTAAATACCCAGGAGGGTCCCGGCACCGCTGGGGAATCCCTCTCTGCGACGCCAACAGCGAGCCAAGCGCTGGCTGATGGCACCGCAGGTCATCGCCCATCGTACTATGGGGGGGCGAATCAACGCGTTACAGATAGTAACATCCCGTCGCAGCAGGCCTCGAGCCGAGCAGACGACACAAGGGAGCCTGAGGGATCGCGGCAGGCCTTGAGCCGAGCAGACGGTCCTGAAGTAAGAATGTCCAAAGGGGATAAAAGAAAGCAGCGTCAGGAAGCGAAATACGCTAAACTGAAAGCTGCGGGGGTCGAACCCAACATTCGGAAGAGACCACCCAAAATAAAAAGGAAAAGCACTGATCCGAACGAAAGAACGGAACAGAACGCTTCTAAGAAAGTAAAGTCTAAGGACAACACCGAAACCGCCAAGCCAGCCCGCACGGGGGCCCCACGACCCTCAGCTAAAGAGCAGAGCAGTCTGGCTGTCATTGTTAGGCGTGTGGATGGTGTTGCCCTGAATGAAGAAGCTGCCGCTATCATCCGTCGCCGCATTAAGGTGATCATGGACGAAGCGATAGACCTAGAAATGGACGAGGACTACCTTAGCTTCGCTGCGTCGGGACTTGTGGCCGAGGGCCACTTCTTGGTCACACCCCTGACACAGATGTCGCGACTGTGGTTCCTCACAAGAGACCTGGGCGAGATCCAAGGCGTAAAGCTCGAGATCCTCAAATGGAATAGACTGAAGGTCACAGTCTGGATTCCCGGGATACCAGAGGATCTACCCAGAGACGTGATGAAGACCATTCGCGTCCAGAACAGGAAAAAGACGGCCTTGAGGCTTCCTGAGTGGACTCTGATCGCCAGAGAGTCTCTCCCTTTGGGCGAACGACTGGTGTTAGGAGCCCCTGAGGAAGCGTTCACAGGGGTGGACTATGTGTGGTTGAACTTCCAACTCACACAAGTTCAAGCCCGAGCCATAAGAAGGATATCATCAACACAGGAAGGGAGCAGTAGTGGGGCTTGCACCTGTAAGTGTACCTGCGGGGCTAAACCACAGGCGACACCGACAGACCCCCCGCGAGCACCTTCCAAACCAAGCACTATAACACGACAGGCACCCGTAGACCAGGAGCAGACAAAGACGCTGGAGCAGATGGAGACCTCAACAGTGAGCGAACCTGAGCACACGTCAACTGTCAGCACTGGCTACAAACACACACCAACACAATGAACACCCCACTCCAAAACACACACACACCAAACACACACACCAGCAACACTCACACACATACACCAAAACTATACACAAATACCCTAAAAGTACTCCAGTTAAACTTGCATCGTTGCAAAGAGGCTATGGCCGAACTTTGCCAATATGTAATTGCTGAGGGCATAGACATTGCCCTGCTGCAAGAACCATACTCCTACAATGGAAAAGTGGTCGGCATTAGCAGCCTGGGGGGTCAGCTTGTCTACTTCGGTGGTGAGTTGCATCCCAGAACATGCATTTATGCTAGCAGCAGGACAACACAATTAGGACTAATACAGAGTATATGTTACAGAGACCTTGTCGCCATCGAACTAAACATCAAGATGGCCGACGAGAAAGAAATGAGGGTGGCGCTAATATCTGCTTATATTCCTAGCGAAACAAACTTTGAACCACCATCAAAAGAGCTCGAGGAAGCAGTCCAGCTATACCGAGGTAAGAATATCCCAATCGTTATAGGATGTGATGCAAACTCACACCACGAAGCGTGGGGCAGCACCGACAATAACAAAAAAGGTAATCTATTGCTGGACTTTATAGTTAGCAACAACCTAGATATAATAAACACTGGTAACACCGCTACCTTTGTAACTAAGACAAGACAAGAAGTCCTGGATATCACACTAGCGACCTCTTGCTTTAGTAAATACGTTGAAGACTGGAAGGTTGACACCGAAGAAAGCTTCTCCGATCACAGGCGAATAACCTTCCAATTAGAATGCAAAATGGTGAAAACCCAAATAAGAAATGCCAGGAAGACGGACTGGGACACATTTGATAAAAATATTAAAGAATGGAACCCGAGTACGATAAATCAAACCTTACTGGCAGAGAAGATGGAAAAAGACACACAGAGGCTAAATACAGCCCTAACAGAAGCGTTCCACAAAGCATGCCCTCTGAAAGAAATATGTAAAGGAAAAGGGCAAACATGGTGGAATAAAGAACTCAGGAAAAAGAGAAAACTAGCTCGCAGGGCCCTTAGAACAGCTCTTAAGAACAAGGAGGACCCTGCAGGCTGGAACAAATACAGATCGGCAAGAAATGACATGCGCAACTCCTGCCGCCACGAAAGCAAAAAAGGATGGCAAAATTTCTGCCAAGAAATAAATAAAACGCCACAAGCCGCTAGACTAATGAAAACACTAGCCAAAGATAACACATGTAAACTAGGAAGCATCCGGAACGAAGATGATCTTATAACCGAACCAAAACTGGTCCTGGATATAATGATGAAAACACACTTCCCGGACTGCACAGAATACCATGAGGAAGAAACCGACTACAATATGAACTGTATTTGGGATGAAGTGGAGAACATAGTACACGAAGAATCCGTAACATGGAGCATCATGTCCTTCGCACCCTACAAGGCGCCAGGGCCCGACGGCATTTTTCCCAAAATGCTACAAAATGCACTAAAATACGTTAAAGAAGATCTCATACATCTATATAGAGAGAGCCTCAGGACGGGATATATCCCAGTAACATGGAGAAAGGTAAAAGCTACCTTTATACCCAAACCGGGGAAAAAGAATTACCAGGAAGCAAAGTCCTTCAGATGCATCAGTTTATCCTCATACATGATGAAGGCACTGGAGAAAATCATAGACAGATACATAAGGATGAAGATAAGCTGCAGTGGAGACAAACTGCATGTAAATCAACACGCCTATATGAAGGGTAAATCCACGGACACTGCTCTTCATAACCTTATAGTAAAAGCCGAAAGAGCAGTAGACAACAAAGAATATGCTATGGGGTGCTTCTTTGACATCGAGGGAGCCTTTGATAAGGCCACCACTGATGCCATAGCGGGATCCCTTGCAAGAGAAGGAATAGAACCTATGATGGGAAAGTGGATCATGAATGCACTAGGACACCGCGCCATTTCCACGGAATTGGGCGGCGTAACCCACACGGTTCGAGCTAAGAGAGGCTTCCCACAAGGTGGTTGCCTGTCACCACTAATGTGGTGCCTACTGCTAGACGATCTTATTAAGACCGTCAACAGAACAAGAGTATACATGCAAGCATACTCTGACGATGGAGTAATACTAGTCACTGGTAGAGAACTAAACATGATTAGCAGAATAATGAACGACTGCCTGAAGGCCGTTCTAAAATGGTGCAGGGACAGAGGTCTCAATCTAAATCCCTCCAAAACCAAACTAATCATCTTCACCAAGAAAAGAAACAATCAACTAGGAATACCAGTCCAGATAGATAATACTGACCTGGAAGTGGTAGATGAGATAAGATACCTGGGTGTTGATATAGACAGCAAACTGCTTTTCAACACACATATAAAGAACATTAGCAACAAAGCCAAGATAGCCTTGATGCAATGCAAACGGGCTATTGGGAAGACATGGGGACTCAAACCATTCATAGTAAATTGGATATACAAATCAATTATCCTACCAAGACTAACATATGGAGCAATAGTGTGGTGGCACAGAGCCGCCATAACCTGTAACAAGAAGGCACTTGATCAAGTACAACGCCTAGCTGGACTCATGATAACAAGCGCTATAAGGACTACACCAACCGCCGCCCTTCAAATGATCCTGGGCCTGCATCCAGTAGACCTACAAGTGATGAAGGTGGCTCTAGAGCAATGGTTTAGAATGAAGTCTTTTTGTCAATGGAAAGGAAACCGTTTTGACAAAGGACACGCAAAAATAAGCTCAAAAATTGAGGAAAACATCTCCATGATTCTAGCAAACAACGATTTGATACAGAAACAAGAGATGTTTGACAAGAAATACAAGATACACATTGGACCTAGAAACGACTGGAAAGTAACAACGGACAACCCGATATTGACCTGCTATACAGACGGGTCCAAAAAAGAAACATACATACATACATAAATCACGCCTATATCCCTTACGGGGTAGGCAGAGTGTTAACGGCCGTTCAACGGATATTAACACCACGTCTGACAAAAGTTTGAGGGTCAATCAGATAACTGTATATCACTATAGTGACAGGTTGTCAGCCCGTCGCCTAAAATTGCAATACACACCCTCCAGTCCCTTAGTCGCCTCTTACGACACCCATGGGTAAGATATGGGGTGACGCTATTCTAAGCCGGCATCACACGGTCCAAAAAAGAAAGCACTAAACTATCGGGGGCGGGCATATACATCCAAAACCCACCGAGTCTACATAAAGTCATACCACTGGGGAAATTCGCAAGCGTTTTCCAGGCTGAAATACTGGCCATCCTGGAATGCGCTAGTGAACTGACCTCCAGAGAAGTGGACGCAGAGGTGGTAATTTATAGTGACAGCCAAGCAGCTCTAAAAGCTCTAAATAAGACCAGTACCACATCAGCTTTAGTAAGAGAATGTAAGCTGGCACTCAATAAATTATCAACCAAAGCAAAAACTACAGTTGCTTGGGTCCCAGGACACCAAGGCAACTTAGGCAATGAAGCAGCAGACGAACTGGCCAGGCAGGGAGCTGATGAAACCTTCATTGGCCCTGAACCCCGCCTACCTATCCCAGGACAGTCAACAAAAGGTGTCATCAGCATCAAAATCAAAAATGAAAGCAACAAAAGATGGAGAGAGTTGCAAACATGCCGTCAATCCAAACTCTTTATTAAGAGCATGGCTCCCAAAAGAACGCGCAACTTTCTGCAACTAAGTAGGAAAAATACAAGGCTGATTATAGGTCTATTAACGGGACACTGCGATCTCAACAAACACCTATGTACTATGAAACTAAAAGACGACCCATCTTGCCCCGAGTGCGGACAGGAAGAAAGTAGCTTCCACTACTTAGCGGAATGTCCAAGCTACTCGCTGCCAAGATGGGAATATCTAGGTAATGACAAACTTGAAGAAAGGGATTTAACCAATATATCTCTAAAAGATGTCCTGCATTTCTGCAGGGCAACAAGAAGATTCGAGGTGACGCTGCCGGAGCACCAGTGAACCCAGTGCCCCAAACCTGGGAATTGGGTGAAATGGTTCCCGCCTAGTGGAGCTGATCACCCGTCTGCGAGCTCCGCAGACGTCCCAACCCGAGGAAGAAGAAGAAGAAGTGTATTGTTGTGGCTGTTAATGTTATGTTTTTATATTTATCTTATCATAGGTAACACCGCCTAAGCTTTGATATAATTTCCAAAATCTCTTCCTGATTTTATTATCAACCTGTCTTGTTGGATATTAGATTATTTATACATATATTTTTATCAACCATTGAATCTGCATTGGTTGTGTGTGCCTAACTAGTTCTGCTTCTTTTTCGTGTGGAACGCCGAGTCATCCAACGACCCGATAAACTAGTTATTTCTAATATATCAGGATCCAATCAAGGTCTGAACCTGGGCATGAAACTAACAACTTAAAAAAATATATATAATAAAATATATTTGACATTAACAGCCACAACAGTCCACTGCTGGATGGGCCTCCTCCTATTGTATTGCCACACTCCCCACGCTTGGCAGGCGGATTGGTGAGCGCAGTGCAAGATGTTGTATTTACCGAATAAAATAAAATAAAATAAATAAATAAATTCACAGGAAACGCTGCTGCCCATTCCCTGGATGACTATCTCTTAGTAATTTTTAACGACATCTTCAAGTAGAATTGGGGTGATGCTATTCTAAGCAGGCACCACAGGGCAATTTGAATATTTATAAATATTCTGAAAGGGTACAGTTTTCTTTTCAAAGTGTGCCATAATTGATTCAAAACTATAAAAAATATTCTACCATACACAAGACCAATTTAACGATTGATACCCCACTTAATAAATAAAGATAAAAGAGTCTCTATAATATTTACTGAGTTAGCACATTTATTACTCATCAGAAGATGGAGCCGTGCCACGCGCATCTGCATATTTCAGTTATTTTTATAGCAATAAGCATATTTAATAAAACCTTTTTATGATGCACAAATCTTGTTATTATGACACATTATGAGTATTTTTGGAGTCTTCATGGATCATTTAGATACAGTGAAATTATCCCACAGCATCGAGTTTGTGAGAAAATAAAGTAAATTATTTTGACTTATATTGATAATCTGTATGTATGTATGTATTCAATGCTACAATTAAACTCCCTTTTTTTAAATAAAAAGTTAAAAATTAATTTTAATGTTAGGTTAACATTTGGATGGACAATTGGTGCAAAAATACTAAAGACTTTATAAACAAAACTATGCATGTTTGTGTGTGATTGAAATAAAATAAAAATGACATTATTAATTAACAAAACCAACACTGCAAGGACCTATCAGCAAGTATTGTCCTATAAATAATAATAATAATAAATAACATTGTTAACTCATGTTAAAAAAGTTTCCTCAACCGGCAAATTAGTCAAACTCGTCATTCGCGTTATTAGCTTGAAAAAAATGCCAAATACCAGCCTATATACGTACGTAGTTGAGTAATAACGCGGCACTGCGTGAAAATCAATAGTTTTTAAGTTACTGCATAGATCGATTCGATATTTAAAACCAGCTAAAACTTGACGAGAAACACCACAATATGTTCCGGTGTCGCTGTTTAGCAAGATAATGCCTTAATTATTCAAATATTCATTCAATTTACCTTGTAGTTATCGAAACCTTCCAAATGCTCCCGGGTTAGGTATTTGTAATTCCACATTTTTCACTTATTTCACTTATACTAACGAATAAAATATTATTAACTTGTTGTTTGAACTAAGGCCGAGCTGCGTACGAGTTGATATTCATTTTTTAATTTATTTTAATTGGTTAAAAGTAATAATCACAGGCTCCCCATGCGACTCGCTCGGCTGACAAGTTCGGTGATACCAGCACAACTCGCCATAAAACGTCGAATACTTTGCGATGATATTTTTATGGCTACTTTTTTTGTAACAATTTTATTACTAAAATGCCTCTATGTATTGTATTACGCATTACACCTTGTCGCATTTGCATTTTTTTAAACATACGATTATGCAAATATGTAAGGAGCTTTTCTTTTCACCAATTTAAATAAAGTTTTATTACGACATATATCACGCTTATATCCCTTGCGGGGTAGGTTGAGCGTAAACGGCTGTAAAAACGAAAATTTACGCCACGTCAGACAATATTTGAGGGTCATTCAGAAATGTGTGTATCGCTATAGTGACAGGTTATCAGCCCGTCGCCTAAAACTGCAATACACTCTAATACTAATACTTATTATAGAAAATAAATAATTCTATAATCAATAAAGTTACTTCTAAATACGTATACTTACACAAAGTAATTATGAGGCCTATCTTTTTCCTGAACTAAGAATTTGAATTCCTGGATCTCAGGTAAACAGATAGCTGACATCATTATTATCTTTCAAAGTAACGAAAATACATACTAAAGAATTAAAATTAACTTATACAGGCATATTAAACAATAAGCATGATCTAACTAACTACGCATAAGTGCAAGTGAAAATGAATTAAATACTTAAACAAATTCTTCATTAGCCGCTGCATCAACAAAGTCACAGTTTTATAAAAAGAGCCATGCATAAAAAAATAAATTCACGCGTGAAACAGAGGCTTACCTTGTACAACTCATTCCTACTTGCAGTTTATATAATACACGTAGGAGGGGGAGCGGTGAGCAGCAATATGAGACCAAATGATTTTTTACGATAATAGTAATTTTCTTATTTGCAAATCTTTAATATCATCAGTTTAACAAAAGTGATTAACTGGACCCTGGATGGTTTAAATAAGCCAAAAAATAAACTAAGTCAGAAATTATATGAGAGACGCATACAAGGAAATGTTTTTAACTAAGTACGGGCGATTTTATAATAGTAGTTTATGCTACTGTCGTATAATGGGGGTCATTAGAATGCGAGTGTCTGTTTAATGAATGCGAGGCGCAGCCGAGTGTGCTAATAGCTTGACACGAGCTTTCTAATGCCTAATTATAGCAGTTGCATACACTATTTTATCAACACTCTCCAAAAAAAACCAGTTTCAACAGTCAGTTTAACACTTTTCCAAACGTCCGCGCCGGCGATTGCAAGGCCCGATACAAGGTCAAATGCAATACGAGAACGTAATATGGCTTGATATGAATTTTTGAAAATTCTATACTTTAACAGTTGTTCAGATGTGGAGTCTCAACAATTACTAATCTACTGAACAACATATAAAAAACAACTGAACAACAACTGAACAACCTAATATAACAACTAAACAACAACCAAACATTTTTATCTTTATTTTTCATCTTTTTACCATACAACAACAACTGACAGGTGCGACGGAAGATGGCGATTTGAGTATTAGCAAAAAAACACTTCGTTTCATTTCTTAACTTTATCGCAGTAATAGCCTTCTCATTAAGGCATTACGCGTCTGTAATTTCCATCAAACTGTAATTTCATGCATAAATGCATCTGTTTTCGAATTCATAATTCGAACATTATGAGACGAGTGTAGACAAAATGTATACTGATGGTTCAAAGATTAACCAAGAAATTGGTGCCGCTTTTATAGACTTACAAAGTGATATTGCAATGAAGTTTAACACACACACATATCACGCCTATTATCCCTTGCGGGGTAGGCAGAGCGTAAACGGCCGCAAAAATTGTCATTTACGCCACGTCTAACATATTTGAGGGTCATTCGGAAAATTGTGTATCGCCATAGTGACTGGTTGTCAGCCCATCGCCTAACATTGCAATACACACCCTCAAGTCCCTTAGTCGCCTCTTACGACTCCTACGGGAAAGAAATGGGGTGATGCTATTCTAAGACGGTATCACACGGCTTAAAATAATTAATAATGTTTCAATTATGTTCGCTTAACTTGTAGCTTTGTCTGAGGCGCATTCGTATGCTAAGAGCATTAACCGCTTGTCTGTCACGTACCGGGAGCCGGACAACAATTTTGAACCTTAACTACCCACAATAAAATTCAAAACCAATGAAATTGTTATATTATGAAGCGACAGACGAGTGATTAACTATGATAAATTCGTAATATTTACTGATTCCAAAAGCGCACTTCAGCACGTTGCTCAATGCACCTCGAATATTCGAGGAGCACAATAAATTTGTTAATTTACAATGGGTTCCCTCTCATATTGGGTTAAGGGGAAACGAAGAGGTGGACCGCATGGCAAACCTAGCTTCATCGGATGGAATTACACATGATCTAATACCATATTACATGAATTAATACTTAAATTGGCCGTTTTAGGCACGTTTTGCGATAAATTTGGGGTGGTATGGGATCTACCTCCTAGCGGTCCACCCCGGGCAACGGCAACACAGGCTTGCCTGTGGATAAGTCCGGCTGAACGATCCCACCAAGCGGTGGAAGGCTCCGTAAGGGGCCGCCTGGCTCGCGACCACCATCCCACCGAAGTCTGGCGCCAAGTAGCTTGCTGCGTTCCGTCAGTGTGTGGGAGTACCAGTGCCTTAACAGGCTTCTTCTGGGTGAGCTCACTCCATCTTAGACTCTGTCTCTGTTCTATGACCTAGACTAGAGTCAAGAGCAAACCCATCATTAATAAAAAAAAAAAAAATTTAATAACAGTGAATATTTCATTGAGTTTCAAGATTCTACTGTTATTTAAGGAGAATACAAAAAACTTGGGCATCGGACATTCTGATAGATTGTTTCTATAAAGAGTTTTTTTTTGTAAAGTGGTGCCACTGTCAAGGTCGTTCACGACTACACTCACCTTAACTAAAAAGTATTCAAAGAATTGTACTAGGCTCTTCAGGAGCATTACATAAATGAAACTTAGTTTAGACAACGGAGACATTTAAATAACTCACGGTGTACTATTTCTTCATTACATTGTATTACTTTTTAGAATTTGTATTTATGAAAACACTAGCTTTTACCCGCGGCGTTGGTGGCATAAGTGGTAATAAAAACTATCCTATGTGTTAATCCATGTTACCTTCTAAATGTGTGCCCAATTTCATTACAATTGGTTTAGTAGTTTTTGCGTGAAGAAGTAACAAACAAACAAACATACAAACTTTCGCATTTATTTGGGGTGGTATGGGATCTACCTCCTAGCGGTCCACCCCGGGCAACGGCAACACAGACTTGCCTGTGGATAAGTCCGGCTGAACGATCGCACTAAGCGGTGGAAGGCTCCGTAAGGGGCCGCCTGGCTCGCGACCACCATCCCACCGAAGTCTGGCGCCAAGTAGCTTGCTGCATTCCGTCAGTGTGTGGGAGTGCCAGTGCCTTTTAACAGGCTTCTTCTGGGTGAGCTCGCTCCATCTTAGACTCTGTCTCTGTCCTATGACCTAGACTAGAATCAAGAGCAAACCCATCATTAATAAAAAAAAATATATATTTAATATTATTAGGAGGAAAGTAGGATATAGTAATACCTCCCGCTAGACATAGGCCATGTCTAGCGGTGGACAGGTTGTGGCTGTTAATATTAAGAAATACCAAATTGCGATAACTTTTCCGTAAATAGCAACACTATATTGACAGTTGAGGTTGCAGATACTTACGTTCCTTACCACGTTCTATACAAAAAGGTTGCGGCAGAAAGGGGGTTTCACGTCTGTTTAATGGACGAATTATTTGCGTGGAACAGAACGTCAAACAATGGGATAGGTCAGTTTTCTAACAGGTGACTGTAAATTTAGATTTCCGCCAATGAAATCATAGATCTGGGACAAAAACTGGTTATGATTGGTGAATTATTACTAATGCATCAAAAATGTTCTCAATGAGAAAAGACTAATCAAAATTACGACGACGCGAGAGTCGAATGGATGAACTGAATAAATCCAATAAAAACTGATATTTTACAATGTTGTGTTGGAAATTGAGTGCCTAAATAGTTTTATAAGTGTACTTTAGAATAAGTGCTAGGTAATAAATGCTTTCGAGATGTCGAAGAACAAAATAGCGGCTCGTGTTGACAGCCAAAATGTTGAAGTCAAAACGAAGGTGAGTGGGGCTAAATTTCTAAATTTCTCTACGTTTTACTGTAACATACGAGTTTTAACACCCATATACATCTTTCAACACTCAATATGCGTAATCCCGACAGTAATTAACCTTAAAACCTAAGTGGGAGTCCTAGTAATAGGCTTATAATTTTACGCCTAATAACGTCTAAATCTTTCAGTATTTCGTCCTTATTTACAGCTTAGATTAATCTGGTATTGTTTTATGGCGTGATTTATTTGGAATTAGTCATAGGTTGATTCATGTGGCTGGTAGGGGAAAACTATAAACTAACTATGATTAGCTATCTACCTACTTATTGGTTAGCCATGCCTGACACCATAGTCGCACAACCCATAGTTATGTATTTGCTAGAATTCCAGTACTAGTTTTCCTATCAACTTGCTAAAAAATGGCTTAACTTGACTTAGTCCATTGCAATTCAAAGCTTTAGTCCAAACTATAATGCTATAAAATTTATAAAGGTATAAAAACTCATCCTGTATACTCTGACCATAATTTGCAAAATTATAGATCTCAATATCATGTAACTACTTCAAAATCCTTCAGTTAATTAGTGTGGGAGCGGCCAGTCTGATCTTTTCTTCCCAGAACAACTCCTAAGGCTAGTCTGGCTCAAGAATGTGATACACATATCACACGTTTATCCCTTGCCAGGTAGGCAGAGTGTTAACCTCCCCGCTCGTCAAAGCACACATGTGTACATTAATGGCCGCCTACCGTTCGCTCGTCGAAGCACACATGTGTGCTTTAAGTATGGTGTCAAGTTTTTCGCGCGTTTTCGGTCCGTCAAAAATGATTCATAGACGAAACTTAACTTTTTTGGTGAATGAAACGTGCATAGAACTGTTCAGAATAAAATTTTCATTATACTAGCAACACAAAGTGTAAAGCGTTAGAAAAAAAAAGTAAAATAACAAACTGTCAAAGTTGATCAACCGCTTTCGCCCGTCGGAAATTTTTGGTGGATGATGTTTTTAGTGCTTTTCATATGAAAAAAATATGTATGTATAGACAAATGGAGAAATGTATAATTGCATCACATATTTATTACAGATTGTGCTAAAATAATTGTACTTTATCGGTACATCTTATATTTTTCGTAATTATATTATATATTGCGACGTCAGCAAAATTTCTAGACATGCAACTTCCAGGCCCAGAAAATAAAAAACAAAACAACATAAACATGCCGAAAATTTGTAAATAAACCGGTAATATATTTCCGCACTAGTATTTAGTAGTGGATTGAATGTAAACCGTAAAAATTTTAAATAATTTATATTTTTGCAACCATAATCCTTGCGAAATTAGTCGCCATTTTTGTTTGCGAAATTTGACACCAGCGAACGGTAGCTGGGAAATGTCAGTTGTAAGTCTGAGAGGGTTAATGGCTGTAAAATATGGTGGCTAGCACCATGTCTGAGAAATATTTGAGGGCCGTTTCAGAAAAACTGTGCATCACTAAAGTAACAGTTTGTCAGCCTGTTACCTACAATTGTAATATACATGATACCCTCAAGTCCCCTAGTCTTACGACACCAGCGGTTCTAAGCCGACACACCGCCATGTGATCAAGGTTGTGATGGGCTTGTTAAAACAAACACAAAACTACCTTACCTAGATCCCAAATCTTTTTTGCATTACTAAACCCATAATCAAAGAGCTAAAATAAAGAAAATAGTTTGTGATGCAGGACATTTATGTGTTTTTTGTATGTTGCACCTTAAGTTTAAGGAAAAACAGAACAGTATAATTATATTGCTTATTTCCATGACCTAATTTTGGAATAAGAGTAGTTAGTTGTAATTTTACATACATACATACACACATCATGTGACAGATTGTCAGCCTGTTGCCTAAAATTTAAATACACATGAAATCCTCGAGTCCTTTAGTCACCTGTTATGACACCTGCAGGAAAGAAATGGGGTAATGCTATTCCAACCCGGCATTACACAGCCATTGTTTATATTTTTAATTGTATTGTATTTTTTATTTAACTTTATCCTGCAGTATAGGATTACTGTCTACATTTTCTGTTTATTAAGTGGTTGTAAAAGATAAAAGTATATTACACTAGCTGTTACCTGAGGCATTGCCTGCATAAGTGGTGATAAAAATTATCCTAGGTGTTAATCCATGTTACCTTCTGTAAGTGTGACAAATTTCATTACAATCTGTTCTGTAGTTTTTGCATGATGAAGAAACAAACAAACTTTCACATTGACAGCGTTTTACCTCACAATAAAACGCTTATTAAATAACTTGCTTAATTCGAAACATAAAACATAATATGAGAGAGGCAGTGCGTGCCCTTTTAGGATTTGGTCGGTGGTGGCTATATCTGTCCCTTTCTAACACATGACGTCTCTTTCTCTCATCCCCTCCGATTGCGACACGAGGCAGGCGCGCAGCGCTCTTGCCTTCATTGGATCTCATATTAATTAAGAAGAAATGTGCGTTTAACGCACATTTTCTTATTAATCAAGTCACCAGGCAGGTGAGAAACTTTTATGTTTCGAATTAAGCAAGTTATTTAATAAGCGTTTTATTGTGAGGTAAAACGCTGTCATTAAACAACTGTGCTGTAATTCGAAACATAAAACATAATATGAGACCTGTTTGTTATCGCCTGGTGTAGCAATCACCAATGTGAAAGTAGAATATTAAAACTTCACTGTTTTTATTTTAAGAGAAAGAGGAATATAATTATTTTTGTATAGTAGTAAAATTTTATGTACATACTTATATTTATTACAAAATTATATTTATTCGAAGGTTTGAAATTTAAAACAGTTTGTTAGCAATTGATATGATGTTATGAAAAAGTAGATACTTGTTTATCATAAAGATAAATAAGCAACTTATTTTGTTCTGATATTTGTAGCAAATTCACAATTTTGTAAAGGTGAAGTTCGAAATAATTATGTTTATTAATATTTAATACATTTCCTTTTTTGCAAGGTTCACTTTAGTACCTATAAAGTTCAACAATAAGACATGTGTGATGACAATTAAGTTGCCAAAACTAAAATAAATTAAACAAAAACTTTTTATAAAACAAGTAAGAAAGGTATCGCAAGATATGTAGTCTCACTTGGAGCGCAATTAGCGTATTTCGCATAGTTAGAAATATATGCCAGCCTGCCTAGCATAAATAGCACTCTTAGTTCGAAATATACGCAAACCTGCTTCTGAATAGAGGTTTATGAAGAGTATGAACGAATGACAGTAAAGTGTTTTCACAGAACTGATTTCTAAAGAGTTGCTGTTCTGACAGCAACTATTCTCATAATTGACGACTTAGTGAAGCATAATTTTATAGTACATCAATAGAAATCACAGAAATAATAGAACACCTGAACACTAGGTAGCTAATCCTTAGAATTGATAGAACAAAGAAGGAAAAGCACTCGGTAACACGATGCACCTGTCGAACTGTTGTTTCGCGAAGTTTTCTCACATAGACCTGACCAATTACAGACACAGGGCAAAAGTCAAGTGCAGTTATCTGACGTGTGCACATGAACGAGATAGTTTAAGTTTGTCTTACCACGATAGTTTTAGGGTAAATTTACGCCATTTACCTAGATCCCAACGTATCAGTTGAGTGACGTCAGCTGTGATAGCGAGCAGATTGAATAAGCGAATTGTTTTCATCTGGGCGGTGGGCAAATAAATCCCATGCTATCCAAGTCTAAATTTTTAACCTGATTAGTGGTAAAAACCACTGTATTACGATCTGTCATCATAGAGAATCACGCTTATACTGCTGACGTGAACGTACCTTTGGAAAACCTCAAAAGGGGAGGAAAATTTTTTAAATAAGGCCAAGCAAACGAAAAGCGAGATTTAGCCGTATTTTGAGTTGAATAGAAATCATTTTTAATCAGAACCTTGTTATTTGGAGCCACAATTCGATGGTTTTGTTCTTAATGTAGTTATTGCACGTGTAACGATGCTAATACGTAATCAAATCATAATCTAGCCATTTCACCATCATCAAATTAGTATATGCATTTGATGGTTACGCACATTGTAGAATCGAACAATGGTGACTTCAAATTCAGGAATAGGTAGGGTTAAATCAGTCTAATAGCTTACATAGGCATAACGTATATTAAACCAAATAGCATGGCACTGGCTAGGTTGTCTGCAAAGCCATAAATCATTATGCGAAGAAAATATAAAGATCTTAATGAAACGTCGGCAGATTACATAAGGACACAAGTACGACGGTTTATATGTTTATATCCCATGCTTATACTTTGCGTATAAGCTACAATTTCGAATTGATAAAATGTAGGTATATATAAAATTTACCAAATATTATCATATTTTCAACTAAGGTCATCATCAAAATAGTACTGACACGTATTTGCAACTAGAAAGTTGATGGTTTCGACAGGAACTCATGTGGAATTTATATTCGGATCCTTTGTTAAATCGTTTAAATTTTTATCAGTTTATGAAATAGTTTTATATTGATTTCATTTCATTTCATTACCCTAGAGAATTCAGCTTTCGAAGCTTGATTAAGGGTGGAACAACAACATGATACGGTAACAAATAATTCATATTTACACATTTTTAGGCGAGTGTAGATACTTAGTCTCGTACATAATTATACATGCATAAATCATTCTAATAAATTACTTGTAAGTTGTATTTAATAAAAAAAACACATAACATTTTTAATTAGATTATTGTAAATTAGAAGTATGCCAGGATCGTAGTAAGTGGAAGGAAGTAGTCTCTGCCTACCCCTCCAAGAAAGAGGCGTGATTTATGTATGTATGTATCGTAAATTTTGCTGATGGTAGATTGACCATGATATGTCAAAACTCGGTTGGAAAAGAAAAAGCTGTTTGTTAAAGGTATGCTGAATAAATGTTAGGTGTAAAACAGAGTTTCATTGCTCTGCTATATAGGTAGAACTGTGTAGTATAAGTAGTCGTTTCAGAAAGCTGAAATGCGAACGTTCACTTATCGACTCATGTTTTTCATAGAAATCTGTCCTGAATAAAAACTCAGTGAAGTAGCTTGACATACGATACTTTGACACGCCTTTATACTATGGCGATGAGGGCTCCATAATGTATCACAATCTCAGTGATGGGCTGACAATTTGCCGATACGTCGATAAATTTTACTGCAATTATCGTGGAAAATATGTCCGACGAGACTATGACGACCGATATTTACGGACGTTTACTTGCTGTGCCTATCCCGCAAGTAATAAAGGCGTGATATATATTTGAGTGTTTGTATGCTGTCAAACGATCCTCAAGCGGGCCTTTTTATAATGTCATCCATTATCGTTCTATTGAACTAAATGAAATTTCGTCTTATCGACCATATTTCTTGGTACATACTTTACGCGTTAGATTTTATTTACGTTGCAATTGAAATTGCCGTCGCATTGTTAGCAGTTCTTTAATGCATGATAACTTTTCAAACATGCATTTATAAGGGGATGCTTTGGTGGCGCGTTGATAATTTTGGTAGCGCGTAGTAAGCTCTGACTCCAACTTTATACTTCACATTTTTCAGATAATTTCATAATTTAGCAATTTTAGCACAATTAGAGGACTGTCTATGGAACACACCGGAACGCTTTAGACGTTGTGTGTCTGAGTATGCATTTGGTTACAAATCATATTCCATTGCAGATCCAGGACTTACTGCATGTCTAGGCATTTTACTAGGCATAGTAATGTATAGAGCTTCAATTCTAACCTTAATATTACGGTTCTTTGCTAAATATACTATTTAGGGATGACTTTAAACAGTTTGATTTGCGACCGAACTGTAGGTCAATTCTCTTACCTAGGTACCATACCGTGCCAACACATTATGCTCGTTGAATGTTGATTCATATACACTTTGCGATTTCGTTAGTTTTGAGAACGAAAAAGAATCGCTTTTCCCTTAGGATAGTTTCATATTATGAAGCAAGGGTTTTATGGGTACTCACGTCCCCCGACCAACTGGTCAACATTGTATAATAGTTTAGGTATTTGTCATGTATTGCTTACCCTTTGTCTGTTTCATGTAATGGTTCATGATGAGTACCTACATGAGTGCATAATATTATGTAAAATATCAGAGACTGATATATTTGCTGCAATCATAGACCCCAAAAATCTCTCGCATGCGCCGCTAATGACAGCGCGTGACGTTTCTGCTCTGTGGCAGCAGTACTGGCTTTCAGCTATTGCTTGTATTGAAAGTAACTTGTGTCACAGAATAATAACTAGTAACTAGCTTGTGTCTAATTTTTATATACCAAACTGGAAGATTTATATGACATTTAGTTCTATGACAGGTTTGGCTGCTTACGTCTATGATTTTACATACTGCCTCCGTGAGGGACAGTTTTGGTTTAGGCAATACAATAATGTGACATTTTTGGTTCGATTCCATATTCCATGCGTAATTCCAGGTCAATTCCAAGTTCCACAAAATTCGGGCATCAGATTATATCGAAATGATGCTTTTGGTAGTTTCCACAGAGCCAGGATATGAAATGGGCCAGAAAGACTAGCACTCAAATCATGAACAATAAAATTCGAGGAGAATTGGAATGTCAAGTAAGATTGATAGCCGTTACCATCAATCATCAATCAAAAGTGACGTTTACATTGCCATCTGGTGTGATGTAAACAATGTATTACGTCTAAGAACACGTGTTGACATGCAAGCACGAATATATATATATTTTTATTTTTTATTTTAATGTATTTATTGCGCTAGTATATGATCGTCAAACATAAAATTCGAGAAATAGGTCGAGATTTTCAAAGTCACCCGCTTTTACAACCACCTCGAATCTTTTTAATATGTTCAAAAGTATGTGTAGATATATCACATAGGCTCTGGCTCTATATGTAGATAGAATGTAATGTTACGTAGGCTGAAACTGGTTAGAAGACAGTGTTGTTGTAAGTATGTAGGTATTGATGTTGGTGATCATTGGAGTTTAGACTGAGTCCCCAATTTCATATAAACTTCTTTTTGTAGAAACTTTTTACGTCGTACTAAACCTTAGCACGAACTGTTGGCGCTGGGCTTTGATGCGCGTAAACAGGTGATCGTTTTTGTCTCAGGTACAGTTTGCAAGCGATCTCATGGAATTTGATGGAGATGATTTTGATCGTAAGTGTTTGTGCACTCTGCGACTTGAAATCCAATTGCTATGGCAGCAAAGATACCTAATTACCTTATTTGTAGGTATAGGTAAAAAATAATCACGCAGTTTATTTGTTTGTTAGACAAACTAAATACCAATGATATAATCGAAAGCTTCTTAGTTACGTTCAACATGAATCATTTTAATGGCATATTTTTGTATACTTATGTGATTTGCCGTGCATTATAGAGCTTTTCTTTTAATTAAAGTATCAAGGATTTGCCATTGTTACGCTGCACTCGATACTTGAAGGTTAGGTTGTGGAAAGATATTGCGTGAACATTATGCGACCGCGTGGGATCACAAGCATAACTTCTATAGATTCCAGAGGAATGAAAAATATAGTTGCCTAATGTGGGCAAATAATTTAAGATGAAGAATGCATCATCATTGTTTAGGCTCGATAGTAACCCTGCATTGGCATGCGAGGGTCGGTTTTAACAACCATGACCGAGTTGTTAGACAATGATAACTTCCTTGCGCAGGAGTTATCGTTTAGGTTTAATGGAAACCAGATACATTAGAATCAAACGCTCGTAAAGCGTTTTCAGATATCATGTTTTTAAGGCTTGTTGAAAGCAGGTCATTATAAATGTGCTGGAAGCACATTTAAATTAGGTAAACGATAAATTTAGACAATTGGCTTCGATTGAGCTAGGAAGTATCTGTATTTTTACCAATACACACTGATTTGACACTTAGTATAGTATTTGACTAACCTTTTATGTTTGAATCCACATTATTTCGTATTTCGGAAATAAGTTTATAAGTCGAGCTCGTATGCAACGACATAAATGCTGAAAAATAAAAATCTGAAAGAAATCCTGAAATAAAATTACACTTAAAAAATAAATTAAGAAATTTCGAAAGGAACAGATATAGAAATTTTATGATAGAAGAAAACGAAAAAATTTCGAACGGAAAAACCGTTAACGAAAATAATTTAAATAAAATATTTGAAATTATTTTCTAGTCTCACCACGACCGCTCCCGCCGGGAAACACATCACCAATGAAGGCAAGAGCGCTGCGCGCCTGCCTCGTGTCGCAATCGGAGGGGATGAGAGAAAGAGACGTCATGTGTTAGAAAGGGACAGATATAGCCACCACCGACCAAATCCTAAAAGGGCACGCACTGCCTCTCTCATATTATGTTTTATGTTTCGAATTACAGCACAGTTGTTTAATAATAATATTAGTAGGATAATAAAACACTGCCTATGTTTGTTATTCTTACATTTTATTCATTAGAATAAACTAGTGTTTATTTTTCTAATTAACATACTACAGTATATTACAAAATGTGCAACAAAGTATCTTGTTTTGTTATGTTAAGGCGCTAAGTAGGGTGAAGCGACTGTCTCTTTTATTCCTGCTGCATCTGAGAGAAACACGCAATCAAATTTCTTGCAAATTGACACACGTTTTTAGGGGTCACAAGGTTTAATTGATTTTTGATAATCTCTGTAGTTAGTTACTGCCGCGAATTGATACTTTGGTTTCCAGATGACTAGCTTGTCCAGCCAGGGACTATTTTCCTGTTTGGGGGTGCTACTAGGCTCTTGAACTAATCAATCACTATTAAGGTGTTACGAGAGCCCAGTGGCGCCCTCAAACAGGAAAATGGTCCCTGTTTTAAAGTTGAATTTTCAAGTATCATTTCTTTTATTGAGTATACATTGGGATACCAAACTGTAATAGATGCATTTTATGATACAGTTTTTTTTATAAATGTATCATTTATACTCTTATACATTTATAGCCTCATAATAGTTTTGTTATAATTTTACCTATTTGCAACAATATTTATTGTATAAAGTGATATTGAATGATTTATTGTATTTATTCATTAGTACAGTATTAATCACTTTTCGAGGTTTGTCTGTGGGATCGTCGAGTCTCTATAAAATTAATATATACCTAGGTATTCTAATCAATACTTAGCTATGTTAGGTGCAATATAAATGTTATTGTCATCAAGCTACTTAAATATAATAAAATGCGCCATAAGAAAATGAGTATTTTGTTGGTGAATATAATAAACACTTTATTTTTATGTATAATGTTATTTATTATATTATTCTTCATTACACATCTAACCCTCGAGTCCCTTAGTCGCCTCTTACGACATCCATAGGTAAGAAGTGGGGTGATGCTATTCTAAGCCGGCATCACACGGCACCGGTGTAATAAATAAAAATAAAATAAATAAGTAAGTATAATCTTTACACTCATTTTAAGTATTAGACCGGGTCTATCGCGATAGTATTACGGTAAATATTAGTAATTTACCTGTGTGACCCGCCCCGACGCCAGAGTCAACCCGCGACTACAATACATGAAACTGTGTTGAAACGTCAGGACACAGGTAAATTACTAATATTTAACCAAATACTATCGCGATAGACCCGGTCTAATACTTAAAATGAGTGAAAGTGATCGCGAGTGCTTAAAAAGTTATATAATCTTTACAGCCTTTTAGCCGTGTGATGCCGGCTTAGAATAGCATCACCCCATATCTTTCCCGTGGGTGTCGTAGGAGGCGACTAAGGGACTCGAGGGTGTGTATTACAATGGCGATATACAATTTTCCAAATGACACTCAAATATTTGTAAGATGTGTTATTTACATTAACAGCCACAACAGTCCACTGCTGGACATGGGCTTCCCACTATTGGCAGGCATACTCACCACGTTTGGCAGGTGGAATGGCGCAGTGCAAGATGTTGAATTCACAGTGAACGCTGCTGCCCATTCTAAGCCGGCTCCACACGGCAGACGTGTCGTTTACGCTCTGCCTAGGCGTGTATGTATCTCTAAGCAAAGTATTAAGTAAGTATTATCATTACAGTTTGACGCTGAATTCCGGCGGTTCTCGCTGAACCGCGGCGAGAAGCTCAAGTACGAGGACTTCAAGGCCCTCATTGAGAAACTCCACCGGCTGCACGATGTCGCGTTCCTCATATCCTACACGGACCCGAGGGACGGCGACCTGTTGCCGATCAACAACGATGATAACTTGGCCCGGGCGCTGTTGACGGCTCGCCCGCTGCTGCGAGTCATTATACAGAGGAAAGGTACGCTGTTTTGACATTATTATTATGCAACTAGCAGTCTGCATAGCCACAGAATAACCAATAATATGTAGTATATATTATACATACAGAACGGACACTCACCTCCCCGCACCCCAGCCTCAGACCCGCTCTCACCCGAGAAATGTCAAAATAACAGTGGAGAATTAAATAGAAACTAGCGCTAGGCTTGTTAAATCCTCTTTGGTAGTTACTGTATGTATTCATCAGGTTAGGTATCAAAATCAACCTGCATGCCAACCCTGCACTCACACATCTGTGATCACCAACACATGCACATGTAGAAATGACAGTTGTCTATAAATAGTCCGCTGTATAGAGTGTCCGAGGTGTGGCATAGCAGTATTTTACATACATACATACATAAATCACGCCTATATCCCTTACGGGGTAGGCAGAGCGTTAACAGCCGTAAAACGGATATTAACACCACGTCTGACAAAAGCTTGAGGGTCAATCAGATAACTGTGTATCACTATAGTGACAGGTTGTCAGCCAATCGCCTAAAATTGCAATACACATCCCTCGAGTCCCTTAGTCGGCTCTTACGACACCCATGGGTAAGAAATGGGGTGATGTTATTCTAAGCCGGCAATCACACGGCCTATTTAGCAGTATTTTCACCTTCTATATTCGATTTCCTGTACATATATAATGTTTTCACTTGGCAATTTGGCATTGTCAGACAATATTATAAGGATACAGAACAAATCAGCAACAAGCTTCGTCAAAAACTGTGACAATAATACGTTTCCGCAACATGCTTCGTCAAAAACAAGAACAATGCTTACTTTCAGCAACATGCGTCGTCAAATTCAATCATGTAGCCCTCCGCATACCCCGTCCGAAGGTGCCTAAAATACTTGCAGCCTTTTGTTTTTACCCTTGGTAAAATTTATAATATATTACCAGGCAAAGTATTCGCTGAGGCATTCAGTGACTTGGTAGGGTTGCTGAGCTTTCTCAGGGAGCTAGGATGGCTCGAGTAGTGAGCCCCCATCCTGTACGCAAAATAGCTGCAAGTAGACGTCAAGTTGCGGGAAATTACCCTTTTATCAATCACCAATGATGTATGAAACGACACGGTACTATTAAATGAAAGTGAAAAATGATCAACAGCTCTATTTTTGAGTCCGTAGAAAATTTACATCTACTCAAAGATTTTTAGGGGTACACTATAACATGTACAGTACGGCCATCTCAATAAGCCATATTTGACAGCTGTCAGAGTTTATGAGATGAGCTAGATCCTTTACAAATACTTAAAAATGAGTTATGAAATCTTTGTTTTAAGTATTTATAAATTATAAGAGATCGTGCTTATGGCATACCCTGGGGGATGTCTGCAATGGACTGCTATAGGCTGATGTGATTTGTTTATTAACCCATGCAGCTCAAGAAAAAAATTTGCTGATAACATACTTACTAGTAACATAGTAAGTATGAAGACAGTGTAGACTCCTATATAACATTATATGCTAATCATGTTCCTTGCAGGCGAGCGCGTAATAACTACACGGCAATTTCTTTGACGCCCGCGCGCCTATTGTCTTACGGTTCACTTTGACCTTGGAGAGTCATTATGTACTACATTAATTTATTACCGACCCGCCCAGTGGTTTCACCCGCTGCTACCCGTTTTCTTGAAGGAACAAACCTACTGTAAGGTACCTAAAAACCTGCGGCCTCTCGGATCACTCTTTCTATTTAAAAAAAACCGTACCTATTAAAATCCGTTGCATTTCAAAGATCTAAGTGTACCATGTCAGAGGCCTACTACTAGTAGTAGGCGGTTGAAAAACTCTGACACCAGGGTTCATCGGGTCGTTGGACGACTCGGTGTCCCACTCGAAAAGAAGAAGAAGAAGAAGGGGACACGGAAAGCGACTTTTTTATACTATTTAGTGATATAAGGTGTCATGGAGATAGCTCCAAATCTTGTGGCTTTCCTCAGACTTAAGACAGCCAGAATATTATAACGGATGGTATTTAACTGTACCTCAATTAATTCTCAGTTTTCCCATCAATTTTTACCTTTGTTCCATCAGAAATACTGATTGTGCACAAAAATATGCTCACATATATATCTCTTAATGAACTCTTATTTAATGACTGTTGCAAATGTGTAAAACTAATAATGCACCTAATAATTAAAGGAACATTTTTTATCAAAGTTTTACCTCAAACAATGTATTGTAAAATATATTTCAATCAAACACAAATTAAATCACAATGTTGTATTATTTATAACAAGTATTACATAATAAAATGTAATGATCATCTAAATAACAACTATTCTACTAATCAGTCTTAAACAAAAATAAAGCAAAATGATAAAAAAAAACTTTGCTATTACAATGTTTAATTTGTCATTACTTAAGTTTTTTTTTATTATTGCACTTAATAAAGCGCGTTTGGCTTAGGAAGATGCCCCCGCTTTCTTATTTGCCGATGGGTATATTTTTGGCTTCCACTGTTGATGCTACGTATTTCAGTCTGATTAATAAATTTTAAAGAACTGAGGGCAGTAGTACCTGAAACTGTGCCAAAATGGGTTGAACAATGTAGTCACCCTTATATTTATATAAAAACAAATGTTGTGTTTTCTCAAAAACGAAGCCAATTTTTGAGGCGATTGCTTGATGAACGAGTATTTACCACATTACAATTGAACATGTCTATTTGATTAGTAATTTTAAGTTGGATTTGCAAAGATTTCGGACTCAGCTTTTTTTGGGGTGCCATACATTGGTTGGAAATATTATTTCTCAACTCCAGTTGAGTCACTTAACATAGCTATTGAATGTGCTTGTCATCATTGGCCTCACACGTCTGTGACAGACGATTTAATCAGTGTCTGAGGCAAGACTTTTCATGGCTGTATAAGCCGATACGGGAGCGGCATAGTTTTCCGCACGCTCTACAAGTGATGGTGGAATTTGAGACTGGCACATGCATGTTGAGATGACGTTTTTGCCTTTTGTTAGCGAGACCAGAAAACCAGGCATTATCGTGTGTTTTACGGCCATCAAACACACGCATACGCCATTCGTTCCTATCCTCAGCAAGCTTCTCCCAGCATTGATGGTTAATGTAAACGCAGCCATGTCCCGCTTGGCGCAATCTTTGAAACGCAGCATAGGTCTTCCAACCCCTCTTTTAGCGTTTGCTACAGCGCCAAGCAGAACACGCCGTGGTAGACGCGAAGGTTCCATCCGGTGCACATGCCCTAGCCACCGCAATCGTCTCTGCTTAAGCAGGGCGGTAAAACTAGGCAGCTGCGCAATTTCTAGAACTCGATCGTTTGTGACTCTGTCCTGCCAGGTTATATGCAAGATATTTCTGCATATGAAATGTATTGAGTCGACGTTCCTGTTTTGCATACGATGTCCAGGTTTCAGCTCCGTATAAGAGTATGCTTAAAACGCAAGTTTGATAAACAATAATCTTGGTTTTTGTGGTCAGATGTTTATTGTTCCATACTCTTGTACTGAGCTTGCCGAACATGGTCGCCGCCTTGCCGATTCGCGTATCGATCTCAGCATCGAGCGTGAGATTATTCGACACAGTCGACCCCAGGTAGCAAAACTTATCGACTATGCTCAAGGGAACACCGGCTAACATGGTGTGTGGTGCATCTGCGCCTTGAGCTAGCACTACTGTTTTTTTGGCATTAATGGTCATGGAGAACAGAGTACACGCATGGGAAAACTTATCGACAATGACTTGAAGCTCACTTTGAGAATTAGCAACGAACGCTGCATCGTCAGCAAACAGAAGGCTATCGACGAATAAGTTATCGCGGTTTCGCTTAGACTTAAGAAGCGAGATATTGTACAGCTTCCCGTCAGCCCTCGTGTGCAGGTGGATACCCTGTTGGTCATCGCCGAAAGCTACTTTAAATAGCAATGAAAAGAAAATACCAAACATGGTAGGAGCCAACACGCAGCCTTGGCGAACACCTCTACGCATTTCAAACGGCTCGGATGTATTGCCGTTAAAAACAACAGATCCTTTCATGTCCATATGGAAGGATTTAACGAGGCTCAGAAGTTTTGGCCGGCACCCAATGTTTACAAGTGCAGTGTAAAGGCCCTCTCTGCTAACGGTGTCGAAGGCTTTGTTAAGGTCTACAAACGCCACAAACAGAGGTGTTCTCTGCTCTCTACACTTTTCCTGAAGTTGGCGAAGTGTAAAGATCATATCTGTTGTGGAACGCTGGGCGCGGAATCCACATTGCGATTCGGGATATACACGATCAGCTAGTTTCAGCTAGTTAGCAATGTGGAATGTGCTTGTAGTTGTCACATATTGCGTCACATTGTTTTGGCAGAGCTATCATTTTTTCACAAAGTTATCTCAGTCTTGATAGTGTCACATTGAAAACCTGTCTTGAAATAAGAGTTCATCATTCCGCCATCACGCCACTAAGCTTTGAAAAATATATGCTTCGGGGTGCACACGACATGGACACTAAATTTAATGTATTTTTCAGAAGTAATGTAGTACGAAAGGCAATATCAGTTCTTCAATAAAAATTATTTAAGTAACATAAACGTTTTACAAAACTGTTATATATAGCAGTACGGTTTTAGGATGCGTATTAGATATTTTGTGTATCAATGAAATAAAAAATGTGCAACATTAGTATTTTTTGGGCAAGAATTATATAGGTACTGTCATAATAGAATATTTTCTGCGCGGTAGAATAAAGAAGTGTTATATTTTGGTGGAAAATTTGATCTTGTTTGGCGTTACAAATTTTGTTGACGGGTAGTTTAATTGTAGCAAAATAATTTAAAGGGTTTCAAAGTAATATTAAAGAGGGAAGTACATATGCGTACGATAAGATTTTTGACGGATGGTATAATATTATCCTATTATAACTCTGTAGATGATAATGAGCTCAAGCTTTATTTTAAGTAGTATGAGTATCGCTGTGGTTTAGTAGTTCATCGTGTCGTTGGATGACTCGGGTCGACCACACGAAAAAAACGAAAGAAGTAGTGGGGGTACGCGTAGTTCAAATTTTTTGTCTTTTTGTTCTGCGCTAACTCCACACAACGACTGTTATGTTATGGAATAAATCCAAAGGACGGTCACAAGCGTTCCCTGTGAATACAACACCTTGCTATGCGCTTGTCAACCCGCCTACGTACGTACGTACGTTGTATAAAACTGTTAATCTCCCAAATAAAATAAAATAAAATAATAGTTAACATCAGGCAGACGGAAAGTTGCAGGCCTCTCTTCAAGGAACTTAAAATACTCACTCTAACGTCACTGTATATATTAGAAATTTCAAAATTTGTTCGACAGAATTTTCATCTTTTTACCCAGGCAAAGGACACGTACACACAACCCAGGAATTTACGGAATAAAAATAAATTAGCATTGCCGATACTAAATTTAGAAATGTATTAAAAAAGTACATATGTCATGTGCATAAAAATTTATAATAAACTACCCAAACATATTGTAACAGAACAAAAATATTCAAAATTTGCAATTAATTTTAAAACATATTTAATTCAGAAATGTTACTATACGTTACAAGATTTTTTTGAAGAACATTGTTGAAATACGTTGTTATGGAAGGTCCTATTGACTGAATAATAATAATTATAGTATAGCATATAATATATGAAAAATTATTTTCTAAAAATTAAATGTTTTGTTAGTTTAGAATAAGTTATTTAGTATTAATTATCTTGTCTTTGCAGGTCCCTTACAGGGTTTCATATGTGAATCTTTTTCCTTATTTACCACCTGTAAATACCATTTGAAAGCAATAAACTATTATGATTATGATTAATAGACCAGGAACGGTAAAGGATCTTCGTTTGCATAATATGCGGACCAGATTCTGCCTTCTTATATGTGTTGTTGCAACCCCTGACTTTAATTTCACCGATGTTGCCAGTTCGTATTGTAGTATTGTTGTAAAAATGAAAAATGTTTTTTTTCTCCTGTAACCTACTAAATTAACTTATGTTCCCTGGGAAAAGTTGTTCAGTTTCACGAGTAGAACTTACCCTAATAATATTTTCACTGCTTTGAACAGGACCTTATATAAAGTAAAATTTTACTAGTGACCAATAGCGAAATCTCAAGACGGGCTAGTGATACGGAACATTCACAGTTTAACTTTTCTATATTCAATGTAGGATTCTTACAATATCACATAAACATAGCTGAAACCACGATAATGCGATGCGAATATTATATCAAGCTCAAACG
Source organism: Tuta absoluta (assembly GCA_027580185.1). NCBI lineage: Eukaryota > Metazoa > Arthropoda > Insecta > Lepidoptera > Gelechiidae > Tuta > Tuta absoluta. The sequence goes on along the minus strand of JAQAHW010000035.1, from coordinate 1,960,430 downwards.
TAGCCTACAACTTTCGCATTCAATAATTAATACGGAGATAAATAGCTATCTCGAAGTTCCCGAGCAAGCTTCCAAATATAGATGACATTCCAAACGTTCTCAATGAATGGCTGAATGGAGCCAGGTGTTGAGTTACTCATTCGCGTAGTATTAGTGAGTAACGCCTACACTCAACTGTTTCTTCTGTTGCCTATAAGTAAGATGATTCCGTGCTTCGAAGGACACGATAGGATGTCGGCGCTGATGCGCTACAAAATAAATAGTAATCACTAGATTTCCGTCCAGCGTTTTCACCCGTTACTACTAATTTTCCCGTGCTAATAGTTGTTTACCTGCGGTAAAAAGTGGTCTATGTGTTATTCCAGGTTATACTCTACCTGTGTTCTAAATTTCATCCAAATCGTAAGAGGTAATAAACATACATACTCACACAAACTCTCAGATTTATAATATTATTATTAAGTATATTATTTCTGTTTTTCTGATTAATCCGTACTTGTCCGTACTATATTATATATATATAGTAATAATCAGAAAAACAGATCGGTTATCTAGAAATTGTTTTAATATACAGACGTCAGTGCTAATCGAGTCACGATATACCATTCGGCAAAAAACAAATTGACTGAAATACCTGAATAAGAATCTCACGAAACAAGTTGTGATTTAGCGAAAATTTAACTCTGTTTGTAATAGCACGTATACACAATGCACCTGCTCCTGCCGCTGTCGCGAATATTGCTCGAAATACTTCCGCGAAAGTATAAACGCGAGAGAGTTTTCACACACTGCCGTCATACTCTTCTCACACCAATATGAGAGAGCTAGATAGCAATAAATTCCACATGCGTTTGTGCTGCCGTTACTTTGACTCGCGCATGAAAAGCCGACACTCGGGGAGCACGGGAAGTGGCAGCGGCATGGCGAATAGCAGCGCGAGTAACCTGTTCACATGCTCGCGCTGTCCACTTCCCTTACTATTTTCCTGCCCATATTGACATTATGTGAACGTGACATAAGAAGTACTGTATGACATGAATCTTAAAAATGTGAATTGAATCTGATGAAATTTGTTACGTGAACAAACAGTTAAGATTTTAGACAACAACTTGAAATAGATTCAGTAGTTTTTCAGATAAGTATGTAAACACAAACATCGTACTTTACTCAAATTATACACGCAATTACAAACGAAAATAAAAAACTCTTTAAGAATACTGAGAATATGACATACTAGTTAGTGGCCTGTCCAGCGGTTTCACTCACTGCTAAGCTAACCGTTTTCCGGCAGGAATACATAATACTAACATTATTTAAATTTATATTTAAATAATATTACTATTATTAATTAGTATATAATTCAATAATTAAAAATTAATAATATAAAAACACATCTTCAATGTTTAATTTTATCAATCCTACAATTGTACCAACTTATTTTTCCTAAGTAAATTACGTAAACAATAAAATTATTATCTATATCTTGGGGAGTTATTGACCTACTGCCATAGTTTTGTATACTGTAACGCGTGCGCTCGCTGTGGAAGCTGCGCTTGCCGCCCGGTCCGCACCGCAGGGTCAAGTGAGTTCACCGCAGACTAGCTCGCGCGATCTTTTCTACGCGACGGGCGGAAGGCCGTAAATGCCTACTTTTCAGCACTAAGCTGCCCTTAATATAGCCTATGTTCATCAGGGATCATGAAGGATTCTAATGGTAACAGTTTTTTTAAATCGTCCAGTAGTTTCGGAGCCTTTTCAATTTAAACAAACAATCAAATCTTTCCTTTTTATATTGTTAGTATAGACTCAGTTTACTCATTAGGTACATACGTGTCTGTTTAAAACCTACTTTTTGATGTCGGTTAAAAACGGAACCCACAAGAATAAAATTAAAAACTTTAATACATAGGATATTCTTCAATACCTTAGCATACAAACAATTTGTATGTTTACTCTGAGCTAATATGTGACTCAGTCGACGGCTGAAGTATGTACTTGGTATGTCGTGGTTAAATAATTGATCAATTAATGGAGTAGTGGACAGACTACTGTGCTTAGTCAATAGTCGTGGTCTAGTGAATGCGATTTTTATTTATATTTACGTACTATAGATAAATAAGGATGTGTGATGTTTGTTCGCCGTGTGACACCGGCTTAGAATAGCATCACCCCATTTCTTTCACGCGGATGTCGTAAGAGGTGACTTGGGAACTCGAGGGTTACATGTGTATTGCAAGTTTAGACGATGGTCTGACAACTTGTCAATATGGTGATACACTTTTCAGAATGACCCTCAAATATTCGTCAGACGTGGAGTGAATGGTCGTTTTTGCGGTCGTTTACGCTCTGCCTACCCCGCAAGGGATAATGGCGTGATATGTGATATGATATAAAAAGAAAGTTGTCATAACATGACAGCAATAATTTCACTCAAAAAGGATTTATAAGGACAAATAAACGCTAAGCAGCGCTCAAAATAGTAATACGATTGAATACCAAATTTTAAAACACTTCTCGGGAAATGTTAGTCGCCGGGTATTAGCTGCAAAACTAACCCGGTAGATAGAGCCGTGCCACGCGTTACTGGCATTAAATTACACTTGCAAAATTGGCTGGCAAGGAACGAGCTGCGGTAGCCCAGATGGAAGAGGCGTCGCCACTAGTAATGCGAAAGTCGCTGGTTCAAATCCTGCCCGCGCTTGATATTTTTGCATGTTTAAAAAAATTAGTAATACGATTCTCGCCAATCCACCTACACTACAAATCACCCGTCTATAACTTAATGAATGACAGATGTATCCGGCTGCCTAGCCACGGTCACGGTGCAATGAGTACAGTCTGTTGGACAAAACAGCAGGCCTCTCGCGCGTGACGCCTGACGCCTAGCTCTACTGTACCCTTTATTATCCCTTACGGGGTAGGCAGAGCGTAAACGGCCGCAAAAAACGGACATTTACGCGGAGTCTGACAAACGTTCGAGGGTCATTCGGAAAGTTGTGTATCGCCATAGTGACAGGTTGTCAGCCCATCGCCTAAAATTGAAATACACACCCTCGAGTCACTTAGTAGCCTATTACGACTCCCACGGGAAAGAAATGGGGTGATGCTATTCTAAACCGGCATCACACAGCAATTATTATTTATTACATTTGAATTTAATAGAGTATCAACACAAATACTTATTTATAATAATCGAACTTAATTTTTTTATTTTTATTACTCATTGGTTTGTTCTTGACTCTAGTCTAGGTCATAGGACAGAGACAGAGTCTAAGATGGAGCGAGCTCACCCAGAAGAAGCCTGTTCACTCTTACTTTGAAGAGATTAGGGTTGTATGCGTTTGGAAACACAGACGCTCAGCATTGTGTTGTAGCTGTAGCATAGAACAGGTTGAAATTTTACTAGTGACCGAAAGCGAAAACTCGAGACAGGCTGTTGATAAAGAACAACAAGAGCAAACCCATCCTTAATAATTATATTTAAAAAATTACCCACCTATTTTATATCAGTGTAGATACACCAATATAAAAAGAGGAAAGATTTGATTGTTTGTTTGAATTGAATACTATGCTCCGAAAATACTGGACCGATAGAATAAAAATATTTTACCATTAGAATTCTACATTATCTTTGATGAACATAGGCTCTATTAAAGTGTCTTATTCCCGTGGGAAATGGTGAGCTGCGGATGAAACCGCTGGGCAGGCCGCTAGTATTTTATAAATGTGATTGATTCGCCCATTTCCCAGGCCCTAAGGTAGACTGGTAGATAATGCCCTCGGCATTAAGTCCGCCCATGTAAATTAATTGCATAAAGTTAAATAAATAAAAAAATAAATAAAAAATTGTGTGTGCGTTTATTTTTACTTTCTCTTTTACAGGAGACAGTCTTGAAGAACTAAACGGCTATGGAACGATGCGACCACGGAACATCATATCCTCAATACTCAGCGGAACTCCGGCCAAGAATAAGGGACTGGCCATCTCAAACCCCCACGATTTTAGAATGGTGAGTGTTCAATCATGCCGTGTGATGCCGGCTTAGAATAGCATCACACCATTTCTTTTCCGTGGGAGTAGTAAAAGAGCGAGGGTTTCATGTGAATTGCAATTTTAGACGACAGGCTGACAACACGCGATTTATCTGAAACGGCCCTCAAATATTGTGAGAGGTGGCGATAGCGACCGTTTGCTGCCTACCCCGCAAGCAATAAAGGTGTGATATGACAACACGTGATTTATCTGAAACGGCCCTCAAATATTGTGAGAGGTGGCGATAGCAACCGTTTTCTGCCAACCCCGCAAGCGATTAAGGTGTGATATATGTATGTGAGTGTGTGCTATAAGATTGGTTTGTATTTTACAGGTGTCAGCAATTATAGACGTGGATATAGTGCCAGAAACGTGTCGAAGAGTGAAGCTACTAAAACACGGCTCCGATCGGCCGCTTGGGTTCTTCATAAGGTCAGTGTACATCCGTGTGAGCCGTGTGATGCCGGCTTAGAATAGCATCACCCCATTTCTTTCCCTTGGGAGTCGTAAGAGGCGACTCAGGGACTCGAGGGTGTGTATTGCAATTTTAGGCGATGGGCTGACAACCTGTCACTAAGGCGATACACAATTTTCCGGAGGACCCTCAAATATTTGTCAGACGTGGCGTAAATGACTGTTTTTCGTGGCTGTTTGCGCTCTGCTTACCCCGCAAGGGATTAAAGGCGTGATATGTGTATGTATGTATGTGTGCATCCGTGGTGAGCCAGAGGTGATGGATTCGATTCCCAAGTGTAGATGACGGTTCACCTAAAACTTTGCAGGCATGACCTGACCATGAAAGTTAACAACTATTTCTGTGGAGGTTATGTTGGTAAACGAGATTTTTTTTCGACCACCCATACAAAATTCCCAATCAGTTGACTGACTTTTCATGGAAACACAAAAAAAGGAGAATTATTTTTCCAACATAGGCTCCATGGTAACAGTACAGGTAGATTATGCAACTGTCGTATAACGGTATAATTGTGGTCATTAGAATGCGAGTATCTGTTTATAGTTTGAGTATTGGAAACAAAAAACTTTGTTTCATTTCTCAACGTTATCGAAGTAAAAGCCTTCTCATTAAGTCATTACGCTTCTGTAATTTCTATGAAACTGTGATTTCTATAGGCAGAATGCATAAAGTAGGTCTTTATACAACTATTTTCGAGTTCATAATTCGAACTTTATGAGACAAGTGTAGATAAAAGTTTTTCAGTTTCATGGTCTGATCATGCCTGCAAAGTTTTCGGTACACCCTGTATAGTCCTTAAAACTTGTTGGAGAGTGAATCTTTATAAGACCAGTTTTCTGTGTAGTCTGTGACGTGTGTGTTTGGTTTTAAAATTGCAAAACGGTCTAATTATTCTTATCCTAATTAATACATCCCATACACAGTTGCTGACGTTACCCTCAGACATTGTCACATGTCAAAACGACATCTAGTCAGGCCTGTGTCACTCCGCGTGTAGGTATTAAAACATACCTTCAGGCACCGGCCACTGCGAAAGGGCTAATCTAGTGGGCTGCCGCAAGCGAAAGAAGTCACACGCGTGCGCTATTTGTTCAACTTTCTCGACAATTTTTTGCAAGATACACTTACATAAATCACGCCTATATCCCTTACGGGGTAGGTAGAGCATTAACGGCCGTAAAACGGATATTAACACCACTTCTGACAAAAGTTTGAGGGTCAATCAGATAATTGTGTATCACTATAGTGACAGGTTGTCAGCCCATCGCCTAAAATTGTAATACACACCCTCAAGTCCCTCAGTCGCCTCTTACGACACCCATGGGTAAGAAATGGGGTGACGCTATTCTAAGCCGGCGGCACACGGATTTTGCAAGATGGACGAAAGAAAAAAAAAAGAAAAGACATACTCTTGATTTGATGATATTATGTTTCTTTTTGAAATGAATTTAATTCAAAACAAACCCTTTCTTTTTTTGTTGAACAAAGTACCTACTATTTCCAAAATCCTAAATGTATTTAAAAGTAAATAAAAAGGTTTAGTCGTTTCATTCGAGTTGCATTTCATCTGTCGTATTCATTTACGAACTTGGACTAAGAGCCCAACGCAGAAGTCTATGAAATTCTTTACAACTTAAAGAAAGTTTGCGAATCCATATTGCGAATGTCTTGCTTGGAAATATATAAATAAGTAATTTAAAAAATAAAATAATATTTTGCAATTCTGCAGTAAAATTTTAGGTGCGAGATAAAAATTATATTGTGCTAGTTTCGGTGAGCACTATTCACACTCAGCACATATTAAGCAGGAGTAAACGCTCGTGTTGTGCGCTAGATGGCGTAAGTAGTTTCTCGAAGTAAGCAACCCTACACCGCGGCTCTTTCAATACGTATAACCACGTCTAACTTATTATGAACCGTAGTCCAATGAGTTAAGGCCCATATTCACTCAAAAAAAATTTGGCAGGTATGTAAATGAATACGTGGTCGACTGGAATGCGAGCTAAATTAAATCATTTTGTCTATCAAATTGAGTACATATTTCTTTGAAAACCATTGCGAAGTAAAGCTTCTGTAACGCTAGTTACTAGTTATTATTCTGTGATCTAGTTAAAGTTATTGTAACGAATACTAAAATAACTTGTTGTCGCTTGTACGTTGCCTCGAGACAAGTTCCAAAAGATTGAAGATTTGGAAGTGTCAGTCGTGTCACCGGTAGCTCAGTTGGCGGAGCAGTGTGTGGTACCTACAGTCCCGGGTTCAAGTCCTGGCGGGCGCTAACATTTTTTCATTTCTCCTAGTTTCATTTATAAAAATAATATAGCACTGATGTATGTATGTATAAACTGTAAGTGCATAATATACCATAGTACATTGTCATATGTGGCGAAAACTACCGTTTTATCAATCATTGATGTTCTGCTTAGCCCGCAACACATCATGGCGTGATTTTGTATCCGTATCTTGCCCATTTTATGTGGCCTAGAATACGTCACGGTTTTATGCGTTGCATTGCAACCTGTCACAACATTTCTCAAACGGCCCTCAAATATTTGTCAATTCGAAAACGTCAATTTGTAACCAAATACCTACTGTATTTTACACAAATAGGATAAAGGCATGATTTTAATGTATATCTTGATTTTATCAAATAACGGTCTTCTTCTTTTCGTGTGAGTTAACCGAGTTGTCAAACGACACGATGAACCCTGGTGTCAGAGTTTTTCAACCGCCTTCTACTAGTAGAAGGCCTCTGACATGGTTAGATCGGACGACCGCCGTCTAAGTAATCATAGACAGCAACCGGGACCGACGGCTTAGCGTGCCCTCCGAAGCACGGAACCATTTCTTTTCGGACAATCAATCAATTGGTCCACCATGCAATGTCCTAACCAGACCGGGAACAAATTTACAAAGTGATGAATATCAACTTTGTGAGTGTCTCACCGAGAATCAAACCCGGAACCTTTGCGTTGCACGCGGTCGCACTACCTCTGCGCCACATTTGCCGTCAAATAACGGTAATGGATGGCTAGCTTAAGCTACGACGTAACTGAGCTGAGTCACTTCACCTAAATAAAATTTCTATAAAGTAATCATTTTCAAACTTCAACACACATAAATTTATCCACACGCAAACTAATATACGCCATCACACTAACAGATTCACACACACTATTGTTTGTTGAGCTCAATTCTTGTCATATTATATTTCTTTGGTTTCCCAAGATACAGGCTGTGTCCTAGTTTGGGAAGCTCTTGTAATATACAGGGTGTACTGACAGCTCTCAGAATACTGACATAGTGCATTCAGACCATGAAACTGAACAACTTCCTGTAAAAAATATTTCAAGAAACGTAAAAAAATAAAAAGCGGACTTCCCATAGTAAATGCAGTCAGTCAGTCGTATGAAAGTTGTTTTTTTTGTCGTTTCCTGACATATGTTTCTAGGGGAAAGTTGTTTAGTTTCATGATCTATATGTACCCTCTCAGTATTCGGAGGGCTGCCCCTTACATCCTGTATGTATTTCTTAAATTTATGTAGTAAATAAACAATATAAGTATTTTACCGTGTGACGCTGGCTTAGAATAGCGTCACCCCATTTCTTACCCATGGTTGTCGTAAGAGGCGACTAAGTGACTTGAGGGTGTATATTACAATTTAAGGCGATGGGCTGACAACCTGTCTCTATAGTGATACACAGTTATCTGATTGACCCTCAAACTTTTGTCAGAAGTGGTGTTAATATCCGTTTTACGGCCGTTAATGCTCTGCCTACCCCGTAAGGGATATAGGCGTGATTTATGTATGTATAAGATAAGATAAGATAATTCTTTATTAAAATAAACTTAATTACAAACTATGTATGTATAAACAATATTGATTTCCATACTTACAGAGACGGCACGTCAGTCCGCGTGACGGCGCAAGGCGTGGAGCGATCAGCCGGCATCTTCATATCCAGATTGGTGCCTGGAGGCCTGGCCGAGTCCACCGGTCTACTTGGGGTCAATGATGAGGTGTTAGAGGTCAATGGCATCGATGTATCCAATAAAACACTAGATCAGGTGAGCAAACAATAAAATTCGACCATGTTAACAAAACCCTTCGACTAGGTCAACAATAAACTTTGATATGTCAACAAAACCCTTCGACTAGATCAACAATAAACTTTGATTTGTCAACAAAACCCTTCGACTAGGTCAACAATAAACTTTGATATGTCAACAAAACCCTTCGACTAGATCAACAATAAACTTTGATTTGTCAACAAAACCCTTCGACTAGGTCAACAATAAACTTTGATATGTGAACAAAACCCTTCGGCCAGGTCATCAATAAACATCGACCTCGTCGACAAAACCGTTCGACCAGGTCATTAATAAACTTCGACCACGTCAACAAAACCCTTCGACCAGGTCTGCAATAAACATTGACCTCGTCAATTAAACCCTTCGAACAGGTCAACAATAAACTTCGACCAAAGAAACCCTTTTACCAGGTCAATAAACCTTTGATTAAGCTTCGTAGTAATCGCAACAAAGCTATTCCCGAATTAAACTTGTTCCAAATTACAGGACTTTTTTATTTTTCCTTAGTGAAAGATAATAATATTTATTCCTTTTAAACAAATATTTTTATAATCTGTTACTAGTAGAATAATCCTCTGTTCCTTGTACTCAGGTGACAGACATGATGGTAGCGAACTCCTCAAACCTGATCATCACGGTGCGGCCCGCGAACCAGCGCCTGGGCGCTCCGCCCCCCGCCGCGCCCGCGGACACCGCCTCCCGGGGCAGCCAGCCAGACTCCGAGCACGATGATGACAGGTAGGCATTTAGGAATAATGACATGCGAACAAACTACGTTGTCGGAAATTGAGTTAAAATAGTAGCCGTTATTTGGCCAAGAGAGCGCCTGAAATTGAGCCATAAAGCTTCTAAAATTTAACCAAAATATAATGCTTCTAAAATTAAAACAAAATAGTGCCTGTAATTGGGCAAAAAAGAGTGCCTTAAATTGAGCTAAAATAGCGTCTAAAATTGAGCCAAAAGAGCGTCTAAAATTGAGCCAAAATAGCGTCTAAATCGAGCCAAAATAGCGTCTAAAATTGAGCCAAAAGTGCGTCTAAAATTGAGCCAAAAGAGCGTCTAAAATTGAGCCAAAATCGCTCAAAGTTGAGTTGAAATATTGTCTGAGATCACGCTTAGATAGCGCACGAAAATAAATCAAAACAGCTCCCGAAAAAGAGCTATAATGACGCTATTTATAAAGTTATTTTGTAATGGTCACTGATATGGGGAACCACACAAAACTCGCTGTCATTTCGCGTTCAAAAGGTTCTTTACAACTACATTTTAAATGAACGGCCACAGCACTCCTGGACCTGGGTCTCCAATTAAGGCGAGTGTAGGCAGTGAACGACCTTGACAGTGGCGCCACTTTACACACTCGCCTTAATCACTAAATGCTAGATGGTACATTCACAGGAACACTCCTGCCGATTTCCTGGATGAATTTATCCCTTAGTTGCTTTTTACTTCACCCACGGGTAGAATTAGAACGATTTATGTCGGCATCACACTGCGATAATACCTATGCATCATTGGTCGAAAAGATGAAAATTTATTACCGAACATTGCATACAACACAAGCAAAAAGTAACCGACCTCTTTTATTCCAGATTCGACCGCGACGACGAGCAAGACGAGATCGTAGACTTGACAGCTGTCACTCTGGAAGACAACTTGCAGCCGGACAATAACATCAACTCGGCTTTCAGCCCGGCAGACAAGGACGACGGACACGTGTTGCACTTGTAGTACATACTTGACAGGTATCGGGCTGGTAAAGTAGGTCACAGAAAGAGTAAATAAAAAGGTCTAAATCATAGAAAAGAAAAACCTTCCCAATATGGTTTGCAAAACATCCAAAATTGTTGGTAAGAATGTTCTAAATGCGGCATATGAGGCCACTTAAGGTGATATTGTAAAACATGTATGTGCTGTCTGTGAAAACAATTACACAGTCTTCAGCCTGGCATCCAAGTACACGTGCTGCTTTTTGTGCATACTCAACAGGTATCGGGAGAATAGCAGGAACCCAAAGAAAGAATAAAGGTGGGGCTCTCCCTGGGTATTATAACAGGGATAAATTTAAAAAAAAGAGTAAAGAAAAGTGAAACCTCTAGCAAACGAAGAAAATCCGGCCTAATCTTGTTTATAAAACTTCCCGGTTTCAACTAGAAATGTGGCTAACCGAAATAGTGGCAAAAATGCTATAAATGTTGCATCTTGAGCCACTTTTGGTTGTATTGTTAAAACTATGTGTTGCCTGTAAAAAGAACCACTAACAAGCAGTGCTCTGAATGTGGTAAGAAAGGCCACTTTGAATTTTAATGTAAAAAAGTAAAGCACTTTCAGTTTTACTGTGTTTTCTGCTATACGTATAGGGCAAGTTTAGGAGAAGCTCGTAAGAAAAAGCAAACTGTTAATTTTGCTAAACCTGGGCCAATCTTTTTGGCCCGATTTGACGGATGTCAAGGAAGAAACTACAATATCACTAAGAAATAAGTGTCAATTTATTAAAGCAATGTTACAAACATTCCATTTATAGCAAAATGAACTCAATGGTGCAAGAAACAAGGCTCGAATCCTAATACTCGAGCTATTACTCAGTATAACATTCCATAATATGCCTTATCTTATTATTAGCTATATGTGTCAAAATAGAACTGCTATTATTATTGTTAATCAAAATGGCAACATTGATTTACGACCAATTCCAAAAAGTGTTGCCATTTGGGAAGGAATATTCCAGTATTGAACATGTACTTATTGTAAAAAAGCGTGCCTAAATTTTTATTTTTATACTTATATTCGCGTATACTGCATATGATCACGTAGTAAAAGCATATCAGCTAAATATAAGCTCAATTCGACAATCATTCAATCATTTATGTAAATAGTTATATGAAAAATGCATTACTGATTGATTAAGTAGTTTGTTGAAATAGTGCACTAACAATTAAATAAGAAGTAGAGTTGATTTTAAAATAATAGGCTTTTATTTCATTGAACAGTATTTTAATTGTGCCCTTTTCTACACTGAAAAAATCTGTATGTATAACTTTTTAAGCACTCGCGATCACTTTCACTCATTTTAAGTATTAGACCTTAATAAATACTTAAAATGAGTTTAATCTGTAGGTGTTCGTAAAATGGCCCAAAAAACTGAGCAACTTTAGTTTAGACTACTTTTGAAAAATCTGGGATAGTAGTAAATTTTCCATACAAACTATCCCGAACAAGGTTCATGTTTAAAAAAAGCAAAATAGGTTTTGCGATGTCACAGACCAAAAAGGTTGTTCAGTTTCATGGGCTACTTTAACCCACGTAATGCACTATTTTCCAAACACTTTAAATAAAAATTGCATCACTGTTAGATTTTTAATTTGATTTTTAAAATGCGGACAATAAAATATTAGTATTAAATATTAAAACTATTAATAAGAGTCAATTTCCATCCATTTTGTTATAGTACCTATATTAACATTATGTTTGGTAACATGTTATGAAATTTTATATGGACTGCATTCTTTAAACATATTTTTCAAACTTTTATGATTTTTGAAAATATTTGTTTAGGTATTGCAAAGGTAACTAAAACTAAGGGCTCGTATCTTTTACACTTCTGTCCTTAAAATATATACAGGGTGTAAGGGACAGCCCTCCGAAAACTGATAGGGTGCATTCAGACCATGAAACTGAACAACTTCCCATGAAAAAATATTTCAGGAAACACCAAAAACTATCACATTGTAAATGCAGTCAGCTGATCTCGATTATGTATTTTTGGTCAAGTATTTTTTGTCGTTTCCTGACATATGTTCCTAGGGGAAAGTTGTTCAGTTTTATGATCTGCATGCACCCTATATATATATATAGTATTCGGAGAGCTATTACTTACAACCCTCATATTCATTGCAATTATTATGATCAACATCCCAAAATAAATTTATTAATAATATTTTGTATTGCATTACCTAAACAGACTGAGAGACTCAAAATGTTATAAAAAACTAAAAAATGTAGTCCATAGGCTGTAATTTTTATACGTTATATAGATTTAGTATATCGTTAATTATATCATTTCACTTCCTATGGAAGGTGCTAAAATCAAATAACTTATCCGTTGATGTTATTATTATGAAGTTTCAAAATGTCTTGAACTTTTTAAACGTAAAAAGTTTATTTTTACATCACTATGTAAGTTGAAACAAAATCTTTTTATTTTTTTTACATTAAAACATTCCACTTTTTAAATGTTGTCGTGCCTTGAATCTCTGTAAGGGTTAAATTCCACTTAAAAGTATATCGTAACTTTTTATTTCGGTTTTAACTTAATTTTACTAAACTGTTCTAGATAATTTTGAATATCTTTTCTACAATTTTCCAAATAGACTTGGAATTCAGTGTCCTAAAACGTATTAAAGCTACAATTAAAAAGAAAAATTTGTTTCGTTTTTATTTATTTTTATTTGTGGTACAGAAGTGGAAATTAACCCAAATAACTGTGTTCTCATAAGCAATAGTTACAGTAAATACAGTAAAATATAACTGCTTTGAATAGTGATTCGGCCTAAAATGCAGTGCCTTGATACTAGATAATAATTTACATTTCAAAAATGTGAAATTCAGTATAAGACTTGGACTAAACATTAATTTTCCAAGTCTTTTTTTTTAAGGAGCTAAAAAGTTTACTCTTAAAACGAAAAATTCTACATTTAATCGTAAAATTTAGTTTTTCTTTTATATTTTATCAGGATTTAGTTTAGTTAGTACCTACAAGTGAACTAGATCAAATTATGATTAGTTTTTCGAGCTTAATTTAAATAAAAAAAGTGTATTTAATTTTATTTGTAAGCAAACTTATTAGTTATTTTATTAGTGCGTAAGAAATCTGTAGCGTACACATATCGTCATAAAATTATGCAAACGAGGTAAGCTTTCTTTGTTAGCTGATGATTGCAATATTTTTATAAGAATAGAAAATCTAAATAATCTTAAATTAAACACTTTTTTGACACTAGTCCACTATTATATTAATTAAAATGCTTTTTTTCATCGTCATCGTCAGGCTTTATGAAGTAACGAAACCGGTCGCTTTAAAATCATTTTACTAAAAATAATAGTGGAACTTGAGTAAAAAAGTGTTTTATTAACTAAAATACCATGGAGTTCCATCAAGAAATCACAATACAAAGTGTAAATATTTTTTTAAAGCTTAAATAAATTTGCTAGCTTTTTCAAAATTTCAAAGACATTTTAGTATTTTAACACCAAGTTAAATCCATGCATTTTATATTTTCAAAGAAATTAAAGCTTTCAAAGGGAGCTGAACCCTTATTCACAAGTAGTTTATGTGTATATTTTCTTTTTTATAAGCTTATCATGAAGCATTATTATAGGAAATGTATTATACTTACATAATTTTCAGTATTTCAATCATGTATTTCGCAATCAAGTGACATTAATATTTTTTATGAATTTGTGAAAATGTACTTAACTTTTTTTATCACACGTTGCCTTTAGTGTTCGTCGTATTTTGGACGAAAATTAACCTCTTTTTTTTGCTTAATCGGCTCAAAATGAAGGTCCAAACAATGGTGGTATAGTCAAACGGTTAAACACAGTTTAAGAACGTTATTTACACTCTTAAGCTAATACACTAGCGTTGTATGTAATAAATATATTCTTATTTAAATGGTATTTTACTTATTTATTTATAATGCAATCTAATATGGCACATTTTAAGAGATTTACCTACTGAGACACCGAGGCAAGGAACGAGCTGCGGTAGCCCAGATGGAAGAGGCGTCGTCACTAGTAATGACGAAAGTCGCAGGTTCAAATCCTGCCCGCGCTTGAAAACCAAGCAAGTAATAAAAAATACACCCAAGTTCACATTTTCACCAGTTTAAACGCACTTACAAAGTTTGTGTTATACTAAAAATTCACCTAGATTCGTAGTAGTTACGGTTGATAATCCAGTGAAGATAATTCGATGACGTCATGAGAATATTGAAACTATTTTCGTGCGTAACTGACACAGTAAACTTTGTAGTGAATTTGGACCAAGTCTATTTATTTGACAAACGGATGAAACTTTAAGGGGATTTCAGGGCGTAACTAGCGCCATCATCACATAAAAACTCGGTGAAAACGTGATTTATCAAAGATCCGCTTAATGTCAGACTCACTAGATTTCCGCCCAGCGGTTGCACCCGCTGCCACTCATTTTCCCGTGGTAATAGTTGTTTTCCTGCGGTAAAAAGTGGCCTATGTGTTATTCCAGGTTATACTCTACCTGTGTTCCAAGTTTCATCCAAATCGGTCAAGCAGTTTGAGCGTGAAGAGGTAACAAACATACATATACACAAACTCTCAGATTTATAATATTAGTACGGCTCACCCGTACTAATTCAGGTTTTATAAGTATACTTAAACTACTTTTAAAGTTATTTACCGACTGTCGTATTAGTAAAAAACTGTTCAAGGAGGTTACAGATAGCCAAAGTATTAAAAGTGGCCACATTAAGGGGATGAAATCTAATCAAAACATCCTAATAAAAAAATATATGTAAAAATCAATTAAAAAACATCGAAAATTTAGATTTAGTTGAACAAGCCAGATCCTTGAAAAAAAAACGATAAAAGCAATGTTTCGGATGTATTTTCCAAGACATTTACCTATTGTGTTTGGATAGGTACGGTTAAGATCAGGCTGGGGACAGATTGAACTTATGTTGAGAAACAGAATACCTATTATTTTCGTGTTTCTGTAGTAAGTCAGTCAGTTAATCGGGAATTTCGTATAGGAGGTCGAATTTTTTTCTCTTTTACCAACATATCCTCCACAGAAAAAGATGTTCAGTTTCATGGTCTGGTCACGCCTGCAAAGTTTTCGGTACACCGCCCTTGTTGCCCGTATATTCATAAATTATCAAGATAATTTATCATTTCGTACCCTGTGCGCTTGTTAAACAAAAACATTAGTCTAATATCACGTTAACACGATGCGCCCGCTCCTGCTCCTGCCACTGTCGCGAATATTGCTCTAAATACTTCCGCGGAAGTATCAACGCGAGTGAGTGTTCACACACTGCCGTCATACTCCTTTGGCAGCAATACGAGCGAGCGAGCATCATCTGCCTGCCCTTATCCCAATTTATTTGGGGTCGGCGCAACATGTTTTTTTCTTGCGAGCAAGATGTTAAATACATTCCACAAGCGTTCGTGCTGCCGTTCGCGCATCAAAACCCGACATTCGAGGCACGGGAAGGGGAGTTTTTCTGTTGACAGTTCTATTGATAGTTCTGAATGTCAAACCAGAGGGTTGTGTGCTAAACTGAAAATTTGACGTTCCAATATGGCTGGCGGCAGCCATAGTTTTGTCTCAGGTTCCGTTTCACGTTGTGTTCGTTACGTAAACTGTTCACATATTCGCGCTCGTTACTATTTCCCTGCCCATATAGGCATCGTGTGAACGTGCTATAAGACATGGTCGAGAATCAGTCAGCCTAAAATAATGCCATCCCTTACCTACCACACTACCAAATTCGGGCACGTTGATACCAATCTGTCTCGCCAAACATGAGATCTATCGTTTTCATAGTAATTTACACCTTAAGCCGTATGTACTGAGTCTCAATTTGTATTTCTATGGTCGCGTAATAAAATGAATGATCAATTTTATTAATGACTTGATTGATACGTAATACTGATACATACTTGTTGTATGTTTGTCTGTGCCTAGACCAGTCTGTAGCCAGACGGACAGCCTCATTAGGTACCATCCGAAAGGTCCTCCAGCGAGCAGGTTTCAGGGTAAGCTGAGCAGGACAGTACGTGTGCCCTAAGCTTGCGGTGTGGCACCACAGACAGGATGGATTGTTGAAATAGCCCCGCCGTACAAAATTTTCTCTACAGCGTTAAACCTGTGATCGGAATCGTTTTAATAGCACGTTCACACCATGCACCTGCTCCTGCCGCTGTCGCGAATATTGTTCGAAATACTTCCGCGGTAGTATCAACGCGAGTGAGTGTTCACACACTGCCTTCATACTCTTCTCGCACCAATACGAGTGAGCGAGATAGCAATACATTCCACATACTTTCGTGCTGCCGTTCCATTGACTCGCGCATGAAAAGCCGAAAATCTGAAAAATAGCAACACAATGTCGGATTTATCCCATTAAGAGATATCTTCCAGTCTATCTTCGAGAGACTCAGAGGATATGCATTTGTTTTAATTCCGTGCGTATTCTTGGTTTCTTTTGTGGTTTTGTTCGTAGTCATCATGCTCAAAGTTTAACTTAATCATAATTTGTGTGTAGAACCGCGGTCTGAACACTAGTGACATTATCAATATGGGTTGCATTGAAGTGCCAAACTTGCCAATAATCTGAGGGCCATATCGAGCGCCAAACGGTCTTCAGTCCTACTTTTGATTTCAGTGCATATATCAGTCCACAAATCGACATTTATTGTTTATTTTACTAGTGTATCTGCTCGGTTATATTTCTGTGATATTGAAGTGATAAAGGGAAATCTTTTTAAAATGTCTATGTCACCTGTGATTGAATTAAGTAAGTATCCATATACTTAAATACATATATCACACCTGTTATCCCTTGCGGGGTAGGCAGAGCGTAAACGGCCGTAATAACAGACATTCACGCCGCGTCTGACAAACTTTTGAGGGTATTTTGGAAAATTTTGTATCGCCATAGCGGCAGGTTGTCAACCCATCGCCTGAAATTGCTTTGCTTACTCGCCTCTTACGACAGCTTTGAAAGAAATGGGGTAATGCTATTCTGAGCCTGCATCACACGGCAAGGAAATGGGATGATGCTATTTTAAGCCTCTATTCTATGCACTATCTTGCATGCATTATGTATTTTAATAACGAAGTATTCAGTATCATAATGACCCTAAGATTTTTAGCAGAGTAATATTAGGCGATGGTCTCATAACCTGTCCCTAAAACAATCAACACATTTAAAAAGCCATTAAAGCTCTGCCTACCGCCTTAAAGAATATACAGGGTGTAAGGGACAGCCCTCGAATACTTGTAGGGTGCATTCAGACCATGAAACATCAATTTCCCACCTCCCTACCATTAAAGCGTATATGAAAGAAGCGTCTCGTCGCTTCTTCGATAATGCTCCCCATCATAAAAACCCCTTGATAGTTGCCGCGTCCAACTACTTCCCCCATCCAACCTCGCGTTTTAAACACCGTCCGAGACACATCCTTACGGAAGAAGATGATGAAATCACAGTAGCCACTGCTGCAGCCATTGCGAGTAGATCACACTCCACAAGCTCCTCAAGCAACCGACGCCCCCGCCGGCGGGGGCGCGGAGGTCCCTCATTTGCTCCCCACTTTGGGAACTACCGGCACGTGCCGGGTAGATTCAGTCCAATACGTTCTTCCCAGAACAACTCGTAAGCCCAATCGCGCCCCAAGGGCGCGATTGAGCTGGTTGTTTGAACAACCACAAGCTTTTCCGGGTGAGCTCCTGCTCCCCACCATACAGTCAGGTGTAGATTGAAAGCCCCGGGGCTAAAAATCGTAGGGTCCACAACTAAAAAAAAAAAAAAAAAAAAAATCAATTTCCCATCAGAAAATATTTCAGGAAACGTCACATCAAAATTGACTTACCAAATAATTGCAGTCGTGATTTTGTATAAGACGTAATTTTTTGTCGTGTTCCAAGGGGAAAGTTGTTCAGTTTCATGGTCTGTCTGTATGCACCCTATCAGTATCCTGAGGGCTGTCCCTTGTACCCTGTAGGAAAAAGGCACATGGCACGTTGATTGAAGATACCTATCCTCTTAAAAGGTTATTAGAAAATGTATGACAAGTGGCACAAAAAGTCATAGTTTTGAATTAAAACAGTGTTTTCAGGGCCGCCTCTACGTGGGGGCACATTGCGCCCAGCCGGGGGCGGCATCTGCACTCAAGGGCGGCACGCTTTCAAATACTTTCGATGCTTCAAAAATACTTCTTCTAATCTACTGGCATAGCTACTCAACTAGGTACTAGTTAGCAGTATGTGTAGAAAGAGAATGGGCGTGGGCAAAAAGTGCACCTTACATGTTATCTTAAGGTTGCTCTGACATTTTACCTCCAATGATTTTCGTTCCATGCATTTTTTATACTGAGGCACAGAGGCCATTATGTGTCATTCGCCAGGCCTATCTCTTTCGGCACAGAATTCTTTTGACAAAATCCGTGAGCTACAGTAGGTAGGTAACTATTGAACGAAAGTAAGATTTCTTTCATTAACTTACATAGAGCCGTGTGATGCTGGCTTAGATTAGCGTCACTCCAATACTACTCGTGGGTGTCATAAAAAGCGACTAAGGGATAACTTTATCCAGGGAATGGGCAACAGCGTTTCCTGATAAAGCATGAGGCGTGGTGAGTATGGCAATCCACAACATTTCAAATTTCTAACAAGACTCTATTATATTTTTACACACACATATCACGCCTATAATCCCTTGCGGGGTAGGCAGGGCGTAAACAGCCGCGAAAAACGGCCATTTTACACCACGTTTGACAAATGGGTTATTTGGAATATTGTGTATCGCTATAGTGACAGGTTGTCAGCCCATCGCCTAAAATTGCAATACACACCCTCGAGTCCCTAAGTCGCCTCTTACGACTCCCACGGGAAAGATATGGGGTGATGCTATTCTAAGCCGGCATCACACGGCGCATTATATTTTTAATAGATTGTTTATCGCATCATTAAATAAAGGGCAAGTTCTTTTTATTTTATTTTGTTTCATAATCAGAGATTTTAAATTTTAAAAAGTGAT
Organism: Tuta absoluta; assembly: GCA_027580185.1. NCBI lineage: Eukaryota > Metazoa > Arthropoda > Insecta > Lepidoptera > Gelechiidae > Tuta > Tuta absoluta. The sequence continues at coordinate 1,941,027 of JAQAHW010000035.1, read as the reverse complement.
AGTTTAGTGCCAACAACTAGGCTGATGAAAACAAAATTCGTTTGCCTACCTTTATTAAAAAAAAACTGATTGACATGACAGATGAATGAATGAAGTTTTCTCCACTGTTTTTTTTTCTACTATCAGCAAAGGATTTTTTCATGGTAATCCTAACTTCGGAAGTTTTTACAACTTTTCAAAATATTTCAGAAACGATTGCATTAAAAATTATGAAAATATGTGTATCTTAATAAGCATCCCAAACACTCTAAACGATATATTATATCTTTTGTATCTAACGTAAAATGAAATGTTGTGGATTGACGTAGAGCGCTAAAGAATACCTAGAGTCCTAGAGACATACATACATACATAAATCACGGCTTTATCCCTTACGGGGTAGGCAGAGCGTTAACGGCCGTAAAAACGATATTAACACCACATCTGACAAAAGTTTGAGCGTCAATCAGATAACTGTGTATCACTATAGTGACAGGTTGTCAGCCCATCGCCTAAAATTGTTATACACATCTAACCCTCGAGTCCCTTAGTCGACTCTTACGACACCCTTGGGTATGAAATGGGACGATGCTATTCTAAGCCGGCATCATACGGTATCATCATTATCCTAGAGACGGTACTGTATTTTCAAAAACGTGACCAACCTAACGCCATGCCATTTCTCTCCTGTTTTCTAAACATTACGTCATTTTGAAGTTCACGGCCAGAACAGCCACAAAGCGTAGATAAAGCTTCTGGCAAACATGAAGTAATAATTCTATTAATAATAGTGCATTAAATGCGTTCATAAACTGACATGTAAACAAAACCAAAACTACTGAAATTGTTGTTAGCGGACCTAGCGGATAAATATACTTCCATTTTGTGTACAGGGTCTTATGAAGTTTTATAATAAATACGGCCGATGTGGCGCAGTGGTAGTGCGACTACATGCGACGCAAAGGTTCCGGGTTCGATTCTCGGTGGGACACTCACAAAAGTTGATATTTATCTCTTTTTGAATTTGTTCCCGGTCTGGTTAGGACAAAGCAGGGTGAACTAACTGATTGTTGGAAAGAAATGGTTCCGTGCTTCGGAGGGCACGTTAAGTTGTTGGTCCCGGTGCTGTCTATGATTACTTAGACGGCGGTCGTAACACAACCATGTCAGAGGTCTACTAGTGGTAGAAGGCGGTTGAAAAACTCTGACACCAGGGTTCATCGGTTCGTTGGACGACTCGGTGTCCCACACGAAAAGAGAGAGGAGATAATTAATACAAAAATAATAGCTCGGCGAAACGATCTATTACAAAATTATGAAGGTGTCCTGTCTAGCTCTTTTATTTAGTTCTGTCACTTTTTAAAGTAAGGAAATCAGCAAAAGATCAGGAACAGCTAACACAAAATAACACGTTTTGAAAATCATTTTTTCAATTAGAAACAAATGTCCTTACTGGTGGTGGTGGCGTAAAATAACATACCGTGTGATAAACCTGGTCAGCCCCGAGACAGTGCCTTTATTTTTATTTTTTATCCCGCCCGATTCGGTTTTCTATCAGGACAATACAAAAATGTTTTAAAAAAATATTTTGTTATACTTACAGATTTATCTTTTTTTACAATGACGAATAGGTCTATCCTTCTTACATTTAGTAAAGTTAATTTCATCATTTCAGTAATTCGCACCTGAGTGGATTTCTCAAGCGGAAATTTTTCATGTCCTCGCTGAAAACGAGGTGACGCTTTGCAGATATGATTATGATATATTTTTTTCAAAATATAAGACACTTGTTCTGATATAAAGCTATATAAATAATGTTTGGAAAGTTATTATGTTTTTAGAAAAAAAATAGTAAGTGTCGAATTTCAATGTTCGGTGGCTTGTCCCCAATCCGTTTTTCACAACATATTCATCTCTCAGGAAAATTATGTCCAACGTATTAAGAAAAATTAATTTTGATTATGATAAGGATTAGTGACCCTACGAGAAATTATTAAAAATTGAATTTTTAGACGAAAAGTTCATGAACTATGTCAAAACTAGATTTGTCCCAGCAAAAATAGCAATATCGGTGGCAATTTTGTTTCGACGCTCCCTGCTCACACTGTTGAGTATATCCAGACCTAAAACCCCTTCCCCGCTAGGATCAGCCGAGCACTCACGCGCAGTGTGAACTGTTGTGCACTACCTCCTTGCCTCTTCCCACCAAAAATGTTAGTAAACTATTTCCGTTTACTCGGAACAAAATTTTGCAATTTCGGTGCTCGGGATTAAAATGTTTCCTCAAGGTTTAAAAATATTACAGTAATGCATTCTAAATAGCCTTTAGGTACACTTTTGAGATATAAGTTGCAAACTGGAATAACCTTGATACTTTTGTATATTTTTTAAATAAATAACTAGTTTGCAATTTCGTTGGGCACATTTCGGTGGCTTTTATGGCTGCTACAAGGCCACCGAAATTGCAAAGCTCCACCGAATTTGCTCAATTGATACAAATTACAAACATATTTAGAAATATCACGCTTTCACTCCTTGCGGGGTATACAGATCGAAAAGCCTGTAAAATGCGGTCGCTTTAGGTCGTTCGTTTGACAAAAAAAATGCGGTTATTTCAGAAAAACTAAAATCTGCGTCGTAAAAGAAGACTAAGGGATAAATTTATTAAGGGGAATGGACAACAGCATTCCCTCTGAATGCAAAATTTTGTACTGCGCTCGCCTATCCGCGAGCGTGTAGAGGATGGCAATACTCCTGATAGGGGGAGGCCCATGTCCAGCAGTGAATTTTTGAGCCAGCCCGGCGATCCCTCGTGGCCTTCCTGCACGGCGATCCCTCGTGGCCTTCCAGCCCGGCGCTTTCACGAGGTCCTACTGCACGGCGATCCCTCGTGGCTCTCCGGCCCGGCAATCCGTCATGGCCCTCCAGCCCGGCGCTCCCGCGAGGTCCTACTGCACGGCGATCCCTCGTGGCCCTCCAGCCCGGCGCTCCCGCGAGGTCCTCTTGCATGGCGGTCCCTCGTGGCCCTCCTGCCCGGCGATCCTCCGGGTCCGGGCCCTCCTGCTCAGTCATTGACACCCGTCAGCGATAGCCGAAGACGTGGCTACTATTTGTAGTCGCAGGTATCAGTTGATTTGGTGCTAGCACCGGCAGGTGCTAACAGGTGTGGACGGATGCCGATAACAGCGGGGTCTACGGCTATCTTCAACACAATGCCATCCATTTGTAAGCAGTCAAACAAGGCATTTTTTTTTAATTAAGAATGGGTTTGCTCTTGACTCTAGTCTAGGTCATAGAACAAAGACAGAGTATAAGATGGAGCGAGCTCACCCAGAAGATGCCTGTTCACTATTATTTTGAAGAGATTAGGGTTGTATGCGTTTGGAAACACAGACGCAAGTAGTGAGTTTCACTCTTTAACAGTGCGCATTATAAATGATGACTGGAAGCGCTTAGTCCGAATTGGTGGAATGGCAACCAGGTATGGATGGTATCCGGCGATGCTTCTGGATGTCCGATGGTAGAAGGGAGCTGGTGGAACAAGGTCGTGAAGCTCTTGAGCACACTCTCCGAGGTACAATCTGTAAAAAACCGACAAGCAGGCAACTTTGCGGCGATGTGCCAGGCTATGTAGCATGGTGTCCACCAGTTTTATGTCGCCTATGAGCCTCTTGGCCCTGCGTTCCACCGAGTCAAGAGCGGCAAGTTGGTAAGTGGCTGAACCATCCCAAAGGTGACTGCATTACTCCATGCAGGATCGGACTTGTGCTTTGTAAAGAGTTAAAAGCTATCCAGGCGTAAAGTATCGCTTCACTCTATTCAGGATGCCCAGCTTCTTAGCCGTTGTTTGAGCCTTGTACTCGATGGTCGCGCCGAAGTTTAGATTTGATGTCAACTCCATGCCTAGAAGCTCAAGCCTGTCAGTGACAGAGACAGTTGTACCCCGAAAAGTAGGTGTCCAGACGAAAGGACTCCTTTTTGCAGTGAAAAGACACGCATGTGTTTTGGTGACGTTGAATGAGACCAGATTGTCGTCGCTCCATTAAGACTTAAGGTCAGATCTGTTCGCTCTACCATGGCCTTTCTTAACGAACTTAGTTCATCTCCACTGATTCTTGCACCTGTCAAGTATCTCTCTGAAACGGTACTATCATCTGCGTATCCAACAATACCATGCTGAAGGAGGTCATTGATGTGCAGCAGGAAAAAAGTTGCAGAGAGAACAGACCCCTGAGGAACTCCGGCATCAATGGCCATAAGGTCAGAGCGCAGCCATGAACGACTACTCTGATGGACCGTTCACTAGGGAAGTCTGAAATCCAAGTACAAAAATCAGCTGGAATGCCATAAGCAGGAAGCTTACTGAGCAAACTTGCATGCCAGACCCTGTCAAAGGCCTTCGAGATATCGAGTGAAACGGCAAGTGCTCCGCCGTTTTTCTCAATGGCTTCGCCCGAGCAATGCGTGACATACACAAGAAGATCACCAGTAGACCGCCTGTTAAGTACCCTCTCCATGACCTTGCATAGGATGGAGGTAATGGCAATTGGACGGTAATGGGCAGGGTCAGCACAGTCGCCCTTTTTGGGAACTGGTTGCACATTAGCAAGCTTCCAGGCACCCGGCACCGCTCTTTATTTTAGAGGGAGGCGGAACAAGCGTGTCAGCACAGAAGACAGTTCAGGTGCACAAAGTCTTAACTTATTTGCTTTCTCACTTGCAGAGTGAGCCAGCGATCCATCAGGTTTCAGCATTGGAGGATCTGAGGCACAATTGCAACTTCGGTGGCACAAACCCAATTTCGGTGGCATGAATTCAATTTCGGTGACAAGGCAATTTCGGTGACCCAAATAACTCACTAAATACTATTGTTACATATTTCCCTGTTAATATATTATATTCAAAATGAGTATCGTTTGCTACACAGCTACAAAAAACATCAAAAAAGCAAAAAATTAAAAAATCCACCGAAATTGACAAAAATATGCAGTTGTTGAAAATGACTCACCTACAAGTCATTTGTGTTTTAAAATATTCTTCTTCTTATTTATTGGTACTATTTGGTACCTGATGTTTTTTTGTCGCAATTTCAAGCTTACATACGTATATTTACATTTTAACACCCTGTATAGTAATGAAACTTTTCGTACGTCATTTGCACGTCATCGCCTCATTGAGCAAAAAGAAGATGGCGTCATTGGCGAAAAAACTTGATTCAATTTCATCCGGTATCATTTATTATTGCTAATGAAAGCTTTTCCGTAAAAGTTGGCGTAAAGTAGATCTCATTTTCGTTGGCAAGTAGAGTCTTGCATTGATTTGAGCTGGTTCCGTAGGTAATTTTCGTATTAATCTTAATCTGCTGTGGCCTGTGTGACGCCAGCTTAGAATAGCATCACCCCATTTCTTTCCCGTGAGAGTCGTAAGAGGCGAATAAGAGACTCAAGTGTGTGTATTGCAATTTTAGGTGATGGGCTGACAACCTGTCACTATGGCGATACACAATTTTCCAAATGACCTCAAATAGTTTGCGATCGTTTACGCCCTGTCCTACCCCGAAGAGATTATAGGCGTGATATGTGTATGTATGTATGTATTTATATATAGGTATCTTTCGAATATAAGAAAAAGCTGTCCTGGCTCTTATATGTTGTTTTACGTTAAGAAAATTTATTCTTTCTTCGAGAGACTAAAAAGCGCTAAAGCGTGCAAGGAACCCTAAAACTGAAACCGTCTCACACGCGTAATGTTATAGAATAAAACACAGTTGAATGGCGAAACACGTTGGCAATGGAGGAGCCGTGGTCAAGGCTCCCTCCAGAAATAACACTCATCCTCCAGAAACACAGTTTCGTGCCAAATGTGCCCACCTCAACTTCAGTCAACACATAAACCTCACGCCAAATGGTCAGGCCTAATCCGTGCCACTGCGAAAAGTGCCTGTGTCTGTATTTGTAATAAATAAAGTTTTTGTCCGCCATTATAAAAGCGCTGTCAAGTTTTCGCGCCATTTTACTAACTTTTTAATTTTTGTGACAGTAAAATTAGGCGGTGACGACGACGACGAAATGGAGGAATACAGCGTTGTAACTAGAATTGAAAATATCACCGAGGAAGACGATAAAGCCCTTGCTGGCGCCAAAAAGGAGCACAGAAATGACCTCGAAATCTTCATACCAGAAAACCCTTTCCCAGAAATTGAAGTAGACGCTTACCCTCCAATGAAATTCTCCTGGGTAATCCCCAAAAAAATTGCCGCGATGGCATTCCCGAGGCATAAAGAAAATGTCCAGTTTCTGGTGAATCAGGGCATCACACATCTGGTCACACTGACAGCTGGTAAAAAGCCGCCAGTTGAGGATATTGCAAGAATCCGGTGGAGTGAAATTCCCATTGAGGAGTTCGAAATACCGTCGATAGAGCAGGTGAAGCAGTTCATTGACCTTTGCAAGAAATCGGATAAGATTGGCGAGGTAAGAACTTATATTTTTATTGTTTAAATACACATTTATACAAATAGGTAGGGCTTCACTTCCACGATTATAAAATTGTTTAATTTTAACACAGAAATGAGCACACATCCAAAAATACACAGCCCTGTGGAGTTCGTCTTACTTATTGTCTACTCTCCCGTAAAAGATGTAACAGGGGCAATCGGGGGCATATTATTAAAGAATAAGTATTTCGCGTAAATTTATTTGTTTGTTTATTATTTCATTTAAAAAAGCGGTCAACAATGGGTCATATCAACCTCTTTAAATTGAACGCAGGATTTAAGACGAGTGAAGTCGCGTAACAAGCGCCACTTCACGAAAAATAATATGCAAACAATACAACAGAAAGTCCTTTGGCACAGGTTTTTGGTGTTAACAAATCTGCAAATGCTATAAAATATTTGCTGTACTGAAACGGCCACTTTTGGAACTAATTCTTATTACTCAAATTACCGCCAATATTTCACCGACTTTTTAGAGTCTTATTGAACATTAGGATTATGCCAAAAACTTGTGCTAGTGCAAAGGACATTTTGAGGTTTAGTATATACTAGATTTCCGCCCAGCGGTTTCACCCGCTGCCACTAATTTTCCCGAGGTAATAGTTATTTTCCTGCGGTAAAAAGTGGCCTATGTGTTATTCCAGGTTATACTCTACCTGTATTCCAAATTTCATCCAAATCGGTCAAGCCGTTTGAGCGTAAAGAGGTAAGAAACATACATAAATACATACACACACACAAACTCTCAGATTTATTATAACGGTACGGATAGTACGGATACGAATACGGATAAGTATGTTTCTCGAATCTTCATCATCGTCTATATTCTACTGCAAGACGATAGGGGTTTACAATCGCACGCTTAAGTTCCCTGTGTTTACCTATTGTTTATTTTTATGGTTAGAAGAAAAGTTTCAATTAAAATAAGCTTCAAAATATACTGAAAGCAATGTTCATTTTGGCGAAAGATTAAATACGAGTACGTTTTAAAAGTAACGTTGATCTGTTGGTCGATCTACAAGTTGACATTTGTTTAAAATATTAGTACTTGTTTACAAGCTTGTATAGCCTACATAATAACACCTTGTATTTCTTTGTTTACGATACTCTATTTACCTACCTAATTACCTATCTACAGATTTTAGATGTATATCTACAGGTTGTAGAAGTATATAGGTAGATAAATACGTTTGCCGTGTGATGCCGGCTTAGAATAGCATCACCCTATTTCTTTCTCGTGGGTGTCGTAAGAGGCGACTTAGGGTCTCTAGGGTTACAAGTGTATTGCAATTTTAGGCGACGGTCTGACAACCTGTCACTATGGCGATACATAATTTTCTGAATCACCCTAAAATGTTTGTCAGACGCTAGACGTGTGTAAAAACTACTGTTTTTGCTATACCTACCGTGTTACAGAACAACAACTTAAGCCGAAAGGGTGTGAAAGGGTCACCTGTTAAGAGCCTATTAACAAAAAATTGAAGCCGTAGTATCGTGACTGACTCGGTAGAGTATAACCTGGCATACATAGGCCACTTTTTACCGCAGGAAAACAACTATTACCACGGGAAAATGAGTGGTAGCGGGTGATACCGCTGGGCGGATATATAGTAAAGAATAAATAAAATAAGTATAACATGTATGTTATGTACAGGTTGTAGGCGTGCACTGCCGGCAGGGCCGAGCGCGGTCCGGCGTGCTCCTGGCCTGCTACCTGGTCCACTTCCACCGGTTTCTGCCGGACCAGGCCCTCAGCGTCATCCAGATGATCAGACCAGGTACGATCTTTGAGAACATAAGAGCTTTGCTTGGAGTATTTAAGTAATTAGGAGATTTCCTATAATTTTGGGGGCGAATGTTACAAAATTTAAGTTCGCTATTAAAATTTCATTTAGTTCATTGAGATACAGCGATTTTGAACCTTACCTAAACTTGAAATTATATCTATCTAAAACTCTTTTTAAAGCTTTCCAGCTAGTTCCAAACTTAATAATGCTATTAAGTTATTAAGCTCATTTTCTTCAGCTCATTACACTTTGTGTTGTGATTTCTTGATGGAACTCCATATTGTAGGTAAATTAAAAACTTTTTACACTAGTACCACTCATATATTTTTAAATTAAACTATAAAGCGACCGGTTTCGTTTCAACATCATCATTTTCTTCAAATAACAATGAATTTCCTTAAATTTCAGGCTCGTGCGTATTTCCTGAACACGAGGAAGCTGTCAACATGTACTACGTACACCTGTCAGAGGACAATCCTCTCAGATTTGGTGTTAGTGAAGACGCTTTAGAGGAATTCATAGAGTCAGCCAAGAGTGCCACTAAAACCGCACTTAATGATCAACTAAACGGTTACTAAATAAAGACTAACACACAAACACAATATTTGAACACACACAAACACTATATTTGAACACACACAAATACATAAAATTAACTTTCAAACATAAGTTAAATACCAAATTTTAAAACATTTCCAATGTTAGATATAACATTTTGCAAGATTTCAATTAAAAAAACATAAGTGATTCAAATATGAGAGGCGGTGAGACATCATTAATACACACACAATATTTAAACACACAAACACAAATCGCTTTAACCAGATGTAACATTATAGGTATTGCTTGCATCTGACAGAGGGCAATGTCAGATTTGGTGTTAGTAAAGAAGTTTTAGAGGAATTCATAGAGTGAGCCAAGAGTACCACAAAAACACTGTTTACTATACGTTTAAGGCGTAATTTCAGACATGAACATTTTTTGTCGTTACTTTTCATAATTTTGGAACTACTAGTGTTTCAAGGATTAGTACACTAGAATTGTCACTGATGTACTATAAGTTAAAACTTGGATACACAAATAAACGATGATCAAATTCACGCCCACACGCAGAGACATACACAACAACTTTTTTCACATATAGACGATATTACCACTCACACATTTAAACAAATCTACACAACACAGACGCATACATAACACACATACAGGGTGTAAGGGACGGTGAACTGAAACTTTGCAGGCATGATCAGACCATAAAACTGAACAACTTTTTATCTGGAGGATATGTTGGTAAACGAGAAAACATTTCGACTTCCCATTCAAATTTTCCGATCAGCTGACGGACTTTCTATGGAAACTCGAAAAAAGATATCCTTTCCCATCTAAAGCTCCATAGAAAAAGTTTTCGGTATATCCTCCCTTACACCCTGTATACCTAAACACACATGAACGCACACACATACAAAGAAAATCGTCTAAGTTAAACTTAATCTAGTCAATTTAATCATGATGAATAAGTGAGATATGAGTGTGATATAAATTAAGAATGTTTATAAAATAATTTATTTTTAAGTACTTACTTACCTGAAAAGAAATAAAATGATTTATCATTAAATAACTTATTTTTCAATTACTGTAGATAGTTAATAAATAAATACTTCTATTTATGTACATTTAATTTACGTAACGGATTTCGTTTACTTGGTCTATATGACTAAGTAAAGATATTTGTAATAATCTAGATTAATAATGAGGCTTGAAGTGATTATCGCTAATCACTTCAAGCCCCATTGATTTATCTAGTTTGGTACTTGGTTTGCCATTATAATAGGTATCAGGATCATATTAAATATTAACGGGCTACGCAATGTACTTAGAATTTCACCTGTAGACTTTTAGCCTGTAGTTCCTTAACATACGCAACAAGTGTGTCGTCAAAAACCATTATCACAAGAACTACTTTTGCAATTATTTACACTTTGTGTTGTGATTTCTTGATGGAACTCCAAGGTACCTATTTAAAAAACACCTTTTTTACACTAGTTCCACTTTTATTTTAATTAAAATGCTTTTAATGCGACCGGTTTCGTTACTTTCGTTGCCTGACGATGAAGTAACGAAACCGGTCGCATTAAAAGCATTTTAATTAAAATAATAGTGGAACTAGTGCAAAAAAGTGTTTTCTTAAATAGAACTCCTTTTTGTGCTTTAGCTTCTTAGAAGCTAAAGCACAAAAGCACAGTTTTCTTGGCACTGTACTTATAAACTACTAAAATAAGTCAAAACGAAGTAAACATCCGTCACAGAGTTCCTTAACTCTACATCTGTCGCCATCTACTCAAATCTCACGGTACTCCCACATTGAATATTGGCAAGTATAACCAACTGTAGGAGTACTTCTACACCTAGATTATACCCTTCTTAATATAGCTTGACTCTTAATAAATCTCGATTGGCAGACCGAAACACGCTCAGAATCAGTCTTTAATGTCAAACACAACTCGGCCGGCCAAAGATTCGCTGGCTTGATTCCAAGCGGGCCCGGTCTATCCAGCGAGTGCGAAAATAACCAGAACTGCTGTAAAATTTAATGTGGTATTGTTCCGGAAGTGTTTTAATTGTTTTATTGATATCAAGGGCGATTTATTTGGGTTAGTAGGCGGGAAAAGTGATTCTAACGTTGACAAGTTAAGAGAGAGTGTTCGTAGTTTTGTGCGTAGTTTGTGCCAAGGTCGGTAAAGTTGTGATTTATCAACTAATATCGTGTTCTGAAACATTTCAACAGAAATTCAGTAATTTATTATGAACATGGCTTTAATTTATTGCTACATTTTGGATGACTTTCGATGTCTGTTTATATAATTTATTTGCGTCTAATTTCAGAATATTTTGAGCGGAAAAAAGGTGCTAATCTTGTCTACCTTAGTTAGGGCCCTAAAACAAGGGTCTACCAAGTGGCCACATAAGCAGTTAAAATGTCTTCAGTGCCAAACAGATTTAACGCAAAACTTACTCGATTGTTTTACAAATATTCTGAAGAATCTGAACAGAGAACGGCTAAGAAAAAAGAAGACCACGAGCGAGAAACAAAAGAATATGAATGTTATCCACCATACAATTTCTCGTGGCTCATCGAAGGCAAAATAGCTGGCATGGGGTGGCCGCAAACTGTAGAAAATTTAAACTATATCGTAGACAAAGGTGTCAATCTTTTGATAACGTTATCGCCAGAAAAGCTGCCGCCGATTTTGGAATGTGAAAAGAAGCTGAAATGGGCAGAGATCAGGATAAAGGAATTTGGAGTGCCGACCCTGAAACAGATTATCAAGTTTATTGAGATTTGTGAAAGAGCTGCAATCAGAGGCGACGTAAGTATTTACACGTAATCCTTTAGTTTTGGTCTATAAAACCTGTGGAGTATAAGATAACAAAAACATGAAGGAGATATTGATTTAGAAAACTATATGTTTGTGTTAGCACATGTTCATTGATAGATAAGGTACTTTTTTGGGATATTAATTATGCTAACGGCCGAATCACAACCACAATGGCAACAAAAGATTTGATTTCTTGTGTTATGTTAGGCACCATTACTACATATATCACGCCTATAATTCCTTACGGGGTAGGCCGAGCGTAAACGGCTGTAAAAAACGGACATTTACGCCACGTCTGACAAACATTTGAGGGTCATTTGAAATATTGTGTATCACCATAGTGACAGGTTGTCAGCCCATCGCCTAAATTTGCAATACACACCCTCAAGTTCCTTAGTCGCTTTTTACGACCCCCACGGGACAGAAATGGGGTGGTGCTATTCTAAGCCGGCATCACACGGCATATAATATCTAATAGGCCTCCCATACAAAATTGCCGATCAGTTCATTTGAGTTACTATGGAGGGAGACTCAAAATATTTTCTGGCATATTTCAATCTATGTTCCTTGCGAAAAGAGGTTCCTTATCACCAGCTCATCTTGAGATTTCACTATCGGTCTCTAGTTTTACCATATATTGTAACGCCTGTCATAACTATAACAGCAACATCTTAATCAGTTGTTTTGCTATCCTTCAGGTAGTAGGCGTCCACTGTCGGCACGGGCGCGGTCGCACGGGCACCATGCTGGCTTGCTACTTAGTGTACTTCAAGGGCATGGCGCCTGAACGCGCAGTGCTTACAGTCAGGGTGCAGAGACCAGGTATATTGAAACAAAAAATTGAGTTCTGTTAGACTTTAACATGCGCTTATTAGCTGAAGAGGACTTTAAAGGTACCCTACCTACTATCATCACTTTCTTGAGACCATTCACTAAAATTAAATAAAATCAATCGTTACCGCATAACTGCAGGCGCCGGTAGTACAGTCAGTTGTAGCACATAAGTTACCAGGGGTACTCCAAAAGAACTTAGTTAATTTTATCCCCAGCAATATTTTTTTCTTGACATAAAATTAGTAGAAAATGACTTCTTTTCCCTCAGGAACAATCTGACTACTTTCCAATCGGTCTACTTTCACGAAGCGTCTATTTTACCAAACAGTCAACTTGTTTTCCCAAACCGTCTATTTCCCAATGCGTCTACTTTTCCAATCGGTCTACTTTCACAGAGCGTCCATTTTCCTGATTGGTCAATTGACTTTCATCACTATCCCTCTAAGGTTCAGTACCACTCTCTTGGAGGAAGTTGTAGGTCTTGACAAGATCTACATTTCGAATGACAGCTGTCAAACTTTAAACTCGTTTTTCTTGGAAACTATGCATACTAGATCATTAGTTTCTTTGGGAAAGTTTTAGGGCTTGATGAGATCTATATTTAGTGACAACTGGGAACAAAGGAATTTGATAGCTCGAAGTGTTGGAATAAAGTGAACCACGGGGAAAAATACCTGCCCGTGGTCCACCTATAGCAGGTGGACAAGGGTGGTCCACGGGGATGAAGGGATGAGACGCACGCACGCATCCGGTGTGCAATGGCCTTAAAATTGCATAGTTTAATTAAATGGGTTCAAGTCAACGAAATGAATGGTACCTATAAGGCCATCTCACACCAAACGCATGTTGCGTGCGTGCGTATGAAAATAGTATGGAGATGACAGGAGACGCATGCATCACGTGACCTACACGCTACGTCGTCTCCTGTCATCTCCATACTATTTTCTCACGCACGCACGCAACATGCGTTTGATGGCCTTTAACTTCGTTTATATGAATTGACATGGGAATATAGAAAATACAATCCATTGATAACAAAATAATTCTGCTTTATTAATAGGTTTTATTAATAGGTTCCCTAAAAACGAACTCTCAAACAATATATTCTTTTTGAAAACTTAAAATTATCATTCCTTAAATTCTACTTACACCACGAGCAATTAATTATTTTGATGCTCTGCGTTTATTTTTAATACGTATTTTAAATTTAACGCCCAATTTTATTTTAATAAAGATAATTTTCTTTAAAAAACTTATTGCGTCTATCTGCCCAGCAATCATTTTTTTAAATTGTTTAGATAAATGGCGATCAAAAGCTCGAGGATGAGCAGCAGAATTTACTGTGTATTCAGATAACAACTAACACCAAGCCTGGCGAGTAATTTTTACTTTGATTGAGCAGACCGACTGGAAAAGTCGGAAAAGTAGACTAATCGGGAAAGTAGACCGAACGGGAAGTAGACCGATTGCAAAAGTAGACTAATCAGGAAAGTAGACCGATCGGGAAGTAGACCGATTGGGAAAGTAGACAGATCGTTCCTGAGGGCCTGAGGGCTTCTTTTATGATAATAAGTTTAAACATTTACGATGTTTTTAGTGGGGATAAAAATTATTCAGTTCTTTTGGAGTAAGTACCCCTGGTACCTTATGTGCTACAACCAACTGTACTTTACGAATTATTTGAATGTAACAGGACAGGATTTTAAAACTGGCTAATGAATACGACCGACAGACTCTAAGGCCAGAACAGATTCTAAATCTATGCTCGTGTGCAATCACCATTCTATAAGCAACATTTTATTTTTGTTTTCACAGGCTCCTGCGAGACCTACGAACAGGAGAAGATGGTCTGCCACTACCACGACTGCTTGAGGGGTACCATACCCAAACCGGACTACCGTTTAGTTGAAGACAAAGTGTACTTCGATAGTGCTATGAAACATTTGTTTAACGATGAAGAAGATGTTAATCTGTCCAGTGGAGACGAAAGTCTTGGCGCTACATCTACCGTCAAAGTAGTGGAAAAAGTTAAAAAGGAAAGAATAAAATCAAATGCCATGGTAATCCATCACAAAATTTATTTTTAAATAGTTTTTTAAATATTTACAATTTTTTTTTAAGGACATGGTCATTCATGTTACACATTTTTATGCACTTTTTGTAACCAAATTTTACATTTAAAATGGATAAGTTAATAAACAATAAAATCTAATACACCTTTTTATTTTGTTTAGCAATGTAATTTCATCTACACATCAGACCTTAAAAATCAAAAAGATATTTAGTAGGTACAGAAAAAGTAACAGATTCCATATTAACAATATTTGCAACCAAACATCTTTTTCACAATGTTCAGTAGCTAAAACTTTAAATTACTAATCAACCCTTCTGACGATTTGGCAGCCAAGCAGACCAGGTTGTCCCCAAGGTCTTGGAGTAACGGACAGGTTCAAAACACAATTGTTCCGTCGCACCAACAAGCGCACATTCTGTCCGACGGAGTGAGTTACTACGTTGTGGACTTGCATGATGTCCACAAAGTTGTGAATGTTGATGGAGCCAAATTGGAATACTTCATCTTGAGGTTGTAAGCCCTGGCAACACAAAGATAGTAGCTAATTTAATATCACACTCTTAATTAATGACCTCTTAAACTATGGGACTGATTTGAAAAATTCTTTAATAGTAGATATTATATTATACCTGCACAAAATGGGCTACCTTTTACAACAGTAGTACATACAACTTTAAAACCATGTCTTAAATTATAATGTTTGGGGTGCTTTATTTTAGAGTATAAATGGTATAAATAGGTAATATTAAAGCTAATTACAGAAATCTACCACATTATAAAAATATAGCACCTTATACAATATAAATATACAACATTATAGAAATCACTTTTGAGAAACTTACGGCCACATCAGCAGGAGAGCCCTCATGGACAAAAGTGATCGTTGCAAATCCTACATCGTTCTCCCGAATACTCATAATGTCATCACCACTGTGACTGACACCGTTCAATGCATGGCCGTTGGTGAATGCACTGCCATTTTGATTCAAAGGAGCTTGGTTTACACCGTCAGGGCGGAGTTCTGCATGGACCTCGGCCAATCCTTGCTCTATACGCCTCATGATAGCCTTGTGGTCGTTTTGAAGGCCTGAAAAAATTATATAGGTTTTTGTTTGCATGAAGGGTATTTGAAGGTAGAACAATCACCTTGTGAATTTAGTACTTACGAAATTGATGGGTCTTTTCAAGGTGTTGGTCAGAGTATACTTTTCGGGGTTATTACGACAAAATTTGTAGTGTGATCACTAACAGTCTAATGCTTCGTCACTCTCCTAACCTCAAATTCTAATGGAAATTACTAATTGATATACTTACAAATGATGTTATGTCTTGCGTGCCGCACCTTGTAGACATCAATATCCGTTCGTGGGTACCCCTCGGAATCCACCAGAGGATCATGCATACCCACATTATTGGTTTGTAAAATCATATTTTGATCGCGAATTTCGCTCTCGAGTCGATCCTTTTCCGCCATTAACCGTAAGACCCTGTCTCTGGCAGGACCATCTGTATTTAACCCTACCATGTTAACTTCTTTTAAAGCTCGTAATCACAATATATTTTGATTTAGTAGACAAAAACAATAAATAAATAAACAACACAAACACAAGGTGCAGGAAGTTTTTTCTATGACGTCATTCATTTTGACGTTTTCTGTGTTACCAATGCAAAAATAAAAATAACGTTATTCATAAACGTTTCATAATATCTCCAACGCAAATACTGCGGAATGTAGAGCCAAGCCAAGTATTAAATCAAATAGTTCTATCGTAACTGTAATAAAGATAATACAGTACATGAACTTGACAAACTCTCTTCACGTTGTTGTTGCAATGAGTATATTTTTAATCTAGAATATTTATTTAAGTGGAAATTTGTTAAATAAATTATAGCGTATTAAAAATACCTACAATTTCAGACATTAAGTCCTTTTTGCCAGATTAAAAAAGTTACGGTTTTTTACGCCTCTCATAGGTAATAAAATTAGCGTTCTAGTAGTGAACGTTTTTTTCCTCGTTACCTTACAGGCGGACCCATAGTCCCCTTTCATAGATGGCGATATCAAAATACCGCTTGAATAATCGCCACACAAAAAAAAATTAACTCCCCAGCAAAGTGGATCCCCAGATGTTCAATGCCGTCTGTGTAAAAAAAGAATTTTTTTAGAGATTTTTTTCTTTTTGTAACAGCTGTCTAAATAGGTCTCATCAAATAAAAAATCTTGGAATAATGAACAATTTTATAATGTACTCTTTGTTGAATAATGCTTCTTGGACAGTAGTCGAATAAAAAGAGGATTTTATATGTTATAAATAAAACCAGGGTTTATTATTTGTTATTCTTTATTTTTATATTTTGAAATCAATAATGAGATTTATAAACTGTAGTTCTTCAGAATCATTACTTTATACAAAAAAATATTGTAAGCTTAGTAGATTTGCTTTGATTTTACATTTAACAAATACAACAATGATTTAAATAAATGACCAGATTAATAGTTTTATAACTCTAATAATAAAGACTTAATCGTAGAGTCAGATTTATATAAAAAACTAACAAATAAGTGTGAGTGTTGGTTAACATTTTTATAAACAAAGAAAGGTTACATATTAAAGCGTTTAATTTTTATCAAAAAATTCTAAGATTTTATTAAGTAAATGTCTTTTGCGACAAAGTGTACTTTAGTTAAATCACTTACAAAATAACGTCCACTATGGAATTCTTTCGTGAGCAGATTTTTTGGTAAACACAAAATTATACGTCACAAGTCTGGCGATAATCATGGGTACTCATTTGTCATTTACCAACCGACTTCTAATAACCGTCACAGCAAAGATATTGTGCAAACAACAATGCATAAATAACACATACATAAATGTACATACTGTATAATGGATGACAAATTATTATCAATAATTGTAACCAATATTCATGAACACAAAAGACCTAAAAAAGAAAAGAAACATGATTGTGCATCAAAGAAAATACTCATAAATAATCCTATTATCACCTTATCAGATCTTAAGAAACTGTTTTCCACCGTCAATCAACCCGAGCAGGCTGGCGATCCTGCACAAGAGATTCAGACAAGAGAAAGCGTTTTCTCAAAATCACCTATCCTCATAGTTCTTTAAATAACAAAATGGTCCCTAAAGGAAAAATATTACAAAAAAGGTTACAAAATCACACTGTCTTTCTGCCTCTGTAGAGAGACTAATACGTATTAACATACAATCATACACTAACAATTATGGCAACGTTTACAATAAATAAAAGGAGAATATACACATCGATACACAAATCTCGGTATGGAAATCCGCTCGAAACGATGGAACGCAACGGGGAAATACTGACAGCACAAAATAAATAAAAGTAGTCCAACGTGCACAAAAGTGCACAGATCGTAGAAAAAATAAGTATACAAGGCAACAAGTGCAGACTTTAAGTTTTACTACTATTATCTATTTAATTTTCTTAACTAAAAGCCACATTCGCAAATTCGTTTTTTTTTTATCAAGCTTGGCTTATTCGCGAATTGGTTATTAATAATTCATTGTTAGTAATATTACAATAATATCGGCACACGCCTATATTTATATCAATGCAAACCATTTTGATAATTTTCATGATAATTGATTGAAAGGTGGGGGTATATTTACGTTAATTTGGCCTAGATACTGATTACAAATTCGAAAAAGACGCGTGTAATAATAATGATAGAAAATGATCAAAACGACTCGCATTAAATTGTTAAAGCTAAGGTTCTGAAACATCAACTCTGTTCTGAAACTCAAAAAACGAAAAATTTTTAGAACAGTACCGAGGAGTCAGAACTGGCATGTATATTTTTCGTCTAAAGTCGGAATGGTTCGCGTTTGTCTGTCGTTGATCGCGAGGGTGTCCCGCGTCGAGAGCCGGGCGTGGCGGGCGCTCCGCTGTCCGATGCGTCGGACGGCTTGCGGAGCAGGCGCGACACAGCCGTCTGCTGCCCTGACCTCACTGGCGTCGTACTGCCTGACGGGGTTCTTTGCCTGTTATAAAATAAATCCGTTATAACTCTATGTTGGCAGGACGAACGAGCTCCCATGCAACAAGAACTACAAACCAAGAAAATAACACCATGACTAATTTTAAGTAGCCTATAGACAGAAACACACTTTCCTAACTGACAATAACTGATCAACAAACTACGAAAATTAGGAACTACAAAAACGTAAGAACAGAAATGTAAAGCATCAATAAAGAAACAAAAAAATATAAAGCATAATAATAACATAAAAACAAAGAAAGAACAAATTTAATAAAAGCACAAACGAAAAGACGTTACCTATTAATGTTACTGTTAGTATGGTGATCCTTTAGTACTGGGATGCGACTCCGGCCGGGCGTTTGGCCATCAGTGGAGGCAAACGACCCGCTCCTATGTGGGTTAGCGTGACAACACAAGATACATTAGTAACAGGACAGAGAAGATATAAGACTTTGTTATTGCACATGCTACTGTTGAAGACTTGTTTATCTATATAGATCATATGGATGTGATTTTATTTACAGTGCATTGATCCATTAAGATAATAAGTTGGCAACATTTTCGAATTGGAAATTATAGAAGGATACATTGTGTTTGACAGAGGTTGTGCAGATACATTTTATATACAGTGCATGTGCATTAACAGAAACAGAAAGAACAATATAAACAAACAAGGCATGATGGTTTTTGTATTTACTGGAAGTGCTGCAAATGTAAGTGATTATATTTTTTGCAATTTTACTATTTTTATCGCAGGTACTGAAAAGCAGATGATAATAAAATAAGATTATGAATAAAGCACGTAGGAATGATTACAAGGTTTCAAATTCAAATTACAACAAACATTTTCAACGAATGACCTGCAAAGCTTGCACAAAGAAAATCTTATAAATAATGTTAGTAGTAATGGCGATGCATAAACGTGATGATGTGTTGGTGTAAATAATTAAAAAGATGATAATAAGGGCGTTGGCGATGACTCAAACGGACTTTTAATGACGGTTTCAACGTATTAAATGGATGAAAGAATAATGCATTAATATAATTTAAAATAAAGTGATTAAAGAAGAATTGATGTGAATGGAGATGAGAAAAATTACAACGAAAACTAAAAGATGTTCAAAATCCAACGAGCAGAAAACGAAACGGGCCAAATTCGAAGCTAGCATTCTATAGGCTTGTCGGATGTACCCTTTAATTCGCTGCGTTGGCTTGGACTCTCCACTGGACTCGCTAATATTACTTTCACATTCATTGTCGCTCGTCATTCCAGATATGCTGAATAGCGAGGAGTCATCTTCTGGACTTCTTTGTTCGGACTTTCTCGAGGGGTCTACGGAAGTAGGACTTGGTTCTAGGGAAACTTCTCGGGATGTTGACTGTGATTTACGGGACTTAATTTTTCTTTCAACAGAAGAGGGACGAGCGCCCACATAGACAGGGATTTTGGTTTGGCCTTGAGTCTGGAATGCAGGATGTGTATGGGATAAGGACTTAGGATGTTCAGATGCCATCGAAGATGGCTGGGAATGTGTAGAGCTGTTTATATCCGTTTTGTAATTGCATGCGAAAGGAGAAAAAAACAATTATTTAATAATCGCCCTTAAGTTTGTGTTTTTTGTGAGTTAGTTCAAACCAAACCGTGTACTTTGAAGCTATGTTTAGTTATCCTGACTACTGTTGTAGCAACATGCTATACAAATTTCCCGTCGAATCTGGCTGTAAAACATTCTGTTCTGTTCAAATTATGATACACCCACCACCATAATAGCTGCGTACAAGACAACATTTCTTTCTTAATACAATGGCGCCCAGCAGTGTTCCCATTTCAACAAACTACTGGTGACTCTCAAGATGCTTCCCTGTGAAACCTGCCTACTCTCCCTGAAGCGCAGACGTGCTTTTTCAACATTCGTATATAAACCTTGCGACCAAAATTTGCTGAAGTTTATATCTTTATAATTAAGACTATTGCCGGTAATATTACTCATTGACAAGTCTTACCAGATAGCACTGCTATTGTTTACTAGAACGTTGATTAATAATTGTGCTTCTAGAAATAATTTATGAAATGCAAGTTTAGTTTAATCTAGGCTTTGAGATTTTCTTTACTGAGCAAATTTTGGCCGCATCACCCCAAGACAAACACACGCGATGCACAATGCACGTCTCACTCTACCTCACTAGCGCCGGCACCGCAGACAGTGTCGGTATGCTCGAGGTGCGGTACATCCCACCGGCCGCGTACCTGTCCGTGCGCAGTGCCGTTTAGATACAAGTTCTCGTGTCATATTACCAAATTTGCTTTACATAATTTAATCATGGTATTTTTTTAAGGTGACGTAAATAGCTTACAAAAAAATCATATCTTCCATATTACTTTATAAATTGAAAATTGACAATTATCATTTCCCAAAGAAAATATCCAATTAGGCCCAACAATTTACTTATAGTGTGTCAGGGAAATGAATGTACAAACTATTAGGTCGTGTTCTAGAAGTCAAGTTGTTGAAACTTTTCTTACGAAAGTATTTGAAAAAAAATTGAAGTAAGAAAAGTTTCAACAACTTGACTTCTAGAACACGACCTAATAGTTTGTACATTCATTTCGCTTACGCACTATAATATCAAAAATAGTAATTTTTAAAACAAAATTACACATCGTGAGCTACTTTAGCTAGAAAAATATTACTAATTAAAACTACAAAACCCTTAATAAATTCAACTATTTACCCCGATCTACGTCAACTTTTATTATGAAATGTATTAGTCTCGATACAAAACATACCTTCCGCTGGCGGGCGTCAAGAAGCCAGTGGGCGTGCGCGGTCTAGACCCGCCGTTGGGCGTTGCGGTACCGTACTTCGTTGCGTTGGCCGCCGCACGCGCTTGCGATGTCTTCGTGTTTGTCACCTTGCGCATCGGTATGCGGGACGGTGTTCCTACGTCATCTGTATTATTGTAAGTTAGTTTAGTAGTCTGAATTAATGAATACATGACGAATTTTGGACGATCTGACATGAAATATTATTAAGTTACATGGAATATTATCCATTATCCAGTGTTATTGTTGAGGTTTGTTATTTATTTAAGAGTGATTAAGTCAATAAATGTACCTGTACTATCTAGTGACAGGTTTGATCCATGTCTTGAAGGTGGTTTCGATCCTGTTCGGGATCCTGGCCGTGATCCTCCAGGTGTCAGCGTTGATCTAATAAAATACAGTTATTAAATTAGGTGTGTTAGTTATGATCTCCGAAATATTAATCGAAGTTAAATAATACATTAAAGAAACGAGATATCACATGGTTATCTCGATAAAATAGTTGATATTATTGTTTACCTTGGCGCGCTGGGTTTCCTATATCTTGCACCGAGTCCGCTAGCGGCCTCGTTGTCGCTCAAGGAATCAGGTGTGCCTGCGCTGAGCGAGGATCTTGACGCGCGGCCCGCTGCGGCTCCAGCCGACATCGGCACTGAACGAGCAGTTCGCTCTCTCACCTACACGTAGAAGAACATGTTAGAGATCGAACATGGTAAATATTTTGCTCAAACGGAAATACATTCTAATGATAAGTACTGATAATTATTCATTCGTTTCCGGCACAGTACCTGCCTAGTAAAACATGCTCAACTATAAAATGGACTTGACAAATGATTCTTTCAATCTACGACATCAACATAAAAACGAACACAATGGACAAAACAAAAAATAAACGGCTGCAATAACTTAATGATAAGTCTTCAAGGTGCAACGCGACACTTCACTTTAGGCATTACCCAATGGTATCCGGGAGATGGCTGGTATCCATGGTGATGTGTGTAATGATGCGCGCCCGGCGTCGTCGACCCCTGCGATCTTGAGTGGCCGTAAATGAAGGCCTGTTTCGTGCCGTGCGTCGAGCCCACGTGCAGCGGATACGAGCACGGTAGCTCCTCGCGCTGCCTCAAAGCCTCAAATATGGGCCTCAGTTGCTCCATAAACTCCTCAGCTAAACGCACCAATACAAACCAGGACACATTAAGGAGGGAAGGGAACGTAACCGTCAAATAAACCATTTTTGTCTTCATAGTGCCAATCTTATCCGTATCGATTTTGTTTTCAATGTTTTTGACGAGACGAGGTTACGATTAGTCCACACGCTTAGTAACACTCAACGGACGCGCGAAATTTTGAGGAGGAGGTGTGATGGGATCGAGCAGGGAAGATGAAACGAAATACATTACCAAAAAAATCCATTGCGCAGACGTGCCACCTCTCCAATGCAGTGGTTCCAATGAAGTACTAACAAACAACACCAAACACTACACGAGCCTGTGCTTCAATGCATAGCGAACACTAATGCAAACGACAAACTCTACGAGCTCAACACATGCGGCACTTTCGACGCACCTTGCAAATGGATACGGCAATCCATGTGCAAGTTGCAACATTGAAAGCGAAAAAGAAAAGTCCCAAACCGATTGCTCCCTCCAACAACTACGGTGCGCTAATGTGGTATGTGTGCGAGATTACAACTAAATTCTAAACTATAACCTGTAGAAAGGGACATTCATATCGTAAATTCATTAAGTATAATAAATATTGTAGCATTTTGAGCTACTTACCCCAGTGATAGGTCCGATGGATGGAGGAGTGTTTGTGTTTGAGCGGGGCGTACGCGGTCTGAACGCTGCCATACTCTGAGACACTCCATCAGCCAGAATGAACTGTTCCCTCAGTTCGATGTTGGTGCGTCCCTTGGCTGCATGCGGGCGGCGTCCGGTGCGGGGAAAAACGGGATAGGAACGGGCAAGGTGAAAGAAACCGTTCGGTAATTGGGGAGTCAGAAATAAACACCAAAGTGTGACGGGACAGCGTGCGTGGTAGTGAGGGAAAAGAAAAAAACAACAAACAAAATCAGAACAATATCAAACATAAACAAAACGCAAAATGTCAAAAATCAAAATCAAGGAATTTTGTGTGCGGTTAGGAATAGGAATTAAAATACAATTAGTTTATTCTCCACCAAAGACTTATGCACGTATAAACCAAGGGCAAGAAATTATGAAGTTTATATTTATTTATTAAACTTATTCTCTTATATTAATTCTCATTTTATTCAGTTTGAGGTGCAATTAGAATAATAAATGAATGATCATAAATATTTACAAATATGTATAATCTTGCACTTGTTTTACACAAAAATTAGTAACTACTAAATAAAAATATTTTAATAAATGCTATAAATGTTAAATGCAAATAAAAGTCTAATAATGTAGTCATGCCTTAAAGCTGTTTATTTCTAACTTATAAATTGAGATTTGTAAAACTTACGAAAGGTATACGAGCGTTTGTATTATTATAAACAATCACAATTTACAAAAGCATCAATGAGCATTTTACATTTAAAACATCTATTTAATTTGTAAAAAAATATAGCTACGTCATACTTATACTGGCAAAAGAAATTTGGAAAGCCACACCAATAAATCTCTTCCTGCAATGGAACCTGATTTCTCAAGAATTGAATTTAAGATTGGCGAGTGAAATATTTAAGCGACTTCAAATAATAAAAAGCGTAGTGCATTACTTCAAAACATTTGCGTGTATAAATTGAGTTTACTATAATGATTAATGCAGAAAGCAAGATGGCTAGCTTGCAGTTTTGGAATCACGTAAACTTTTTATGTTTACAGTTTGTTTTTAAAATGAGGTCGCTTAAAATATTTACAAGGAACGGGTTCCAAGCAGAAAGCATTTCTTACCAAGCGGGCAACAAGCTTCATGCTGCTCCGGTCTTTCCGGATCAGGCAACGGTAGCACTAATGATACTACTCATGTAAGGGATTTAGGATTTAAACGTAATAAAATGAATAACAAACGTAAATGGAAACAAGGACGGAGGGGTTGGGTAAAGCGAATACGAATTAGTAAATTAGTAGCAACATCAAATCGTGGACTCGCTTACTTTATTAGCTATGTGGTGTTGCTGGTATCTAGCGTTTGTTGGTATGCTTCACAAAATGATTGTGGTTTGGAAGTGATTTATCTAATTGTGTAATTTATTTGATTGTGATAACCTACTGAGTAGCAAATTTACATTACATTGTCTATATTAGCAAATTTATTTTTCCCGAATAGATTTAGTTTAATTGTGCTGGCGTTTTTGGGATGGAATTATATTTTATTAAATAAATAATAATTAAAACAGTACTATAATAAAATATTAAACCGGAACTTGGTTTTTTGTTTACCGTGCCTCTTTACGTAAAGAACGTTAATATAGTATGTTACTATAATAACGCGTTATACTATAATAACGCGTTACTTTCTCAACTGGCAACACCGTCTCTACTGCGCATGTCAAAATTGTCAAACGCGTCGCGTCGGGAAAACAATGGATCCGTGTGATATTTTCTGATTTTTACCGAAATTCGATACATTTTCAAGTGAATGGTGTTTGGAAAACATACAAAATGACCGGGACAATAATTGAGAACCTGAGTGGGCGAAAACTCGCCGTGCTAATGGCCTTTTTAATGGTATGCCAGATAACGTGTTTTCTGATCGGCGGTCTTGTGGCCCCGATGCCCGCAAACGCTCAAAATATCCTCGGAACTGTATGCAAGGACACTTCTACGATGAAAAACGACACGAGCAAATGGTTCTACAACCGCGGCAAAGGCAAATGCCAGACTATCGATCTATCTAACATGCATCAGGACTTGTCGGAGACCGACATAGTTTTCGCGTTCCAAATGCCGGTGCCGCGCGAAAATAAGGTGTTGGATTACTCAAGATGGCAGCAGAACCTCATCGGAGTGCTGCAGGTTGATATACGGTATCATTCTCAGATGGAAATCCAACCACGAAGCATAATCACTGTAGACGCGCGTTTGGCGTATCGAAACAAAGGCGATCCGGACGACGCTTGGAAATTATACACTCAGTCCGTCGAAAAGCGCAACCTAGACTGCGATATCGACAACAAAGCTGAAGAATACTTGTACAACTGCTCTGCTATTCCATTATTTGAACTGGGTTCTTTGTACCATGACTACTATCTCCTTAATGTTAGGCTGCCTGTTGATACTCCTGAAATGAACGCTTACATAGGCCATGTTCAGGACATGTGGTTGACAGTTATCAACCAAAACGGGGGATTCACAAAAGTCTGGGTGTCACTGAAAACTGTTTTCTTTCCATGTATAATTGCCATACTTTGTTGGTTCTGGAGAAGAATTCACATGTTGCAGCGTAAACCGGTTCTTTTGGAGAAAATGCTGCTATCATTGGGAATATCTCTTTGTGTTTTGAACATGCCTTTAGAGTATTTGACTTTACAATTTGATTTACCATTTATGCTGCTTTTAGGAGATATCAGGCAGGGAGTTTTCTATGCAATGCTGTTTTCATTTTGGTTAGTTTTTGCCGGAGAGCACATGTTGATACAAGATGCATCAGCTCTCAGCTCTTTGAAGCAATACTGGCGTCATCTGAGTGCTGTCGCTATGGGCTGTGTCTCTCTATTTATTTTTGATATGTGTGAAAGAGGAGTCCAACTCAGAAACCCATTTTATTCTATCTGGGTAACAGATTTGGGTACAAATCTGGCTTTGACCTTTATAATATTGGCTGGCATTTCCACTGGGATATATTTTCTGTTTCTCTGCTACATGATCTGGCAAGTTTTTATCAACATTGGCCAGAAACGTCAGTCTCTACCGACTATGAGCTCTGTAAGGCGTTTGCACTATGAAGGAATCATCTACCGTTTTAAATTCTTAATGTTGGCAACCCTTCTTTGCGCTGCGTTGACTGTCATTGGATTTATTCTCGGCCAAGTGGCTGAAGGGCAATGGAAGTGGGATGAGAACATTGAACTGGAGTATACTTCAGCATTCTTCACTGGTGTGTATGGAATGTGGAACATCTACATCTTTGCGTTGTTGGTTTTGTATGCTCCGAGTCACAAGCAATGGGCTGTTGCTGAGAACACATCAGACACTCAAAACTTGAGTGAAGAGATTGAGTTTAGTCCGTTACCAAGTGAAAGATCAACCAGTGAGATCTCGTCTCTCACTTCCTTTATTAGGAAGACGACCATTGATTAGGTTCTATGTTTCATCACCAAAATTAAGCATGTGAAGTATCATTTCTTTAACAGGCAGCTTAATGTTAAGGCAGTTGATATAAAATAGTGTATCTAACAGTATTATCAGAACAAATTTTGTAATGTTTGTCAAGGAAAGTGTATCCCATATTAAGAATACTTTAATCTTTGTGTAGAAAGACTTGTGTGTTGAGCAATAGTTTAGTTGTAAGAAATGTTTAGCGTCCAGTCATATTTCAAATAGTTAAGTTTTTACAAAATAATGTATCTTAGACATTTTATACTCAAAATCTGATTGAAATGTTTGTCTGAGAATCATTCATCAATTATAATATGAGTCAGCTCCAATTTTAGAAAAGCTGTGGTCGGATAAACACCTGCATAACTTATGTCTGACTCATTCTACATGAATAAAAAACTAGTTTAGTGTTAGCAGTTAGTTTATCTTTTTTCAGATCTCCTGTGCTTCCAAATTAAACTTTTAGGTAGTTGCCAAAAGCAAAACTGGCCATTCAAGGTTAATTTAAGTTGAATGTTTCTTTGTAAGATCGTAATTTTATTTAAATTATAAGATTAAGATTCATTTTGCCATTAATTACTTTAGATTGTTTCCTGTGATAATTTTTAAAAATGATTTTGCATTTACGAATATGAGAATTAAGCTTATTAAACTTCTTTATATTTACCAGCACAACTTTTTAATAAACATGTCTGTTTATGTATCTTTTCCAAGTAACGCATTTGTATTTTTTATAACTGTAGATTTAGAATTGTACGCGTATTAGAGATTAATAATAAAAAGTTCTTTCTGAAATTGTTATTGTTGTTATTTATCACATAATTATTTGCATTATTTGGCCAATATTTTCGGTGAAAATATTGTCATTTTCTTAGTTAAAGTTAATATGAAGTCACAAATTAATATTTCCCTGGTTAAAGGGTTAAACACATTATTTTACCCGTTACGTTTTTGATTGACACTCTGAATATAATACTTATTCTAATAAAATAAATAGTTCACATAAAAATATCAAGCACAGTATTTTTTCACACAAGAAACTTAATCTGTTTAGATTCAAGACACAACTTTAGCTTGATATTTTTATAGAAATTGCAAAAGGGAATTTTCTAAACAAGATTTTGAATAAAGCAAAAATTCCATAATGCAATTTCAATGAATAAAATGATTAGAAATTATTCCAAAGATATCTGTAAACATATACTCCCCAAACATTAATTCAGTTCTATTAAATGTAATGTAGGAATTAATTTAAATGTAATTTCCAATAAAAATAATGTTAAACAATTTGCTGAAGAAGAAATAGATAAACATGGAATAAGTCAGTGTAACAAAATATTGTTACTCTCATCTTCAACATGTAAAGTTAAAAGTTCTTCAGTATTTTGTATGGTGAAATCTTCCCAAAAGACAAGGTTTGCTTTTGCGCGCCAAAAATTAAAATGGTCTTATGCATGACATGACTTTGCATGCACTTTTTACAATGAAAGTGATTTTGATTCAAGAAGTATTTTAATGCCTTTTAGGCTCTGGGATCATGCCTTTATGAGACAATCTTCAAGAAGTTTGATATGCAAGTAAGGCTTAGCGAAACTTCATGCCAGTGTTACCAATTTACTGGTCATAACTAAAAGTGGTAGATTTTGGTAGTGTTGTAAAAAAACAATGCACAACTTTGTGTAATTGTTTTTTGAGCCCACCACAACATTAAACCCAGTAACACAACCATGTCAGAGGCCTACTAGTGATAGTAGGCGGTTGAAAAACTCTGACACCAGGGTTCATCGGGTCGATGGATGACTCGGTGTCCCACACGAAAAGAAGAAGAACATTAAAGTGGTAGTTCTTTGCCAGTGTGGCCATTAAATTAGTCCAAATCTTTAAGTAGTAGTTTTTACAACACGATATGATGGAATTTCAAAAACTTCGGGAAGATTTCTCTATTAGCCTGCTTACCCCCGAGTATGAGTAATGATAGTACGTACCTCGGCACGGGTCGTTCTTAACGAGGAACTCATCGAGCGCGACCCACCCTCCGCCCACGCGCACCATCACGGTGGAGCGGAGGATACGCACCAGCCGGAGCTTTTGGGAGTCTCCAAACTGTATGGACGTAAAAATTATGCATAAAGTAAAAAAAAAACGTATATTCATTAAAGTGTTGGAATGGTTAGCAAAAAATTGGTGATGGAAAGCAATTAAGTAACCTATTAGAAATTGATATACAAGTACAGATCGTTTGCTTTCAAACGGTAACAACAGCATTTGATACTTGACATTAATGTGTTCTGTGTTACTGTGTTTAAATTTCTTTTATACACGACTTTCTGTGTTCTGAATATACAAAAAAATAAATCAGATAGAAGGGTACAATACGCACATACAAATATTTTATAATACAGATACAAACCACAATGTACACTTATATTATACATACATACATAAATCACGCCTATATCCCTTACGGGGTAGGCAGAGCGTTAACGGCCGTAAAACGGATATTAACACCACGTCTGACAAAAGCTTGAGGGTCAATCAGATAACTGTGTATGACTTATATTATAATGAGGAAAGATTTCATTGTTTGTTTGTTTGAATTGATTAGGCTCCGTTACTACTGAACCGATTTAAAAAAATCTTTTACCATAGCATTCTACATGAACACAGAATATTATACTATTTAAACTTAAGTGAGACATAACTTAGTAATTTACGTAAACACGGATCGAACTCACTTTGAGCTCGATCCGTGTTTACATAAATTACTGAACATAGGCTTTAATAAAATGTCTTATTCCCGCGGGAAAAAAAGTTACCAGCGGCTGAAACCGCTGTGAGCTCGATCCGTGTTAACTTAAATTACTGAACATAGGCTTTAATAAAATGTCTTATTCTCGCTGGAAATCGGTTAGCAGCTGGTAGGCTGCTAGTACAGTATAATTAATAGTACTAGCGTACAGTATGGTCACTCCCTGCCTCCCCCTACAAGCGCCGCCCACCCGCGCTCGGAGGACGCTCAGACACCGGCTAGCTAGGATGCGTGAACGAAGGTCATTTCATACTGCCGCACATTGCATTCCCGATTCGCAAACGCAAAATGGCGGCAACCCTGACATGTTGTCTCACACACACAAGCATGGTCCGCGTTCACCTACGCGAGCTTAGACTGTATGCGTAGCAACGCGTTTCTTTCATACATTTGAGCGTCAGTGTCCGAGGTGTGCTGCTAGTCCATTATAAATCTATTATAAAAACGTGATTGTACGTACCCGGTATTTGCCCTCGCCAACCTGGAAGACCCTGAACTTCTGCCGGCAGGTGCACAGCATCACGAGCCGCTTCACCTCGTCGTGGATCTTGTCGGCGTCGTTGGGAGGACCGCGGCGCTCCACCTGCCATCACCAACGTATATGTCACACACATACACATATCACGAGGCAGGATGCAATACACACGTTTGGCGAATGTTTGAGGACAGTTTCAAATCATGTATCATGTTAAGAGGTCGTCAGCCTGTCACATCAAATGGTAAAACACATAAAACCCTAGAGTCTGTTAATATCTTACGACACACACGAAGAAATGGGGTAATGCTATTCTAAGCCCGCATCACACGGCAAAGATAATAATAGCGTTGGACGCCTTTCGGCCAGATAGACCGATGACTTTAAAGAGGGCGCCTGTGTCCGATATTATCAAACTACAGGCTACAAATTTTACAGGTGAAATTCGATGTGCATTGCGTAGTTGGTTAGCCATTATGATACCGGGAATATCAACCGGCTACGCAATATACTACGAATTTCACCAGTAGACTTGTAGCCTGTAGTTTCATAACATAGGCCACTGGTAGCGACTGGATAGCGTAAGCGGGAGATCGTGCCTTATGGCGTACCCTGGGGGAGGCCTACGTCCAGCAATGGACTGCTATAAACTGACATGATAATGATCAGTAAATTCCCGCAACACATTGAACTGCACTCGCTAACCCGCTTGGCAAGTGAGGTGAGCATGGCATACAACCCCCTAGGTAAAACCTGTGTCCAGCAGATGACTTTCTAAATACATATTTATAAAGATTCACTAGCTCTGATTATGATACTTACACTCACCGCCTGATCGGAATCCAAAGATGCAAAAATGGTAAAAAAACAGTTTATTATTACTAAAACTTATGATGAGTAGGTACTCATATTTTTTTCAAAAGTGTATTGCTAATTTACAATTAAGTAAAGGTTACTACTATAAAATATTAGCAGTTAACACAGTAGGTAGGTACCTATATTTCTCAGATTAAAGTAGCTTTTCGAAACGCAAAATTTCGTTATATGGTCTAGATTTCCTTAAAACAATTTCTGGTAATTCACCCTAAGAGTATTTTGATCAAAACTACTTTTTATGATGTACCCCAAGATCAATTAAGGTAATTTTCCCCAGCATCATTATTCGTAGTTTCCAAAGGGTGCTTTTAGTAGTTTACTCAAAAGAGCATTTTAGTAGTATTGGGGAAGTTTTAAGATATATTTTTATAAGTACACTGAATAAAAAACTCACAACACCGCCATTGTAACAATTTTGTATTATCTTGATAGAAAACCAGCTCGGGCACTCAGTCAACAAATTCAAGCCAAGTTTTTCAAAAAGTGTTTTTCACTTGCGTATAATTAACGTGAGTGTGACGGCCAATGTGGCGCAGTGGTAGTGCGACTGCCTGCGACGCAAGGGTTACAGTTCGATTCTCGGTGGGTCACTCACAAAGGTGCTTTTTTATCACTTTGTGAATTTGTTCCCAGTCTGGTAAGGACATTGCAGGCTGAACCACCTGATTGTCCGAAAAGAAAGATGGTTCCGTGCTTCGGAGGGCACGTTAAGCCGTCGGTCCTGGTTGCTGTCTATGATGACTTAGACGGTGGTCTTTACTCAACTATGTCAGAGGCCTACTAGTTGTAGGCGTTTTGAAAAACCAGGGTTCTTGACTCGGTGTTCACGACGAAAAGCAGAAGAAGAAGCGTAACAATTTTCACAATAGTGTCCATTTTGAATTCCAGATGGCATTGACGGTAAACAAGCGCGTCGTACACAGACCTCGGGCCCTCTAGGGGAGCTATTCGACCACGGCCTGGATTCCTACTCAGTGTTCTTCATCCCTGGTTGACTCGGTGCCCCACACGAAGAAGAAGAAGAAGATTAACGTAAGTTCTCTGGTAGAAATAGCTACCTAGCTATAAGGTTAAGGTTGTCTGGTAGAAATAGCTACCTAGCTATAAGGCCGCCTATATTGTACTCTTTCTTTTCTATCTGTATGCCCATTTCTTGTTTTTGTGCAATAAAGTATATTTATGTTTATGTTGTCTGGCATGGCACTCACCCAGTCAGGTCTTAGCGCGGCGATGAACTCCTCCCAGTCGATGAGGCCGGAGCCGTTCCTATCGAACAGGTCGGCCACCGCGCCCATCTCCAAGCGGGACGTGTCGAACTCTGTACGGAGAAACACATTTCATAAAACAAACTTATCACAATAAAACATTTACGCCACATCTGACATAAATTTGAGGGACATTCGGAAAATTGTGTATCGCCATAGTGACAGGTTGTAAGCCCATCGCCTTCAATTTCAATACACACCCTCAAGTCCCTTAGTCGCCTCTTACGACACCAATGGGTAAGAAATGGGGTGATGCTATTCTAATCCGGCATCACACGGCATTTTTAAACGTATTTAAGCTGTGTTTATTTTGGATTTTACTATTTCTACGTTTCGTTATTGGTCATCCGTGACCACGTAGGAATTGTAAAATCCAAAATAAATAACTTAAATCATTTTACAATTGTTTTATTGTGATGAGTAATAGTTGTGCAAATTCAAGTAAAAAACTTATTTAGCTATTAGTGTGGCGCAGTGTAGCTCGCTTTGTTCGTATCGAATATGTGTATTAATAATGTGGTTCGCTTCGCTTGCAATACATGTAGTGTTTGTGTGGTGCTGTGCTTTGCTCGCAGTATGTGTAGTATTAGTGTGGCGTAGTATGACTCGCTTGGCTCGCAGTACTTATGTGTAATAGTGTGGCGCAGTGTGGCTCGCTTCGCTAGTAAATACGCGCAATACGTGTGGCACTCGTAGTACAGTGTAGCGACTATCTTGAATTTTTTAACATCGTATATCGAGCTAGCTTTGCTCGTAATGCATATTGTGTATTTGAGTTGAAGTGGGGCAGTTTAACGCTCCTTTTGATCAACAGTACTTAGTCTAAGATGTGTTGTTATCCCCCATGATCTGTAACTGTATACGCCGCTATAAACGAAGCGCAATACTCACTTGTGTTGATGATGCCGTCGATGAACTCGTTCCTGGGAATGAGGCCGTTGTTGTCCTTGTCCATCTTGCGGAACAGGTCCGTCAGGCGGGACTTCTTGTGGTTCATGAACTTGAGGAACCGCTTCCTCCAGTCGTCCCAGCTGAAGTTGGACACGCGCTGGAGCTCCTTGAGATGCGCCAGGCGCTCGTGGAGGCGCCGCTGCCTCTCCCAGGCGAGCAGCCACACGTTGCGCCACTTGTCCCACAGGGTCTTCACGCGCGGCGACCGGAATTCAGGCTCGGCGCCTTTGCTGCTGGTGGGATATTGGGTTAGAGGATTGTGGGTTGAGATTCTGACCGCCGAAAGAATGCATTTAAAGAGCTTCATAGTAATTAAGTTTATCCTGTTAAACTATATTATTGTAATTAAATAAAATATTGATAATATAATTCATGAATAAATAAACTAAATTAATAATCTGAGCAGTTTTCATAATATAATTAAAGCGTATAAAACATATTATTATGTTTTATGCATAGTAATTAGGTTTATCCTGTTTAACTATATTATTTTAATTAAGTATTAATAATATCATTCATGAATAAGTTAATAATCTAAGCAGTTTTCATAATAGAATTATAATAACACGCATTCTTTTGGCGATCTAATAAATCTTACACCAGTAACACAAAAGGTACCTACGTACAGGATTCGAACCGGTTGTATATTATGTTTTTTATGTTTCCGATAAATATCTAAGCGTTAAATATTTAACACTAAGCATATTTATCTTTTTTTTTGTACAAGCACCTAATATTGTTCAAAATATTATAATATTACGTAAACAGAAATGGAATCTACCAATAATCTATAAATGTGATCAAAATACTTTTATGCTTATAAAAATAATTTATAAATTTATAAGAAGTATAGACGCGCTATAGGTACTCACAAAAAATATTCTATCAATCTACTGATAAATTACAGAAATACTACATAATATTATCAACAATTTTTACAATACAGTAGAAATCACAAAATACTTGAAACCACATTCAAAAACACACGCAAGAAATATTCACACAGCGTCAAACGTTCGGACGAATGCTCAAAGCTTTGCCCCTCATGATTTAAGCTAGGAATTCGAACTTATGTTTGAAATTAATGGTTTTATGACAATGTTTTCCCTCCAGATGTTACGACCGTATTTTTCATGTATAAAATGTGACAGAGTTGTGGCGGTTTACAAATTTTCAGATAAATATTGGATAAAATTAATTTGAATCTTTTGATTTAAGATTTTCATATTCTATTAATTATAAAAAAATAACACTCTGACAACATCATGTCTTGAGTGACTTGCAAGTGTATTTAATTTCTACCAATTATGAAAAAGAAACATACTGGCAACATTTGAATTTTAGAAGTAAATTTATCTAGCCACAAATCGTCTCAAGATATATTCCTCAGCAGATACAGCAAGCCTTACCTTCCTTTAGGCGGGAACCGTGGCCCGTAGTGTGGCAGCATTCGGTCAGGCGTCTCGCGGCCGGGACTCACGCGACTGCATAAACGCATCGGTATAGACACACGCATTACACTCAACACCACAGCCCGGTAGGATGTTAGTTTTACACATGGCAACATTCATGTTCGGTTAGTAATATTGCACGTTTGATACAAAACATAACAGCCCGGTAGGATATTCGTTTTAAATATGGCAACATTCATGTTAGGTTGCTACACAAAACAGTCCAGTAGGATGTCAGTTTTAGGTGTAGCAACATTAAATATCACATCCCGGGTTAGTAGGAAGTTTGTTTCAGGCGAAGCAACTTTACTTTTATTTATAATCCATACCGAATTGGTAGATGAAAGTTTATGGCAACACTTTGGTTAGGTTGGTAATACTGTTATTAGTTTGATGAGGGTAAAATTATGCTTTTTGTGTGTAAAATAGATGTAGAATGTAAGTGCAAGAAAAAGGTTAATGTGATTTAATTCGAGCAATTTTATAGGATTTATTTTTGCGTTTGTGTTTTTACCAAAACCATGCTGACAGCCGGACACCACACTTTTTCAGAAGTTATCAGTCTTACATAATTACTCTATTATTTAATATATGATTGAACTATGGAGCTTTATAGCATAATATTATAAATAATTCTTATTCTACAATAAATATAAGATAATTTCTATTTACCTATGATAATAAAATCCAAAACGATTGCTATGAAAGCCAGAAAATGGAAGAATATAAGATGAAATGGTTTATATGATATGTATAAAAAATAACTACCTACATATTAATTATTCATAGAAAACTATTTAAGATTCATGCTATCGATCGTAAATGATTTTGAAACACAAAATCAAAATGTTTACAACGATCATGCTTTTCATAATTCATGCTACAAATCTTACTACAAGCGCTAAAAGCGTACACAGCTCTGCTTAAACTAAAGTAAGGCCATGCCAATAAGCCCGATTTGACAGTTGTCATTTTCATGCTAGAAAAGATGCCATTGCATGTATCTTGACAGTTGTAAAATCGGGTTCAGCGTTGCTTAACCTTTACAGCAATAATGGACGCTGAGATATTTGTTCAAAGGCCAATATAAGTTGAGCTGCTTCAAAAATAACTAAATAACACAAAGACGTCTAACCTTCCTCTCCTATATCGTGTGTGGATCCGGGATCTGTGCGAAGCGTGTCGGACGAGACGGAAGCACATTTATACACAAGTTAGAGCGAGACAAAGCTATGTCACTTAGTACACAGTTAGAGGAAGATATTGTATAAAAGGCAGTAGGTATATTTACCTAATGTAAATTAGATAAACTAGCACAAATTAACATTTTGTGACGTTTATTAAAACAGTATTACTAATGAAGAATAACTAGTAATTGTTTATGTCTGTTGTTAATCACCCCATATAAGGGTAAACTTGTGCCGGTTTTTCGAAAAAAATGGTTTATATTCAAATTTTGATTCCTACGGGTGATCCTGGTCACGGCAACAAAATATAACGTACAAAAAATATTTGGAAAAATTAAGGCACAAGATCTTCCTCTAATACAAAACACAGTTAAAACGGTGAAAGCAAAATGGAGGTTAAGATCACCATGGAGGTTATGAAGGTAAGTTTGAAATTAACGGTTAAAAATAAGTAATAGTTTAGACAATGCTCTTGAAAACGAAATTAAGGTAAATTTAAAAAGACTTGAAACAAAATTTGATCTTAGAAAAAAGAAAGCAAAAAAATTTAAAATTAAGCGAAAATATTGAAAACTAAACCAAATTTAATTTACAATGACAACACTGAACAAAACTCAAATAACAATAACAGCAAATAAATAAAATAAAACGAACCTGTATCGCCTAGTTCCGTAATAATCAGGTGAAACCGATCTCTCCCTGTTAAGATCATGCTGGGATCCGCGACTGCATTTTTTCAGTTGGCAACATTTCATTGTAGAGATGGCAACATTGAACACACCATGCAATGACGAGTGATGACGTGCGTGAAGGAACGAAAAAGACAAAACATACAATGAGAAACGGAACAAAAAGAAATGGATGATTTACGAAACAAAAATAGGTTTGATCCAATATTATCAGACGTATTGTTTGACTTCATAAAAAAACATAAAATAGGGATGAAAATAACTCTATACTTTTGTTATTTTACCATTTAAAATGATGATTACAAAATATATAATTTCTGATAATATCAAATAAAAACTTCTACTTCACAACAAATAAAACAACATGAATTTAAACTAACGGTTATTTTAACGTAACGTAAATGACCTTGTAGGAAAGTTTTGTTTACGTTACGTTACATTCAGGGACCAACTTATATCTGGTGATACTTAAAAACTGTATGACAAACAAGTACAAGTTGATCCCGTTCTAGGTAACAAGGGTAAGGACACATTTATATACGTACCCAGGAGTACCCTTGGTGACGTTCTTGGCTGAGACCTTGCGTGGAGTGGACTCTCGACCGATGCTTACGCTCTTCACCTAAGAATAAAAAAAAAATCAGTCATCAAGTTGTAAAAAAAGTGGCGGAAATACTTTTTAATAAATTTTAGAAAACTTGCAAAATTTTCAACTGCGGGCAGGATTTGAACCTGCTACGTTCACCATCACTAGAAGCGACGTCTTCCATTTGGGCGACCTCGGTCACTGCCCGCGAATTTTGCAAATGTGATACCAAATTGCATTTGTTTGAATGATGCATGAATTGAAATACCAAAATTCTATTGGGTTAGTTTTGCAACTACTACCCGGCTACTTATTCATTACAGATTGAATGTAGTCTAAGCGATAAAAACCCGCGATAAATTGAAAACTATATTTTTAAAACACTTCCCGTGTTAGGCATACAATTTTAGTTAACATGCATAATTTTCTATTGCGGGCAGGATTTGAACCTGCGACTTTCTTCATCATTAATGGCGATGTCTCTTCCATCACACAATTTACTTAAATTAAAAAACTGCCCTCATGGTACAGAACAACTTTCTTA
Organism: Tuta absoluta; assembly: GCA_027580185.1. Lineage (NCBI taxonomy): Eukaryota > Metazoa > Arthropoda > Insecta > Lepidoptera > Gelechiidae > Tuta > Tuta absoluta. Next base: position 1,903,499 of record JAQAHW010000035.1, on the reverse strand, counting down.
AGAATACACGGATTATAAGACAATAAAGGTTTATTCTTTCAGTACGTTAACTAAGCAAGAAATGTGACCTGATTTTTTGTCGCGCTTTTGCTGATAGTTCCAAAGTAAAAGTTGATAATTTAGACAACATACAAAATGACAAAGTTGCAATTTTTTTTTTTTTATGAAGGATGGGTTTGCTCTTGACTCTAGTCTAGGTCATAGGACAGAGACAGAGTCTAAGATGGAGCGAGCTCACCCAGAAGCCTGTTCACTCTTACTTTGAAGAGATTAGGGTTGTATGCGTTTGGAAACAGACGCAGGTAGTGAGTTCCATTCTTTAGCAGTGCGCATTATAAATGATGACTGGAAGCGCTTAGTCCGAATCGGTGGAATGGCTACCAGGTACGGATGGTATCCGGCGGTAACTTGTCAAATTCACTTACCTGGTAGGCCTTGCAGACGCGGTCCACTTCGGTCTGTCTCTTCTGCGTGTTCTCCATCAATTCCTTGTGGTCTTCAATCAGTCCTTCCAGCAGCTCGATGGATTCTGGCAGAGGCTCGGCTTCCAGTGCTGTCAAATTAAGTGTTATTTAAATCTTTGCACTCTCAAACAAACGTATATCACACCTGTATTCCTTGCGGGGTAGGCAGAGCTTAAACGGGAGTAAAAAACTAACATTTGCGCCACGTATGGCAAATATTTGAGGGTCATTCGGAAACTTGTGTATCACCATAGTGACAGGTTGTCAGCCCATCGCCCAAAATTGCAATACACACCCTCAAGTCCCCTTGTCGCCTCTTACGACTCCCACGGGAAAGAAATGAGGTGATGCTATTCTATCCGCCGGCATCACACGGTATGGTAAGTGGAAAGAAAGTGCCCCAAAACCCCTTGAACTTATAAAAATTGTAAAAACTTACAAAGCAAGGTGTGTTCCCTTCCAGTGAGCCATTGCAGCAGCTCTTCCAGAACAGAATCCAGGTCCTTGAGGCTCTGCATGTGAGCCTCCAGCTTGGTGCCGCGCTGCATCGCCCATTGCCACACCTGGAAATATATACAACGTTATTTATTTATTTATTTATTTAAACATAGTATACATAAACATACAAACCAGTCAAATGCCTTCGATAAACCTCATAAAGGTTATAACCTATCTTACACATACAATCACGCTTTTAATCACTTGTGGAGAAGACAGAGCGAATACTGGGACAATGTTATAACGAAGAAACACCGGCGCCTGTAAATGTCAGTGAAAGAAAATTTGCTTAGTGTGTAAATTAAATAAATAAATATCCTGGACATTTCACACACCGCCATCTAGCCCCAAACATAGCATAGTTTGTACTATGGGAACTAAATTGCTAATATTACTACTTATACATACATATATCACGCCTATAATCCCTTGCGGGGTAGGCAGAGCGTAAATGGCCGCAAAAACGGACATACCTGAACCGTCTTTTTGTAGTTGAGTAGTAAAACAATCAGATACGAGTATTGCGACACGAGGTTTCTCTTTATACTGATTGAATTACCTGTCAGTATGGCGATACACAATTTTCCGAATAACCCTCAATTATTTGTCAGACGTGGCATTAATGTCCGTTTCTTGCGGCCGTTTACGCTCTGCCTACCCAGCAAGGGATAATAGGCGTGATATGTGTATGTTTATATGCAATTTATTTTAATTATTTACTGATATGTATAATAAATAAACTGGGTGTAAGGGACAGCCCTCCGAATACTGATAGGGTGGGTGCATTCAGACCGTTAAACTGAACAACTTTCCCCCAGGAACATATGTCAGGAAATGATAAAAAATATTCGTCCTCCCATACAATATCACGATCAGCTGACTACATTTACTATGGGAAGTCCAAAAAATTGTGACGTTTAATGTTTTTTTTTATGGAAAGTTGTTTAGTTACATGGTCTGAATGTACTCTATCAGTATCCGGAGGGTTGTCTCTTACAACCTGTATATGACCAACCTATTTAAGCTGTTTTTCTGATTAGCAAATAAATGGTTTTAATTCAGTCAATTACCTGTATCGGTGTAACTTTACTGAATATCCTTATAACTGGAAACACAGACACAGATCCACCTATTTTTTTAGACTTTTCTTTTGAACCACTCATTTTTATTAATAAAATCTAATTTAAGTAATGCGATAGGTATAAAATACTCATGTAATTGCATAAAAATACTGATTTGTTATATTTTAAGTAAGATTGAGTACAAACTATTGAATGAGGTATGATAAGATTAAGATTTGGTTATCTGAAATCACAAGGTTTTGTTATTGCGCATTTGTGGTGTTTTATTTTAATACATGCATGCAATTTTTAATTTGGGCTATCAGATTTACAAGTGAAAGTACAGTAAAACAATAACATATTTAAAATAATTGGCATTATTTATTTATTTATGCATAAAAATGTACACGGGCGGACTTAACGCCAAAGGCGTTATCTCGCAGTCTACCTTAGGGCATGTTGCCAAATATAATGTGAAATGTCGTGCTCACTTCGCTCGTAATATCAGTAGCGTTGGTGTAGCGCAGTGTGATCCGCTTCACTCTCAATACGTAAGTAATTATTGTGGCGAAGTGTGGCTATCACTTCGCTCGCTACGTGTACAATATGGATCCTCTCTTGCCTTATTAGCGTTGGATCATAGTGAGCGGCCAGGCCGTTTCTCGCGAAATTACAAGGACATGTTTGCAAATACTTGAACGAACGAATTGAGTGTTTTTATGTATAATACGCAGTATCAATTGTTGCGAAAAAATCCTTGTAAAACGTTCGCGACATTGTATTGGAATTATTGGAATGGAACAGTTTAGCGTTCGAATACCTTTTAAAACACTTTCCGTGTTAGGTATTCAATTTATTAATTTATTTATTTAACTGTTTATTGCACACACGATAAAACACAGGACACTTACAATTAAGAAAAACAACACAACAGGTACTACTTATTTCTAAAAAGAAATCTCTTCCAGCAGTCCTACGGTACAGAGATAGCATAAGGTGAGGCTGATAGACCGTGCACAATGTAATAATAAAAATATAATATAATAAAAATAAGTTTACTTAATATAGGTTTTCAATTTTTGAAAACTTGCAAAATTTTCATCAATCCTGCCCGCGCTTGAAAATTGTGCAAGTTACCAAAAAAAAATTGTTTGGCGCCCGATTTTAGCCCTATGATATGGTGAATTGATAAACGCCACTGACGGTGACGGCGTCCATCCATTAAAGTACCTGATGCCTTGCCTACCCCTAAAGGAAATACTGACCTCGTCCCATCTGCTCTGGATGATAGTGATCCAGTGCTTGATGACGGTGACAGCGTCCACGTGAGCCTTGCTCAGGATGGAGTGAGCGAGAGATATCGTGTCGTCCTTGTCGCGCTGTTTCTCTTTCAACTCCCGGATGAACCTAAGGAAAACATTTATTTATTAATTGAATTAGATAGCAAGGTATTAAGCTTCTTCCGCACTTATGATGGCTAGAAATGCAGCTAGTTGAATGCACAACGCGTACGACCGCAAGTTAATGCAAATGCACAAGCGATGCACTTTACTCGCACTACTTCCACCGTTTTACACTCTACACGTGTTTCGCCCCTCCACGGAGCATCATCAGGAGATGTTCGACAGTTCAGACAGATTCAATCAAGATGGACTTCCGCAAAGTAACGCCTGATACAATTACTTATTTATTAAACTATATTGCACAGAAAGTACAAAGGGCGGGCCTAATGCCACGCGACTTTCTCTACCGGCCAACCAAAAGATAAACAGAAAGAGTCAAAGCGAGTGCCCAAACACAAAAAAACGAAATAAAATCGTACACATTCGGTATTAATGAGGTGGCAAACTGAGAAACTAATGGCGCTATTCTCGACTGTGCTTTTTTTGTGTGATTGGGCAAAAATGTGGCAATGTCAAAGCTTAGTTAATACTCATTGGTGCGTTTAGGCACAGTCACATTGAGTTTTTCTCGCCATTGATAAAACTGTCGTAATTTTTTGCGTCTAATTCATGATCAATAACGTATCTAAACTATGATTTTATAAATATGCACAAATATAGAGCAATATCGTTAGTTTGAAACAACTAATCAAGTTTTCATTTCAATGTAATAATAAAAAACACATTTGATCCCACTTCTGATATCAAAATGACGCCATATTTCAAACCCTTACAGAATACAGAACTTTATTCACATAAAACATGGTAAATTACAGATGTTACATTAATATAATTTGTATCACATATTTTAAAGATTATGGCATGTAAATGACGCCTTATTTCAAACCCTTACCTCTCATGTTCCCTGATCTGCTGCTGAGTCTCCATGTCACCTTCTGGCAGCTGTCCGCTGAATCTCAGTTTAGTTTCAGCATCCGACAGCCATTCCAGCAGCATGTTTACAGACTTATGAAGTTTTTCAGCCTGCGGGGCATCATACTTAGGTTAGAATTCATTGTGATGTAAATTGAATTAGTGGCTAGCGAAATTCAACAATACAACTATATGATTCAACAAAAGAACAATGTAATTTAACAATGACCAAATTGTCAACAATATGATTCAGATTTTACAATAGTCTAATTAAATATCTTTCGTCTCATTTCAGTCATCTTGTTTCGTTTTTATGTATGAGTAGTATTATATGCGCAGGAGTATAAATTAATAAAAATATATATTAAACATTACCATACAGGATGCAAGGGAAGTTGAACCGAAAAATTTGCAGGGATGATCAGACCATGAAACTGTACAACTTTTACTAAGTATGGAGCCTATGTTGGGAAAAGTTTTTTTTTTAGTTGTATTGGAAAGTCAGTCAGCTGATCGGGAATTTTGTGTGAGAGGTAGTTTTTTCTCGTTTACCACATATACTTCATGTAAAAAGGTGGTCAGTTACATAGTCTGATCATGCCTGTAATGTATGCATAACACTTAATTAATACGATGATGTCTAAATCAAATAGCAAATAAATACTGACCTCCTTGAGAGCGCCCTCCAATTTGTGCGCTTTTCTCTCGCTGAGATGCTGAACGCTCTCCCAGGCAGCCTTCAACTCGCCGCACTGCTGTCTGATGGCCGTCGCATCTTCACGCGGCACCTGATTATGTTTTTAAAATCGTTATTATTCAATTATCTTCAACTACATTTAACTTTAAACAATTTTCCGAATGACCCTCAAATATATGTCAGACGTAAATGTCCGTTTTTGCGGCCGTTTACGCTCTGCCTACCCTGCATGGGATAATAGGCGTGATATGTGTATGTACGAACATTTGACTTTTGAGTTAACCACAAATGTACTATCTATTGCTATGTTTTTTCATAGGTTTTGACCTATAAGTGAGGGTAGTAACGTTCAAAATCACTGATACACACGCTATACTACGGGTTAATATTATAAAATAGTTTTTTTTTCATTTGATATGTACAATACAAACACAAATGTATTGTCACCGTTTTCATGATTATACACCGAAAAATAAGAATTTGGTATTCGATGCTTGGTTATGGCATCGTATTGTGGGGCAATTCAGCTGAAACACAAAGTTCTTACCGTATTTTCCAGGTCTTTGCCGGTCTTCAGCACTGATTGCATTTGTTGTTCACGAGAGTGCAGGTCTTCTTCGAATTGCTAGAAAAAGATTTAAACGGTCAATATACCTTACCAATAGCCTATTAAGCCACGTAAACCCTGTTTATATTTGGGCTGAAAGAATGACGATAACGGAGAAATATGATTAAAAAATAACAGAGGTTATTGCCAGGAATATCAGTGCACGTTTAGGACTTTATATCAGTTTTTCAACCCAGGTTAAAGTTCGAAATAAAAAAGAAATACTACAAATACAAATTAACGTTTGGCTAGAGATTGCAAGTTTGAAGTAGTTGAAATGAGTAGTATTTATTTTTATGATACGTATATAATACTGAGTTATATATTTTCAACCTTTTTTTCTTTCAATATTTTAGTTTGACCCTTTACACAGGTCCTAAGGTAGACTGAGAGATAACGCTTTTATCGTTAATTCCGCCCGTGTACATTTTATTAAATAATAAATGATCATCATGTATAATGCGCACTGCTAAAGAGTGGAACTCACTACCTGCGTCTGTGTTTCCAAACGCATACAACCCTAATCTCTTCAAAGTAAGAGTGAACAGGCTTCTTCTGGGTGAGCTCGCTCCATCTTAGACTCTGTCTCTGTCCTATGACCTAGACTAGAGTCAAGAGCAAACCCATCCTTCATAAAAAAAAAACGGACGGCCGATGTGGCGCAGTGGTAGTGCGACTACCTGCGACGCAAAGCTTCCGGGTTCGATTCTCGGTGGGACACTCACAAAAGTTGATATTTATCTCTTTGTGAATTTGTTCCGGGTCTGGTTAGGACATTGCAGGCTGAACCACCTGTTTGTCCGAAAAGACAGCTGGTTCCGTGCTTCAAAGGGCACGTTAAGCCGTCGGTCCCGGTTGCTGTCTATGATTACTTAGACGGCGGTCGTTACACAACCATGTCAAAGGCCTACTATTGGTAGTAGGCGATTAAAAACTCTGACAGGGTTCATCGGGTCGTTGGACGGCTCGATGTCCCACACGAAAAGAAGAAAAGTAAAAAAAAAATGATTACTGGCTATTTAATACTGTACCTTGTGTTGTTCAATCAACGCCATGACAGTGTCCAGGTCTCCGTGAACCGGGCTGTCAGCTGCCAATTCCTTTTCTCGTTTCTTCAGCCATTCTAGAAGGGCTGACATAGCGTCCTTGAATTGACCGGAGTATAGTAATGCCTCTTCCAGTTTTCGTTGTCTGTGGAAAAGGGCGATATTAAGCAAATGACCAAAGTAACCTTACAAATAGGCGCAGTGCGTGTGTAGTCATTTAGCGTTAGGTATGCATACATACATCCAGCACGGTTATATACCTTGCTGTGTAGGCAGAGCGTAATCAGCCGTTAAAACGAACATTTACGCCACGTCTGACAAAGATTAGTCATTCAGAAATTTGTGTATCACCATAGTGACAGGTTTTCAGCCCATCACCTTAAAATGCAATACACATGTAACCCTCGAGTAGCTTAGGTTAATACCACAAAATAACATGTTTTCATTGGGTATAGAATTCAGGTAACATTATTGTTGATTTTCTACATGTTTTAGAAAGTACCACTGAAAACTGCCTTTGCAGGCGTGTACACAATACTAATTAAAGTCACAAAGAACAAATTCACCATACCATTATAAATAACTAGATAACATGCCATCATTGATAAAGTCTAAATTATAATATCCAAATCATCGGTTCGTGTCGTGTTGAATCAACATTTCAATCAGTGTTTTTTTTAAGTCAAAATATTCTTTAAGATTTATCAATAAGCCGTTATCTTGTTGAATATCCGTAAGAGAGGTTTTACACTGCAACATAATACGCATTGTGAACGAAGCGTTGTTCTACGTTTAAATGACCTAGAAACTTATAGCGAGCAAAGTATTTTACGGTATAATAGATATGGTAGAAGCACTATTGAGATTTAGAGGGTTGTTTTTCAGGGTCGGAGGGTTCTAGAGTAGTTTACCTGTCAACTGCCTTGGAGCAGACGGTGGTCCATTGAGTCTTGAGGTCGGTGAGCATGTTCTTTAGAGTGGGCTCGTCTCCTTTCGGCGCCTTGTCCTTCAAGAGCTTGCCGACCTTCATGGTCTGGTCGTAGAGTGGCTGTTTGGCGGCTAGAGCCTTCTGGAACTCGCGGTGTTTGTTTAATCTGTGGAGGAATGGTTGAGATTAATATTTGTTACAGTTAAACTTGAAAATTTGGTAACAACAAATGAAAGTTGGTGAATAGTGAAATGTAGAACAATAATGAGAAAATGTTTAAAATAGATATACGTCACAAAAAAAGGTGCGCACAATATGCGACAAAAATTGTTCAAACGAAAATATGCGGACACAAAATGTGCAGCAAATATTTTGCGTTATTACAAGGATTGTTCTAGAAAATCTATCTATCCTTGTCGCACTAAGGCGAGTTTCATATTTGTATCCTGCTCTCAGTTGACACTCGTCAATTGTAGCGTAATATTTGCTGCACATTTTGTGTTGAACATTTTCGTTTGAACAATTTTTGTCGCATATTGTGCGCACCCACAAAAAATACGTATTTTTATCAAAAGGCCAGTTTTGTGGCAGTCGCGGGCTGGATTTTTGAAACATAAAATGTCGTTACTCGAGCAAAACGCGTGTTTAAAACGATAATAGACTAAAAAGGTACACCATTTAAATGTATATCGCGAAGGAAGCGAGCACATAATTAAACGACGAAAGACTGAATACATGGCATCGTCGCGAGCGAAGCGAGCATGTTACTGAACGAACGACCACAGAATGAAGAGACAATAGATAAAATTTGTGCATAAATTCTGTATATCCGGGGTGTAAGGGACAACCTTCCGAATACTGCTAGGGCGCATTCAGACCATGAAAGCATTCAGACCATGAAACTGAACAACTTCCTATGGGAAAATATTTCAAGAAACGACAACAACAAAACGACCTCCCATACTATGATTTTTTTGACACACTCACACACACATATCAGGCCTAGTATCCCTTGCGGGGTAGGCAGAGCGAAGACGGCCGCAAAAAACGGCCATTTACGCCAATAATTAAGGGTCATTCCGAAAATTGTGCATTGCAATAGTGACAGGTTGTTAGCCCATTGCCTAAAATTGCAATACACACCCTCGAGTCCCTTAGTCACCTCTTACGACTCCCACGGGAAAGAAATGGGGTGGAACGAGCTGCGAAAGTTGCAGGTTCAAAAACTGCCCGCGCTTGAAAATTTTGCAAGTTTTCAAAAAATAATATAAAATAGGGTGTTGCTATTCTTAGCCGTTTTTATATATTTCGACGTTACCTGAAATATTTTTTTATGGGAAGTTTTTTAGATTCAAGGTCTGTATGCACTCTACTAGTATTCGGAGTCTCTTACAAGAATCAAGAAAGTTTATTTGCCAGAACATAGTTACACAAGACATTATTCCATAAAAAGCACATAATGTTCAGCTCGCATACAAGCGTGCAAATATTAAATAATTATGTCGGTTACAATTTACAAAATATAAAATTAATAATTATGTCAAATTAAATATGATGTCACTTTAAATTTCAAAATAAACAATTATTGATATCTAAGATTAATTCCATAATACATGAATTCATTAACGCTATAAAAACCGGCACCTACACCTACACCTTATTTGGTCGTTTTACCTCTCAGTATTCGGAGGGTCCTTTACACCCCATACACATACATACACATACACAAATCACGCCTATATCCCTTACGGGGTAGGCAGAGCGTTAACGGCCGCAAAACGGATATTAACACCACGTCTGACAAAAGTTTGAGGGTCAATCAGATAACTGTGCATTACTATAGTGACAGGTTGTCAGCCCATCGCCTAAAATTGTAATACACATCCCTCGAGTCCCTTAGTCGCCTCTTACGACTCCTTTGGAAAAGAAATGGCGTGATACTATTATAAGCCGTTTTCATTTCATTTGACTTTTCCTGAAATGTTTTTATGGGAAGTTCTAGTTTGATGGTCTGAATGCACTCTATCAGTATTCGGAGGGCTGTCTCTTACGCCTTATTTGTTAGTTCTACCTCTCAGTATTCGGAGGGTCGTTTACACCCTGTACATTTTATTATTACCTCTGCTTGATCTTATCCGGATCATTAACGGTGGGCTCCGCGTTGAGCTGGTCTAGTTGCTTCTCGGTGTCCGCCAGCCAGCCCATCAGGCCGGTCCACATGTCGCTGAACTCCTTGGCTTCCTTGAAGCCGTGGTCCAGAGCCCTGGTCCTTTCAGCAGCTTTGGCAACCACTCGCTCCCACCTGTGCTGCACGGAGACCAGAAGGTTCTTGATGAGGATCACGTCTTGCTTCTGGCTGAAGTACTTCAGGTGGGTTCCTGGGAAATTGCGATCACATCAAGATATTGTGTAAGTAAGGCAATCTTTAGACAATCGATTCTTGACGCGTAGAAGAAGGATTTTTTTCTAAAAAGTATTATTATTTTTATCTAACTTTATTTTATGTTTTTTGTGATTTTGTTTGTAGTTTGTTTTTTCAGCTCCGAACTTCTCAATTAAAAAATTAACATATTTTCCGAGGGTGAAGTTGGTTACAAACAAAATCACAAAAAACATAAAATAAAGTTAGATAAAAATAATAATACTTATAAGAAAAGAAATCCTTCTTCTACGCGTCAAGAATCGATTTTCTTTAGATTTGACTTATTTAACCTTTGGTAACCTGAACTTTTGATACATAATTATATTTTCATGTTCACGTTTTGTACTCTACAGAGAATTTAAAGTAACGTTACTTAACTTAAATAACTTCAAAACACTGTTCTGTCGTGACTTTCGAGTGAGTTCCGATAGTGATCGACAGAATCTTAGGAAGAGGATATGCAGAAATGCATAAGAATAATATGAAAACTCTACCTACCCTCAGAACATCAGTTGTTCCGTGTGATCATGGCCGAACTGTCGAAATATCGGACAATTCAACATAAAACAAGTGTCGCGGGAAGAACAACGATTTAGTATTTTGTGTGACCGCGAAAGTATTAAACAGTTTATTAAAAAATATAATATGTTTCACCTTTCTTGTCCAAGTGCAGCATGGTCTCGCGGTGAGTGGCGACCTCCTTCTGGAACGACTTGTGTTCTTCGATTTGCGCTGTGAAGAGAAAACGTTTAATCAACACTCAGTCGTTTTGGAAACTGATTTGCATATATATCGGGTTTATTGTTGATTGACACACAGATAAAAAATCTAGTTTAATCTTTTGATTCCTTGGCTTGTCTCTTGGGTAGATAATTATATCGAAATGTTAAAAATCTGTGGTTCAAAAGCACGGTTCTCATTTATAGTTTTGAAAATATGCAAGATAAGATTCATTTAATTGAAAAACTAATTTTACGCTCTCCTAAATAGTACGTAGTGACGTTACATCTTGAAAACTAATTAAACGATTAATTTGATAGCAGGTAACACACACACACACACATATCACGCCCATTATCCCTTACGGGGTAGGCAGAGCGTAAACGGCTGTAAAAAAACCCGGACGTTTACGCCACGTCTGACAATCATTTGAGGGTCATTTGAAATATTGTGTATCACCATAGTGACAGGTTGTCAGCCCATCGCCTAAAATTGCAATACACACCCTCAAGTCCCTTAGTCGCTTCTTACGACACCCACGGGAAAGAAATGGGGTGAAGCTATTCTAAGCCGGCATCACACGGCAGTCTAAGCCGGCATCACACGGCAGGTAACCACATAGGAAACTAAGTGAAAGAACAAAAGAAACGTTGTATGAATCTGACAGCTGTCAGGGAATCACCCTATAATTTACAGAGAATTGCGTAAGGTCTAAAACCGATTAATTGTCAGTTCTTTTTTTTTACATTTTAAAGTTGTAACGTGTATCCCCCAGCTTAGACATTGGCAGAATTGTCCTATGCTGACAGAGGCCATTTATAAAAAGAATTGAATTACAGATAATAGGCACACGTCACTCAGGTCCGGTTACATGTCACTCAGAGAGCTATGGAAAGGTCTATGCTCGGTATCTCTATAATGGATAAAATCCGGAATGAGACTATCCGCAAACAGACCAAAGTAGTAGTGTAGCAAACTGAAGTGGCAATGGGCTGGGCACATCTGTGGTAGAACCGACGGACGGTGGAGCAAGCGGGTTCTCGAGTGGAGGCCACGCCTCGGCAAGCGTAGTGTTGGACGCCCGATGTTGGAAAGATGGACCGATGATTTAAAAAAGGCGGCTGGTAGCGACTGGATGGCGAAAACGGGAGATCTTGCCCTATGGCACACCTCGGACACTGGCGCTCAAATGTATGAAACAAATGCGTTGCTACGCACACAGTCTAAGCTCGCGTAGGTGAACGCGGACCATGCTTGTGTGTGTGAGACAACATGTCAGGGTTGCCGCCATTTTGCGTTCGCGAATCGGGAATGCAATGTGCGGCAGTATGAAATGACCTTCGTCGTCGCGTCCTTGCTAGCCGGTGTCTGAGCGTCCTCCGAGCGCGGGTGGGCGGCGCTTGTAGGGGGAGGCAGGGAGTGACCATACTGTACGCTAGTACTATTAATTATACTGTGCCTATGGCGTACCCTGGGGGAGGCCTACGTCCAGCACTGGACTGCAATAGGCTGATGTAGATGTAGGATCCAAGCCAATACTTACTGAGCAGGGTTTCCATAACCCTGGACACAGGTTTGGCTGACGTGAGGGTCTTCTCAGCGGTGGTGAGCCAGTCCACGAAGGCCTGGAGCGCGTCGTGGAATTCAGTGGCTTCCTTCAGAGCTATCTCCAGTTTGATCTTCTTGTCTGATGCTCTGTTGGAGGGAAATCATGAGGTTAATACGGAAATTGAAATTGAATTTCTTTATTTTTTTTATTTATTAAACTTTATTGCACAGAAAGTACAAAGGGCGGGCCTAATGCCACGCGGCATTCTCTACCGGCCAACCAAAAGATAAACAGAAAGAGTAAAAGCGGGTGCCCATACACAAAAAAAATAAATATATAATCGTACTTAAATTTCGCACTAAACTACAATACATAAGAAGGAATAAACTAAAATACTATACTTAATAATTTACTATACTTAAATTTTATTCAATGTAGGATAGTATTATAATATCACTGATTGACGTCATGAACCGTCATTTTCAAAAAAATAAATTTGTATCACACAATATTCTTATTTTTATAACAATTTTGTAATGTCCTAATAGAAAACCGGCTCGGGCGGGATAAAAAAATGAAAATCAAGGCACTGCCACGGGGCTGGCCAGGTTAATCACACGGTATGTAACTTTACGCCACCACCATCTGACAAAAATGTTGGAATCACGGAACAAAAATATTGGAATAGCTTGCCTTTTATCTTTTGCTTGAACACATATAAATAAATAATTATTATTTTAGAAAATATGCAAAGAGAAGGCAGGATTTAAACCTGCGGCTTTTGCCTAGTGGCGATGCCTCTTCCATCTGGGCTACCGCAGCCCGGCCTTTGCCCGCTAATTTTGCAAGTGTATTTTAATGTATTGAACGGCGTAAAAAGTGTAGCGAGCTCTGGAAGCTACTACAAGTAGATTTTAAAGTAACAAAGAAGGGGAACATTCTTTTTGTATAACAGTTGGTTGATCTCACCTGGCAGTGACGCTGTCCCATCTGGTCTTGAGGTTCTTGAGGTTGTGATGCAGCTGCGAGTGAGGGTTGGGCTTCTCCTGCCTCCTGATGTACTCCTGCCCTTGTTGCAGCACCGCCTCCACCTTGGGGCGGTTCGCCTCGATCTCGTTGTATACCTCCTGAATGGTACAATAAATACATGGTGTAAAAAAATTTGCTAAGAATATTTTAAGGGGTGAATCAGTACGTGAAACTAAACAACTTTCCCCAAGGAACATAGGTCGAAATAAGAAAAAAAATTGGCGCTCCCATACAAATTATCCCGGCCGGGTAACACACTAAGTATGGGAGGGTCAAATAATTTTTTCATTTTTCGACCTATGTTTCTTGGGGAAAGTTGTTCAGTTTCACGTACTGGTTCACCCCTTAAAATATTCTTAGCTAATTTTTTTACACCTTATATATTGGCATTAAGTAATAAACATACATACATGGCTTAGAATAGCATCACCCCATTTCTTACCCCTGGGTGTCGTAAGAGGCGACTAAGGGACTCGAGGGATGTGTATTGCAATTTTAGGCGACGGGCTGACAACCTGTCACTATAGTGAAACATAGTTATCTGATTGACCCTCAAACTTTTGTCAGACGTGGTGTTAATATCCGTTGAACGGCCGTTAACGCTCTGCCTACCCCGTAAGGGATATAGGTGTGATTTATGTATAAACACAATCGTAACAATATCATGAAACTGAACAACTTTCTGAAGGATTGAAAATAAATGAAAATAAGAAATTGAAAAAATGTCAGCGCGCGCCGGGACTTGAAATAATAAAATCATAGTACATTTAAGTAAGCAAAGTTTCATCGCATGGTTTAAATTCCTACACTAATTGTGGACTAAGCATAGTATTCGTTACAATAACTTATACTAGATGTCGCTTGTACGTCGCTTCGAGACGAGTGCCAAGAGATTGAAAAATTGGCAAGTGTCAGTCGGGGCGCCGGTAGCTCAGTTGGCAGAGTAGTGGGACGGTACCCCACGGTCCCGGGTTCAAGTCCCGGCGGGCGCTGACATTTTATCAATTTCTTATTTTCAATTATGAAAATAATATAGCACTGTGAGTGCATAATAAAATAGTACATTTATTAAGGATAAATTATTCCAGCATAGGGGGTATTTGTTCAGTTAATGCATACATTTCACGCCTTTATCCCTTGTGGGGTAGGAAAAGCGTTAACGACCGTAAAAATACGGTTGCTGTCGCCACGTCTGACAAATATTTGGGGGTCGTTTCAGAAAATTCGTGTCAGCCTGTCGCCTAAAACCGTAATACAAACCCTTAAGTCCCTTAGCAGCCTCTTACGACTTGCGACATCTGCGGGAAAGAAATGGGGTGATGCAATTCTAAGCCGGCATCACAAGGCATCATTTCAAGTTTGGAGTCTTTTGGAAATAGCCAATACTTTTTTTCATCGATGTCAAAAACACTACAAAGATCATAATAGTAGTTTATGCAACTGTCATATAATGAGGGTCATTAGAATGCGAGTGTCTGTTTCTTCTTATTTCTCAACTTTATCGAAGTAAGAGCCCTCTCATTAAAGCATTACGCGTCTGTAATTTCCATTAAACTGCAATTTATATAGGTAGAATGCATAAAGCAGGTCTTTATACAACTGTTTTCGAATTCATAATTTGAATATTATGAGATGAGTGTGGATATAATAAATTTATTTCTGTTTACATTAGAGTATGTATATTAATATTAATATAAGTAAGCTTATTTTAGTTAGTATTTGTAGAGGTATATTTTAGAAATGATATGTATGTTATTTTATATTTATTTCATAGTAGTATTTGTTATTTTCCATTAATACGATTTCACACCCGAGTGTGTATTTTTCTCTCTGTTTACCCTCTGGTTGGCCGGTAGAGAATGCCGCGTGGCATTAGGCCCGCCTTTTGTACCATGTGCAATGAAGTATAAAATACATAAATAAATAAAAACAATTCAAGGTCAGTAGGATAAAGACTCACCATGAATCTCTCGAGTTGTTCAGACGCCGTCTCCGGCAGTCCGCCGACTGGCTTGGACGCCGCGATCACACTGTCCACTTCAGACAACCACGATAATAGGTCACCGATTTCTGCGTTGAAGCTGAGAATTTTGTAAATTAATATTAATTAGAATTAGAATTAATAAATGGTTAGTATTTTAATTTGAGTAAAATCTCGCTCATGGCTAGTCCGTACTAATATTATAAATCTGAGAGTTTGTGTGTGTGTGTATGTTTGTGACCTCTTCAAGCTCAAACGGCTTGACCGATTTAAATGATATTTGGAACACAGGTAGAGCATAACCCGGAATAACACAGGCCACTTTTAACCGCGGGAAAACAACTATTACCACGGGGAAATGAGTGGCAGCGGGTAAAACTGCTGCGCAGAAATCAAGTAAATAATATGTATTTAGTTTGGGTCTTATGAATTCCACATTTTAGCGTTGAAAACATTAATATTTTCCCACAAAATGACAATTTACCTACACATTAATCTTCTTCTTCGTGATAAAGGTTTCAACTTAGATCTACACATTGTAACGGGTAATTAACAACATAAACTTTTTGTTTTGATGGTCATACATCTGTTAGATAACGTTCGGGCATGACAATTATATTGCAATATTGAGAAAAGATTTATAGATACAGTGTGAAATTTTATAAGTGACGGAAAGCGGAAACTCAAGACGGGCTGTTAATAAGGAACAACTGTTAAAAATTACCTCCAATACAAAATTGACGATCAGCTGATTTGGGTTACTATTGAAGATCAAAATATTTTTGTCATATTTCGACCTATATTCCTTGGGGAAAGTTGTTCCTTATCACCAGCCCGTCCTCAGTTTTCAGTATCGGTAACTAGTAAAATTTCACCCTATATTTGAGAAAGCTCTGATGAAAGTGTAATATATAAAAGTGTAATAAGTGTAATTTAGTTGTTAATCTAGAGGTATATAATACTACATTTCCGACCAGCGGTTTCACTCGCTGCCACTCATTTTCCCGTGGTAATATTTGTTTTCCTGCGGTAAAAAGTAGCCTTTGTGTTATTCCTGGTTATGATCTACCTGTGTTTCAAATTTCATCCAAATCGGTCAAGCCGTGTGAGCGTGAAGAGGTAACAAACATAGACAAGTAAGGAGTAAGGATTAATGCATACCTTTGAGCTTCCCTCAGCGCGTCCTCAAGTTCCGACTGCCGGTCGCGAGCCTTCTGCTGCAGTTCGCGCCATTTTCTGTTCAGGGTGTTCAGTTTTTCAGCTGTCTCACCAGCCTCTTCCGTACCTGTAGGGTTCAAAACAGTTATAGAATTGAGGGGAATATATAGGTCTTGAAATGGGAGGAAAATGTATCGGTTATAGAATTGAGGAGTCAAAATAACGTACAGTGAAGAGTAAAATAATATACAGTTGGAGGGTTAAACTTGACCGTCTTAAAATTACGGATTGAAACATAACAATCACAAGATTGGGGGGTGATACATGAAAGTCATAAAAAAAAAGGAATCAAATATAACGGTCGCATGATTGGGGGGTAAAACATGACCGTCATTAAATTAAGGGGTCGAATATAACGGTCACAAGATTGGGGGTAAAACATGACCGTCATTAAATTAAGGGGTCGAATATAACGGTCACAAGATCGGGGGGTGAAACATGACCGTCATTAAATTATGGGGTCGAATATAACGGTTACAAGATCGGGGGGGTAAAACATGACCGTCATTAAATTAAAGGGTCGAATATAACGGTTACAAGATCGGGGGGGTAGAACATGACCGTCATTAAATTAAAGGGTGGAATATAACGGTTACAAGATCGGGGGGGTAGAACATGACCGTCATTAAATTAAAGGGTGGAATATAACGGTCACAAGATCGGGGGGTGAAACATGACCGTCATTAAATTATGGGGTCGAATATAACGGTTACAAGATCGGGGGGGTAAAACATGACCGTCATTAAATTAAAGGGTCGAATATAACGGTTACAAGATCGGGGGGGTAGAACATGACCGTCATTAAATTAAAGGGTGGAATATAACGGTTACAAGATCGGGGGGGTAAAACATGACCGTCATAAAATTATGGGTCACAAAATAACGGTCTTAGAATTGGGGTCACAGCGATGTCGACACCACAGGTCGAAATTTTCAAAAGGAGAACATTAGTTTGAGAAGTATCTAAATAATATTCTGCTGTTATATTAAAATATAAATTTATCTGTGAAAAAGAGTGCGTGGTAGTTATTATTGAAGAAAAGACAGACGAACACACAGACGACAAATAAAGCGTAAGCATTAGAGCCAATTGCATAACGAATTCGATAATTAAAACGACATTTTGAATTTTGATTTCGCATGAAGTTTTTTAGAAGAATTTGTTTAATGCTGCGTGTGGTCATTTTTAATAGCTGTATGGTTGATTTCTGTGTTAATACAGGGAGTAAAAAAAAGGATATAACAAGCCGAAATTTAGTCTAGGTATTCATGAAAATTAACAAAATATAAAAATATATATTTTTAAATATTAGACTTTGCCGATCAGCTGATCGATTTAGTATAGGAGGTCCAAATTTTTTTAATAAATCGACCCATGTTCCATGAGGAAAGTTGTTCAGTTTCATAAGTACCTTAATCTAATTTCGGCTGGTTTAATGTTACTCCCTGTATATTTATTACATATTTAAGTATGTTCCATATGGAAATGCTGACAGAAATAACTTAAACAGGAGGTAAAGCGTGTTAGAAATTTAATTTGACTTGTGAAACAGTTTTACACTGGTGAGATTGGAGTCTTTCCGTTTTTAAGGCGCTCAATTAAATTATTGGTCTTTAAGTAATGAAATTCATTTTTTTAAGACAAGACTTAAAAAACTTTCCACTTTGAGTTTCAACAAAAATTAAATTTCAAACACGTCTTTTTAACCTATCATCTGGCCGAAATGCGGGCATATATTTCCTGCCATTTCAGCGCATATATGATCTGCGCACGAAATGCGGACGCCGAATTCACTTTTAATTTCAATTACAATAAATTTTGTTTTCAACTGAAAACAATGGGAAATTTTCTACCCAACCTTGCAGTGTACATAGACAGCGCTGAGATAAACTGAAAAAGTAAATAGATGGAATGTATTTGTGACTCAACATAGCGCCATCTGGTTTGTAATTAGATAGAAAAGTCCCCACTGCACGAAAACTCGCCAGTTGTTCGCCGACTATACTAGCTTACCTTGTCATTAGCAAAATACGTCTCAGCCCTAACAGATGTGACGCCATTACAAAATAAAAGTTTTTAAAATGAAAAAGTAATGTTTTAAGAAGCGTAAGCGCGTGGCACATACCCGTACCCTGCTGCACTATCTGCGCGCCGGCCTCGTTGAGCGTGTCCACGCTGGCCTGGTGCGCCGCGATGTCGTTCACCAGCACCTTCAGCTTCGCCAGCTCCACCTCCAAGATCTGAGGGTCTCCGGCCACCTAGGAGAGGAAAAGGTTCAGTTTAATGTGTAAAATTATTTTATCAAGAAATAAATGAATGAATGAAAAGCTTTTTCGAGAATACAGATACATAAACTGTGATTTGTAATGGACTATGAAAGCTTAGGGTTTATTATATGGTCTTCAATATGGTCAGCTCCATTTTCAGGATTTGAGGGTCTCCGGCCACCTGATAGAGGAAGAGGTTCAGTTTTTCCGAGAACACATATACATATGACGTAGACTAGAGTCAAAAGCAAACCCATCATTAATAAAAAAAAACATAAAGTGTGATTTCTAAAAGATGGACTGTGAAAGTTGGGTTTATTATATGGTCTTCAATATGGTCAGCTCCATTTTCAGGATTTGAGGGTCTCCGGCCACCTGATAGAGGAAGAGATTCAGTTTTTTCCGAGAATACAGATACATATGACCTAGACTAGAGTCAAGAGCAAACCCATCATTAATAAAAAAAAAACATAAAGTGTGATTTCTTAAAGATGGACTATGAAAGCTTAGGGTTTATTATATGGTCTTTAATATGGTCAGCTCCATTTTCAGGATTTGAGGGTCGCCGGCCACCTGATAGAGTAAGAGGTTCAGTTTTTTCCGCGAATACGGATACATAAAGTGTGATTTCTTAAAGATGGACTATGAAAGCTTAGGGTTTATTATATGGTCTTCAATATGGTCAGCTCCATTTTCAGGATTTGAGGGTCTCCGGCCACCTGATAGAGGAAGAGATTCAGTTTTTTCCGAGAATACAGATACATATGACCTAGACTAGAGTCAAGAGCAAACCCATCATTAATAAAAAAAAAACATAAAGTGTGATTTCTTAAAGATGGACTATGAAAGCTTAGGGTTTATTATATGGTCTTTAATATGGTCAGCTCCATTTTCAGGATTTGAGGGTCTCCGGCCACCTGATAGAGGAAGAGGTTCAGTTTAATGTGTAAAATTTGTTTGCAATGCGTAAAATTATTTTATCAAGAAATAAATGAATGAATGAAAAGCTTTTTCGAGAATACGGATACATAAAGTGTGATTTCTTAAAGATGGACTATGAAAGCTTAGGGTTTATTATATGGTCTTCAATATGGTCAGCTCCATTTTCAGGATTTGAGGGTCTCCGGCCACCTGATAGAGGAAGAGGTTCAGTTTTTTCTGAGACAGATACATAAACTGTGATTTCTAATGGACTATGAAAGCTGGGTTTATTATATGAGGGATTTGAGGACCGCATGCCGTTAGCAGGAAGTTGTAATCTGAGCCCGAGATTAAACAAAACAGATGAAACATAAAGATACCATTATTTTGTTATTTTTTTCGATTCTGGCAGCATTTTTCTTCACATTTTTATTAATATTCCTGTCATTACATAGAAAAAGGGATAGAATATCTCATGAATTTATTTATTCCTTTATTTGTGTACTAAACTAGCAAAAGTACTTTGCTTTGATTCTTTCATAACAGCTTTGAGCATAACATATTATAATATTATATATATGTAAAAATATGAAAGTCAAAGAATCATGTGATGAAAAATATGAAAGATACTGATTCTGAAGCTAAACTTGAAATCGCTTTAATCCAAGTCAAATAACTTACAGGAGTGAGGGTGTCCAAAGTGTCGAAAGTGTTCTAAATCCAAGTCAAAAGTTCTCTCAAAGCATGCTGCAGCTGGCCCAGTCTAAGTAGAGCCCTCTCCAGCTGCTGTTGCCTCACGACCATGGATCTTTCTCGCTGGTTGCTATATTTTAGCTACTTGTCAAATAACTTACAGGAGTGAGGGTGTCCAAAGTGTCAGAGGTGTTCTGAATCCAAGTCAAAAGTTCCCTCAAAGCATGTTGAAGCTGGCCCAGTCTAAGAAGAGCCCTCTCCAGCTGCTGTTGTCTCTCGACCATGGATCTTTGTCACCGGTTGCTATATTTTAGCTACTTGTCAAATAACTTACAGGAGTGAGGGTGGCCAAAGTGTCAGAAGTGTTCTGAATCCAAGTCAACAGTTCTCTCAATGCATGCTGCAACTGGCCCAGTCTAAGTAGAGCCCTCTCCAGCTGCTGTTGCCTTACGACTATGGATCTTTGTCATTGGTTGCTATATTTTAGCATATTTTAGCTTCTTGTCAAATATCTTACAGGAGTAAAGGTGTCTAAAATGTCAGAAGTTTTCTAAATCCAAGTCAAAAGTTCTCTCATTGCATGCTGCAGCTGTTCCAGTCTAAGAAGAGCCCTCTCCAGCTGCTGTTGCCTCACGACCATGGATCTTTCTCGCTGGTTGCTACATTTTAGCTACTTGTCAAATAACTTACAGGAGTGAGGGTGTCCAAAGTGTCAGAGGTGTTCTGAATCCAAGTCAAAAGTTCTCTTAATGCATGTTGAAGCTGGCCCAGTCTAAGAAGAGCCCTCTCCAGCTGTTGTTGCCTCTCGACCATGGATCTGAGTAGAGCGGACCACCTGCTGTTGACCTCTGACAATGGTTGCTTGATTGCTTGCGCTTGTTCCGAGGATGTACGTTCCGTTAGCTCTTGAGCTTGTCTGTGGAGGAAAAAATTGTAAGATGGTGTTTTTGTATGAAATATGTGATCAAAAATACGAAAACAATCTAGGACGCACAACACGCAAAATAATGTATATACCTCGTAGAAGAAAACTAAATTATCGTACTATATAATATTACAATCAGAACTCAATACATGCAACAAAATATCTTCAATTTGTTAAATAAAAACTTGCAAAATCTAGTATTAAATGATAAAAAAACATTAAATCTCAAGACTGGCTGTTGATAATAAACAACTTTCCCCAAGGAACATAGGTCGAAATAAGACTAAAATATTACAAGTTTCTATAGTAACTCAAATCAGCTGATCGGCAATTTTTGTATGTGATGTCCAATTTTTTTCGTTTTTCGATCATTGTTCCTTGGGAAAAGTTGTTCCATATTACCGGGTTTGTATTCAATTTTTAATATCGATTTCTAGTAAAATTTCACCCTATACTTATATAAAAGTTATGTTATGGTTATTATAAATAACACGAAAACGAAAAGGACACACAAATCAAACATCGTCTTGCCTCATAAGAGTCCTGTAGTACATCGGGGGGAAGGCATGAATAGAGAAAATCATTGTATTAGTTCACAGTTATAAAATAAAAATAGGTAAAAAGGACATTTGGATAAAAAACAAACCTATTTCCCAAAAAAGTAGACCAAAATTAACTTTATTTTCCAAAGCATAATAGTTACTGAATAGTCTTTCATTATTTCTATTACGCTGTGAATTTATCAATAAAATAAACTCACACAGCGCCATCTAGCATAAAATTAAGCAAAGCTTGTAGTATTGGAACTATATAGCTAATATTAATACTGTTTTTGATTAAGTATTTTACATAGAAAACACCTAGGCAAATATTTGAAAATTTACTTCTTAAATGGTTTGTCTTGTAGGGATCAAACCCACTACCCTCAGCGTAGAAGGCAGGGTTACTATCCGCTACGCCATAGGGCCAGTCAATAGTCAACTCATTACTTTACCTTCACATTTATAATTCATTTGACCTTGACCTTAAAGTGACCTTCGACGTACATTGACCTTGGAAAATAAAGTGAGTTTGAATCCTACCAGTTCAACATACATTCAACCCTTCGACGTACATTGACCTTGGAAAATAAAGTAAGTTTGAATTCTACCAAGGACGTGATTTGACCTTGGAAAATAAAGTGAGTTTGGATCCTACCAGAGACGTGATTTGACCTTAGAAAATAAAGTGAGTTTGAATCCTACCAAGGACGTGATTTGACCTTGGAAAATAAAGTGAGTTTGAATCCTACCTGTTCAAAGCTTCGACCTTCACCATATGCGGGTCGACCTCCTGCTTGAACGACGCTAGTTGGGCGATCTGACGTTTGACAGCGTCAATGTCCGAGCCCAGTTGACCCATGCGGGAGAATTTGTCCTCAGCCTTGTCGAGGAATTCTTGCAGATTCTGTAGGAGATAATATGAAGATATAGTTAAATGTTATAGTAATGAAAAATCCTTAAGTCTTCAAGAAAGAACAGGCGTTTTCAAGGTGAGCTCGCTTCTACGATTCTATCTCTATCCTGCGACCTTGCAATAGCTGTTTTTTCTGTAGTTTTGAAACTTCATTTGATTTTTAAGACAATCAGAGATTCCTGAAAAAGGTTCAGCTTTTACTGATGAAGACAAAGTGGATATATTTATTACATACATGCATACATACATAAATCACGCCTATAATCTCTTGTGGGGTAGGCAGAGCGTAAACGGCCGCAAAACGGTAATATACGCCACGTCTGACAAATATTTGAGGGTCATTCGAAAAATGTATCGCCATCGCCATAGTGACAGGTTGTCAGCTTATCGCCTAAAATTGCAATACACACTCTCGAGTCCCTTAGTCGCCTCTTACGACTTTTTATTTTATGTAGGACAGTAATAACATTATATCCGCCTCAAATGAACTTCACTAAAGTTACAGTTTTCCTTGCCTTCTGGACGAAAAAACCGAGAAACCTATGTAGCAAAGTACGAAATCGGGGTAGAAGGTAAATGTTTACCAACCTGAAGTGTGTCATGGAACTCCATGGCCTTCTCCATTGCATCAATCAGGTTCTCCTCCCGTCTCGCGTAAAGTGCCGTGATGTTGTCCCAGGCACTGTCCAAGTCCTCCATGTGTTTCTTGACCTCCGGCTTGTCTGGCTCGCCGCAGAGTGACATAAGAGTCGAGCCTGTCTTGCGGACTTTCTCCACCTGTCATAGAAATATTGGATGACATTTTGGACATAAGAAAAAAAGTTTATCTCATTATATAAGAAGTAACATCGTTACTTTAAGAATGAATATTTTGTATTCAAAATAAAGTTAAAAAACAAATACAAAAAGTAAGAAGTCATTGAGCATAATAAAATAGATTACTTAGTAAGATTGTTGTGATATAAGATTCAATTTTCAAACGACTTTCTTAAAAACAATATCATAAAAATATGTATGGATGTAAAAATAATAGCTGTAAATATTTTAAGGAGTGAACCAGCCTATAAAACTGATCATTTTTCCCCAACACATGACCGGGTCAATTTGTATGGAAGGTCCAATTTGTTTCTTTCATATTTCGACATATGTTGCTTGCGGAAAGATGTTCAGTTTAATCATCCGGTTCACTCATTAAAATACTTGCAGGTCATATTTTTACATGTATTTTTTTATTTGTATAGTGACGAATTGTGGGCAAAAATAACAACTTTGTGGCAACCACCCACAT
This sequence comes from Tuta absoluta, assembly GCA_027580185.1. Classification (NCBI taxonomy): domain Eukaryota; kingdom Metazoa; phylum Arthropoda; class Insecta; order Lepidoptera; family Gelechiidae; genus Tuta; species Tuta absoluta. The sequence continues at coordinate 1,879,414 of JAQAHW010000035.1, read as the reverse complement.
CGAGACGACGCCGCGGAAGACCCCGTCGCAGGTGGCGAGACGAGCTAGATGCCTTTAGCAAAGACTGGCACTCGGAGGCCCAGAGTAGAACAGGATGGAAAGAGAAGAGGGAGGCCTTTGCCCAGCAGTGGGACGATGTAGGCTAATTAAGATAAGATAAGATAAGATAAGATAGTGACTCACCTCAGCAAGAAATGAGCTGCGGTAGCCCAGATGGAAGAGGCGTCGCCACTAGTAATGCGAAAGTCGCAGGTTCAAATCCTGCCCGCGCTCGAAAATTTTGCAAGTTTTCAAAAATTGTATACCTAACACGGGAAGTGTTTTAAAATTTGGTACTCAATAGTGACTCACCTCTGGCTTGGTGTGGTCGATCTCATGCCTGATCTCCTGCAGGGCGACTTGCTGAGCCTGTATCGCCCTCGGCTGCGCAGCCGGCGGAGCCTGAGCGGACAGCGTGTCCTGCAGCTCCGCCAGGGTCTGCATCACAGCGTTCAGCTGCGCCCAGAAGCGTTTGTATAGTGACTCACCTCAGGCTTGGTGTGGTCGATCTCATGTCTGATCTCCTGCAGGGCGACTTGCTGAGCCTGTATCGCCCTCGGCTGCGCAGCCGGCGGAGCCTGAGCGGACAGCGTGTCCTGCAGCTCCGCCAGGGTCTGCATCACAGCGTTCAGTTGCGCCCAGAAGCGTTTGTATAGTGACTCACCTCTGGCTTGGTGTGGTCGATCTCATGCCTGATCTCCTGCAGGGCGACTTGCTGAGCCTGTATCGCCCTCGGCTGCGCAGCCGGCGGAGCCTGAGCGGACAGCGTGTCCTGCAGCTCCGCCAGGGTCTGCATCACAGCGTTCAGTTGCGCCCAGAAGCGTTTGTATAGTGACTCACCTCTGGCTTGGTGTGGTCGATCTCATGCCTGATCTCCTGCAGGGCGACTTGCTGAGCCTGTATCGCCCTCGGCTGCGCAGCCGGCGGAGCCTGAGCGGACAGCGTGTCCTGCAGCTCCGCCAGGGTCTGCATCACAGCGTTCAGCTGCGCCCAGAAGCGTTTGTATAGTGACTCACCTCTGGCTTGGTGTGGTCGATCTCATGTCTGATCTCCTGCAGGGCGACTTGCTGAGCCTGTATCGCCCTCGGCTGCGCAGCCGGCGGAGCCTGAGCGGACAGCGTGTCCTGCAGCTCCGCCAGGGTCTGCATCACAGCGTTCAGTTGCGCCCAGAAGCGTTTGTATAGTGACTCACCTCTGGCTTGGTGTGGTCGATCTCATGCCTGATCTCCTGCAGGGCGACTTGCTGAGCCTGTATCGCCCTCGGCTGCGCAGCCGGCGGAGCCTGAGCGGACAGCGTGTCCTGCAGCTCCGCCAGGGTCTGCATCACAGCGTTCAGTTGCGCCCAGAAGCGTTTGGCCACTTCCAGAGCGCTCTCCAGCGAGTGGCCCCGCTCGGAGGTCGCTTTTTGTACTTCGTCCCATAGTCTGGAAATGATTGTCGGTTAGATAAAAGACAACAAGCATAAATGAATGCCTGCACACGCTGGGACCTATTCAATGCTCTGGAAAGTGCTGTGCAAATGGCAGAGTTCTTGTCCAAATAAATATAAGAACAAGCATAATAAATTTAAAATTTAAAAACACGACTGCTTTCTGAGATAAAGCCTAGCCTATGACACTTGGGATAATGTAAGGATTCTTCCGATACAATTCTCATTCGAATCAGTTCAGTGGTTAACGAGTTGCAATCCTTTAAAGAATCGCACATATATACAAACATACATACATGAACTCTAAAAACATTACACTCCTTTTTTGGTTGGGCAGTCGTGTAAAAAAAGAATCGATATGTTTTACGCCAACGAAGGTGCTTTGATATATTGAACATGATTGGCCGAAATACAGCACAATTTTTAGTTGACATACATACATATATCACGCCTTTATCCCTTGCGGGGTAGACAGAGCGTAAACAGCCGCAAAAACGATCATTTCCGCCACGTCTGACAAATCTATGAGGGTCATTCGAAAAATTGTGTATCGCCATTGGGTCAGGTTGTCATGCCATCGTATTGCTAAAATTGCAATACACACCCTCGAGTCCCTTAGTCGCCTCTTACGACTACCACGGGAAAGAAATCACCCCCTGTTCCACCTATCCCTACTGGCCTATCCCCTTAAGAAGGGAAGAGTGGAATTTTATCCCTTTTTTCGTTACTATCGTATACATCTTCCACATAGTTCAACCGTTTTTATATCACACGGCACATTCTAAGCATGGCATTTCGCAAATATACACGACAACGTTTGTCACGTCACCGCGACAATCGTGAGGGTAGGCAATGAAACTCTCGGTTTGGTTGTTGGAGATTGAATGTGGGGGGGAAGAACACTCTAAGGGTTCAAATCAGTGATCCGGAAAGATTTGTGAACACGAGTACGAGGGCTTGCATATGATTATAACTTAAAAACACACTGGACTTCTCGTCCATCCCGGGGTTTACTTTAGACTGCCTGATCTGCTGGAAAATGGCGTCTTAAAACGACAGCGATTCAAAATTCAAATGTGAAAGATGAGATAGAAGTTGGTGGTGGACAGTGTTGATACCTTTATTTAAAAATAGTTTGTTTGCTATGTTAGTGGATAAGTCGTACTATAAATTAAATGACAACTTTTTAGATAAATTTTGATATTATGTAATATTATTGAACTATAATTATGACTATAAATGATTGTAAATTGAAGATGGCTGACATAATGTATTGTTTTGACTATGATGAATTTATTATTGTATTGTGTAAAATTGTAATGAAATATTTGCATACTGACATAGTTGGTAAGGCACTTTAATGCTAAACTTAAGATCTTAAAAACCCTGTACATGTGTTTAAAGCGAATAAATATTGATTGATTGATTGATGTGTGCGATGCCCGGAGGTCGCATTGCTACTAACTTGTTAAGCTTGTCAAGCTTGTTCCGGATGTCTCTGACAGCCGGATCGCTCTTGTTGGCCTTGCTGATGACGTCACTGGCGGCTCGCTGCACCGCGTTGTACGCTTCCGTGCGTTTCTCCAGATCCTCCACAAGAGCATTGTTCTCGTCTATTTGGTCTCTGTATTTGGAAGTCAGATTTTTTAGTAAATATGGTAAAAATATATTTAATGGATCAACTATTTATTTCATTATTTTTATTTAATATTTTTTTAGTATTATTCCCACCAATTATCGTTTTGGCCGACCAGTCGACTACCGACTTATATGGTTAAAATCAACTGACTAGTCGCTAACTAGTTGCTCACTACAAAAATGGCCGATTAAATTTTGCAGGCATATTTGTACTCGTTGTAAATAAGAAACGGATCCAGGAAATTTATAGTACCGCTTAAACTTGTATGAACAATATTTTCTTTACTTTGTCTAAACAAATCTTTGGATGGAATGGTTCTCTTAGTGCAATAAGCATCAAAAACCCTTTCAAAAAGTATCTAACTGATCCTTGAAATAAGTCGCCTGTACTGTCTGCAGCTTTAGACACGGACCTAAAAGAGTGAACAAAATAGACCCTAAAGAATGACTGAAGGTACGTTTTGGATGAAGCATCCGCATCTTATACTATGAACATACATAAATATATCACGCCTATAGTCCCTTGCGGGGTAGGCAGAGCATAAATGGCCGTGAAAAACGGTAATTTACGCCACGTCTGACAAAAGTTTGAGGGTCAATCAGACTGCGTATCACTATAGTGACAGATTGTCAGCCCATCGCCTATAATTGCAATACACACCCTCGAGTCCCTTAGTCGCATCTTACGACACCCACGGGCAAGAAATGGGGTGATGCTATTCTACGCCGGCATCAGACGGGATAAATACAATTTAAATAAAATTTACATACATACATTAATCACGCCTGTATCCCTTACGGGGAAGGCAGAGCGTTAAGGGCCGTAAAACGGATATTAACACCACGTTTGACATAAGTTTGAGACATAAATAAAATTTAAATTGGGGTTAATACAATTAAAATCAAATTAATAAATGTACTCACTCAATCTTGGGCGGATGAGCAGACACGGGCTCGGCGCTTTTCAGCTGGTCGCGGGCTCCGGCTAACGCGCGCAACATCCCCTCCAACTTGTCCGAGAATAGAGACGATTCTTGCAGAGCCTGAGGACAGAATAAGTTTTTTGAATATTCTTGTAGCTACGACAAGAAGCTCAATCAAAGTGACGAGTAAGCAAGACGCAACAAAAGTTCCAACATATCCGCAAGATGGCGCCACGTGACAGATTGGCAGAGAAACAAAGAGCTTGAAACGCGGTATCGAAGTGTTTCACCGCGCAACAATATAAACAACTTCCAATTCTATCCAGGTGGACCAGTCGGCCAGGCGGGTAGCTACCCTTTTCCCGACACCACCTGGAACCCTCCATTCTACCTATTGGCATCACTTCCTGTCACCCGCCATATTCTTCTTCTTAGCTAATCGATGTGGCAGTTTTTACATGACTGCCCAACCAAAAAAGTAGTAACGTTTTTAGAGTTCATGAATGTATGTATATATGTGCGATTCTTCAAAGTGCTGCAACTCGTTAACCACTGAACAGATTCGTATGTGAATTGTATCGGAAGAATCCTTACATTATCCCGAGTGTCATGGCTAGGTTTTATCTCAGAGAGCAGTCGTGTTTTTAAATTTTTAATTTATTATGGTTATTCTAATATTTATTTGGACCAGAACGGGGCACTGAAAAGGTCCCCGCGTGTGCAGGCACTAGGATACACAGGGTATGAATAAACATGTGCCATTGACTGAGGATGTGTGATGTACCACACACATAGTCACTCAAGCTAAGACCCCATTTATACACATTTTGAAATGCGCAAATGAAAAGTCCTTATTTATTTATTTATTTATACTTTATTGCACATCGTACAAAAGGCGGGCCAGACGGCATTCTCTACCGGCCAACCAGAAGGTAAACAGAGAGAGACAGAAGCGGGTGCTCTAATGAGAAAATAACACTAAAGGAAAACAACATGTCAAAACTACTATCAAAATAAATACCTACCAATACATAGTTATTCTTCATAAAAATATACTTACACAAATACTTATACCAATAAATAATACTATTAAAAACAAACATACAACTTACAACAACCTTATTTGTAATTGACGTTTTGTCTCACCTGCTCCAACTGTTGCTGTCTCTGTCTCAGCTCGGCTTTGAGCGCGTTGTATCGCTCGCAGTCCTGTTCGACGATATCCTGCACTTTAGCGGAGTCCTCCTCACCACACAGCCGGGACAGGGCTTCGCCTGTCTTCACCAGCTTGTCCACCAGAGGTTTGTGCCCGGCGATCGATTGTTGCAGCATCTGGTTACAATTAATACATACATACATACATAATCACGCCTTTATCCCTTACGGGGTGGGCAGAGCGTAACGGTCGTAAAACGGATATTAAACACCACGTCTGACAAAAGCTTGAATGTCAATCAGATAACTGTGTATGACTATAGTGACAAGTTTTCAGCCCATCGCCTAATGAATACGCCGATACAATTAACATGAAAATATTTAACTTTTTAAGCACTCGCGATCACTTTCACTCATTTTAAGTATTAGACCGGGTCTATCGCGATAGTATTTAGGTCAACCCGCGACCACAATACATGAAACTGTGTTGAAACGTCGGGACACAGGTAAATTACTAATATTTACCTAAATACTATCGCGATAGACCCGGTCTAATACTTAAAATGAAAAAAATATTTTGCTATGTAGAAAATTATTTTTTGAATAAAGCAGTTCATGTTCTGTTAAACATTTGACGGCATTAAAGAAATATAAGATCCTTTATAAACTTGCATGATACAAAATGTCCGTGTGATGCCAGCTTAGAATAGCATCACCCCATTTCTTGCCCATAGGAGTTGTAAGAGGCGACTAAGGGACTTGAGGGTGTATTTTGCACTTTTAGGCGATGGGCTGACAACCTGTCACTATAGCTATACACAGTTATTTAGTTGACCCTCAAGCTTTTGTCAGACGTGGTGTTAATATCCGTTTTACGGCCGTTAACACTCTGCCTGCCCCGTAAGGGATATAGGCGTGATTTATGTATTTATATTTTCAGAAGAGTTATCTTATCTTATACATGAAACCTCCCATTAAGTAAGCAGAGCTACTTGTGTCGGGAGTGACTCGCTACTTTCCTATTGGACACATTTGGAAATAAGCATAAGTCGGTAGTTAGGTACATAGTAGTGTTCTTAAGCACAGGACAATAGATATTAATAAACACAACAACATTTTTCTAATTTGGTTGCAAAACTTGCAACCAAGTTAGAAAAATGGCTTCTACACTAGTATCTTTAATAAGAATTGTTATAAGAATTGGTCGTTTAAAAACATAATCGTTTTCACATTAGGGCGCATGACATTTCACTTTTAAAAATGTGAAACGGCGCTACACTACACAACAGAATACACATTGCGAGCAAAGCTAGCTCGTCGTTTGACTTGACAATAATTAAAAGTGATACTTGAGGTACATTGGGCCACACTAACGGAATAAAAAATTAGCTCGACATCTCACGTTCAAATAAGTGAGAGGTTACATTAACAAAAATCTATTCACGTGAGAAGCAAGCTCAGAATTTGACGGTATATTGAGTATGGTGGGGCGACAATAAGAAGGAACATAATGGATATTTTTCTTAATACATACACGCCTTTATCCCTTGCGGGGTAGGCAGAGTGTAAACGGCCGCAGAAAACGGACATTTACGCCACGTCTGACAAAAATTTGAGGGTCATTCGGAAAATTGTGAATCGCCATAGTGACAGGTTGTCAGCCCATCGCCTAAAATTGCAATACACACCCTCAAGTCCCTTAGTCGCCTCTTACGACTCCCACGGGAAAGAAATGGGGTGATGCTATTCTAAGCCGGCATCACACGGTGTCTAAGCCGGCATCACACGGTGTCTAAGCCGGCATCACACGGTGTCTAAGCCGGCATCACACGGTGTCTAAGCCGGCATCACACGGTGTCTAAGCCGGCATCACACGGTATTTTTCTTTATGCAGATGATTAAGTAGATAATGCGCCGACCTCGTTTTTGTCTTGCTGCTGAGCGATCTGCTCGGGGCGGAGCGCCGGCATCGCCAACATCTGGATCTGCTTCTCCATGTCGTCCAGCCATGACGACAACCTGCAACAAATATGACAGTTTTTAGGACAACATAGCGATAGATGACAATCAGTGAGTCCTGAATCGCGATCACGGTGTATTTTTCCGATAGTGCCTGGTGATTTCAGTAGAATTAAGTAATATTACAGAAAATCATTTTGCCTGTGTTATTGCTAGTAAAGACAACTGAAAATTGGGATTTTCAACTGTTTCAAAGTCAAGTTAGTTATATTCGAGACGTTTGAGACGTATCACGTTTTACGCTCTACTGAATTGGCATGCTGCGGCGCGGTCGTAATTTTAGTTCATTGTTTATCACATAGTATTAACCACCAGGGGCGTGCAGCCCATATAGGCACAAAAGCACTGCCTACCCTGATATTTTGATCCACACAAAATTAAAATATATAATAAAATTACAATTAAAAAAAAAAGATACCCATTCGTAAAAAGGAACGTCATTATCAAAACTTTCGCGCCCCTAGTGAACTCGAACATTACCAATGTCAATCGAGCTTAGGCGCCTCGACCGCTGCCTGCTTTTATGAATGAAATAGACTATTACTACGTGTTTAAACCGGTTCAAACTAGTAGCGCTAACAGGGCCAAACCGACTCCAAAGGTGCTGCTTATTAAAAAAAATAAAACAACTGCATACAGACGGCGAGTCCATATACTGCATAACAGTGTTTTGCACAGCAAAATCATGGCCAACACAGCTATGCATGTCCCAAGCCTGCACGACAGTGGCAATTGTGGCTTGATCGCTCGCTTCATTCGCTCCAGGGGGTCACAACTCTAACCTAACCTACTGTATTGGATCTGTGTCGAAAATGATTAGTTTTAATGGGCTTCGCCCCCTAAAGCCCCTTGAAGACAATCCAAGGACTGTGTCGTACACAGTCATATTGTCCGGCGCAATCGTGTTGTGCATAATCAACGTCGTGCAGTGATGGTTGGTCAAAAACCTAGTAACCATACGCAAAAACCGCGCGCGGGTTGCGGTGCGGGAGGGGCGGTGCGTATAATCCGACCAATTTGTGACACCTTTGTTTTGAACTATTTGCATATTAATGCATGATAGTATTTTACTTTAGATTTTCATTATGACATTGTAAATTCCTCCATTGTTGTTTACCTGTGTTGTTTATTTTAGGTTAGGTTGTTTCAAGTAAAGTTTTAAAGTTTAATAGTGAAATTGTAGTTCGGTTGATGTTCTATCATACCTTCTAATGTGCGTGATAAACATTTGTGTTGTGTGTTTACAAAAGTTAAAGTACTGTTTTCAATACCTAAGTTTTAAAGTTGATATGTGTGATAAAATGCATATCACCAACTGGAAATGATGCAAATAAAAGGTAACAATAGGTACCTAATTGAAAATTTGATTTTGTCAGATTGTTGTGTGCAAACATTGAAAAATTGTTTATATTCGTCTATCGCACACGCACCAGACCACCACCGGACAATATTGCGGTTCTTTACATCTTTGGTGACATCCCCCGTACACATGACATCTTGTGACAGCCGCAATTTGATGCGGTAACGTGTACCATGATACCTATCCAAATTTTGTATTGGATCTCGTAAACTATTTTCCCCTAAAAACCGGATACGACAAAACACTGAAAAAGATGAGTTTCGTGTGAGAAACGCCTTTGTTTGTACTGCCTACCCAGTCGTGAAACCCTGTGCACGCCACTGTTAACCACAATACAATTTTCATGGAATTCATTTTAAATTAAGTATAATAATTACCCGTGGTGAGTATCGGCGAAGTGCTCGGCCAGTGGCAAGGCTTGCTCCAATGCTGCCAACCGTTCAGCGCTGAGTTGTCCAACTTCCTCCATCATTTCCTTAAGTTCTTCACTGCGGTCGCGGATGACAGCGGTTTCTTCAGATGATTGGCACTCGCGGAGGACCTGGAGAATTAAGTTTAGTTGTACAGATTATTTCTTCGATAACTCTAAAGAATGGAAGCGAAAACCTTTTGCTTGTAAAACTTGAGGGTAGACCTCATGCTTGTGAATTTAGCATACATAAATCTGAGAGAAAATGATGATTGTAATACTTATGACAAGCCTTATGCTTGTAAGAGTGGAATATTTGTCTTTTTAGCCTGACTCAACAGATCCCTGACTCTAACTCTTTGAGCGGCAACCTAATCATTCAAAGGTATCCTTGAGCTGAGCTCTAACTTAAGATGGTTCACATGATGGTTGGATGGACGGTTCAGCGTCGTGCGGCTCAATTTAAAGAAAAACCTCGTTCTTGTGGGAAAAAGCCTTATGCTTGTAAACATAGATTACTAACCATCTTAGTTTGCCAGAACAGATCCCTAACTCTAACTTTTTGAGCAGACACTTCATCATTAAGTGGACATTGTTTTTTAAATTGAGCTTTGACTAAAGCAGGTTCACAAGATGGCGGCTCTGCGTCTCGCAGCTAAATCTTGAAAAACCTCATTCTTGTAGACGAAAAGTCTTATGCTTGTAACTTACCTTCTTAGCTTGACTGAGCAGGTCCCTCACTCTGACCCTCTGGGCAGCAACTTCATCATTAAGGGGACGTTGTTCCTTAAGTTGTGCTCTGACCAAAGCAGGTTCACAAGATGGCGGCTCTGCGTCTCGCAGCTGAATCTTGAAAAACCTCATTCTTGTAGGCGAAAAGTCTTATACTTGTAACTTACCTTCTTAGCTTGACTGAGTAGGTCCCTGACTCTGACCCTCTGGGCAGCAACTTCATCATTAAGTGGTCGTTGTTCCTTAAGTTGTGCTCTGACTAAAGCAGGTTCACAAGATGGCGGCTCTGCGTCTCGCAGCTAGATCTTTAAAAAACTTCATTCTTGTGGGCGAAAAGTCTTATGCTTGTAACTTACCTTCTTAGCTTGACTGAGCAGGTCCCTCACTCTGACTCTTTGGGCGGCAACTTCATCATTAAGTGGTCGTTGTTCCTTTAGTTGTGCTCTGACCAAAGCAGGTTCACAAGATAGCGGCTCTGCGTCTCGCAGCTAAATCTTGAAAAAACCTCATACTTGTAGGCAAAAGTCTTATACTTGTAACTTACCTTCTTAGCTTGACTGAGCAGGTCCCTCACTCTGACCCTCTGGGCAGCAACTTCATCATTAAGCGGACGTTGTTCCTTAAGTTGTGCTCTGACTAAAGCAGGTTCACAAGATGGCGGCTCTGCGTCTCGCAGCTGAGCGTCGACTGTGCGCAGCCATTCTAGGAGTTCCTCCATGTCGCCTACTACTTCCAGGGAACGCTGGTGGATAAAAAAAGGATTTATGTACTCGTAGTGGTTTGCTGAGGTTCATCCTTTTCACAAGTAATTACAGCCACCAATTTCCGTAATTGTTTTAGATACTATGTTAATATAAAGTACCTGTAAAACATTTTGTGAATAAATCCCTTTTTATTTTATTTTTATTTTTTATTTAGTACTTTTCTATCAGACAGTTCTCTCTTTTTTTAAATGTCGTACCAGATGGCGCTGTGTTAAGTTAGAATTTTGATATTTTAATCACAATTTCATTTCTATAGAAAGAATCTTTTCAATCTTTCAGTCAACTTAGCGACATCTATGTACACTTCAAGATTAGCTAGAAAATTACCCTGTAGGCTGAAAATATGGCAAGTTAGGGGCACATAATAATGATTCGGCTCGTAATAAAACCAAAATAACGAGTATTAAATTGTGGTAGCTAATAAAGTGTTTACATTGAGATATTATTAAAGAAAATAATTCAGTTTATTTAGCACTATTCACTTCCTTGATAAAAACCTTAACATAAAGCTGGAAATATTTAGTTTGAGCGTAGATAGAGATATTTAAGTAAACACGGATCGAATCGAACTCACTGTTATTTTTGTTGCGCGTTATCGCGACGTATTCGGACCAAATTTTAAATAGTATAGATATAGATACCTTCTTGCTCAAGAGCAGCCTCTCCGCCTTGCGCTGCACCTGTTCGGCGATGGCGTCGAAGCGGCGGTTGTCGCGCGTCACGATGCCCTCGATGTGAGTGGCGCCCTCGCCCGGGGAGATCTGGCAACAGGGAACATTCTTACCAAAATGACACACAAAAGTTGCAAATTACATCTCATACTGGTTTGCGGTCGGTTTGCATAAAATTTTAAGTCATATTTGTATTACGTAATTATTCAAAGTCATAAAAACAATATGCCGTGTGATGCCGGCTATGCCGTGTGATGCCGGCTTAGAATAGCATCACCCCATTTCTTTCCCGTGGGAGTTGTAAGAGGCAACTAAGGGACTCGAGGGTGTGTATTGCAAATTTAGGCGATGGGCTGACAACTTGTCACTATAGCGATACTCAATTTTCCGAATGACCCTCAAATATTGTCAGACGTGGCGTAAATTACCGTTTTGCGGCCGTTTACGCTCTGCCTACCTCACAAGGGATTATAGGCATGATATGTATATATATGTATAAAAACAACACGCATAACCCTTGAAGCATTATTACCAAGTCATAATGTCGACTACATACTCCTAGAAAAGCATGTTCGCGGCTTAGACGCCGCCGCACCATAACCTATTACTTTAAAAGTGTTTCAAATTATAAAATAGGTCTAAATAAAAGTATGACTTTCAATGCAGTATGACACATAAATACTCGTATTATGCCTAACCAAATAGTATGACAAAAAAAATATGCATACCGAGGTATGCCAAAGTATATTAGGAACTTCAACAATATGCAAAACAACGGTATCCCCCTCATACTCCATATCGCATAGTATTTTAATATCATGGAAGTACCAAACCTACAGCCAATATATTATTTACTTCTAGCTGATATCGAGTGGTGATCTCATTATCACCACTCGATATATTTAAGCCCAGATAGAGTTGAACTGACGTTATACATAGTTATAAGGTAAATTCAACTAAATTAGACTGGTTTTTTGACATTGAAAATGTTATTCTTTTTAGCGGGTGACAGAAAGGTATGCCAATAGGCAGAATGGATGGTTCCAGGTGGTGTCGGGAAAAGGGTAGCTACCCTGCCTGGCTGAATGGTCCACCTGGATAGAATTGAAAGTTGTATATATGCGTTGCGCGGTGAACACTTCGATACCGCGTTTCAGGCCCATTGTTCTCTGCTAATCTGTCACGTGGCGCCATCTTGCAGACATGTTGGAACTTCTGTTGCGTCTTGCTTGCTTGTGAACCACTTGAGTAAGCTTCATGTAGTAGGTCCCCAGTGGTCGCTACATTTTTTACATACATACATATATCACGCCTAAATCCCTTGCGGGGTAGGCAGAGCGGAAAAGACCGAAATTAACGGTCACTCACGCCACGTCTGACAAACATTTGAGGGATATTCAGATAATTGTATATCACAATAGTGACAGGTTGTCAGCCCATCGCCTAAAACCGCAATACACACCTCGCCTTAGTCGCCTCGTACGACTCCCACGAGCAAGAAATGGGGTGATGCTATTCTAAGCCGGCATCACGCGGCCGTACATTTAAGATAGCGGATTTGTTTTTAATGTTTGTATTGATGATACCTATTCTTAATTATTTATGTATGCATGTATTTATTTTATGTAGGTTAACGTATTTTTAGTTTATTTTGTTAAATTATAAAGTATAGTATTTTTGTTTATTCTTTCTTATGTATTGTATACCTATCTTTAGTGCGAACTTTAAGTACGATTATATTTCGTTTTTTTTGTATGGGCACCCGCTTTGACTATTTCTGTTTATCTTTTGGTTCGCCGGTAGAGAATGCCGCGTGGCATTAGTCCCGTCCTTTGTACTTTCTGTGCAATTAAGTTTAATAAATAAAAAAATAAAAATACCTGGCACAGCTGTGGGCCGATCAGGTTGATGTTGTCCAGCACGGGTCTGAACTCCTGGATGTCAGCCTCCAGCCTCAAGATGTCCTCCTCGCGAGGCTCCACGGACTGCAGGCACGTCTCCGCACCCACCATCCATTCCGTCAACCTAAGGGAGATAAGATAATTCTTTATTAATAAACTTAATTACAAATACATACATACATACATACATATATCACGCCTATAGTCCCTTACGGGGTAGGCAGAGCATAAATGGCCGTGAAAAACGGTAATTTACGCCACGTCTGACAAAAGTTCGAGGGTCAATCAGATAACTGTGTATCACTATAGTGACAGGTTGTCAGCCCATCGCCTAAAATTGCAATACACACCCTCGAGTCCCTTAGTCGCTTCTTACGACACCCACGTAAATAATAAAAACGGACAGTCTTTTGCATCTTGCTTAAACTTGCATATGCTAATGAAGCAAAATTAAATAAGATATAGTTATATGCCGTGTAATGCCGGCTTAGAATAGCATCACCCCATTTCTTTCCCGTGGGTGTCGTAAGAAGCGACTAAGGGACTCGAAGGTTGCATCTTGTTATAATTACAAATAGGTAAACTTATACAAAATAGTAATGTGCCTTGTCCATTTCCTGAACTAAGAATGTGAATTCCTATATCTCAGGTAAATGTATAGCCGACATTACTATAATTTTATAATATTTACTTGTTATAATAGGGTTATGTAAATAGAACTATGACTAAAGCTATAGACCAACACAATATTATACTTTTAGACGAATTATATACATACATACATGCATATATCACGCATATATCCCTTGCGGGGTAGGCAGAGCGTAAACGGCTGTAAAAAACGGTCACTTACGCCACGTTTGACAAACATTTGGGGGTCATTTGGAATATTGTATCAGCCCATCGCCTAAATTTGCAGTACAAACCCTCGAGTCCCTTAGTCGCTTCTTACGACACCCACGGGAAAGAAATGGGGTGATGCTATTCTAAGCCGGCATTACACGGCATATAACTATATCTTATTTAATTTTGCTTCATTAGCATATGCAAGTTTAAGCAAGATGCAAAAGACTGTCTGTTTTTATTATTTTCGTGCATGTCACCAGTTTCAACCGGCCAGAATGGAGTCCATGCCATTGGACTCCTATTAACTAAACAATTTTAGAAGTAAAGTAAAAAAACTCTGTAGTTCTAGCGCTTTGTTTAAAACTACAGGTGATATGTCAAAGTATATCGTTGTTTATGATATGACAACTGAATTCTGACGTATAGTAAATGAACTTGTAACAACCCTCTAATTGGCGATACGATTACACTAAATGTATCCTTTTTCAGCGCATTGAAAGAACAATAAGTAAATTCATAGCCATAGCAATTCAACGCGGTAATGCAGCGAGTGTTATGGGAACCTTTGCACCCGGATCGATAAGAGGCGGGCTGTTTGATTAGGTTTAGTTTAGTTTTTAAGTGTTTGACTATGTTGTATATAACAGCTGTATTATTCTGTATATTATCAAATAAAACTTACCTTTCATTGAAAAAAAAAAAAAAAATAATAATAAGTAAAAAGAAGGTGAAATTATATATTCTGTTGTTATTTTAGTCTGGTTTCTATAGCTTTAGTCATAGTTCTGTGGTTCAATATTACTTGCAAACTAAAGGTTACAAATGTTTTTAAATATCATAATATTGACTGGCCCGATGGCGTAGTGGATAAAACCCCTGCCTACTACGCCGAGGGTCGTGGGTTCGATCCCCACACAGCACAAGTATTTGTAAGTCAGTTTTGTTTTGTGTGTAAAATAAATCATATACTCAAATTCAGTTATGAGAATAAAAGTTAGTTTTTAAATATTTGTGTTGAGTCTGGGTGTCTGGGTGGGGCACTCACAAAGTTGATATTTATCTCTTTCCCCACAGAATGTACCATATATTTTGAAAGTAAAGTCACCTCTTATGGCTGTTGTGAATAGTTTGAATAATGTTGTGAATATTGGAAGAAAATAAATTATTATTATTATGTTGGTACGTTTCCGAATCTCGGGCCCACAGGGAGCCGGTCCTTTGAGGCATGAGTGGGGCCGAAGCCAACAGCACAGCGGCCTTTTACATCCATACATACATAAATCACGCCTATATCCCTTACGGGGTAGGCAGAGTGTTATCGGCCGTTCAACGGATATTAACACCACGTCTGACAAAAGTTTGAGGGTCAATCAGATAACTGTGTACCACTATAGAGACAGGTTGTCAGCCCGTCGCCTAAAATTGCAATACACACCCTCGAGTCCCTTAGTCGCCTCTTACGACACCCATGGGTAAGATATGGGGTGACGCTATTCTAAGCCGGCATCACACGGCAGTCTAAGCCGGCATCACACGGCAGAGGCCTTTTGCACCAAATAATGTGTTGTGATGTGTACATCAAGCTGATACTTATTATTATTATATGTATGTATGTATGTATGTATGTATGTAGTCACCTCTTATGGCTGTTGTAGAACTGTTGCACGAGCGGAAGAGTCTCGGAGGCGATCCTCAGCAAGTCGGCGCCCTTGGAGGTGAGCTCGTTGTACCTCCTCTGCAGCGCGTCCAGTTTGTCCTAAATTAAAAACAAACATGACAAAATAAAGTCGAATTTCAAAAAGTTACAGGAACGCGGTTTTATCCATAAAAAGTTAGCCCCGTTAAACAAATCAATTTTCTCCAAGTAAAGTAACTCTCTCTCACTCGTGTGGGACACCGAGTCGTCCAAAGACATGATGAACCCTGGTGTCAGAGTTTTTTCAACCGCCTACTACTAGTAGTAGGCCTCTGACATTGTTGTGTAACGACCGCCGTCTAAGTAATCATAGACAGCAACCGGGACCGACTGCTTAACGTGCCCTCTGAAGCACGGAACCATTTCTTTTCGGACAATCAGGTGGTTCACCCTGCAATGTTCTAACCAGACCGGGAACAAATTCACAAAGAGATAAATATCAACTTTTGTGTATGTCCCACCGAGAATCGAACCCGGAACCTTTGCGTAGCAGGCAGTCGCACTACCACTAACAGGTTTCAATGTAGATAGAGTGATTCAAAAATAGGTTTTCGAGTAATTTTTTTACGCGGAAAAAGCTTTTTTCCAGCAGAAACCCTGTAATGTCCTAACCAGACCGGGGGGGGGGGACGCCTAGTAGGCGGTTGAAAAACTGACACCAGGGTTCATCGGGTCGTTGGACGACTCGGTGTCCCACACGAAAAGAGAGATGTATATATATTCTTTATTGCATAGATTCACAATGTTTAAACTTATAATTAAATACATAGGCGAGCCTATCTCTATAAGAGATCTCTTCCAGCCAACCTAATGGGGGTGGAAGAAGGGATAACACGGGAACAAGAAAAATACAATAATAATATGAAAAAATAACAAACTAAAAACTACCTAATACCAAAAAACAAAATATTACAAATAAACTAATAAATACTAATATGACAAATACATATCATAATACATACATACTTATAAAATATTTAATAAATAATATTATTATAATAAATCTCAAAGATGAAGATAATAATAAAATACCTTGAGCTGCAGCGCCTCATCGCCGGAGATATGCTTCATGAGCTCGAGACCGGACTCCACGGTCGAGTCCACGGCTTCCTGCTTCGCCGAGATCTCTTCCGTCTTCTCCTGTGGGGCAAACAAATAATTTTGTTTCAATGTGATAAAATAGGTTTTATATTCATCATCTGCCTGCCCTTATCCCAATTTATTTGGGGTCGGCACAACATGTTTTTTTCTTCTATTCATCTCTATCTACGCCATTTAAACGCAGAACAAAAAAGCACTATTTATCGGAACAATCTTGATGTATGTGTATAAATTTAAATAAGTTTATATTTATTTATGTATTTATTAATAAGTATGTATTGTTTATAATATATTATATGCAAGTTCCTATTTTAAGTGTACACGGTTTGTCATTCCCTAATATATTATTTTCTCATTCCACTGTGCAGGTTTGCTGGAAGAGATCTCTTCATAGAGATAAGCTCACGTTTGTGACTACTTTTAATATTCAAATTTATTGTACTATTTTGGTACACAATAATATATATATAAACTGTTAAATCTTCGTTAAAACCCTTTTGCTGCATATCATCTTTTTAATCTCATTTTATCATCATTTTAATCCAACCAAACTTTAGGCCTTCCTCTCCTTCTGCATCCATCCACATTCATATTCAATACTTTTTTGTCAAATGATTTTCATCCCTCCCCATAACAAAACAGGTTTTTAACGAGTTTTTTTGATAACGAGCGTATTTCAGGTCAATTTAATGTCTACATCGCAGCATTTTGCTATTAACTTCGGGTGAATTTTGGATCATTACTCGGTCGCTTTTATATCGTAATGAAAAAGAAACAATCCTTACGGCTAATTCGTCCATCTGGCTGAGCAGTTTGTCCATGTGCACCGGGAGGATCTTCCTCTTGTTGAGGAAGTGGTCCATGCCGTCCATCCAGGCGGAGAGGTCCTGGTACGTGAGCACCAGGTGTCGCAGCCCCTTGCGCGAGTTGTCCAGCAGGTCACCCACTTCCAGCGAGTGGTCCACCAGCGCTTGGTATCTGGAGGGAAGAGGAATCAAATCATCATTCATCACTTTTGATTCGGTACATTATTGCCTACATTCAGAGGAGTATTTGAAAACGGTCCAAAGACCAACACAGTAATATACCGCGTGTTACAGAATAACAAGTAAAGCCGAGAGGGTGTAAAAGGGACCCTTGTAAAGAGTCTATTGTCAAAAAATTTTAGCCGTAGTGACGATTTTGAAAATTACGAAAATTATATTTTTATATTAAATTACTCAAAAAAAATATCGTTGCATCACAGCACTATTTTGACAGTTTGAAGTTCAACTGAAGTTGCCAACGCGGCGCAGCGAGATACGATATATATTGCTTGTTATTTCATGGGTGTAATCATTTTAATGAACTGAATATAACCAGAAATGTATGCCAAATCGAAATTCGTTGGAATGGAAGTGTAGTACTGACATACACTAATGTTGTTATTATTTCATCGACTGTTGAAAATAAAGAATATTATTAATTTTGCGTTATTTTGTAACAGCTTGTATAAGGTCCTATTAAATTCATTCCGTGTCGTGCCGGCTTAGAATAGCATCACGCCATTTCTTGCCCGGTGGGAGTCGTAAGAGGCGACTTAGGGACTTGAGGGTGTGTATTGCAATTTTAGGCGATGGGCTGACAACCTGTCACTATAGCGATACACAATTTTCCGAATGACCCTCAAATATTTGTCAGATGTGGCGTAAATGTCCGTATTATGCGGCAGTTTGCGCTCTGCCTACCCCGCAAGGGATTATAGGCGTGATATGTGTATGTATGTATGTATGTATATATTGTGATCGAAGCGAGCTCTGCTTAACACGTTAAAACAGAGGTGCCCATACGGTCGATCGCGAGAGCTTTTAAGGTAGATCGCAAAGGATACGTAAAATTATCAGTGATTGACCTTAAAACTGTACCTTTTTGCTAAAGTAAAAAGCAACGTACAGAAACATGAATGAAATACAAATAAACTATCTAATTGGTGTTTTTGGTGAGATTGAGCGCCCGCAGTAGATCGTCAGCTCAGCGCAGCTCAGAATAGCTACTCTGCACTTTCACATAATGTTGTTTAACTTATGCATTTTTTTTTATTTCGATCTCTTAGTCATAAACTTTTGCTAGGTCGATCTTCTTATAAAAAAGTATGGGCACCGATGCGTTAAAAGAACAATCTAACTCATGTTGCGAGCAAAGCGAGCATGTCGTTTTACGTAAAGGCAACAACATAAATCGTACTATGATTTTATTATGCACTCGCAGTGCTATATTATTTTTATAAGTTATTGTAAGTAATCGTTACAATAACTTATACTGGATGTCGCTTGTACGTCGCTTCGAGACGAGTACCAAGAGATTGAAAAATTGGCAATTGTCAGTCGGGGCGCCGGTAGCTCAGTTGGCAGAGCAGTGGGACGGTACCCCACGGTCCAGGGTTCAAGACCGGGCGGGCGCTGAAATTTTTTCATTTTCTTATTTTCATTTATGAACACAAATCGTATTGCGAGCGAAGCGAACTCATCGTAACACAATAATATAACTCGTGTTGCTTGCGAAGTGAGCACGTCAAATATTTATACCTGTCAGTGGCGGCTTGCAGCCTGTCAGCCAGATTGGCTGCTTCATCATCACCCACCAGCGCCATCAGAGTGGAAGCTGTCTCAGTCAGCTGTTTGAAGGCTGGCTGCTTTGACAGGATGTCCTCGTGAATCGCCTGTCGAAAATAAACATATCATAGTCACAATACGGCATTTCCCTACTAGTCTAAGGACCTACTTTTTAAAACGATATTTGGTATGAAAATACAGGCCAATGACATCATAATGCTGTATTAAAGATGACGTCAGAAGATAAACTTATAAACTGTGCATATTAAGAATAACATTGAATGAGAATTAAGTTAACCCTAGTCAAGATGTGAAAAACTGTCCATAAATATTTAAAAAAAAACATATTTCTCAGGGGTGAAACTAAACAACTTTACATAAGAATCATGATAAAAATTTGTCGTGTGATGCCGGCTTAGAATTGCATCACCCCGTTTCTTTCCCGTGGGTGTCGTAAGAAGCGACTTAGGGACTCGAGGGTGTGTATTGCAAATTTAGGCGATGGGCTGACAACCTGTCACTATGGCGATACACAATTTTCCGAATGACCCTCAAATATTCCCCCTGTCTTGTAGAAGTCTCACTTTCTGTAGGTCAACTTAAAGAAATTTCTTAGTAGAAATAAGTCGTCCTGTTGTGTCGTCATTCTTTGTATATTATGTCTCTCGTAATGTTTCTTGTGTGCAATAAATGGTTATTAATAATATTTGTCAGACATGACTTAAATGGCCGTATTGCAGCTTATCTGCCTACGCCGCAAGGGATAATAGGCGCCATGATAAAAGTGTACAGTACCTTGTGTTCCCTGATCTTCTGCTGGATCTTCTCCTCGTCAGTGGGCACCAGCTCGAGGTTCTTCACCTTCCTCTCAGTGCTGCCCAGCCATTCCACCAAGGGCTGGAGCTGCTCTTGGAATTGTTTCGCCACCTGGGAAATTATAAAAAAGAAGTTAGTTAATATTCTTTTCACTTCTCATGCTCTGAAAGAGCTTATTGGTGCAGGATATAGGCTGCACATTTTATGCACAAGTGCAAGAACGTATCTACTCATAAATGAAGGCAAAGAAAATGAGCCATACACAGCCAAAGTGCGTCTGCCCCGAACGCCGATATCGGCCCGACATAGTGCTATTTCATTTTATATGTATGAAAAAATTGAAATAGCACTATGTCGGCTTAAATAGTAGGCTGTATAGGTCTGCAGCCCAAGCCTAATGCCAATGTCGTAAGATTTAAAAAAAATAAAGCGGCGGGAAACAGCTCTTGTTTTTTCGTAATTTCTTCAATTTGCTAAAATTTATATAATATACTATTGTTTTATTTCCTCGCAATCAAAGTGAAAAGCAGAGTTTATAACTCGTCCACAAAACCATTTCAACCTCGACATTACTATCAGCCCTCGCCTTCAAGTCTCGGAAAATGGTCCGTTTTGTGCACTTGTTGTAAAATCTACTATATTCTTACCAATTACTATTTATAATAGCAATCTAATTCTAAGATTCACATAATCTCTCTATTAAGAACAATGTTATTTGTATTCAATACGAATTATTTTTTACCTACAGTTATAACCGTGTTAGAATGGGGGCCTGGTGACCTATGATACAGATTTCATCCCGAAACCTTGTTTAGGCGCCAGTCTCACAAGTCTGTTTAAATTGTATTAGCAAGTTAAGAATTCATAGTGTATAATTATTATTTTATTGTGTTAACATTTTTACTTATTAGTGAGAAAATAAGTGAAATTTATTATTATTTATTATTATTATATTAACATTAGTTATCAAAAATAACATGACGGCCGATGTGGCGCAGTAGTAGTGCGACTGCCTGCTACACAAAGGTTGCAGGTTCGATTCTCGGTGGAGCACTCCCAAAGTTGATATTCATCACTTTGTGAATTTGTTCCCAGTCTGGTTAGGACTTAGCAGGGTGAACCATCTGATTGTACAAAAAAAAGAAGGTTCCGTGCTTCGGAGGGCTGTTAAGCAGACGGTCCCGGTTGCTGTCTATGATTCTTAGACCTTACACAACCATGTCAGAAGCCTAATACTAGTAACAGGCGGTTGAAAACACTGACACCAGGGTTCATCGGGTTGTTGGAAGTCTCGGTGACCAAATCGAAAAAAAATTAACAAAAAGTTAGGTAAAAATAAGTAAAAATATTAAATAAGATTGCGAGTTTTTTTAATTTTTTTTATCTAAATTGCACTGCGCTCGCCAATCCGCCTGCCAAGCGTGGGGCGTATGGCAATACCCCCCCAATAGGGGAGGCCCATGTCCAGCAGTGGACTGTTGTGGCTGTTAATGTAATGTTGCAGCATTATCACAGATCTGATAGTTGTCAAATTTAGATATGTCACATGAAATAACTATATTCTTACCTTCATAGCCTGTTCCAAGTCAAGCATTCTCTGTTGAGCACCATTGGTCAAAGCGTCGAATCTCTGCATAAGTCCCTTGAGTTGTTTCTCTATGGCTTTCCGTTCCCCGGGCTCGCAGCCGGCGGCCACTTCATTGCCCATCGCGAATAGAGATGACATCGAGTTCTGGCGATCCATCAGCATCTTCTTCAGGAACTGTTAGAGAATTGAATTGTGACATTAGACTTTCTGTTTGTGTAGCGTATATACAATAAAATACGTCAATATTAAGACTGTTAGAAGTAACTTGTAAAATTCTTACGGCATGAACACTATTTATGCTATTGAATAAATTAACCGTAAAGACTAAGCTTGGAATATAAAATTACTCCACCAGGTAACGCTATGGAAGAAGTTACGCATTGTTTCACCCTACTTTGTTCCACCGAGATTGAAGTAAGCTTGCGAAAACTATTGTGTTAATTGTTTGAAAACAATCACTATGTCAAACAGTGTCAACTTAATGTGCGATGTCGCAATTGCAACGAAAATCACTACGAATTTTTACATTTATGATGTTTCAGTGGACTGTTTCTTTTTCATAGCTGCAGTTTTACATTCTATATGAAGTTTATTTAAAATAAAATTTCAAAAAAAAAAATGTACTGAAATACTGCTAAAGAGTGGAACTCACTACCTGCGTCTGTGTTTCCAAACGCATACAACCCTAAACAGGCTTCTTCTGGGTGAGCTCGCTCCATCTTAGACCCTGTCTCTGTCCTATGACCTAGACTAGAGTCAAGAGCAAACCCATACTTAATAAAAAAGACCCATACTTAAGAGCTTCACGACCTTGTTCCACCAGCTCCCTTCTACCATCGGACATCCAGACGCACCGCCGGATACCATCCGTACCTGGTAGCCATTCCACCAATTCGGACTAAGCGCTTCCAGTCATCATTTATAATGCGCACTGCTAAAGAGTGGAACTCACTTCCTGCGTCTGTGTTTCCAAAAGCATACAACCCTAATCTCTTCAAAGTAAGAGTGAACAGGCTTCTTCTGGGTGAGCTCGCTCCATCTTAGACTCTGTCTCTGTCCTATCACCTAGACTAGAGTCAAGAGCAAACCCATACTTAATAAAAAAAAGCTGCTAATATGGTTATAAACCTACCTTTTGTTCCTGTAGCTGCGCCTTGACCACCTTGTAGTCAGCTGAGGGCGGTTTCTGGTTGTTGACCATGTCCTCAGTATCAGCGAGCCATTTCTCAAGACCAGCTAAAGCTTCAGCGAACTTGCCGGACTGGAGTAGACCCACGTCCAAGCGGCGTTCACGTTCGTTGGTCTATAAGCAAAAGTAACATTTAAATATATAAATTTATTATATAATTTACAAATCATGAATAATTTATTTACGATTTATTGTACACATGAACATTAAAGAGAAAAACACATAAAGAATACAGACACAACAGGCACTGCTTATCTCTAATAAGAAATTTCTTACAGCAGACCTAGGGAAGAGTAATGGTATTATACGATATGCGGATAAGACGTGCACAGAATATATATCTAAATTTCAATCTAAAATATATAACAAAGGAAGGTATAATAAATATATATTTAAACATACATATATATAATAATAAATGTAAAATGGTATATATTTTGGGCCACATAGACCTAGGTAAACGTAATATCGGCTTCTAAAAATACCATACCATATAGTTATTTTAGAGTACCAGCTACATCAGATGAGACGTTTTTTTGTACTTATACATACATACATCAGCCTTTTGCAGTCCACTGCTGGACGTACTTTGTACTTATATTTGTGATTAACCTAAAAATATGCTTCTAAATCGCAACGTACTTAAAGAAGCTATTTCTCATTCAATATGCATTATCAAATGAATTTACTGAAAATCTACGTTTGATTAAAAACTAGCGACCCGCTGCTAACCGAATTCCCACGAGAAACAGACCTTTTCCCGGCATAAATCATACATAAAAACCTTCCTCTTGAATCACTCTATTTTTTTTTAAAAAAAACCCTTCCAGATCCGTTGAGTGGTTTTCAAGATTTAAGCATACATACAAACAGACATAAGGACAGACGTGGGAAGCGACTTTATTTTATACTATGTAGCGATATCTCATTTGTACCTTCTCTTTAAGTGCGTTCCACTTGTCATTCATCTTCTCCAGGTCCTTCTCCAGCTGCTGAGTGGACACTCCTTGAAGGGCAGACCTGACCAGCCCTTGGCCGATCTTGTTGCAATGGGCTACGTTCTGCCCCAAGGGCTCTAGGGTCCTTCTCTTTAGTTCAGCGAAGTCTTTCTGCTGAGCGCGGATTTGTTCCACTTCTGACGATACGGGCTTGAGGCTTCGCACTTGTTCGGCAGCCTGGGGGAATCAAAATGAGTTAAATTAAATTAAATTAAAAATCATTTATTTCAGACAAAGTCCATACATTTTACAAGGTCATAAATTATCACATTTAAAAGAAAAACAGTACAATAATACATTGACATTCATTTACCTGCATGTCATCAAATTTATTAAAAAGTGAAATTATTATTTTATTTATTTTTATTTAAGAGCCCAGGTCACACCTCGGACACTGGCGCTCAAATGTATGAATAAAATGCGTTGCTACGCACACAGTCTAAGCTCGCGTAGGTGAACGCGGACCATGCTTGTGTGTGTGAGACAACATGTCAGGGTTGCCGCCATTTTGCGTTCGCGAATCGGGAGTGATATGTGCGGCAGTATAAAATGACCTTCGTCGTCGCGTCCTTGCTAGCCGGTGTCTGAGCGTCCTCCGAGCGCGGGTGGGCGGCGCTTGTAGGGGGAGGCAGGGAGTGACCATACTGTACGCTAGTACTATTAATTATACTGTGCCCAGGTTGTCCCACTGCAGGGCAAAGGCCTCTCTCCTCTTTTTCCATTTCTCTCGGTCCAGTGCTAGGCTTTGCCAGTTCGGTAGATAGGCGCTGAGTTCATCGCTCCACCTCTTATTAAAATACTAAACTATAAATTTATTAAAATAGATAACCGGGTTAAGTCAAATCATTTACTTCTATTACAGAATGTTTTTTTTTCTTTCTTTTATTCATTTTTTAAAAGACATAAAGCATGAACACACGTTCAACCATACTTGGTGCCGTTAAACCTTGGAAAGGTTCGTGTTGGCACTGCACATTCCTTAGTTATACAAAAAGAAGTAAGTTGTTACAGAATTCACTTATTTTACATGTTATTATTGAATAAGTTTATAAAATAATTAAATTTTAAGATGTATTAGTACATTAGCAAACGCAACTGTTAAAGTCCTAATCACAGTTGCGTTTGCTTTGCTTTTAACCAACTTCGTACACGAAATCCCACAAAAATATTTAGACGTAACTATTTTGTTACAAAACCTGATTTTCAGTTTTCGACAGTTCATATTATCAGTTTCAATTGCTATTTCATTTAACGCAACACAACTGCGATATAAGCGTTTCTTTTAGAGGTAAAAATTTAAAGTTTTAATTTGCATGCTAAATAATGTATTATTGTACGTCCGAGATGGACAAGCTAAGCTAAATAAACATAATAGTACCAACGTAATATTATGTTTATTTAAGATCTACAACACACAGTATTGCAATAAAGTTATTTGTATTTGTATTTGTAAAGTTCGATTTGAATATTAAATACTGGCAACATGATAACCACTTACCTCCTGCACATCATCCATGACGGAGTCGTAAGCCTTGTAGAAGGCCTCCAGCTTGCTCAGGGTGTCATCCAGGTCCTGTTCCTTAGACCTGGCGCGCTCGTCTAGCTTGCCCAGCTGCTTACGTAGGCCTTCCACCTGTAGAATAAAAAAAAATCTTTATTACTTACAAAATTTTCAAGCGCGGGCTGGATAAAACTTTGCAAGTTTTTTTTTTAACTTGACCCGGAAAGTATTTTAAAAATTTGGTATTTTTTTTTATTTATAAACGATGGGTTTGCTCTTGACTCTAGTCTAGGTTATAGCATAGAGTAGAAATCACATAGAGATGACACTCCCGCTCCAGACGCGCTCAAGGTCAATCCGTCTGGCTGTCTCTTAGCGAACAATTCAGTCGGGAGTGCGCTTCGCCGCGGAAACGTTCGTCGTGCGGGTCGAATTTTCATTTTTTGTGTAAAATTTAGCAATGCAAGGTGTTGTATTCATAGGGAGAACGCGTTTTACAAAAAGAATGCTATTCTAATCTGGCACCACACGGCGCCATTTTTGCACCTATTTTAAAATTCTGTGCCTACCTATTAACAATAAAATGGTAAGAAAAGACTTTAAAACGGGTAAATATTTTGTTCCCATGGGAAAACTGTTAGCAGCGGTCGCAACCGCTCGACTGGCCGCTAGTCTGGAATAAAATTATTGGCACGTGACAGCCCCGACTTAAAGCGCGGGAGAGTGCGGGGCGTTACGGGCTGCGGGGGGAAGTAGGTATTTAAAGCGCGGCTTTTGGGGCCCAGACAAAGGAGTTTCGTTTCTATACGCCAGTATTATTATCTATTCTTATGGTTATAGGACAGAGACAGAGTCTATGATGGTGCGAGCTCACCCAGAAGAAGCCTGTTTAGGCACTGGCACTCCCACACACTGACGATAAATTCAATTGGTATTCAATAAATTGCGTTAATTGGTGAACGTATGGCAGAATACAAAAATGTGACCCTTTTTTAGCATTCAGATGCTTAGAATATGTCCCTTAAAGCACATGTGAAACATCTAAGCAGTGATAGTTCTAAGGTTCTGTTCACCGTTAACAGCGTGAAACTACCTCCTACTAAGTGAACCGATTTCACAGGTTTTATGTAGCTCTTTAAGAAGCATTCGTCCCAAAAACTTTGTTAATAGGAGCACCCGAGAAAAAACTTTATTCCGCAATTTAAATTTCACAGATTATACACATATCACGCCTTTTATCCCTCGCGGGGTAGGCAGAGCGTAAACGACCGCAAAAACTGACATTTACGCCACGTCTGACATATATTTGAGGATCATTCGGAAAATTATGTATCACCATAGTTGTCAGCCCATCGCCCAAAAACTGCAATACACACCCTCGAGTCCCTTCGTCGCCTCCCACGGTAAAGAAATGGGGTGATGCTATTCTAGGCCGGCATCCCACAGCACTGATTATAGCAATTAGTAAACTCGTCTTACCTGATCCCTGGTCTTCCCAGAGTCCACACTGTGTCCGCTGTCAGCCAATAGTTCTGCAGCTCTTTCAGTGTCACCAATGAGATCTTCAGCCTTCTCTAACCGCTTGTAGAAGCGGCCGATATCGTCGAGTTGTTGTTTGACAGTCTTGATGTCGCGGC
Organism: Tuta absoluta; assembly: GCA_027580185.1. Taxonomy (NCBI): domain Eukaryota; kingdom Metazoa; phylum Arthropoda; class Insecta; order Lepidoptera; family Gelechiidae; genus Tuta; species Tuta absoluta. Next base: position 1,852,411 of record JAQAHW010000035.1, on the reverse strand, counting down.
CGGGTGGTTTCATGCCGTCCAACTCCTTCTCAAGTTCGGACAGGTCATGGGACAGGCTCTTGACTTTCTCCTGTGAATAGACAAGTATTTTTGAAAACTTGCAAAATTTTCGAGTGCGGGCAGGATTTGAACCTGCGACTTTCGCATTACTAGTGGCGACGCCTCTTCCATCTGGGCTACCGCAGCTCAAAATTTGGTACTCAATAGACAAGTATTTATTTAGCTTTGTGAATAGACAAGTATTTATTTAGCTTTGATTATGGTAAGTAAAAACACTTAATTGCACATTCAAATCCCAAATCGTGAATAGACAAGTATTTATTTAGCTTTTTGAATAGACAAGTATTTATGTAGCTTCGATTATGGTAAGTAAAAACACTTAATTGCACATTCAAATCCCAAATCGTGAATAGACAAGTATTTATTTAGCTTTGTGAATAGACAAGTATTTATTTAGCTTTGATTATGGTAAGTAAAAACACTTAATTGCACATTCAAATCCCGAATCGTGAATAGACAAGTATTTATTTAGCTTTGATTATGGTAAGTAAAAACACTTAATTGCACATTCAAATCCCAAATCGTGAATAGACAAGTATTTATTTAGCTTTGATTATGGTAAGTAAAAACACTTAATTGCACATTCAAATCCCGAATCGTGAATAGACAAGTATTTATTTAGCTTTGTGAATAGACAAGTATTTATTTAGCTTTGATTATGGTAAGTAAAAACACTTAATTGCACATTCAAATCCCAAATCGTGAATAGACAAGTATTTATTTTGCTTTGATTATGGTAAGTAAAAACACTTAATTGCACATTCAAATCCCAAATCGTGAATAGACAAGTATTTATTTAGCTTTGATTATGGTAAGTAAAAACACTTAATTGCACATTCAAATCCCAAATCGTGAATAGACAAGTATTTATTTAGCTTTGATTATGGTAAGTAAAAACACTTAATTGCACATTCAAATCACAAATCTCTTATTTCGTGTGGGACACCGAGTCGTCCAACGACCCGATGAACCCTGGTCAGCGTTTTTCAACCGCCTTCTACTAGTAATATGCCTCTAACATGCTATCACAAATAAATAACAGGAAAACTGACACTAAAAATGCACAAAGGTGGCTTTACCGCTGAAAGCCACCTCTACCAGACAATTTTTCGGTGGAGGAGAAATCATAGTTAAGAATAGAGTAGCGCATTAATTTAATAAAGGTTTTTAACTTATTATAAACACAAACAGTGGCATTATTATGCTGAAAAGAAGAAGAAGAAGAAAACACAAAAAGTTGTAAGATTGATCTGACATAAGTAAAACTGGTTTCATTGTTTAAGGGCATATAAAATTAAAGGCAATCCATTAACACCGCGCGCTTTTTATACAATACCTGAAGTAGGAGGTACTTCAATGTCTGAAGAGTGAAATTTAGATTATCCATTATATTTTAACTATCATAAAACATTTTATTATCAATATTTGTTACGCACTCTAATTTGACTTTAATTCCTAAGTAATTATATACGCAAGTTACTAATATGAGATCTTTATGAAACTAACTTAAAAACACGGAAATAACTCACTCCAAAAATTTGCATAAAGATATTCAAGTAAAATAAAACCCGTTTGTGATCTAGTTTTTATCAGTGAGAGTTAAATCGTGCGGAAATATAAATTATTCATTGGAATAATTTATTGCTTTACATATCTTTTTTTAAGCACTAAGCTTTTTTTAGACGACTCGTATGCTAAAAGTATACCTCAAATTATTACTGTACAATTAACTTTGCTATCAATATTGCAATAGAACTGACTTCGCTGTATGTATTATGAAAGAAAGAAAGACAGAAATAAAAAATGATTATTTGTTTAATTTGGTTCATGTTTTTTAGCACTATTAGCCCGATCTTTAAGGTCATTGACCCTGAACAACATGTGGTTGCATAGTATAGCAAACTGCAGTTATTATGACAAAGTTCTATGGTCCTAGAGGTGTAATACTAACTTGGAACTGTCACACAGTAGCAGTCGCTACAGCGAGTCTTCCTTTAGCTTTGGCCCTATCTTCAAGGTCATCGACCCTATCTCTCAACATTTTAGCTAGTAATTCAATCACTTGGTTGCATGCTTTACAAACTGCAGTTATTATGACAAAGTTCTATGACCCTATATGAGTAATACTAACTTGGAACTGTGACATAGCACCAGCCGCTCCAGCGAGTCTTCCTCTGCCTTCATTGACCCTATCTTCGAGGTCATCGACCCCATCTCTCAAGATTTAAGCTAGTCATTCAATCACTTGGTTGCATGCTTTACAAACTGCAGTTATTATGACAAAGTTCTATGATCCTATATGAGTAATACTAACTTGGAACTGTGACATAACAGCAGCAGCGCCAGCCAGCCCTTTTTTAGCACTATTGGCCCGATCTTCAAGGTCATTGACCCTATCAACTCTGTTGCATAGTATAGCAAACTGCAGTTATTATGACAAAGTTCTATGATCCTATATGAGTAATACTAACTTGGAACTGTGACATAGCACCAGCCACTCCAGCGAGTCTTCCTCTGCCTTCATTGACCCTATCTTCAAGGTCACCGACCCTATCTCTCAAAATTTTAACTAATAGGTCAATGCTTTAGAGACTGCAGTTATTATGACAAAGTTCTATGCTCCTATATGAGTAATACTAACTTGGAACTGTGACATAGCCGCGGCTGCTCCAGCTAATCTTCCTTTAGCCTCATTGGCCCTGTCTTCAAGGTCATTGACCCGGTCTAACACTAGGTTGTATAGTATAGCAAACTGCAGTTATTATGACAAAGTTCTATGATCCTATGTGAGTAATACTAACTTGGAACTGTGACATAGCAGCGGCCGCTCCAGCTAATCTTCCTTTAGCTTCATTGGCCCGATATTCAAGGTCATTGACCCTGTCCAACACTTGGTTGTGTAGTATAGCAAACTGCAGTTATTATGACAGAGTTATATGGTCCTAAAGGTGTAATACTAACTTGGAACTGTGACATAGTAGCAGTCGCTCCAGCGAGTCTTCCTCTGCCTTCATTGACCCTATCTTCAAGGTCATCGACCCTATCTCTCAACATTTAAACTAGTCATTCAATCACTTGGTTGCATGCTTTACAAACTGCAGTTATTATGACAAAGTTCTATGACCCTATGTGAGTAATACTAACTTGGAACTGTGACATAGCAGCGGCCGCTCCAGCTAATCTTCCTTTAGCTTCATTGGCCCGATATTCAAGGTCATTGACCCTGTCTAACACTAGGTTGTATAGTATAGCAAACTGCAGTTATTATGACAAAGTTCTATGATCCTATATAAGTAATACTAACTTGGAACTGTTACATAGCAGCGGCCGCTCCAGCTAATCTTCCTTTAGCTTCATTGGCCCTATCTTTAAGGTCATCGACCCTATCTCTCAACATTTTAACTAGTCATTCAATTACTTGGTTGCATGCTTTACAAACTGCAGTTATTATGACAAAGTTCTATGATCCTATATGAGTAATACTAACTTGGAACTGTGTCATAGCAGCGGCTGCTCCAGCCAGCCTTCCTTTAGCCTCATTGGCCCGATCCTCAAGGTCATTGACCCTGTCTCCTAAGGCCTGTGCGGTTTCTTCTAAGACGTGTCTGGCTCTCGAAGCGGTGTCCGGTCCCGCGCATTCCTGGGCCAAAGTGACAATGTCGTCGACAGCCGAGTTTATGTTCTGTGGGAGAAATATTGTGATTAAAGTTTTGTGGCTGGCATAATCACATTACGGGGTATTTTTAGACTATTTGTATCAGACCTTTTTCAAAAATGGAGACCGCTAAGGGAGCTGTATAACCAAGATTTGTGAATCAGAATTGTGTTTTACAAATTTCTTTTTTTTACGGGTAGTATAAGGGTGATGCTATTTTAAGCATTCCATAACATAGAGTTTTCTGCATAATCTTTTACAAATTACAAACTATGTATTTTAAGTGACATTATTGTAGTGTATTTGTGTTAGATTTTAAGTAATATTTTATTGTTTTATTTTATTTAATATGGGCCTGAAATAAAGGATATATTATTATTACTAGCTTTTACCCGCGACTTCGTCCGCGTTAGATAGTTTTTTAGGCATATGTTCTAAAGTAGATATTATGTATATTCATAGTAAGTATGACAGTGATATTAGAACAGTTCTTATCTCTACTGTTTAAGGATGACATGCTTGCTTCTGTTGTTAAAGGGACAATTCAAAATTTGCCATCTGGTGTACTGCCCTGAGAGATCAATATTTATAACCATTGAATACAAAAGTCAGTAGATAACAAAAAAATCCTCGGTAAAAAGTTGCCAATGTCCTTTCTCAACTTATTTTCATCATACTGAACAACTTTTGTTTCGAAAAGATTTCTGTATCTCTAATAGTTTAGGTGGGCTCCTGATGGTTCACCTGGTGGTCTACATAAGGTACTCCAGATCCTTAATGTCCTTGTGAAAAGAAGCAGCCCATCATACTGAACAACTTTTGTTTTAGAACCATTTCTGTATCTCTAATAGTTTAGGTGGGCTCCTGATGGTACACCTGGTGGTCTACATAAGGTACTCCAGATCCTCAATGTCCTTGTGAAAAGAAGCAGACCATCATACTAAACAATTTTTTTTTTAAAACCATTTCTGTATCTCTAATAGTTTAGGTGGGCTCCTGATGGTACACCTGGTGGTCTACATAAGGTACTCCAGATCCTCGATGTCCTTGTGAAAAGAAGCGGCCCATCATACTGAACATTTATTGTTTTGGAACCATGCCTGTATCTCTATTAGTTTAGCTGGGCTCCTGGTGGTACACCTGGTGGTCTACATCTGTACTCCAGACCCTCTAATGGTGATAAAAAGTAGCCTATGTCCATTCTCAGTATGCTAGCAATTTCTGTGCCAAGTTTCATGAAGATCGGTTCAGCGGTTTGGCCGTGAAAGCGTAGCAGACAGACAGACAGAGTTACTTTCGCATTTATAATATTAGTGTGGAAGTGTGGATGTAAGAAGAAGTAGCATTTTCAACTATAAAACAGTGGTTTTTACCTGGAGAGGAGCTCTTAGAGCGTGTATCTGGTCAGTGAGCCTGGCGACCGCCTCGGCAGCCTGCGCCGGGGGAGCGCACAGGGCGGGGATTACAGGCGTGATATGTGTGTGTGTATATCTGTCTTACCTGCAATGGCGCCCTGAGCGCGTGTATCTGGTCAGTGAGCCTGGCGACCGCCTCGGCAGCCTGCGCTGGTGGAGCAGACAGGGCGGGGATTACAGGCGTGATATGTGTGTGTGTATATCTGTCTTACCTGCAATGGCGCCCTGAGCGCGTGTATCTGGTCAGTGAGCCTGGCGACCGCCTCGGCAGCCTGCGCTGGTGGAGCAGACAGGGCGGGGATTACAGGCGTGATATGTGTGTGTGTATATCTGTCTTACCTGCAATGGCGCCCTGAGCGCGTGTATCTGGTCAGTGAGCCTGGCGACCGCCTCGGCAGCCTGCGCTGGTGGAGCAGACAGGGCGGGGATTACAGGCGTGATATGTGTGTGTGTATATCTGTCTCACCTGCAATGGCGCCCTGAGCGCGTGTATCTGGTCAGTGAGCCTGGCGACCGCCTCGGCAGCCTGCGCCGGGGGAGCGCACAGGGCGGGGATTACAGGCGTGATATGTGTGTGTGTATATCTGTCTCACCTGCAATGGCGCCCTGAGCGCGTGTATCTGGTCAGTGAGCCTGGCGACCGCCTCGGCAGCCTGCGCCGGGGGAGCGCACAGGGCGGGGATTACAGGCGTGATATGTGTGTGTGTATATCTGTCTCACCTGCAATGGCGCCCTGAGCGCGTGTATCTGGTCAGTGAGCCTGGCGACCGCCTCGGCAGCCTGCGCCGGGGGAGCGCACAGGGCGGGGATTACAGGCGTGATATGTGTGTGTGTATATCTGTCTCACCTGCAATGGCGCCCTGAGCGCGTGTATCTGGTCAGTGAGCCTGGCGACCGCCTCGGCAGCCTGCGCCGGGGGAGCGCACAGGGCGGGGATTACAGGCGTGATATGTGTGTGTGTATATCTGTCTCACCTGCAATGGCGCCCTGAGCGCGTGTATCTGGTCAGTGAGCCTGGCGACCGCCTCGGCAGCCTGCGCCGGGGGAGCGCACAGGGCGGGGATTACAGGCGTGATATGTGTGTGTGTATATCTGTCTCACCTGCAATGGCGCCCTGAGCGCGTGTATCTGGTCAGTGAGCCTGGCGACCGCCTCGGCAGCCTGCGCCGGGGGAGCGCTCAGCGCGTCCTGCAGTCTCTCCTCGCACCTGGTCAGGGGCGTGTCGACCGCGCGCACTCGCTCAGCGAACTCGCCCAGTTTGCGCGCGGTCGACTCCAGGAATTCCACTTGTTGGAACACTTCTGTTGGGAGGAAATGAAAACGATAAATAAAATTTTAAGTATTAGACCGGGTCTATCGCGATAGTATTTAGGTTCGCGATAGACCCGGTCTAATACTTAAAATGAGTGAAAGTGATCGCGAGTGCTTAAAAAGTTATATTGATAAATAAAGTGTGTATGAGTTCTACTTTTATTGGATAAGATTATTTAGAGTCATAGTTATTGTTTTAAAAATAAATAGTTCCTTCAAAGTGCTTATAAACTTTGAATAGTATTTCAAAAAATATCACATCGTATATACAAACACAGTTTTCGGTCCAAAGATTAAGTGTAGTTTAAGAGGCTGGGCAATGTTCACGCTTTTTGTTCGTAGCTACTCTCTGCGAATATTTATAATACCTTTCAAAAACTTTGTAATCTTTAGAAATTTATCCTTACCTCAAAACTATCGCGATAGACCCGAGTTATCAACTAAATTGTGAGAAAATGATCGCAAAATATACAGGGTGTAAGGGACAGCCCTTTGAATACAGGGTGCATTCAGAACATGAAACTGAACAACTTCCCTTAAATAAATATTCCAGCACCTGTCAAACAAAAAATTACTCCCCATAAAAATGCAGTCGGTTGATTATGATTTTGTATGGGAGGTCGATTTATTTTTGTCATTTCCTGACATGTGTTCATATACTCCGCTCGTAACAGCACACATGTGTCCTTGAAGTACAATACAAATCTATTGTTGCAAAATTCGACCTGAGCGAAGTGGTTATAAGGGAAAGTTGTACAGTTTCGTGGTATGGTACCTTATCAGTATTCGGAGGGCTGTTCCTTACACCCTATATATACATATACACCACGGAAGACCAGCGCTGAAATGCTTTAAATAAGTGCTTAAGCATTATGCTGAGTGGTTACCCTTTTCAGTGTACCTAACCTAGTATGTAAGTCCAAAATTGTATTACCTATCATTGTAGCACTGAAATAAACAGTTTCTATTCTATATGTATAAAACTATGATCAACAGATTATGTATCTTAAACATTAACGTACCGTTGTTGAGTCTGTCCCATCTCTCCTTCATGGTATCAAGTTGTTTCCGGACAATGTCCTGGTCCACGTCACACGACGAGATGAACGTCTCACCGAGAGTCTTGTTGTTCTCGTACTCTCCAGATCTGAACAAATACACATGAGTAAACAAAGATTCAGGGTTTATTAAAAACTCAAAAGTCCATGCAATACTAGGAATAGACACAGTACAGGAAGAAATCAGCACCTATGCTGCTAAGTATAACATCCGACTACAAAAGCATCCAAATCAGTTGGCTGCCCAACTTACAATACCTGACTATGTCAGACGTCTCAAGAGACGTGACATCATGGACCTCAGTAGTGACAAGTGAACTACTGCTCCATGAAGAGGAAACCTTACTGGAGGACTGACTCTGCACGCCAACATCATACAAATCACCTGCTTATAGTCAACGACTGATTGCAGATCAAGACAACACCACAAAAAAAAGATTCAGTTTTTTTAAACTTGTTTAGTTTTCAAGCGCGGGCAGGATTTGAACCGACGCCTCTTCCATCTAGGCTACCGCGACTCAGCACAATAAAAATCAGATTTTGATAAAAATAATTAAAAAAATTATCAATAACATAATCTTCAAATTAACTAAATATTGAAATTGAGCGCACCATTGTAATAGTAATGGCAAGAAATTACACGTTGTTTTGATAAAGATGAAAGAGTGATTATATTTTCTTAATATTACTAGGCGTGGTAAAGAGTTTTTTAAGCATATACCTAAGAGCATAAGTAAGGCCATCCCAATGAGCTATATTTGACAGCTGTCATCACCATTCAAAAAGATATGTCAACAAAGGAAAATGGACCCTCTGCTATAGCATTAGCATGAATCATTCATTCATTTATTTTTCATTTATTTGTTTACAATATACATTGTGTTCGAAATAACATTTGTACAATAAAAAGCAACAATAACAAATAATTAATAATCTGACAACTGCCAATATGGCTTATTGGGATGGTAGTACGTATTAATACAATTTCATTAGAAAATGAAGGATGACTTATTTATCATGTTCAAAAGAGACACATGTTATTCAGAGAATGAATAAGAAACTTTACTTTAATAATAATAATTCACAACACATTATTTGTTGCAAAAAGGCCTCTGTGCTGTTGGCTTTGGCCCCACTCATGCCTCAAAGGACCGGGGCCCTGTGGGCCCGAGATTCGGAAACGTACCAAAATAATAATAATAATAAAATTCTTTATTTCACATATAAAAAAAAGCAAATAACATACTCAACATAGACATATGTGAAGTAGGTACAACAAGGCGGCCTTCTTGCTATGGTAGCAAGTTCTACCAGTACCCGATATTATCAAACTACAGGCTACAATTTTACAGGTGAAATTCGATGTTCATTACGTAGCCGTTTAACCAATAAGATACCAGGAATATGAACTGGCTACGCAATGTACTACGAATTTCACCTGTGGACTTGTAGCCTGTAGTTTCATAACATAGGCCACAGGCAACCTTTGGGTGATAGGAAAGCGCGTAAAGGTAACCTCTTTACCTCTTCCAGATGTCATTCCTGATGTGCTGCAGCTCCCTCAGCTGCTTCTCCACCTCCTTCTTGGTGAACGCAGCCGGCGGGAGCTTGCTGAGACGGTCTTCGGCGTCAGACACCCACGGCAGGAACGACTCCTGCGCCTTGCTGAACTTGCGGCAGTGCTCCTGTTGACAGACAATTCAATATACATAAATGAACATAATACATACATGTATCACGTCTATTATCCCTTGCGGAGAAGGCAGAGCGTAAACAACCGCAAAAATGGACATTTACGCCACGTCTGACATACATGGTGTAAAAAAATTAGCTAAGAATATTTTAAGGGGTGAACCAGTACGTGAAACTGAACAACTTTCCCCAAGGAACATATGTCGAAAGATGAAAAAAAAATTGGCCCTCCCATACAAATTATCCCGGCCGGGTAACACACTAAGTACGGGAGGGTCAAATTATTTTTTCATATTTCGACCTATGTTCCTTGGGGAAAGTTGTTCAGTTTCATGTACTGGTTCACCCCTTAAAATATTCTCAGCTAATTTTTTTACACCTTATATATTCATACATACATACACATATCACGCCTATTATCCCTTGCGGGGAAGGCAGAGCGTAAGCAACCGCAAAAATGGACATTTACGCCACGTCTGACATATATTTGAGGGTCATTCGGAAATATGTGTAGCGCCATAGTGACAGGTTGTCAGCCCATCGCCTAAAATTGCAATACACACCCTCAAGTCCCTTAGTCACCTCTTACGACTCCCACGGGAAAGAAATGGGGTGATGCTATTCTAGGCCGGCATGACACGGCATAAATAAATGAACATAATACATACATGTATCACGTCTATATACCTTGCAGAGTAGTTGAGAGTAGGCAGAGCATAAACGGCCAAAAAACAATCATTTACGCCACGTCAGACCACAAGAACTTAGTATTTATTTTTTATTTATTTCTTTATTGCAAAAAAAGGTGTTTAAATTTATTATATGGTGCCGTGTGATGCCGGCTTAGAATAACATAACCCCATTTCTTTCCCGTTGGAGTCGTAAGAGGCGACTAAGGGACTCGAAGGTGTGTATTGCAATTGTAGGCGATGGACTGACAACCTGTCACTATAGCGATACACAATTTTCCGAATGGCCCTCAAACATTTGTCAGACGTGGTGTAAACTGCTATAAAAACAATCATTTACGCCACGTCAGACCACAAGAACTTAGTACTTAAATAGTAGTTTATGCAACTGTCATATAATGGGGGCCATTAGAATGCGAGTATCTGTTTATCACACGAGGCGTAGCAATGCCTAATTATATGCAGTTGCAGACACTAACATTTGTCAGCTTTATCGAAGTAAGAGCCTTCTCATTAAGACTTTACGCTTCTGTAATTTCTATAAAACTGTAATTTCAATAGGCAGAATGCATAAAGCAGGTCTTTATGCAACTGTTTTCGAATTCATAATTCGAACATTATGAGACGAGTGTAGATAAAAGGTTTTATAAGATTTCTTACCATAGCGGTTTGCAGCCTGGTCTGCCGGTCGACGGTCTCCCGCTTGAGTTTGTCCCATTGAGTCTGGATCCTATCCAGCTCCTTACGAAGACCGGAATGGGCTGGTTTCTTCTCCATTTCACGCCCTGAACAAAATTTTACATGTTGAAAATAAGTGAGGTTATAATTATAAGTTTTGATTGAACCCTGCCTAACGTTCGAGGTTTACTAACTTTGATATGTTATAACGTAATATATACATAGAGGTATTATGTACTAACGTACTATATATGTTTAATGTTTTGAGTGTTTTGTATATTTCATTGTATTCCTTATTTTTTATTAATGGACTATGTTTTAAAGTACTGTCGAATATCATTAGTAATTTGTGTTTTAAGTGATATTTAATTTTGTAATGATTCCCAATGGATTTAATGTTTACCTTTATCAATAACATAATAATCTCATTCTCCCGTTGTGTAAGATCTCTATATTACGGTTCATATTTAGCCAATTCTTGTTGTATCTTATGTCTGACAGCTGACACTTACAGTCTGCCCTAGTGTATATTTTCTGTTTCTAATTAGTTATCCGGCTCTGTAATAGTTACTGAAGGCCGATGTGGCGCAGTGATAGTGCGACTGCCTGCGACGCAAAGGTTCCGGGTTCGATTCCTGGTGGAGCCCACACAAAGGTTCCCAGTCTGGTTAGGACATTGCAGGCTGAACCACCTGATTGTTCAAAAGCAAGATGGTTCCGTGCTTCGGAGGGAACCTTAAGCCGTCGATCCCGGTTGCAGTCTATGATAACTTAGTCGGCGGTCGTTACACAACCTTGTCAGAGGCCAACTACTAGGCGGTTGAAAAACTCTGACACCAGGAAGTCTCGGTGTCCCAAACCCAAAAATATGTTACTTTCAGTACTTTTTAGTGTCTTGAGTGTCATTATCATTACAGTGTATTTCGAGTGTTTATCGAATTTGTGTTTTAAGGCGAGTGTAGTCGTCAACGAATACAACGAAATTTGTTTGTATAAAGAGAAAACTTTATTTTTGTGAAGTGGTGCCACTGTCGAGGTCGTTGCCGTCTGCACACGCTTTACGTGTCTTTTTACATTTTAAAAAGGTTTTATGTATATTTGAAGCTTACCTTTATCGAGCAGCATAATGATCTCGTGCTCTCTCTGCGTCAGGTCCCTGTACAGGGGCTCGTGTTTGTCCACCTGTTGTTGCAGCTTGGGTCTGTCGGCTGACACCTGCAGCCGGCCGGGGAGAGCCCCGAGCTCCGACTGCAGCCAGCCCAGCGTACGGGCCACCTGCTCCTCCAAGTTGCGACCGTCCCTGGGGATAACAGGTTTGATTATTTTACATTATTATATATATAAAGTGTAAAAAAAATAGCTAAGAATATTTTAAGGGTCGAACCACAAAAAACTAAACAACTTTCCCCAAGGAACATAGGACGAAATATGAAAAAAAATTGGCCCTCCCATACTAAGTGTGTTACCCGGCCGGGCTAATTTGTATAGGAGGGCCAATATTTTTTTTCATATTTCGACCTTTGTTCCTCAGGGAAAGTTGTTCAGTTTCACGTACTGGTTTACCCCTTAAAATATTCTTATTTAATTTTTTTACACCATGTATATTTATTCGTTTATTTATGTATGTTTATATATAAATTTATTTTACCTTTTTTTGCTATATATTTTAGATTAAAATTTAGATATATATTCTGTGCACGTCTTATCCGCATATCGTATAATACCATTACTCTTCCATAGGTCTGCTTTAGGAAATTTCTTATTAGAGATAAGCAGTGCCTGTTGTGTCTGTATTCTTTACAATAAATCGTAAATAAATAAAGTAAATAAATAAATTATTTCTAGGTAAACCAGCTGTTACCAAAGTGTGCCAAATTACATTACAAGTTCAGTAGTTTTTGCGTGAAAAAGTAACAAGCAAACATACAAAATTTCACATTTATAATATTGGTAGGATCATTTGACTCGTGAATTTGATGTAGGATCAATTGACTCGTGAATTTGATTTAGGATCAATTGACTCGTGAATTTGATTTAGGATCAATTGACTCGTGAATTTGATGTAGGAGCAATTGTGAATTTGATTTAGGATCAATTGACTCGTGAATTTGATGTAGGATCAATTGACTCGGGAATTTGATGAAGGATCAATCGACTCGTGAATTTGATGTAGGATTAACTGATTTGATGTAGGATCAATCGACTCGTGAATTTGATGTAGGATCAACTGATTCTTGAATTTGATGTAGGATCAATTGACTCGTGAATTTGATGTAGAATCAATTGACTCGTGAATTTGATGTAGGATCAATTGACTCGTGAATTTGATGTAGGATCAATTGACTCGTGAATTTGATGTAGGATCAATTGACTCGTGAATAGGATGATCAATTTGAAACTTTTAACTTTTCAACGGGGAACATTTCACAAATAAGTATATACTCGTATCAAACGGCATTAGCGGCTATTTAATAATATTTATTAAAAAATTTATGTTGAATCTAAAATAAGAACAATATTTGCATTATTTGTGTTATCCTAGTCAAAACTACACCAAATTGTAATTACAATAATCACACAGCAACAAAGGTGGTGTAGATGTGACCAGGATAACACAACCGCAAATTTTTATAAATGGCATTAATATTAGGCCGGGAAGGAATTTAGGGTTCCGTACGCAAAAGGTCAAAATAAGACACTATCACTGTCACTCGGCTGTCTGCTATTTGTATCTCATAAACCATGATAGATAGTTGAAATTTTCACAGATGATGTATTTCCGTTGCCGCAATAACAACAAATACTGAAAATTGTAATAAATTTAGGAGATTCTCATAAAACAAACGTTTTTATTTTGATATTTTTATCCATGATGGTACGGAACCCTTCGTGTGCAAGTCTTACTCGCACTTGGCCGATTACTGAACACTTTTTAACCATTACTTACTTCAAAGCAGCCTCAATCTCGGCCTTCCTAAGGTCCAGTTTCCTTTGCAAGGTGTCGTACTGCCTCGCGACGGCGCCCAGTTTGCTCTGGATGTCCTGCCTGGACGCCGGGTCGGAGAGTACAGTGCAGAGCGCGGCGCCCGCCCCCTCCAGGTCGGCCAGCAGGGGGCGCTGACCTTCCAGCTGACGTTCCAGGTTCTGCAAGAAAATTTTATGTTTGTATTTTAGAATACTTACTTAACTATGTGAGGTAAGTATTTTAAAATACATAAAATGTTTTGTGAAATTTATTTTAAGTATGATTTATTTGTTTTCTTTTGTATTTATGATCGTTTTGTGAACAAATCAATACTAGAATGCCTTTAAATATAAATGTTGTGTTTAGTTGTAAGTGGGTCTTGGATTTATGTGTTTTAATGTGTCTTTCTGTCAGTGAAATTTTGAATCTGTTGCCTGTAACTAAAACGATTTAAATAAAATAAAAATAAATGAAAATAAACAATTACCGTATTATTAGAAAAAAGTTAGACGCTCCTTATTATTAGTTTAGCTTTTTTTATAATAAGACCGTAAGTAATTAGTAGAAATATACTAATAAGAATCAAGTGTTGGATGTTTCCTTATTTTATCGTATTGTAACAAACCAACAATCCTAAAGTTTGCTTTAAGTACTTTAAATATATCTCCTTTAAATGTAGCTCCAACACAATGTATCAGGTAGATAGACATATCATATTTAAACTTCAATTTGACATAGATTTAATAACATTGACATAGGTATAATTTTGACATGTATTTGTTTTTTACATTACTGTAAGTTTACTATTCTTTCTTTATGTATTATGTTAAGTACCTAGATTTGACTTTCTAAAAGAGAATCTTGTAAATTCCTACTTAGAAATAAATAGAGTTTTTTTTATCATACATACGTGTTAAAAATTGTAAAAACATATAACCGTTGAAATATCACATTGAATAATGCAGTGCACTATATTTAATAAAATTTAAAATGGCAAGCGTTGTTATAACAAAAAATTTATTAAAATGAAACTACTTTATTCAATGTAGGATAGTATTATCACTTATTGAAGTCATGATCCGTCATTGTAAAATAAATAAATTTGTAGAACGCAATTTTCTTTTTTTTTTAACAATTTTGTATTGTCCTAATAGAAAACCGGCTCAGGCGGGATAAAAAATAAAAATGCACTGCCTCAGGGCTGGCCAGGTTAATCACACGACATGTAACTTTACGCCACCACCATCAGAAAATGATATAGCAGGGTATTTCCTATAACATTTTCCTAGTGAGTGGAACTCACTACCTGCGTCTGTGTTTCCAAACGCATACAACCCTAATCTCTTCAAAGTAAGAGTGAACAGGCTTCTATTGGGTGAGCTCGCTCCATCTTAGACTCTGTCTCTGTCCTATGACCTAGACTAGAGTCAAGAGCAAACCCATCCTTAATAAAAAATAGAAATAAAAACAATTTTGAATGTAACCTCGATCTTCCTGAGTTGTTCGTCCGGTTCCTTCTCCAAGGCCACATCGTCTAGCTTGTCGCTGATGGTCTGCAGGGCGTCTCGCAGTCGCGCGAGACCTGCGTCGAACTCGCGAGACGTGTCGGCTGCGGCGCCGAGACTCTCAGCACGCTGTTCCAATCTGGGGGAAAAATTGTATTGTAAATCAAAAGAAATAGAAAAGGCTTCAAATTATACCGCATGTTACAGATACTAAAACCGCATCAAAATCCGTTGCGTACATTTGCATATCTAAAGATACATCATCATTGGCCTCACACGTCTGTGACAGACGATTTAATCAGTGTCTGAGGCAAGACTTTTCATGGCTGTATAAGGTATAACGGGAGCGGCATAGTTTTCCGCACGCTCTACAAGTATAGGTGGAATTTGAGACTGGCACATACATAGGGACACGGGAAACGATTTCATTTTATACTAAATCCCGTGTTAGGTATACATTTTATACTATTTAGTGATAATCCTAATAATATTATAAATGCGTATGTATGCTTGTTTTTTTGTTAGTCCAGGGTTTCCAATAGCTAGAGACAGGTTGTCAGCCCAACACCTAAAAGAGCAATACATACCCTCGAGTACCTTAGTCGCCTCTTATGACACCCGCAGGAAAGAAATGGGGTGATGCCATCCAAGCCAACGACAGTCCACTGCTGTGGCTTACATACTCACCACGATTGGCAGGCGGATTGGCGAGCGCAGTGCAAGGTTTTGTACTCACAGGGAACGCTACTGTTCTTTGCCTGTCGCTTTTTACGACACCCTCTCGGTAGAAATGGAGTGGTGCTATTCTAAGCCACCACTTGGCAAAACAAAGTATTATTCCAATTTTTGGGACATATCTAATATTATATGTTATGATTCCGTCTAAAACCTTTTGAAACAAACCCTGTTTTTTTAGTACAAAAAGTTCTCACAAATCAAGTTTGATTTCTACAGAGTAAAATTCTTAAAATCGAAATATATCTGTTGGCTGTGTGATGCCGGCTTAGATTAGCATCACCCCATTTCTTACCTACGGGTGTCATAAGAGGCGACTAAAAGACTCGAGGGTGTGTATTGCAATTTAGGCGAGGGTTGACAACCTATAGTGATACACAGTTATCTGATTGATCCGAGGGTTGACAACCTATAGTGATACACAGTTATCTGATTGATCCTCAAACTTTTGTCAGTGTTAATATCCGTTTTACGGCCGTTAACGCTCTGCCTACCCCGTAAGGGATATAGGCGTGATTTATGTATGTCTGTTCGCACTTACTTGTTCAACAGATCATTCCACCTGTCCTGAAGGGTCTTGACTTTCTGCTGGAGCTTGCTGTGGTCAGGGTCTCGCGGGTCCAGCCTGGTCAGGATCCCACCGGCCACTTCCTCCAAGTGGGACAGTTGGGGCTGCTGGCCACGGAACTCTTCGCGGAGGACTTGCACCTGAAGATAATTATGTCAGAAAGGTATTAATAAATTTAAAATTGGCTATAGTAGCCATCTCCGAGCGCATCAACGCCTCTTTGATTAGGAGTTGAAGTGGTCGCCATGGCCGAAATCGGTCGGAAAGATCATCATCATCATCATCAATAAATTTAACTTAAGATTTACGATTCCACGTTCCGACTGAACCGACTATTAAAAATAGCATTGCCTCTTTCTATTTAATAAGTTCAGATAAGGATAGGAGATGTCCTAGACGATTTCAGCGTCAATTCACAGATTTCCTTGTATATTTAACCGCCAAATTTTTCATTGCCGCTCTATTATCACAGATACCGCGTATAATATGTAAAATCATAGACAATTTAAGAGGCGATCATCTTCTATCCTTTTTAATAGAAAGTGACAGTGATATTTCAAGATAGTCGGTAACATGAAATTGAGACTAATAGTATCGAAAGAATATTAATATTTTTAGTACGACATCGAGAATTTGATTAAATTTAAAGTGCAAAAGTAAATAGTGTTTTGTGTATAGTTTCGTCAAAAGCCTTTGATACTGTGATTAAAGAAAATCAGTTGTAAATAAAGACAATTGTAGAGGCACCACATATACCTTGATAAGTTCCAACTTTAAAAAGAAATGAGTAAACAATTTAAAAAATGCCAATTAATTATTCTTAAACTCTAAAATGGTGTACCATAGGGGTAATTCTTAGGTCCATTCTTACATTTCATGTACAATAATGACATAACTTTTTCATGACGTATAATATTTCAAAAATACAGAAATGCGAAATTTCAATCGAAAAAGCTAAGATTAAATTTGGAATAAAAACAAGAATATTATTTACTAGCCGCCCACCCAGCGGTTCCACCCGCTGCTAACCATTTTCCGCGAGAAAAAGACCTGTTCCCTTCATTAGTTATTTCTCCATATGAAAATCTCTTGCACTCAATCAACTAAAGAAAACCGCATCAAAATCCGTTGCGTACATTTGCAGATCTAAACATACATAGGGACACGGGAAACGATTGCATTTTATAATATTTAGTGATAATCCTACTAATATTATAATTTCCTATTTTCGTACTAAGTTTATAAGCTTGTTTGTTTGTTTGTTAGTTACTTCTTCACGCAAAAGCTATCGAACCGATTGTAATGAAATTTGGCACATATATAGTTGGAAACATGGATTTACACATAGGATAGTTTTTATGAGTACTCGGGTAACAGCTAGTATACTATTAAATAATGGAACTGTAGTAAGTCGTACCAGAAGCCGATGAAGAAGACTTTTCGAAATGGTGGCTGTTACAACAATATTTCAGGAAATAAAATACTTTCCATTGTAATTGCAGACAGCTGATCGTGTTTTTGTATCAGTTTTCTTGTCGCTTTCTGACATTTGCTCCTAGGGGAAAGTTGTTCAGTGTCATGGTCGGCATGCACCCCATCAGTATTCGGAGGGCTGTCCCTTATACCTTGTATAATAGGTTGCATAATGCAAGTTGTATTCGTATTTTGTGTTATAATGTGTTTTCTTTCTTTCTTTCTTATTTTCAAATTTTTGGATGTAGCGCGTTTCTTTAATCATAAGTTCATAGTCAGGAAATTTTAATAGTGGAACAATGGAGTATGTGACAAAGAAGAATACTTTGGGAAATGATGGTTGTCACAACGATAAAGAAGAGGTGATAATAAACATACCTGTTGTACTTGCGTCTGGACCATTCTGGAGTCGGATGAAATCGGTCCGAGTGCTGTCATCATGCGCTCCTTGGAGTTCAGCCAGCCGGATAAGTTGCTGTGAGTGTCGTGGAAGTCTTTCAACTCTTCCATTAGACGGATCCTGGGTAACATAATATCATGGATTAAAATGAATATTTATTTATTCAATTTGTATTGTATGAAGTAATTTGTTATTTTTCATAGTTTTTGCATTCAAGTTGTATTGTTTGAAATAATTTATTAACGCTAATAAATTCCATTAGACTCTTGGATTTACAATCTGTGTAAAATTGATATTGATTTAAATATAAAATAAAAATAATATGTTTATATCTTCAACATGCAACCTTAAAGTATTAACCTAAAACTTTGTTTAAAACATAGCAGGTAGGTATTGCACTATGGGTAACCAGTTCCAACCAGTAAATAAATTAATAGAATTGAATTGAATAATCATCGAGGGTTTAATGTATATTAAAATTTTAGGCGACAGGCTGACAACCTGTCACTATAGTTATATACGTTTTTGCTAAAACGGCGCTCAAATATTTGTTAAACGTGGTGATAGCGACCGTATATTAATTGCAATATTTTCCAGTACTTATGTGATAGCTTTTAAATGGGGTTCGTCAGGATTGCCAAACTGAAGATGCAAGTAAAAAACATCATCAATATAAACGTCAGTTACCTGTCCTTGAAGGCGTCATGCAGAGCCTTCCACCTGGAAGCCACGTCTTCCATTTCCGAGTGAAGCCTGTCCGCGCCCGCCACGCCTTGCTTGCGCTTCAGCAACTCACGCACCTGAGGGAAATAAGCTTGGTAAGAATTGGATACAATATGGTACAATTGGCTCGATTCCAAGTTATGCTGGCTAAATCGGCTAATTAAAAATAACACTGTAGCTTTCCATTAAACAAGTTTAAGAAAGAGATAGTAGATGTCATAGACTATTTTCTTCATGTCATGTCCTAAATAGTGTATGATTTCCGCGCGTATCCGCGCGATTTCGCAGATTTCCGTGTGTGTTTAACCGTCATTATTGTAATCATCACTTAATTTTGACAGAAACCGCGTAATATGCGTAAAATCATAGACAATTTAAGAGGCCAGCATCTTCTATCCTTGCCTAAGCCTTTTTTTTGAAAACTTGCAAAATTTTAAGCGCGTGCAGGATTTGAACCGCAATACTAGTGGCGACGCCTCTTCCATCTGGGCTACCGCAGCTCGTCTCCTGCCCGCCAATTTTGCAAGTGTATTTTAATGCCAGTAACGCGTGGCACGGCTTCATCTACCGGGTTAGTTTTGCAACTTATACCCGGTGTCTAATTCTATCTTTACAGATTGATGGTAGTCTAAGCGATGAAATCCCGCGATAAATTGAATACCAAATTTTAAAACACTCCCCGTTTTAGGTATACATTTTTGTCTAAGCCTATTTAACATAGCGACAGTGCTATTTTGAGTTACAGATTAGTTCAGTTCAGTTCAGTTCATTTATTAATAAAATATATTTTACACGTCAAAAATTCGTATTTTATTCGTCACGTAGTTGTTGTAAGACATGGAATTGCGACGAGTATTATATAATCTTGAATCAAAAAGGAGATCTAAGTAGACAGAACTTTTTTCGGTATATAAACTTTTGTGACACAATCCAATTTTCTTCTAATTTATTTGCTCTGTTATTACTTTACGCCACATTAAAAGATACGCTCATTAATGTTATGTAAGGGTTATTTTTTAAATCAAGATACTTTTTAACAGAAATGACTAAATGACTAGAAATTAATAATTTATTTCAACTAGTAATAATTACGTTCGAAATTAAACCACAATTGTTGTAATAGGTAGAAAGGGTCTTAAACGTGTATGGACGCGATTTCTTTTTCCAAACGTCACCAAAGTAATGATCGACTCAGCCGAGTAGTCGGGAAAGCCAACTAGTCCGTTGATTTTAAGGCGAGTGTAGCCGTCAACGACCTCGACGGTGGCGCCACATCACAAAAAATAAGTTTTCTCTTTATACAAACAATCTATCAGAATGTCCGATGCCCAAGTTTTTAGTATTATCCTCATGTAAAATTAGAAACTGCAAACTCAATAAAATATTCGATTAATTAAAGTTATGGCAATTAATACCAAAAGTGGCCGTTTTAGGCACTTTTTCCATAACTTTAATTGCAGCTAATGTTTCATTGAGTATGCAGTTATAAACCTTAGTCGGTGCATATTTAGAAAAGACATATTATTTAAACAGAAATGAGAAATAAAATAATTTTTCTTTTATATTTTACAGCTGGAAACACTTACTTGAGTCTTGGTAGAGTCCAGTATGCTTTGTTTCTCGTACATCTCTTCAAGAACCTGCCTGGCTGCTTTGATGGTCTTGTCAGCCTCTTCCTTCGTGTTCGCGAGGGAATCCTTGGGCAATTGACGTTGCACCTGATACATACAAAAATATATTTAAATCATCATCATCATCATCATCATCACATACCACGCCTATAATCCCTTGCGGGGTAGGCAGAGCGTAAACGGACAGTTACGCTACGTCAGACAAATATTCGAGGGTCATTCGGAAAACTGTGCATTGCTATAGTGACAGGTTGTCAGCACACTGCCTAAAATTGCAATGCACACCCTCGAGTCCCTTAGTCGCCTCTTACGGCGTCCATGAGAAAGCAATGGGGCGATGCTTTTCTAAGCCGGCATCACACGGCAAAATATATTTAAATGGGCCGATATTTGTATGTATGTATGATTGTAAGTGTACTTACTGCGTAAGTGTTATTATGAAATTTAATAATTTTAATGTTAATTTGCGTATGCAACTACTTGCAATTTTTTTCTTTTTGTCTCTACTTTAATGTAAAGGTTGCCTGGAAGAGATCGCTGCAAGCGATAAGGCCGCCTTTGCATATTTTAAGTCTTAAGGCCGCCTTTGCTTACTTTTCGTCTTAAGTTTTCTGTATTGTTTTGTTTTTGTTGTGTATATTTTAAGCAATAATGTGTTCATCTATCTATATATCTGGCAGGATGAAGTTTCAACACATATAACAATGTTTCCAATAATTCCTGTTACCTTTAATACTGGTAGGATTCAATGTTTTTTACGCACTTTGTACTTTAAAAATTCACAAAGCGGTCAATTATATAAATTGGTTCGGTTGAATCAACACCAATCCTTTAAAATTATCTGCATATATTTGTGGAGGTAGCAAATACGATTTGTTTAAGACAATCGCCAATACACATTGGTGATAATACTTTTACTTGTGTGTAAGAATGTAGTCATATCCAATAAAGACAGAATCCACACTAATTTTAAAGTCCTACACTAAGGGGGCTTCCATAAATTACGTGAGATATTTAAGAGAGGGGGTCGAGTCAAATCTCATCTAATCTCACGTTGGAGAGGGGGGGTCCCAGCAAATATCACGCATTTTTTTTATAATTGAAACTATAAAAATAATACTGAAATAAAAAAATATTTTCACTAAGCACAAAGCAAGTTTCTTTTTACAATAATCCAACTCGTTTTCATAAGAAACCGACGTTTTGAAAAATCTCACGTGAGATTGGGGAAGGGGGGTTGAAGAAAATCTCACGAAATCTCACACAAAAAATTCGAAAAAACACCTCACGTAATTTAAAAGAGCCATACCTTGTCCAAGAATGTGAAAAATAATTTGACGGGAATTTTTATTTTGTCTGAGGCATTCGAGCTGTACAGCCAATTTCCCAAACTTGACATTGGCAGAATTTTCTCACTGGTAGAAGTGAAAAGTTGTGTGTGTGTACCACACGAGAGCAAATTCATTCGCATCTCGTGCTGTTCAATCCCTCACTGAGCTCAGGATACAACTTTTGAATTGAAAGTTAGCACTCGAAGCAAAAATTACCTTTGCCCTCTTGTTGTACAATAAATAACTGACTAACAATAAATAATAAATACAATAAATAACTATTCTATAGGTAGAATGCATAAAGAAGGTCTTTGCAACTGTTTTCGAATTCATAATTCGAAGATTATGGGACGTGTGTAGCTAAAGATAGGCATACCTTGTCCAAGAATGTGTTGAGCGCTCGGAAGCTGTCGAGATGCTTCCTGATCTCCTCCTTGATGGAGTCCAGCTCCGACTGGCGGTCTGACAGCTTGGTGCCGATCAGGCTGTAGCGGTTGTTGATCTCTGACAGCTGTTGCTGCACTGGAGATAGTTCTGCAACGAAACAGCACCTTTAATTCTCTTGTCGTGTAGGCTTGTAGGTAACTTGGACTTGGAAAAACGCCAAACTATCTAAAAAATTACCAAGTTTGGGAACCGGGGAATGGGAATTTTCTAGGAATTCTCGAGTGTTATGTAGAGGGCGCTGAGCTTAATTGAAATAACGTTTCTTTTCACAAAAACTGTACCACTTTATAAATTATTCTTTATTTTGTATTTATTGATTTCTTATTGGTTTTATGTTTACTTAAATGAATGACACTCAATATAAAAGAAAGGTGACAAGTTTATTTTGTAGTAAATCAAACTAACAAAATTAATTTGTAACGAAAACACAACGTGAAACGAAACCTGTGACAAAACTATGGCTGCCGCCAGCCATATTGAAACGTCAAGGTTTCAGTTTAGCACAGTGCCCTCTGGTTTGACATTCAGAACCATCAACAGAACTGTCATCAGAAAAGCTCTAATTGGGGAAGTGGGGACTAAGAGAACTAGGGAATTGGGGAACAGGGGAATTGAAGAAATGGAAGGTAACTGGAAAACCCGTGAAGGGAATTTGAGAAGGGTTAATTTGTATGATTTGGCGTGGCGTGATTATGTATGTCAGTCCCTGTGATTATGAATAATTCCTGTGATCATCCGCTTACCTTCAAGATGGAACCCATCCTGGCTGGAGCGGCGTGATGAGAAGCCGCTGGATGTGGAGTGAGTGGATCCAGGGCTGACCAGACCATGACCTTTGGTTGGTGATGGTGAACGACCGTCCAGGGAACGAACTATGGAAAACAAGCATAATACATTAAAATAATTGAAAACACGACTGCTTTCTGAGATAAAGTCTAGCCTATGACACTCGGGATAATGTAAGGATTCTTCAGATACAATTCCCGTTCGAATTTGTTCAGTGGTTAACGAGTTGCAGTACTCTAAAGAATCGCACATATAAACATGAACTCTAATAGGAAAATGGCGTCCATTTGAAAAAACGCTTACATGTAACTTATAAACATGTCCTATTTGTATTTACCAGTTATGGCAATGATAAAAATATTCTTGTTACTGATTAATATAATTGAATACCAAATTTTAAAAGGCATGTATTTAACGCGGCGACTATTTAATCAGATTCAAGGTTGAAAAAATAATTAAAGTGGATAGTAAATATAATAGGTTGGCAGCGACAGTGGAGTACAGTATTAGGTAAAAAGTAGCAGCGTTAAAATCTGTATCAAGGTTTGGTTTAATTGAAACTGGCTACGAGTTTTTCTTTTGTCTACTGAATTTATGGATAAGCGAAAAATTGCAAGCAGCAAAAAATTAGAAAATAGGCATTATTAAATTGTAAAATAGAGATTTAATTTAAATTGATTTGAGGTAATAATTAATTTAATTGAGATCTTATTAACATATATTATGCGACATTTTACGAGCTGCAAATAAAACAAAAAATAGCATACAATTTAATATTGTGTAAATATTAAATATAAAAATTGCATACAATTTACATATTGTGAATATTGTGATTGTGTTTCTTTTATGTCACACTTAACTTTAAATAATTTTATTGTGTTTATATTGCTCTATTTCTTGACTTTTTTATTTCTTTTAATGGTGAAAAATAAAGGGCATGAAAAAATTTCAAAATAGTTTTTATCAATTAATTAAAATAATTGTTACCTAGGTATTTCAATCCCTTAGGAGGCATGTCGCCCGCAAAATATCTGAGCCGTTTCAATAGGCACTTAAATACTTATTAAATAATAAGGGCTGGCCTTGATTTGGTGGGGCGTCCGCGTTTTCTTTTTTGCCCTATTGGGACCATTTTTGCCTCTAAATGCGGAGTGGTCTCCACGTGTTCGTATGCACCCATTACCGGTGAATTGCACAAACAAACAACAACAAGCAACAGCTAGTGCCGTGACGTGCACTTGCTGCTTGCCATTGGCTGATAGAGCGTTTCGCCCCCCGCGCCGCTATTTTCATAATATTATGATTTCCAAAACAAAAAAAAATGATTCGTTGATACGTATTTAAAGTATCCGTTTTAATATTTACAGCTGCTCGTAAATAAGAGCCAGAAAGTGTTCTTTCAGATAGAAGCCTACAATAGCCTTAATATTTTATTTGTTATCGCACTAATAATGTTATTCGCCAACCCATGATTTTTGATACCCCGCCTATAATTTCAATTATCTATTTGAAATATAATACTACCTTGAAGTCGCAGCCGTTATTTAGCTTCTTATGATGCCCTGCATTTGCAGCTTATCAAATATAATTTAAAGGCAAATTATTTGACCACTGCCCAGTTATATTTTTAGACGCTAATAGATGGTAACCCGTTAATTTGCTAGTCGCCTTGTTAAAAATATGCGATTTTAAAACACTTCCCGTGTTATATAACATTTTTGAAATCTTGCAAAATTTTCAAGCGCGGGCTGGATTTGAACCTGCGACGCCTCTTCCATCTGGGCTACCGCAGCTCGTTCCCTACCCGCCAATTTTGCAAGTGTATTTGAATACCAGTAACGCGAATTAGTCGCCTGGTATTAGTTGCAAAACTAACCCGGTAGATGGAGCCGTGCCGTGCCGTATTTATTTTTCATGAAGTCTGATCTACTTATCTCGACATTATGTCGGTGTCTACAGAACCAAGTACGGACTAAGCCAAGTGAGTTGGTTCTGATGCTCTATCATTTTCTGTTTGGAAGATGGTTGCATTGGTGAGGCATCGTCGGACTGTAGAACATTTGTCAAGGATAACAGATTTTGGTATGTTTACGTAAGTTGATTTTGGAATTTTGTTTATTATTTATTATCATTATTATTATTTGAGGATGTATACCACATACTGATGGAGTGTGTCCGAAATGAACCAGAAAGATTTAAGTTTATGTATCATGCTAATTTTTAGAACGAGGTGGGTTTCTGTAATAGGATCCTGGCAGAACCTACTTCAAGTTTAGCCAAAGCCTTGTATAAGCTTGTTAATGTTGGGCTAAGTCGTAGATAGTGTTAAGTTTACTGATAGAACTATGAGGGTGGCATATTCTTTTAAGAAAAAACCACCATTAAAAAAAAAAAAAAAACATTTTATTATACTTACTAGGTGTTTGTCTCTTGGTGGGGCTGTATAGCTGTCTCTTCCTGTGCGGGCTGTCGGCGCGCTCGCCGCGAGTCAATGCCTCATAGATGGCGCCAGCTTCGTTCACCTAAAAAAAAGGATTAAAATATGTCAATTTAAAACTTGGTGAGGTTTCTGAGAAGTCTGTGGAATGTGTGAAATAGGCTTATTTTTTCATTTTTGTCTCTATTTTAATGTAAAGGTTGTTTGGAAGAGATCGCTGCAAGCGATAAGGCTGCTTTTGCTTACTTTTAGTCTTAAGTTTTCTGTATTGTTTTGTTTGTTGTCTATGTTGTAAGCAATAAAGTGTTCATCTATCTATCTATCTTATCATCATCATTTATTTAAGAGCCTCGCTCTTGTCGGTGGAGTAATATCCAATCTGCTCTATTTTGAGCCTTCTCTTTGACTTCCGTATACGACGTGACACCTAATTTATCGTCTTACGGGGTAGGCAGAGCGTTAACGGCCGTAAAACGGATATTAACACCACGACTGACAAAAGTTTGAGGGTCAATCGGATAACTTTGTATCACTATAGTGACAGGTTGTCAGCCCATCGCCTATAATTGCAATACAAATCTAACCCTCGAGTCCCTTAGTCGCCTCTTACGACACCCATGGGTAAGAAATAGGGTGCTTCTATTCTAAGCCGGCAGCACACGGCATAGTTTTTAGTAAGTTTTATAATGATAGAAAAAAGCAAACATACATGCCTTTGGACTTAAAGGTACAGTCAAGCTCACGTGCAGTTAGATACTCAAACTGCCAATGGAAGTCTTATGCCCGCCGCATAAGAATGGTCCAAAGTACAAACTGTCTTACCCAGTTTTAGCTTGATTGTACAAAAAGAAAGCAACAAATAGATTTATTTGGCATTCTGGAAAAATAAGGCAAATGAAAAAAATTACTATCAATCATTTGTAGTATAATCGAATTTAAGGTTATGACTTTTGAATACTTCGCAATGTTTAATTATTTTACTTTATTTATTATAAAATACAATGTATAGCCAGCAGGATGAATCTAAAAATACAAGGAAACAGAAAAACATAACAAATATAAACTTTGAAGAATGGTGAGATCAGATCAAACTTAAACAAATATTTCCTACCATACAATCTTACTAATATAAT
Organism: Tuta absoluta; assembly: GCA_027580185.1. NCBI lineage: Eukaryota > Metazoa > Arthropoda > Insecta > Lepidoptera > Gelechiidae > Tuta > Tuta absoluta. Next base: position 1,825,719 of record JAQAHW010000035.1, on the reverse strand, counting down.
AAATGCGAAAGATTGTTTGTTTGTTACTTCTTCACGCAAAAACTTCTGAACCGAATGTAATTAAATTTGGCACACATATAGAAGGTAACACGGATTAACACATAGGATGGTTTTTATCACCACTTATGTAACAGCTTGTAAGTCATATATTTTTTACAGCGTACAAAACACTTCATGATATTTTTCCAAAGATCTAAACTATTTACCAACCTTATCAATGGTGATGGAGAAGTCCCGGTACTCCTTAGCGAGGGGTCTGAGTTCATCCTGCTGTTGCTTCACGATCTCCAGGTCTACTGCGACGGGCTGCAGGCGACCCACGCGGCTCTCCATGCTCTGCAGCCAATCCAGCACCTGGAAAAAAAAAGGTAAATAATAACTGGATATTTGGTCCTGAAAGCTTTTTTCGCAAGGGAAACTAAGAAATTGTAAGAATTTTAGGGGTTAGGGAGTATTTGTTACAATAACTTAATACAAGATGTCGCTTCTTTTTTGAAAATGAAATAACTTTATTCAATGTAGGATAGCATTATCACTTATTGACGTCATGATCGGTCATTGTAAAAAAAAAAAGAAATTTGCATAACGCAACTTTCTTCTTTTTATAACAATTTTGTATTGTCCTAATAGAAAACCGGCTCGGGACGGGCTTCGAGACGAGTACCAAGAGATTGAAAATTTTGAAGAGTCAGTCGAGGCGCCGGTAGCTTAGTTTGCTGAGCAGTGGGACGGTACCCCACAGTGCCGGATTCAAGTACCGGCGGGCGCAATTTTTTTTACGAAAATAATATAGCACTGTAAGTGCATAATAAACCATAGAACATTGCAAGCTGTTGTGGCATGTTTAATTATTCAATCCGGGCCTGAGTATGACAGCGATGACGACTTTAAAACGTTCAGACGCAAAATGTCCCTTTCGCGAAATGTCTACTCATCGCAAGACGTTTCTTTCGTAAAATGACCATTTCTCACAATGTTCCTACACACGCATTCTCATGTCACTCCTTTATTCCTTGCAGGGCAGGCAGAGCGTTAACGATCGCTATCGCTACGTCTGACAATTATTTGTTGTCTGTTTCAGAAAAGTCGTGTATCACTTTAGTGAGAGGTTGTCAGCCTGTCGCCTGTAATTTTAATACATATGTAAATTATGTAACCCTCGGCTCCCTTAGCCGTCTCTTATGACACCCACGGGACAGCAACGGGGTGATGCTATTCTAAATCAGCATCACACGGCAATCTAATACTTGTCTTTAAAATAGACACAGGCCATTGCAAGACGCTTAGCCTGTACGTCCATCTTATAGTTCATACGTAAAATAATGCCGTGTTTCGGAGTGCATCTGTTTTTTTCTCTGGTTGCTGTCTATAATTAATAAGCTAGGGCGCTGTAATTTTTTCAATTTCTTATTTCCTTTTATGAAAATAATATAGCACTGTGAGTGATTGCTGTCTATAATCTATCACTAAGATAGTGGTCAAGGGTCATTACAGATTTCAGAGGCAATTTTATACAGTTTTTGTCTCACCTGTATCTTCAAGCTGTCATACTGGTTAAGCTGGTCAGCCCTTTGCTTGCTGAGCTTCTGTTTCTCCTCCAGACTTGTGTTGAAATCCCTCCACACATTCTCCAACGCCTGATAAATAAGAAATAAGATTTAATTTCTATTCCCATTCATTAACGGTACATAAAGTTCTAATACATAAATACACATACCACGCCTATATCCCTTACGGAGTAAGCAGAGCGTAAACGGCTGTAAAAACGTACATTTACGCCACGACTGACAAAAATTTGATGGTCATTCAAAAATTGTGTATAGTAGTTGACTATCGCCTATAATTGCAAAACACATGTAACTCTCGAGTCTTTTAGTCGCCTCTTACGACGCCCACGGGAAAGAAATGGGGTGACGCTATTCTAAGCCGGCATACGGGAGAAGTTATTATACGGGGTGTAAGGGACAGCCTTTCGAATACTGATAGGGTGCATGCAGACCATGAAACTGAACAACTTTCCCCTAGGAACATATGTCAGGAAACGACAAAAAATATTCGACCTCCTATGCAAAGGAAGTCCGAAAAATTTTGACGTTACCTGAAATATTTTTTTATGCAAAGTTGTTAAGTTTCATGGTCTGTATGCATCCTATCAGTATTCGGAGGGCTGTTAACACCCTTTATAAGTGAATCTCTTTCTTTTCGTGTGAATTGACGGCCTAACGTGCCCTCCGAAGTACGGAACCATTTCTTTTCGGACAATCAGGAGGTTCACCCTGCAATGTCCTAATCACCGGGAACAAATTCACAAAGTGATAAATATCAACTTTGTGAGTGTCCCACCGAGAATCGAACCCGGAACCTTTACGTCGCAGCGTTAGTTATAAGTGAGTAATAGAATGTCATACCTTGATGCGGTCCCGCACCGCATGCGTGTCTGTCACGTCCTTCTTAGAGACGAGCGCTTTGCCGTTGCGTAAGCATTCTTCCAGAAGCGGCATCTGTTTGTCTCTGTAGGGAGAGAATACGAATATTTGTAAGAAATCATTAAGTTTCTCATTTTATTTTCTATTCCATCCGCTTCATTTTCTCTCTGTTTACCCTCTGGTTGGTCGGTAGAGAATGCCGCGTGGCATTATGTCAATTTTGTACGATGTGCAATAAAGTATAAAATAAATAAAAGTTGGTAAGAATACGCAAACTATCTGTAACTCAGCAAATCGTACTTAATTTATTTGACTTTGTAAACTTTGCTTAACAATACGGCGGTAACTGAACAAGTAAAATTATATAGTATGCATAATATGAAGCAGTAAGTTTTGTTTTGAAACATAAGTGTTAAGGGAGATTATGGTATGGATAAATAAAAACTATAAAAATATGTCGTAAATATTTTCTTCCGACAACATAAAGCTCATATACCTACTCAAATGTATGATTTTTGAGGACGATTGGGGGTCAAGTAGCTTACCTGAAGTGAGCCAAGTCACTCAGCCTGGCCCTCAATTCATCAGCCGGCAGCCTGGAGAGATCAGCATCATTCAGCTGGGCTGCAGCAGCCTCCAGCTTGGTGGCTTGTTGCGTGAACTGCATCAGCTCCGCCGCCACTTCGTCCAGGAATTGAGCGCGTTTGATGGAACGCTCCAGGAGTTTCTCGTATCTGAGGAAAGAGAGGTTTTTGTTGCAGAATTATTAGAAAATTTGGAAAAAAGTGCCCTTTGTTTTTACAATCCACAACATTTCTAATTTCTTACAAGACCTTTTTAATAGATAGTTTATCGCATCATTAAATAAAGGGCAAGTTCTTTTTATTTTAGCTTGTTTCATAATCAGACATTTAAAAAAGTGTTTTAGTTTAGGTCGAACAACTAAGCTGCTGAAAACAACATTCTTTTGCCTACCACTTATATGACTTTTATTGAGTTTTCACATCTTTTCAAAATATTTCAGAAACGATTGCATAAAAAATTATGCAAATATGTATATCTTAATAAGCATCTCAAACACTCTAAAAGATATATATATTTTGTAACGAAAAATTAAATGCTGTGGATTGTAAACATAACGTATTTGTTTACACTTATGACATTGTCTCAAACTTGCAGTAATGCTTGAAATTACCAAAATTTTTGCAATTGCAGCATTGTGTATCACATTTACAACAATAAAACTTTCAATGCCCGTTCTGTTTACAGTAGTGACATTATGCAATATTGTGATTTATGCAATAAACGATTGAATTAGAGTTTATCTGAAACTAGCAGCGATGATTTAAATGAATTTTCTTTATAAAGGTCCTGATGAAAAGATTAGTTTAGTAACAAAACCTCGTCTTATTTTGTCAATGGCCTATAAATATCGGGATATTCGATATAAATATCTTAATTTGCCTTAATTTAGTGCTGTCATATTCCATCAAATAGGTTTAGAAAAGGATAGAAGACATCTTAGTTATGTCATGTCTAATAATTTGGGGGAAAATACGAGTTATGTATCTGTCAAAATAGGCGACCATGAAAACAATGGCGACTAAATTGACTAGTAACTGCGAAGAACCTATTGATATTTTTAAACGTGATAGGACTAAAATATCTCCTATCCTTTTCTCAACCTATTTGACAGAAAGTTACAGCACTAATGTAAGATAAGAGAATTTAAATTTCCGAATTGAGGGCATTGTCTTATTTTTCCTGCACACAAAAGTACAATAAAAAACCTTAGTTTCTTGGCAATACAACTGTAAATGACCAATATTATGCTAACATTACATTCATACATACATATCACGCCTATAATCCTTTGCGGGGTAGGCAGAGCGTAAACGGACTCGAAAAAGGGCCATTTACGCCACGTCCGACAAACATTTGAGGGTTATTCGGAATAATGTGTATCGCCATAGTGACAGGTTGTTAGCACATCGCCTTAAATTGCAATACACACCCTCGAGTCCCTTAGTCGCCTCTTACGACTCCCACGGGAAAGAAATGGGGTGATGCTATTCAATGCCGGCATTACACGGCATTCAAGCAACATTACCTGGCATATATATCTTCAGCTCTCTGCTCGAGTTTCTTAGCGATCCTCGCGTTGGACGGGTTGAGAGCGGCGTCCCTGGCCGAGGAGAGGAGCTTAGCGAGCGTAGGCCGTCTCGCTTCCACTTCGTTGTGCGCGATGCGGTGCTCTCGGACTTGCTCCTCTAGACGCTCACGGATCAGCGACGCGGGCTTGGCTTGGTTCCTGTTGGTAAATGACAATAGGATTATGAACAAATTTGTTACAACTGATTAAAGATGGAAAAGGCGTCGCTACAAGTAAATGGCGAAAGACGCAGGTTCAAATCCTGCCCGCGGTAGAAAAATTTGCAAGTCTTATAAAATTTAATACTTAAAGTACCGCCGTTCCAATAAGTCGTATTTGACAGCCGTCACCTAAAAGAGATGTCAACAAAGGAAAATGGATTTGTGACCGCATTATTCAACTGAGTCCTATAGTCAACTATTATTTAGCTATACTTACTTTAAGTCAACCGTGATTATTCCAAACCTTAAGTGAATCTATCCAGAATAGACCAAACGTTAGGTGAAACGTTTTTAGGATTCAAACCTATAAGCTATCCTGAATAGACCTAACGTTAGATGAAACGTTTTTAGGATCCAAACCTATAACCTATCCTGAATAGACCTAACGTTAGATGAAACGTTTTTAGGATCCAAACCTTTAACCTATCCTGAATAAACCTAACGTTAGATGAAATGTTTTTAGGATTTAAACCTATAAGCTATCCTGAATAGACCTAACGTTAGATGAAACGTTTTTAGGATTCAAACCTATAAGCTATCCTGAATAGACCTAACGTTAGATAAAACGTTGTTATGATCCAAACCTTTAACCTATCCTGAATAGACAATTTTATTTGACATTAGGTGAAACGTTACTAGGTCAATCGTTGTGTTGGTCAAACGTAAGTAGACCAATCGTTTAAAGACTCACTTGAACACGCTCTCCGCCTGGCCCAGCCAATTGGCCTGCGTCTCAGCCGCATCCTGCAGCCCCTGACATTGCAGCAAGGCAGCCTCGAGCTCGGCGCACCTGGCGCCCAGGGCTCCGCTCAGGTCCTGGTAGCGGGCGGAGAGCTCCAGCACTGGTACTTCCAGTTGCCGCATCTCCGAGGGTGTCAGGTTGCCCTCCAGGGATCTCACTAGCTGGTCGCACGCCTGCGGGGAAACAAATGTTATGACAAAGTTTTTGTTACCGTAAAATATTTCGCCCTCATTAATAGTTTATATTGTATATATACGAGGTGTAAGGGACAGCCCTCCGAATATTGTTAGGGTGCATGTAGACCGTGAAACTGAACAACTTTATTCCTTTTAGGAAGTCAGGAAATGACAAAAAGTTTTTGACCTCCCATACAAAATCAAGATAAGCTGATTGCAATTACTATGGGAAGTCAATTTTTTTTGGCGTTTTCTGAATAATTTTCTCATAGGATGTTGATTAGATTTATGGTTTGAATGCACCCTAAAATTATTCGGAGGGCTATAAGTAGCAAACGTGATTTTTCTTTAAAGTATATAAGTGTAAGTAGTTATCTAGTTCCCATAGTACAAATTGCTTAACTTGGGGGTAGATGGCGCTGTGTGATTCTTAATATTATTTTTTAATGAATGAATGAGCTGGGTGGCCTTTATGATGAGTTTTATAGTAATATCTTGATTTTGGGGCAACACCCGTATGTTGTTAACCTAAAAGACTGCATTACCAAAAAACTATAAACTATACAAGGAGTTTCTCATGGAACATAGGTCGAAATATAAAAAAATATGGGTAATTTATTCAATTTTTATATATCGACCTATGTTCCATGGGGAAAATTGTTCAGTATGAGTACATTGACCTCCTTTCGGCTTGTTACTCCCTGTATAAATTACACGATCAGATAACCTGATTTACTCAGAAAATATATTCGAATCATAAATTCACAAAATAATAATGTTCCTTGCAAGAAGCTGTCCAGTCTCAAACGAATCTTGACTACAAAGATTTCAGTACACCGTAAATTACACATACACAGTTTTTATACTCACATCTTTAGCGTTGTCAATGAGTCGTCCCTGCGACAGTATCTCATTATGGAGACTCTTCGCCTTGTTCAGCTGAGCCTCGACTGCTCGCGGTTCACCACCCACCGGCTCGGAGAGCACGGACCGGGCTTGGGGTTCGATCTGCAAAATAAAAATACATGAATATGCGTGATATTATGTATGATAATTAAATTATACGCATGTAAATAACACGCTTTGGAAATCTTGACCAAAATTTGAAACAAATGTCGTTTACAAATGGTGGTGGCGTAAAGTTACGTGCTGTTTAATTAACCTGGCCAGCCCCGAGGCAGTGCCTTTATTTTTATTTTTTTATCCCGCCCGAGCCGGTTTTCTATTAGGACAATACAAAATTGTTATAAAAAAAAGAAAATTGCGTTATGCAAATTTCTTTTTTTTACAATGACCGATCATGATGTCAATAAGTGATAATGCTATCCTACATTGAATAAAGTTATTTCATTTTCATTTTCATTTTATTTTCATTTTCGATAAAATATGGGTTTACAACTTGGCCATTGCATGGGTCAGGCAGTAATTAATCATTGCATGCCTGGCGCCGATTATTCTACACTCATAAATACAGTGTTGGCATCACAATTTTCCAAAAAAACCATTGTTATTATTTTTAGTGGCAGAAGGGGAAATGCAACAAAAAAGGACTTAGCTTTGTATTCAAACAAATTGTATTCAATTGTTAATGTTAAACAAGTCATTTTGTTTGCTTTTCCCTACAGCCAAAAATTTACTAACCTAGAAAATAATACTCGACATTGGTGTAACAAGTACTTACATACATTGACATGTCGCAATCCTGACAAATTTAATTTTATCGACACAAATATTTTTATTGGACAATATTTTAATGTAACGAAAGATAGATATTATCTATCTAAAGTTTATAAACGACAGATAGCAGAGTTACTATCTTATTTTTTTAATAATTCAGCCAATTTGTTGGCTAACCAGACAACTGCTTCTATTGAGCAGAATATACATACAAACCTTATAACGTTGGAATCGGTTCCAAGTTCTTTAAATTAATTTCTAAGACAACAGAGAGTAACTCTGGCAGAACGCCGTCTTTTAGTAACTTGAGTGATTCTATCTTGCCAAAACATAATATAAACAATAAAATTAATATTTGTAATACAACCAAAATTCAAAATAGCCGTGTTTTGAATATTGTACACCAAAATATTCAAGGCATAATTAGCAAAGAGTTAGAAATTGAACTTTTCATGAACTGTAATAATATTGATATTCTAAGTATAACTGAACATTGGCTTAGAGATTATCAGTTAATGTTCAGTTTTAGTAATCACCAGGTGGCAAGTTCGTTCAACAGATCAACAGCAATACGCGGTGGATCGTTGATACTACTTAAAAACGAGTTAAAATATAAAGAACGGCCTGATATCGTAAGCCTCTCAGTTGAGCGAACTATTGAAATAGCCTGCGTAGAACTTGAAGATCTTGTTATAATGAGCGTATACAGCCCACCTGATGCTAAATATGAACCCTTTGAAAAAGTTATGGATGTAGCTTTAGATAAAGCAACAAAATCCAATAAAGGGATTATTGTATGTGGAGATTTCAATATAAATATTCTTGAAAATTCTAATATCAGTAATAGGTTTCTATCATTATTTTTATGTTACAACCTAGTGAATCTTATTTCGGTGCCAACGAGAATCACACCTACCTCAGCCAGGTGCATAGATAATATCTTTACCAACATTAAACCTGAAGATGCGGCTGTCATAAATAAATTAAGCTCCGACCATACGGGTCAATTAGCTTCTTTCAAAATTAACATTGAGCAGGCACCTAAACAAGATATTACGTGTGTACCGGTAAATGAAAGTAGGCTAAATCAATATAGAGAAAATATTTTGCAAAAATTACCTGAATTGCCATATAACGAAAATCCAAATAAATTATATAACGCAGTATTTAGTCTTGCCAAAAAAGAATATGACAATGTATTTAAATCTAAGAAAATTAAAGTTAACACAAAATTATCATTTAGTGACTGGGCCACAGTTGGAATTCATAGAAGCAGGCAGAAGTTATACGATCTGTATGAAGAAAGAACATATAATCAATCAAAAACTTTTGCTGATTATGTAAAACGTTACTCTAAAACTTTTAGAAACGTTTGTGCAATAGCTAAATCTAACTTCATCAAAAATAATATAAAGAATAGCACAAACGTAATCAAAACCACTTGGAAATTTGTAAATAATGAAACTGGAAAATCTAAACGTCGTAATGAAAATTATAAACTTATGATAAACGATGAAATTAAAAATACTAATTTGGAAGTAGCTTCCGCTTTTGAACAATTTTTTACTGATATTCCAGTTTCGACTACCAAATCGTTAAACTCATGCCCTATTCTCGCTGAATCTATTCTAAAAGATAATGTAAACCATTGTGACAAATATTTTAAATTTTCTCACGTTAGTAACATTGAAATAATAAAAGTATTTAAAAGTTTACAAATGAAAAATACTTCAGATCTCCACGGCCTCTCTGTTAAAATTATTAGTTCCATAATCGATTGCATTTCTCCATACCTAGCATGTATTTTTAATGACTGTGTAGACAGTGGCGTGTTTCCTGACTTGATGAAGCATAGTAAAGTTATTCCCTTGTTTAAAGCTGGTAGTACTACTGACCCTACTAATTTCAGACCTATATCAATACTACCAACACTAAGTAAAATTTTTGAAAAAGTTATTTTAAATCAATTGCAAGGACATTTTTATGGTAATAACTTAATGCACCTGCAGCAATTTGGTTTCACACGTGGTCGCTCTACTACTGATGCAGGTGTGGATCTCATCAATCATATAATCGAAGCCTGGGAGGAATCTCATGATGCAGTAGGTGTGTTTTGTGATTTGTCCAAGGCGTTTGATTGTGTTCATCATGATACTCTGGTCAGGAAGCTACATCACTACGGCGTAAAAGACCACGCTCTTAGTCTTTTGGAATCATATCTTAACAATAGAATCCAAAAGGTCGATGTCAACGGTGAAAGATCATCTGGATCAAAGATAAGAATGGGCGTTCCGCAGGGTTCGATTCTTGGTCCTTTTTTGTTTCTTGTATATATTAATGATCTACCATATCTAGTTAAAGAAAAACATGATATAGTTTTGTTCGCGGACGATACCTCTCTACTTTTCAGAGTAAAGAGGCAACAACTCAACTATGATGACGTGAACAAAGCTATTACCGATGTAGTGCAATGGTTTACAGTAAATAACCTACTATTGAATGAAAAGAAAACTAAATGTATCAAATTTGTATTACCAAATGTTAAACCAAGCTCTACAATTATTAAGGTAAAGGATGAAAAGTTGGACCTTGCGGACTCAACTGTATTTTTAGGCATAACTTTGGACGCCTCGCTCCAATGGGGGCCACATATTGAGAAATTGTCGAAGAGACTGAGTTCAGCAGCATACGCAGTTAAAAAAATAAGACATCTCACTGATGTAGACACTGCAAGACTAGTTTACTTTAGCTACTTCCATAGCTTAATGTCTTATGGCTTACTATTATGGGGCCATGCTGCGGATGTGAACAATATATTTGTTTTGCAGAAACGGGCTGTTCGTTCAATTTATAAATTGGGACCTCGAGTCTCCTTGAGACAGAAATTTAAAGAAATCAACATATTGACATTTGTGTCACAGTACATATACGAAAATCTAGTGTACGTAAAAATAAATATAGATTCTTTTAAGAAAAATTGTGACAGGCATAATTTTAACACTAGAAATAAGGAGCAACTTGCTGTGCATATGAGCAGGCTTAGTAAAGTAAGCAAAACTTTTAAGGGCAATTGTATACGCTTTTATAACAAACTTCCTAAAGATATTCAAGACTTACCCTTAAATAAATTTAAACCAGTAATTAAACAAAAATTGTACAAGAAAGGCTATTATGAAATATCAGACTATATGCAAGATAAATCTCCATGGGTTTAATTCAAATGTATAAAGTAAATATTTTATTAGACGAAACAAGTAGATTTATCTACTGCAATTTTTTGTTATTATTATATTTATTTTTTATGTAGCCATTTTTGGGCTATACATATATATTATTCGTTATTTCCAAAATTAGCTAGGGCAGTTTAGGGCCTAGAAAGATTGTTAATTTAGAGTAGGAGCACTTCTGGGCAGGTTTTTTGGGGGGTTTTTCCTGTTCAGGGGGTCCGGTTAATTATACGCATGTTAATAACACGCTTTGGAAATCTTGACTAAAATTTGAAACAATTGTCGTTTACAAATGGTGGTGGCGTAAAGTTACGTGCTGTGTGATTAACCTGGCCAGCCCCGAGGCAGTGCCTTTATTTTTATTTTTATTTTTTTTTTATCCCGCCCGAGCCGGTTTTCTATTAGGACAATACAAAATTGTTATAAAAAGAAGAAGATTGCGTTATGCAAATTTCTTTTTTTTACAATGACCGATCATGACGTCAATAAGTGATAATGCTATCCTACATTGAATAAAGTTATTTCATTTTCATTTTCATTTTCATTTTCGATGTAGTGACTTAAAAGATAAGGAAAATAAACTATTTTTTGATAATGCAGTGACTCATTTGATTTTATCTAAATTGAGCGACAATATGGAGGTTCTTTATTGGAGTAACTATTATAAGATGGATAAAATGGCATAGACATGGTTGTGTTACGACCGCCGTCTAAGTTATCATAGACAGCAACCGGGACCGACGGCTTAACGTGCCCTCCGAAGCACGGAACCATTTATTTTCGGACAATCAGTTGGTTCAGTCTGCAATGTCCTAATCAGACCGGGAACAAATTCACAAAGTGATAAATATCAACTTTGTGAGTGTCCTACCGAGAATCGAACCCGGAACCTTTGCGTAGCAGGCAGTCGCACTACCACTGCGCCACATCGGTCGTCACAAGTCACAAGATGGAGTGACTTATAAGTAACTCTTAAAAGATAAACTGTCTGTTCAAACTTACCTCTTTCATCCATCTGATAGCTCTATCCAAAGCATCATTATAATGTCATGTGCTTGGTGACATCAGCAGCTCCCCTCAACCTCTCACTGTCTCTTCAAACTTACCTCTTTCATCCATCTGGTAGCTCTATCCAAAGCATCGTTATAATGTCATGTGCTTGGTGACATCAGCAGCTCCCCTAAACCTCTCACTGTCTCTTCAAACTTACCTCTTTCATCCATCTGGTAGCTCTATCCAAAGCATCATTATACTGCTTGGTGACATCAGCCGCTTCCCTCAGCCTCTCACTGTCTCTTCAAACTTACCTCTTTCATCCATCTGGTAGCTCTATCCAAAGCATCATTATACAGCTTGGTGACATCAGCAGCTCCCCTCAACCTCTCACTGTCTCTTCAAACTTACCTCTTTCATCCATCTGGTAGCTCTATCCAAAGCATCATTATACAGCTTGGTGACATCAGCAGCTCCCCTCAGCCTCTCCTGCAGCCTCTGCGCCCTGGCTGCCAGCTCGGCGTGACGCCTCTTGGCGAGGGTGGCGGCCTCCCTGACCGCGCTCTCTGGAGGGGGCGTGATGTGGGAGAGGCGAGAGGGCAGGGAGGTGCGGTACTCGTTCAGGATCGACAGGAATTCCTGTGGGAAAAACAAGTTTTATTTAAGTTTATTTATTTTATTACAAAAGTATTTAAGTTTATTTATTTTATTTTATTACAACAGTATTTAAGTTTATTCATTTTATTTTATTACAACAGTATTTAAGTTTATTTATTTTATTTTATTACAACAGTATTTAAGTTTATTTATTTTATTTTATTACAACGGTAATTAAGTTTATTTATTTCATTACAACAGTATTTAAGTTTATTTATTTTATTACAACAGTATTTAAGTTTATTTGTTATTTAATTACAACAGTATTTAAGTTTATTTATTTCATTACAACAGTATTTAAGTTTATTTATTTTATTTTATTACAACAGTATTTCAGTTTGTTTATTTTATTATATTACAACAGTATTTAAGTTTATTTATTTTATTTTATTACAAAAGTATTTAAGTTTATTTATTTTATTTTATTTTATTACAACGGTATTTAAGTTTATTTATTTCCTAGCGGCCCACCCAGCGGTTTCACCAGCTGCAAACAGTTTTCCCGCGGAAATAAGACATTTTAATACAGCCTATGTTCATCAGGGATAACGTACGATTCTAATGGTAAAAGTTTTTTTTTAATCGGTCTATTAGTTTCGGAGTCTATTCAATTCAAACAAACAATAAAATATTTCCTCTTTATAATATTAGCGTAGATTTAATTTAATTTAATTACAACAGGTTTGTCCTTAATAATATGTATTAGTAGAAAATCACTTATTTTATGAGAATAAGTTTACTTTTTTACTGTGTTTTCACACGCTGTTAACCGATTTCCCACGAGAAACAGACCTTCTCCCGACATAAATCATACATAAAAACTTTCCTCTTGAATGTTATCTATAAAAAAACATCCAAATCCGTTGGTTTTGAAGATTTAAGCATACATCTAAACAAACAGACATAGGGACTGACGCCGGAAGCGACTTTATTTTATACTATGTAGTGTTTAACTGAAGATAAAAATAATTCAGTTCTTTTGGAGTACCCCTATTACCCTATTTATTAAACTTTATTGCACAGAAAGTACAAAGGGCGGGCCTTATGCCACGCGGCATTCTCTACCGGCCAACCAAAAGATAAACACAAAGAGTCAAAGCGGGTGCCAAATGTGTTTCAACCAACTGTACATTAAATAATAATAATAAAATTCTTTATTGCACATATAAAAAAGCAAATAACATCGTTAACACAGAAATATGTGAAGAAGGTACAACAAGGCGGCCTTCTTGCTATAGTAGCAAGTTCTACCAGGCAACCTTTGGGTGACAGGAAAGCGCGTAAAGGTAAGCGGGATAGTGCATATAGGCCACAATTCGGGATATAAATTCTCCTTACTTGCCTTAAATTAGTGCTGTCATTTTCCGTCAAATAGGTTTAGAAAAGGATAGGAGATATTTTAGTCGTGTCATGTCTTATAATTTCATGCAAAATACGTGTTATCTGTCAAAATAAGGCGACAATCAAAACAATGGCGATTAAATTGACAAGGAAAGGCGAAAAAACCCATGACGTTTTTAAAAATGACAGGACTTCGATATCTTCTATCCTTTTCTAAACCTATTTGACGGAAAGTGACAGCACTAAATTAAGGCAAGTAAGGAAAATTTAAAATCTGAATTGACCTCATAATATAACTATAATATACTACATACTATTGTAAACACTAATACTTAAATAACTTAATAATATTAAAATAAGGGACTCGAGGGTGTGTATTGCAATTTAAGGCGATGGGTTGACAACCTGTCACTATGCTAAATATTTGTCAGACGTGGCGTAAATTACCCTTTTGTGGCCGTTTACGCTCTGCCTACCCCGCAAGGGATTATAGGCGTGATGTATGTATGTATGTATTATAGACTAATACATATAAACTAACTATGATAGATAGATAGATTAAACCCACCTTGCTTTCATCCACGAACTTCTGCGCAGACATAGAAATGAATCTCAGATCGGCTTGATGAGCGATCACATCCGAGACAAACTCCCGAATACTATCGTCTTGCTTGCCCAGGCTGGTCAGCTTGGACAACGCGGCCTCCTTGTCTTCTAGAGTACGGTACGCGCCCTCCATCCATGTGTTGAAGGTGTTTATTTCGTTGCTGTGAAAGAGACAAGTTGTTGATATTAGGGTTCATCGGCTCGCTTGTCGATTTGGCATCCCACACGATAAGAATTGGAACAAAACTTCACATTAAAATCTTTTACGAGTATGACACTTAATGTGACGTGTGATGCATGAGGCATGCTACGATTTTATTTTACATACAAACCGTTTAAAATCATAACCCTCCTTCTTGCGCTGCTGCTGTCGGGTAATTACGAATCTAGAATGGTAGGGAAAATGTATTCTAAGCATGAATTTGTAGTCGATGTGGCGCAGTGATAGTGCGATGGCCTGCGACGCAAAGGTTTCGGTTTCGATTCTCAGTGGGGCACTCACAAACTTGATATTTATCACTTTGTGATTTGTTCCCAGTCTGGTTAGGACATTGCAGGCTGGCTGAACCACCTGATTGTCCGTAAGAAAGATGGTTCCGTGCTTTGAAGGGCACGTGAAGCCGTCGGTCTCGGTTGCTGTCTTTGCTAACCTAGACGGAGGTCGTTACTCAACCATGTCAGAGGCTTACTACTAGTAGTAGGCGGTTGAAAAACCCTGACACCAGGGTACATCGGGTCGTTGGACGACTCAGTGCCCGCCACGAAAAGAAGAAGAAGCATGACTTTCGCGCTTAGCGAACGCAACTTGAGTAAGTATGAAACAGTCAGTAGCTCGCGATCAACATCGGTAAATGTTTTTTTAACACCGATTTAGCATCGGCGAGGTGGTTGTGGATTAGAATAGTATCACGCCATTTCTACCCGTGGTTGTCGTAAAAGGCGACAAAAGGATGAATTCGGTAACGGGCAGAAGAGTTCTCAATGAACATCTATAACACCATCTACTACGCTTGCCAATCCGCCTGCCAAGCGTGGTAAGCATAGCAAAAATAAGTAATTGTATCAGGCGTTACTTAGCGGAAGTCCATCTTGATTGAATTAGATAGAAAGGTATTTAGCTTCTTCCGCACTTATGATGGCTAGTAATGCAGCTAGTTGACTGACCGAGTCAGTGCTCGGAACTCGACTGTCGAAGATCTCCTGATGATGCTCCGTGGAGGGGCGAAACACGTGTAGAGTGTAAAACGGTGGAAGTAGTGCGAGTAAAGTGCATCGCTTGTGCATTTGCATTAACTTGCGGTCGTACGCGTGGTGCATTCAACTAGCTGCATTACTAGCCATCATAAGTGCGGAAGAAGCTAAATACCTTTCTATCTAATTCAATCATAGCAAAAATGTCTATTGTGACTTTGTAATTGTAGCATCAGTTGCGAGAAAATCCTCAAAGATTTATTTTTCACTTCTTCTTCTTCTTGTCAATGGCAAAATATGGATACTTCAGTTCAGAGTATATAAGCCCAAAACGTGGCCACATCGATGGCTCGTTGGTTGGCGCTGAAAAGGTCATCCTGGGTATTTCTCTGAAATTGAGACATTAGTGATTCTTACCCAAACTTGTTAAGCTCGTCTCTGGCTGCGGCGAGGCGACGAAGCATTTTGTCGCATTTCTCAGTGCACTTGTCACAGCGCTGTTTCAGTTGACGCACGCCTCGCTCCAGTGCCGCCACCTATTGGCAAAATCACGAAGGATCAGTTTTCACCCGTTAAAAAGTGTCCAAACTTTCAGAAATCTTTGGTTCGTTTACTAATTTTGCGACTGCTGCTACATATTTGCAAAACTCTTGTATCTGACCCGAGAGTCAGTGAAAATAGTAAAGTTTCGGAGGGCTTGTGAATCGCTTAAAGTAATAAGGCTGCCTTTGTCAAGTTATCTTAATATTTTTGTAGGCAGAATAATGTTTAAAGTAACGCGATTAATATAAGCCATATTTCACAGCTGTCAGTTTCACTAAAATAAATGTCAACAGAGCAAAATGAACCCTCTGCCATAGCATTAGTACGAATCTGACAGCTGCCAAATATGGCTTATTGGGATGACCGTACTGTATTTATCATTCATCCTGATATCCTGCAATATGTAGACAATAGGATGTTTCGCGATGTTGGAGCCCTATTAGTAGAAGTAGGCGATTGTAAAACTATGGCACTAGGGTTCATCGGGTCGTTCGTCGACTCGGTGTCCCGTCCGCGAAGAAGAAGAATGTTTCAATAGTTACCTCGTGAGGAGCCAGTACATCTCCGCCGGAGACCAGGAGCTGTTTAGCCTGGTCAGCGCAAGCCGAAACTTGGCGCTGGTGGCTTTCTAGGTCGTCCTTAATCAGCTGCAGAACAAAAGATAAACGGTTAGATTTTCAATTATTTAAGGGGGGTGAGCGTTACAATCGGTGCCGTAACCAGGATAAATGTAAAATATTTTGGCTCAACTGGTAATTATCCGTCGTAAGGTTCGTCAATGTTTAGGAAGTCATACGACATTATTTTGTTCTGGGATTTTCCTTAGCTGGAGTAAAAAAAACGATAAAATAATATCCGTATGCGGGCCTCAAGTGCAAGAATTCTAATTTAGCCTGTAGAAGTCTCGAATAGAAGACAAAACGCTTAACCACAAAAAAAATGGACATGCGTTGAAAGCTCGTCTAACGTATTTTTTGTATGGAATCTTTATTAAACACGCGTTTAATACATGCCTGACTTTTTTGTGGTGAGGGACAAGATGTTTTACCTTGAGTATGTTAATCTGGTTTCTGAGTTCATCTAGGTCCTCCTTCACAGCCTCTTGGTTAGCAAGTCGTTCTTCGACCACAGCGATCCATTCCAGTAGCTTGGACAGCGTTTCATCACAAAGCCTGTACTTCTCTTCTACTGCTTGCTACACGTTAAAAAATTAATGTTTTAGTCTATGGTCAAAATTTTGTGACGTTCATGGGCGTATTTACAAAGCCCGCTTCGGCTTTCTCTGTGCATTCAACTATCTACTTTCAGCATTTACAAATGCAGCTATGCTTTCTACTTTGGGTGCAAGTCAATCTTTATGTAGACGACTTTTGTTTTACAGACATAACAAGTGCTTTTTAAATTATTTTGGACATTCACAAAAAAAATAACTAAGGCAAGACAAAACAACCAAAATTCCATTTACAAAACTAAAACTTTATCAAAATTATGATTTTAAAACTATAATAATATATGATTTTTGTAGAAAAAACACATGCAGTTATAAAACAATCTGAAAAAGAAACTTAAACTAAACATAGAACCCAGCAAAACACAGACCAGAGAAAAACAACGAAGAGACAAAGGCAATAACAACAGACAGCCAGTAGACAGCATGGAGATGACAACACAACCAGTCAAACGATTGCGTAGATCGGAACGTAAACCAACAAAATGCAAAGCGTGTCATGCAGGCAGTGAATGTGTGCAATGCCTGGTTGATTTAAAAATAATCATGTCATATCATGTGCAATAGACGAAGTAATTTTGATGACCGACTGATCTATAATGTCCTTGCCGACCATTCAGACAGCGTCAAATGTGAAAACAATTTCGTTGAAAATTTAATATTTTCAAATCAGTCAGGCATTTGCAAATGGTATAATTTATCTAAATTCTTATATTTAAATTAATATCGTTTGTTTTAGAGTTATTTGTTAAAAAGTAAAAACTGATTAGAATACCTCGTTGAAAATCTGAAACTTTGAAAGTATTTTTTGTACAGTGATGTACAGTAAAGTATAAAAGAAAAATTACAAGTAATAAATGTAATTAGTTTGAGACTTTATTTCATAAAACATATGAATGATAAAAATGAAACATTGAAAACGATCAATGAAATAAAATCCCAAGCAGACGAACAAATACAAAATAATCGAAAGAAAAAATAAAGTACTACCTTTGATATTTTGTGTGTGATAATGTTTTACCATTTGATGAGATTGTGAATGTGTTGCCTGACATCACAATAGCTATCATGCATCCGAAATGAGGACCAAGGGATGAGCATATCTTAAACTCAATGGAACGATACATCGCACCAGCAGTCAATCGCTGGTTTTTATGAGAAAGCAAACGAAATCAAGCACAGGGCCGATGGTAGACCCGATCTTAGCACAAGTGAACAATGTTATTTGGCGAAACTTGATGCTTTCAAAATCGTCGTTAATATGATCCGGTACAGGCAAGCATTCACTGTTTAGCTCAAAAGGGGTCTTAGCAGCAGGCAACGGCTGGAAATAAAAACAACATATATCGAGCCTTAGTAAAATGCGGTGAAAGCACACTTTTGCTCGCAAATTGGTTACTCCCCTCCATAAACTTGGAACGTCCAGCCAGATAAATTGAAAGGACTCGAAAGAATCAAAATATTTTCAATGATTTATCGAAGTCATTCCAGTTTGACATGGCTTAAGATTCCGATATATTATATAATTTACACATGTTTCGGATAACACAACCAAAAATTTAAAATGGCTTTACAATTTGTCACATTTTTTTTTAACTATTATTAACTTTCGTGAAACTTATAGATTTTACTCCATCTTGCAAATCTACTTATTTTCAAAACTCTTATTTCTGCTCATGTTTGTTGTGTCTGATATTTAGGTGTGTGCTTTCGGAGAGTAAACAATTAAAACAGAACTGTAACTTAAACTTAAGCATCTAAAGGTGACATAGGAACATTTGACTTACAGACAGTACTTCTACACTCCAAATTATAGGCACAAGACTGCTAACTATATAGAAGCTTGATATACTTGAAAAAATATTTATCAATTACTAAATACAGTTGGTGCTTCCAATTGTGATGATACCGAAATCGAATATAGTAATTAATATACTGTTCAAAACAACATCTAACCAACCCTAATTAACAGTGATGTCTTAAGTTTAAGGTAAAATAATGATAAATGTTTTAGTGAAACACCACTTCAAAAAAAAAAAAACTGTGAAGTCACCGGAAGAATAGCATAGAGTCCCCGACACGTATAAATATGTCGTGCCATGCCAATGGTCTAAGCCAAACGCTTATGATAGTTCTTAGAAAAGAAAGAAGGAAGCAACACCTTTGGAAAGCACAAAAAGCGTAAAGTTTTAGTGAACTTACCCTAGTTTCTGCTGGCAGTAAGTAGCCCTTTTTATGAGCCTTAACCAAGTCCAAGCTAATCTTTTTCACCGGATCAATTGTAAGTCTTCCTTCGACAGGATCAACAAGTTTCTGTTCCATCGCCTGTACCAATGGTATGATCTTTCCAGTCTCTGGTTCTTTGACAACAGTGCTAGATGGGTCAACAATCCCTTGGCTTACAGCCTCACCTAGATTCAGTCTCTTTCTGTCCATGACACTCGTGGTTATAAACGGATCATTCAGAGCTCCAGTCGTTGGGTTGTAGATACCAAAGTTAATGACTTCGATAAGAGTGAAGCTCTTCTTCGGTGTCATCAGAAGACCGCTTTCTATTGCTGCTGACAGTGTGTGCAATTTTGAGGTCTCAGTGTCTAAAACGTTGCCCTTGTCAGAGTCCATAAGGCCCTTGCGGAAGGCCTCTGGCAGTTTCACTAACCTCTTTTTGAGATTATCTTTAATGAGCGCTGTGTCCGGATCAATGTGGCCTAATGTGGTCGCGTCTTTGATTGTAAGTACAGCGTTGGAATGTGGATCAGTAAATTTAGCGGTAGCGATGTTTAAGTGATTGCCTTCGATCGCTTGCTCAAACGTCATAGGCTCACGTACGTAAACGATCAAACCATTTTCAAACAAAAAGCAAAGTGTTTTAGCGCGTTGTGTATCGAAAGAGCCTTTAGCATTTTTATCAATAATACCTTCAGTTATACCTAATTTTAATGGAATGTATTTGTTTTTGCGAGGATCTTTGATAAGAGCAGATTCAGGGTCAATGAATTCGTATTTAATTGCTTCATCTAATGTGAACTCTCTAAGAACCGGTTCCTTAGAAGCTGATGAGTCCGGTACGTAACGTTTAGCTATTGTTTGTGATGTAATAGGAGTCAATACGGTTACTAAAAGACCTTTGTCAAAGGCGATATCTAAGCTGTAAGTTTTCTTCGCTTTAGTGTCAAGAACCCTACCTTTTGTGACATCGACATCACCCTGCTGTATTGCGTTGGGCAATGGCTTAAATTTATTAGTAGAACTATCTTTAACTGCAGTTGAATCTGGGTTAAGTAAGCCAATTTCAATAGCTTTGTTGAGGTCAACAAATTCATTTGTATTAGGATCAACGATTTTACCATTATCAGCCCTAAATAGACCGTTTCTAATAATTTCTTCAAGGCTCAAGTTCTTTTTAGTGGTAACGATAAGTCCGCGATGTTTAGCGTCAAGAAGGTTGATTTGGTTTCCGTTTGGCAGAACATAAACGCTGTTGTCAGCATTAACTACGCCTGTTTTTAGAGCTTCGTCTAGTTTGATGTATTTGCTAGAAGGAATATGTTTTACAAGTGAATTCTCGGGGTGAATAAGTTCTTCGGAAATAGCGGTTTTTAGGGAAAGATTCCTTTCACTGACTGGGTGAACAAAGGCGAGTTCCGTGATGTCATACATATCCATAGCTAAAGCGTCGTACAAGGTGAAGCCTGCACTTTCAATATCTACAATGAGACCTAAGCTCATAGCTTCCGAGAGAGGAATCTGTACATCTGAGCCAGGCTCATGGAACTTGCCGCTTCTTCTATCTATAATATCGCTACGACAGCATTCTGCTAATGTCAACGGTTTCTCTGACTTTTTGTCGAAATAGCAAAGGTATTTAGGACTTATGACTGATCGCCTAAGCGCCTCATGTAGCGTAATTTTGCGGTTTGTAGCTGGGTCAATAATTTTACCAGTAGAGTCATCATACAGCCCCTGGTGAAGTGCTCTTTGTAATGATATTGGGGCTTTGCTATCAACGAGTAGTCCAATTTCAAATGCTTTACGCAAGCTTATCTCTTCATTTTCGTTGTTAATGTTTCTTATACGACCAGACTGATCATCAAGAACTCCAGTCTCGATAGATTCAGGGAGAGTTATTTTATCCCATTTTCCTAATCTGTTATCCGTTATATGTACTGAATGAGGATCGACCAGGTTCATCTTAATGGCTTCAGCCAAAGTATATTTTCTACCGCTTTGAGGATCCATGAACAACCCAGATATTTCGTTGTAAACGCCTTTTTCAATTGCTTCAATAAGTGAGAGCGGTTTACGAACTTCTACAAGGATACCTCTCTCAAATGCTTCGCGGAAGTCAACTCTTTCATCTCCTAGCATTATCGCACCAGTCCTACCATCTACAATGCCTTTGTCAACAGCAAATTCGAAAGGAATTACTTTACCACCGACGTGCACTAAAGTAGACTGGGGGTCTAACATACGCTTTTTAATAGCTCTATCTGTTTGTACTTTTTCTTTGCTCTGGGGATGAGAGAATTTTCCAGTTTTTGGGTCATAAAATCCTTTGAACACTGCCTCGGGCAGACTGAGTTTGCGCTTAGCAGGAACAATAAGACCACGTTCTGAAGCATCAGTAAGAGGAATCTTGTCACCTTGAATAGGATCTCTAACTACACCTTCTTTGGAATCAATAATGCCTATCTTGATGGCGTCGGCAAGTGTTATAATTTCTCCTGTGACAGAGTTTCGTACAGTAAGAGCATCGGGGTTGATGTTGCCAGCGTTGATGGCTTCTTCTAGAGTCATAGTTACTCCGTTAATTGTAAGTTTACCAGTCTCAGGATCATAAACACCTTGTACTAAACCTTCTTGTAACGTCCATGGTTTCTTATCACTGAGCAAGTAACCTTTGTCACTAGCTTCTTTTAGGTTGCAAACGGGAGATGTAAGAATTCCTTTCTCAGTGTCAATTAAACCTGATTTAACTGCTTTATCGAATGTAACGACTGCTTCTGAAGTGTCGTCTTTTATTTTAACATCAGATGGATCAACAAGTTTACTTTGAATAGCCTTTTGTAGGGTGACAGTTTTTCCGGTTTTAGGGTCTAGAATTTTACAAGTGTCAGAAGAATAGTAACCGAACTCGATAATATCGAATAGAGAGAATGTTACATCTTTGGTTGCAACTAATCCCTTTTTCAATGCATCGTCTAATGGAATGTCTTTGCCAGTCTTTTTGTCTTTAAGCTTACCAGTATCTGGATTAATTAGTTTACTTTCAAGAGCTTCGTAAAGTGGTACAAACTTTTCTAAAGCTGTGTCCTTAACTTCGGAAATAGTGGGGTGCACTATGTTCCTATCAATCGCATCCCCTACTGATAGTAACTGCTCTGTGACTTGATCTTTAATCTTTCCTGATTTCGGTTCGTACATATCTTGGTGGATTACCGCTGCTATTGAGATCGGCCGTCTAATCATTGTAATTGTACCACGTTGAATAGCTACTGATATTTCAACGATTTCTCTTGTTTCTACAATTGTAATAACTCCTTCATGAATTGTGATGATACCGCGTTCTAAAGCATCTGATACCGGGATAGTTTCATTGGTTCTAGGTACTTTTATAAACAGGGATTCTTGATCGACTATTCCTTTCTCTACGGCAGTACCTATAGGTACAAGCGCGCCTGTGTTTGTATCTTTTATTTCACCTGTCTTAGGATTATACAAGCCTTGTTCTAAGGCGGACTCAATTGAAACTTGTTCGGTTACAGAGACATCCTCTGGTTTTTCTACAATCCAACCTAGTTGGACACATTCCAAGAAAGGAACTCGTTTACCTGTCTTGGGGTTGACCATGTGACCGGTAGTCTTATCAATGATAGGTCGTGCTATCGCTTCATCAAACGAAATATAGTTATCAGATTTAGAACCTGGATCTTTTACTAAGATAGACTCAGGGTCAAAAATATGAAGACCGTACACCAGCTCTTCGAAGGATATCTTAGCTCCAGTTTCTGGATTTAAGAATGTTTGCTTTTCAATATCGTATACGCCTATTTCGGATAATTCTTCTGCGGTAAGTTTTTGGGTGATAGCTATAGAATATTTCGGTTGGGATTCCCTAACAATAACCAAGTTTTTGGATACAACATCGACTGGTGCAAACTTGCTGATTTGTTCCTGTTCCAATGAGTCTTGTACAGTCAATGGGGACTCCACTTCATTGATAATAATTCTACATACTTTAGGTTCTATGTAACCATGCTTGATCGCATCCAATATTGGAATGTTTTCATAAAGAACTTTAACAGGCGCTGATTTTTCTTTAGATATATTTTGAGCCGTCATTTCTTCGATTGCTTTTAAGGGTTGACGCTCAGCATCTAACAGCATTGCGGAAACTGTTTTAGCATCAAAATCAGCAGGTTTTTGTTTCCTTTTGTCGACTCCAAAAGCTTTTTGTTCAGGTTGCAATTCAGTAATTTCAGTAATTACTACTTCGCTAGGGCCAGTAGTAGTAGTTGATGTCGTGTAGTGTACTACTACTTGATCAGTCATTACTGTTTTTGAAGTTGTACTGCTTACTTCAGGCGCAGACTTTTGAGGAGACTGTTGTTTAACTACAGCCTCAAATTTCTTGTAAGTCTCAGAATCAATAAGACCTCGCTCGCGTGCCTTATCCAAAGGAATCTTTTCACCTGTTTTGGGATCAGTCACAACGGCATTTTTAACAACTTCAACCACTTTAGCTGCTGCTAAAATTGGAGCACCTACAATGGCAACTAACCCAAATTTAGCAGCATCAGAAAAGCTGATCTTTTTGCCAGATTTATCCTTGACTTGCCCAGTTTTTTTGTCAACAATACCTTTAGCTATGGCTTCTTTCATTGTTAACTGTTTACCCGATTTAGGATCTGTAACTTTGACGCTGTCTGCTGGCACAACACCCTTGTTTATGGCTTCAAGGACATCACCAGTAACTCCAGAAGTAGTAGACATTACCACAGAAGTATGTGGGTCATAAATGACACCAGGTGCAACTTCAATTGGGTTAGTTTCTTCTTTTCGTTCTGCTCTATCTGGAGTATTTTGTTTAGGAGCAAGAGCATCTGTTATTGGTGGAGATTTATCTTTTGCGGACTCAGGGCTAAGAACATGATCTTGAGTTGGTATGGTCACTAAACTCTGATCTTTGTGTGCTTTATTATTATCTTTATCTGATGAGCTTACTTTATCAACAGAATAAACCTGTGCTTTATCTACCTGGTCAGGTGAGTCTGAATACTCTACAGTGTACGTCTGAGTCGTAGTTTCAGTAGAATCTTGGGGCAAAGTAACCTCTTCAGTAACTATTTTATAAGAGCTTGATTCGTTTTGCATGTATTCGACTGTGGTTACTTTAGAAGTCTTTGTTACAACCGTGCTAGTACTGGAGTGTTCAGTTAAATTTTCAGTAGGTACGGATTGAGACACAATCGTTTTAACAACTTTGGTTACTTCATCGCCATCTGGTGTGGTTTGGCGGTATTCTTCAATTATTGGTTGTCTTTGTTCAATTATATCTATCGACTCGTTACTTGGTTGCCCACCATCTTGTTCAGTAACATAATATTCTGTTTCACCCGACTGAGTAGTGGTCGTAGTTGAGGTTACAACAGTACTTGTATGTTCAGTTACAAAATCTGAAGGTTCTGTTGTACACACTACCGATTTAGTAATTGTAGTTACCTCCTCGCCATGAGGTGTGAGCTTTCTGAACTCTTGAACAGTTGGTTTATGTTCGTTAATTTCATCTTTTGAATCCTGTATGCCTTTGGGCGTAGAACGCGAGCTTTCTGATACAGTTTGAGTGACCGATGGCCTTTTCGGTTCTTGAGTAACTGTTTCTATTGTAACATTATCTGTAATGGTAATTTTAGGCTTATCTTTGTTTGATGCCATAGCAGAAAGTTTATCATTGTCTGCCACATCCGAACGTGTCGAAGGTTTTTCTTTTTCTCCGGTTTGTATATCTTTGGTTGTTTCTTTTAAAACAGGTTCTTTAATCTTTTTATCGGGAGTTTTTTCTCTCGGAGGTGGTTTGGGCACAACTCTTTCTGGCGATTCCTGTTTAATTTCTTCAGACACTACCGATTTTGTGACAACCTTTTGCACAACAGATTTACTCTCTGAAGGTTTGGGCAAATTCTCTTTAGAAGTTTCTTGAAGCTTTTCTTCCAATCTTTTAGACTTTTCTCTCTTTGGCGGAACGGGTGGAACTGTTGGAACAGCTTTTGATTCAGTGGCTTCCACAGCTTTTGTGACTTTGTCTGGAAGAATAACTTTGGTTGGTGTTTTGGAGGCTTGTTCTTCTTTCGATTTCATAATTTTGCTTGTCACAGCTTTAACACCTTGAACAGCAGCAGCACCAGCCAATACCGGAGCAGCTACTATTGCGATCAAGCCCATTTTTGCCGCATTTTTAATGTCAACTGCCTTACCTGTTTTAGGTTCCTTCACTTTGCCTGTCTTTTGATCGATCAAACCTGATTCCACAGCATCCTTCAACGTAACGGGTTGCCCGACTTCAACATTGTAAATTACAGAATCAGGATTTATTATATTCTTTTCAAGGGCTTCTTTGAAAGTAAGAGTTTTGTTTGCAGCCTTAGGATCCTTGAACTTCTGGGTCTTTTCATCAAACAATAATTCAAATGCCTCATTCAAATCCAACATTACAGTGTCCTTTTTGGAGAGAGGTTTGCTGGATTCTTTTGGTACTTCCGTATTAAGCACTCCAGTACTGACAGCTTCCAAAATAGTTATGGTTTCTCCTGTATTTGGATGAGTGAATGTACCCTCTTCAATATTAATGTAACCATGATTAAGGGCATCTTCAAAACTTATATTAGTGTCACTGGTAATAAACTGTTCTTTGCTTGTTTGTTCATCGCGAACTATGCCCTTTTCTCTTGCCTCATCAATAGAAATAATTTCTCCTGTTTTGGTGTTCCTGACTTCATTAGCACTTACAAGAACATAGTCAGCGAGCAATTCGATCATTTTAGTGGTAATAGTGTGCTGTGATGTGAATGTTTCTGTGATAGTAGTGACAATGCCGCTAGCTTGCATTATTTCTGAATTAGGTTTTACTGATAATAAGCCTTGTTCCATAGCTTTATCAAGTGGAACAACGTCTTTAGTTGTGGGATCAATGAATGTACCTTCCTTGAGGTTTATCGCACCTTTTTCAAGAGCTTCCTCAAGGGTAATAGTGTCAGACGTTTGTGGGTAAGGAATAGCCATGATTAGATCCTTTTTAACAGCATCCTGTACAGGAATTACGTCTCCTGTTAGTGGATGCTTAATTTCGCCGGTTTTAGGGTCTATAATTTTACGTTTAATAGCCACGGCAAGAGTCATAGCTGCCGGTGGAATTTCCTCAATCGATTTTGTAGGTTTTGGTTCAGGGAAAATTTGAGCGTTTACAGCTGTAATTAAGTTCACAGGCCCATCACTGCTTTTGACAACATTTTTGTCGTTATCAATAATGTCCTTTTCAATAGCTTCAGCTAAAGTTATGTTTTTACCGGATGCAATTGTTACAGTTGAGAGAGGATCAACAATATCACATATAATAGCTTCTCGCAATGTTAAAAGACTACCAGTTTCAGGGTGGATAATTTTTCCTGTAACTGGATCTAAAAGTCCCTGCTCTAAAACTTCGGGGATGGCCAAGCTTTTCGCTAACGGAACTAGTACTTCATCTTGACCCTCAGGGTCTAAGATTCCTCGATTAATGGCTTCTTTAATGTTCAATACGTCCCCATGTATCGGGTCAACAATTTTACCTTTATTTGCATCTATTAGACCCTTTTCGATGGCTTTTTCGAGCGTCATCGGTTCACCTTTTATGTCTTTATAAACTTTTACCGCTTCTAAAATGTTGACTGTTTCTTTGTCAACCAAACCCTTTTCGATAGCTTCAAGCGGTAGTACCACACGTTTCCTAAGTTTTTGTAGAACTATCGGTTTACTCTCTAAAACCTGACTTTCAATTCTACTTTCTTTAGCTACGTTAACTTTATATTTAGGTTGTTTAGTGGCCTGAGTTTTAGTGATCTGAACCACTTCTGCGGGATGTTTTGTCTTAGCTGACGGAGCTGTATCAATGACTTTTTTATTGTCTGCAGATAGACTATTTTGGATAGATTCCACAGTGATGAAACCTTCTGAAACTGCGGCGCCAACTGATACTGGTTTAGTAACTTGCGAAATTGAAACTGTACTTGATCCCGGCCTAGATTTCTCTGCTTGAATAAGATCATTATCAGGCGTTCTATCTCTTATCGAATCTTCATAGTGCTTGTATGTGACTGAATCTACAAGACCTTTTTCATAGGCTACTTCCATGGGTATTTTTTTACCAGTCTTAGGGTCTACTACCATCGTACTTTTCACAATTTGGATAACCTTAGAAGCGGCCACGATCGGTGCTCCTACGACAGCTACTAGCCCTACTTTAGCAGCGTCAGCCAAGCTGATTCTCTTAGTCCTATCTACATAGTCACCGGTGCGTTTGTCGATAATGCCCTTATGAATAGCTTGTTGCAGCGTAATTTCTTTACCAGTGTGGGGCTCGATAACTTTAACTGTATCAGATGGTACCACTCCGCGATCTACGGCCTCTACAATGTTTTCAGACATTCCAGATGTTGTTGAAATGACTAACGCAGTGGCAGGGTCGTAAATGATTCCGTGAGCTACTTGAACAGGTTCTAACGCGGACTGTTCATCTGTTGGTGATCCACGAGGAGATTGCGCGTCGGAAATCTCCATTTTGTCGGGCATACCTGCCACAGATGTAATCGTTATGACTTTGTGAGTTGCTGTCGACATGGTAATTTGCGTGAATAAGACGTATTTACGTTCAATCGCTAATTTCAAAGTAAGCGTCTCAGCAGGATGTTTATAATGTCCAGTATTATCAATTATTCGGATTCCTAAAGCTTTGCTGAGAGGAATTTCTCTCTTGGTTTTGGGATCGATTACAGAAGCAGAGTCAGGGTTAATAATGTTAAGTCTAACTGCTTCTTCGAGATCTAAAATTCTGTCAGTGCCTGGGATTGTGAATATCCCTGATACAGGGTCAAACAGGCCTTGCTGTATGGCATCTTTTAAAGTCCAACCACCACGAGGTAGTTCTATTGTGTTTTTCTTAATGGTCATAGACGTAACTGAAGGTTCAGTTACGATCGATTTAGATGTGACAGTTTTGATCTCTTTAAATAGGCCCTCACGCGGTTGGCTTGATTCACGAATAGTGTAGTCAGGGCTCTTGACAGTTTCAGGACGGCTGTCCAATTGAACCTTATTTTCGGGACTTTGTGGCAAGTCTTTGATGAATGATTTCTTAGTTATTTTAAGTTCAACTACTTGACCAGGTACGAGTTCTTTCTTAGCTCCGCGTTCGGAAATGTGTACGACTCTTGGGTCGTCCTTTTCTACTCCTATAAGACCTTCATCTAACGCTTGCTGAATGGGGAATATAGTACCGGTAGTCGGATCAGTAAACGTTTGAGTTGTTTCATCAATGAGGCCTCGTTTCACTGCCTCAGCAAATGTTATGATAGTTTCAGATCTTTGAGCATTTTTATTCGTCACGGTGACGTACCGTTTGACTGTTTTTGTAACAGTTTGGAGTGTTAATGTGATGTTCAAAAGAGAATTTAGTAAAGCAGCCCCTTCAGGTGTGATCATATTAATTTCAACAGCTTTATTAAATGGAATCGGCTTCTTAGTTTGGGCGTCAAGCAAATGACCTGTTTTGGGATCTAAAACATTCTTGAATACAGCATCCAAAACTGAGAGCTCTTTGCCGTTTTCGTAGATACCTATTTTACGATTGAACATCTCTAATACTTCAGCACGTATCGTTGCTACTTTCGTGCAATCTTCCAAATATACAAAATCTCCGCTCTCCGACTTGAGGAAAGTCTCACCGTTTGCGTATTTTAAATTACCTCTGCTCATGGCTACGTTAAACGAAACGAATTCACCGGTTTTCGGGTCCCTAAAGCCGTCAATATTAAATATAGATCTTTGAGATACAGATGTGATAAGACCGCGGTCAACGGCTTCAGGAATAGTGCAAATTTCACCCGTCAAGTTATCTCTAAACTTATTATCGTCAGCTGAAATTATTCTAGCTCCTAAAGCTTCCGATAATGTCAGAAGTTGACCAGTTGTTGTGTCAGTAATACATTTTACGTTGTCACTATCAAGAACGCCAACTGAAATGGCTTCGAGAATATTCAAAGGGCGTTTGTTAGTTGGAGATAGAATCTTACCGTCATTAGTCATGAGATTATTGTCGCATACGTCTTTTAGAGTCATCGGTTTGCAAATAAATCTTTTACTAGCCGCATCTCTAAATGTCATTTTTTCTTTAGTTATGTTATGTATGTATTTCGATGTTTTAGTATTGATAATTCCTTTTTGTATCGCCTGAGCAAGAGATATCTTAGTATCATTTTTAGGATCAACGACCTCTCTGATTTCAGGGTTGATCAACTCGTTTTTGATTGCTACATCTAATTGGAATCTGTCGCCAGAATTTCTGTCCAGAATCCAACCTGTATTGTCGACTAGCTCTTGATAAATCGCGTCTGATAAAGACAAAGCACTCGATTTGATTTTAATAACCTCATTGTAGATTAGGAAACCTTTTTGGTACGCCTCCGCGATAGAAATGTACGTTCCATTGGGCAGTCTGTATAGACCTCTTTGTAAATCGACTTGTCCTTCGTTCAGAGCATCAGCTATGCTCATTCCTTGTCCAGGTTTGCTTCCGTCAACAGTTACCTTTATTCTCTTTTCTGCTGGATCTGTCATTCCTTGTTCAGCGTCGTACAGTTCCCGCTGTATCGCTTCTAGTAGCGTGACCTCGTTTCCGTCTTCTGTAACTCCACACGGTCCTGTTAATCTTGCAGCTAGTTTCGGGTCTATCAGACCTTCTTTTGCTGCTTGTTCGAGTGTCATTGTTTGCCTTGTTTCAAGAGAAGACAATAGTCTTCCTGATCGGACGTCTAGTATTCTCATACTGATCGCCTGTCCTACTGTTAGGATTTCTTTCGTTTCTGGGTGGATGATGCCCTTTGATTCGATTATGTTTGGACCTTCGTACATTTTGTGGACTCGTTTGAGGTTTCTCAAGTCTGGTCGGTCGTCGTCTCCGAGGACTGTTTTTGAGTAGTTAGGCGAGCCTAGTTTGCCATTGGCCATTGATTTAAGAGGCGAATGCCCGTCTAGTTCGGTAGAATGTGACGTCCGTACGTATCTGGTTTGCGGGGAAGGAGAATGTATATGTAATATGGGTTAAAGTACATTTATGTATTTGAAATGAGAAGATATTATTATTATAACCACTGCTGTGTACAAGCCATCATGATATTAACTGTGGGAGGAAACAGTATCATCTCTATAATCAGTTACCTAAGTCGTGATTGTTTTCGGCTTCTATAAAAGCTTAGATAGAACGTACGTAGGTACTATCATATATCTTTAAACGATAGTAGGCTTCGTAATGACCTCCCAGTTCAGCGCTACAAATCTTGCTGTTACGTTGATATGTCGGAATGTAGCATTCCTAGTGAGCTTACTTCATTTTCAGTTTTTTATAGCCTTATACAGTCTAGAGCTAAAAAAGAGTTTCAAAAACTTACTTTTCCGAGGTATACGATGTGGTGTAGGTGTGTTCGGTGGTGGTGGCCAGATCCTGCATGTTGAACTCCTGGCGGAAGGATCTGGCCGACCGCGGCGCCATTGCCTCAACGAGGCGCTGCAGAAAAAAAAACAATATTAAGATGGCGGAGTTTTGGTTGGATACAAACATGTGTAAAGCTATAACCGAGCCAATGTAATATGCGCGATTTGACAGCTGTCGAACTTAAAGATTATGAAAAAATCAGAGAGGTTATATAGACCCATTTATAAAGAGCTGTCAAATCGGGCTTCATGTCTTGGCTCAACTAAAATTAAATGTAACATTTAAATATTATTTTAGCTATTTTGTAATAAAAGTTCACGAAAGATTGATTTAGCGTTGGAGAATACTATTTTGTATAAGTGTACCTATTTATAAGTAAGTTTATTGAATAAAGAATTATCTTATCTTATCTCTTATTTGTTTTTCTTTTGTCTTATAACTTGATAAATGTACTTTAATTTGAAATTAGTTTAGTAAAGTTTTTTTTTTTATATTCAGCGGAAAATAATAATAATAAAATTAGAAATGTACCGTCATTTTAAAGTTTATTTCATTGAATTTATAGCGGAATGCATGCTGCCATCTAGCTCAAATTTAAGAAAACTATTTCACTTTATTTACTAATGTCACAAAAAAAAACTCGCCAAATAAGTCAGTTTCAGAAAAACAATGACCTTGAATTCTGAAGTTATACATTCAGACAAGGTCGTTTTAATCCGTAAGTATATTATTTCGTTTAGGATACCCGAGTTAGCGTGACTAGTTTTCATATATGAGGTCATAAAATATACACCACCCCTTAATACACGAATTCGTAAGGCTTTATTACTTTGC
This sequence comes from Tuta absoluta, assembly GCA_027580185.1. Taxonomy (NCBI): domain Eukaryota; kingdom Metazoa; phylum Arthropoda; class Insecta; order Lepidoptera; family Gelechiidae; genus Tuta; species Tuta absoluta. Next base: position 1,793,964 of record JAQAHW010000035.1, on the reverse strand, counting down.
CGGATAATGTTTTTGAATGTCGGTTGGGTAGCGCCGAATGTTATTTCGTATCAAACGATTCAAATAAGGAATAAGATTTCCAAATCCAAAAATTTCTTATCTCTATGCCTATCAATAGGCTGATACATGTAAGCATGTAAATAGAAAAAAAAACAGAATTGTTTTTACACGACTGCCCAACCAAAAAGGAGTGTAATGTTTTTAGAGTTCATGTATGTTTGTATGTATATATATATGTGCAATTGTTTAAAGGCTAGGCTTTATCTCAGAGAGCAGTCGTGTCTTTTAATTTTTTTAATTATCATACTTGTTTTATGATATTTAGCTGAAATAGGTTATATAAAATACCAACCCGGCATTCGTACGCGAAATCGTACTCGTACTCCTCCATTATAAAGTCTATCACAACACTTACAGTCTATACGTCACTATTTGTTAACACTACCACTTGTCACTAACATGGTTCACAATTATCTGCTCGTCACATCACGAAAACTTAGTAAAAATCGTCATTTTGTATAATGTAACCTAAAACGTGGCAATGTAAAAAGACCCAATTAAAAAAGAAACAAAAGTAATTAATAATAATGGCTGGTAAATAAAAATAAAATGAAAAAGAATACAGTTAGACACGTTTCAAAAAAGGAACACAGCTGACCGTACACCGGACTGGCTGAAAACTGAATGGGAGCGAGAAAAACGTAAATTGAAAAAACGCACTTCTAATTTTAAATCATTTCGTAATGTGTTTCCGCGGCGTCTATACGTTTGTTTTGTGACGACATTTTCGTAAAGTTACTCCTAATATAACGTTAATTGTAAAGGATTGAGAAATCAGCTGATGTTATTTGAGGTTAGGAAAATGACTGAGCCGATTCAATACGTGGAAAATCTCGGTTGCGCGCGCACCCTGCGCCGCCGGCCGGGCTGTCTTGACACTTTGACACAATTAGGTGTTTTATAGGGCACAATGACCTGTTGTTTTTTCTGCGTAGATGTCCTCTGATGTAACTCCAGTTGAGATAATTTAGCCAAGGACTAATATTCTTAGTCAAACTTGCAGTGCTTTATACTCGCATTAGTTGTACCATTTCCTGCTCATTGCATTGCGGTATTATGTATTTTATTTAATAGGTAAGTTAAGTATCTAACTACCCTAATAAAAAAGTTATAAATTATTTCCTTCCTTCAATAAATAAACCTTTAACTTTAACAAAGTTTATTATACTCTCTATAGCTGCGTAATAAACCTTGTGTTTGAAATAAGTTACAAATTCAATATTTTCCCGCCTCTACAACAGCAGAGGCTACGAATGTAATCACTATACATCCAAGTTCGAAATTAAAAATATGGAACTACATGTTTTCCAGGCTTCGTACGTATTCCTTATTCAAAAAGCGTCTCAGTTCTGTCTCGATAGACTGCCAGTTGGTAATTTTAGCCGTTAAAAAGTTTAAGTCATATTGTGTCATGTTGGCAAAATAATACAAATTTTGTGTCTGTGGAATTTCAATGCGCAAAATACTCAAGAAGACAAGACGAAAGGTCCCAGAAGTTTAACTAAATAACTAAAGCAGATCTATTCTCATTAGTATGCAATTACGGAAGACATTTAGTAGCACGCATCACTCACTAACTGCCAGTTATTTTCAGCACCCTATTTCTAACTCCTTTTGTTCCTTAAAATATATTTTTATAGACTTTTTCGCTATTGTTTCGTAAATAATATTCATTAAAATAATTATTTGAAAAGTTAGTCAGTACTTTTCGTTCCAAAAACAAAAGATTTCACAATTTGAAAATGGAACAACCAAACCGTTAATTATTGTATGTAAAAACAAACATGGACAAGAAAGACGGCCTAAAACAAGTGATGGTTGACATCTCGTAAATAAATATTGGCTAAAACAAATGAACGCACATACTTGTTGACATATTATTAACTGTACATTGAACAGTGTATCTACACGCTTGTCCATCACTAATTGCTGCTGGTTATTTTGTTGTTGTAATATTTTGCTTAATGCCTTTGCCGCAGTGGGATCTGAATATCTGATAGGCTAATAATGATAATAATAATTTAAAAAAATGTAACTTCAAAAACCCAACAAAAAATTACCAAGCAGGTAATTCTTAGATAAAAGTTGGCCCCGTAAAAAACTTTCGGCAACCAAATCTTTCTTTATTAGGTCGTCGACCTAAATTTAATTGCATAAATTATTCAAAATCGTTTCGTCGCCGTAGACATAGATAAAAAGAAGAATTTTCACGAATTATCTACTGTCTAACATTTAAAGTAGCTCAGTTGGATAACCTCTAAAATGCAAATCGCAACCTCGCGTCAACCTTACGTAGTATCAAAATTCACATCACATATAAGTGATACCTACAACTAGAAATGGCGGATCTTACCTTGAATTTGAACAAGTTTGTTTTGGCAATTGCAATTTGTAGCGATTACGTCTCATTGATATGATGACGGTAATATATCTAATGTTGTGGAAGAACCTAATGATGTTTTAGGTCACGACAAAATCATCTAACCAAAGAAAAACTTAACATAACTTTGTAAAAAAATAGTAAGAGCTCTGCACTGTTTCGAAAAAGATTTGTAATTCACATCAAGTGTCTTTAGTATAAAGGCAAAACTTATTTACAATGATTTATTTAGCATTGTACTAGCGGCCTTCAACCCGCTGCAAACCGTTTTCCCGCGGGAAAAATACCTTTTCGCGGCATTAATTATATATTAAAACCCTTTCCTTCTTTATCTTGAATCACTATATCTACTAAAGAAAACCGACACGGTAGCGACTTCATTTTATACTATTTATTGATAATCGATTAATGTTATTAAAACGAATTGTGAATTGAAAGTTGGAAAGTGACAATAATCTACAAGCATAAACACCCACTTTGTACATATGATTGTAAACAAAACTACTAGTTATGTATCGTATGATGAAGATTTATTACGTAAACAAACAAATACACTCACAGAATAGCATAAATGCAACAGCAGATCCATTGCAACGATTGACTGAGAAAGAAAACAAATCTACCAAAGAAATTGTCACGTGAAAATCACATGTAATTCTAAAAAGATTGATCTGATTATTCAAGAAACTAAACGTGATACAAATAAGATCAGAAGTAAAATAAATTTCACTCTCAAAAGACCAAACGCAATAATCAAAGGCATTGTCATAGCCAAAGAAAACAATGCAATCAATAAAAAAGATAAAGACCTTTCTGCTGAAGCTCATACAGTAAATAATTCAATGACAGGTGATCTTGAAAGTGCAAACGAATTTGTTTTATAAATAGTCATCTCTTTGGCAGAGTATTGAGTACTCATAACCATTCTATAGAGAAGATTGCCAAATGACCTATGAAAGTTAGTTTGAGTATTATGAGTTACTAGACTAGCGTATGCCCGGCGTCTTCGTACCCGTGGGATTGATAGATTTTCCTGCGGTAAAAACTAGCCTATGTCATTTCTTAGGTTCCTGTCTATGCTTATGCTAAATAGTATCAAAATCGGTTCAGTAGTTTTGGCGTGAAAACGTAACAGACAGACAGAGGTTCTTTCGAATTTATAATATTAAGTATAGATTGTTTCTTCTTCTACGCCGTGTGATGCCGGTTTAGAAGAGCATCAACCCATTAATTTTCCGTAGATGTCGTAAAAGGCGACTATAGGGTTGCATGTTTCTGACGAAGGGCTGACAACTTGTCACTATGGTAATGCACATTTATCTGAATGACCCTCGAATGATTGTCAGACGTGGCGTGTATGTTCGTTTTTACGGCCGCTTACGTTCTGCCTACCCCACAAGGGATATAGGCGTAATATATTTATGTATTTCTAACGGACATAAATATTTTAATACTGTCGGTATTATGTCAGACCCTTAAACGCACCAGACTAGTAAACATTGCTGATATTAGGTCAAGTTTGTCCGCTTCTTACTATAATATCCTTCTAGAATTTTCTTCCATAAATAAACCCAGTAGTAGGTTTTGTCATTGTGGTGTAGCATTAAATGCATTTATTGTTTTAGCCACATTAACCGCTAACTGTTTTCTGTTAGCAAGTAAGTTATTTTGACAAATTAATAAAAATAATAAATTACTTTAACAGCCACAAAAGTCTACTGTTGGATATGGTCCACGCTTGGCAGGAGGATAGGCGAGCGCAGTGCAATCCCTAGTTACATCCCTATTGCCTATTTAACAGAAAGTGACAGTGCTAATTTTGGTTAGACATTTTAGTCGGTAACATGGAATTCAGATTATTATGGTGATACACAATTTTCGCAAATGTTTGTCAGACGTGGCGAAAATGGCAGTTTTTATATTCCCTTTACGCTTCGCCTACCCCGCAAGGGATATAGGCGTGGTATATCTAGGTGTGTATGTAGATAAACCTTAACGCAATATGACAAGTCCCCTATTCCCGTAAAGTGGATAAGCATTGTATTTAATTAAATTAATATTATAAAATAGTCCAGTATTGTCTATGTGACAATTTACACAGTGTAGTATACCAATTTGAGTCGTTCTTATCAACTGCAAACGAAAATATGTTAGCATAAACCCAAAATAACACAAAATAATATATTGGGTTCGGCCAATGCCAAAAAATAACGACTTTAATATTTTTTAAACATTTAAAACCAAACTGGGCTTTAAACTCAGTGTCAAGTCCCCTTGATGACAACCTGTCACTATGGCGATACACAATATTCCGAATAACCCTCAAACATTTGTCAGACGTGGTGTAGATGGCCGTTTTTTGCGGCTGTTTACGCTCTGCCTACCCCGCAAGGGATTATAGGCATGATATGTGTATGTATGTCAAGTCCCCAACCCGTCAAGTGGATAAACTGTCACCTTGATGACATTCAGCGTGAACTATGCGCGTGCGGCTGTTTGACACGCGACGATGCGCCGGACTCTCTCTCTCTCTTTTCGTGTGGGACACCGAGTCATCCAACGACCCGATGAACCCTGGTGTCAGAGTTTTTCAACCGCCTACCAATAGTAGTAGGCCTCTGACATGGTTGTGTAACGACCGCCGTCCAAGTTATCATAGACAGCAGTCGGGACCGACGGCTTAACGTGCTCTCCGAAGCACGGAACCATCTTTCTTTTCGGACAATCAGGTGGTTCACCGGGTAGTATTAAGTGTCGTGGCGTAAATAACCGTTTTGTGGCCGTTGACGCTCTGCCTACCCCGCAAGGCACGATAAGCGTGATATGTGTATGTATGTACGTATGTTAAAAATATTAGCGGCAAATAATTAAAAGGGTGAACCAGCCCATGAAACTGAACAACTTTCCCCAAGGAACATAGGTCGAAATATGAAAAATAAAACTCCCTCCGATGGAAATTGACCCGGTCGGGTGAAATATTTTGCACGTAAGGTCCCTATTTTCCTTTCCCAACCTATGTTTCTTGGGGAAAGTTATACAGTTTCGTGGGCTGGTTCCGTCTTGTAATATTTACAGGTTTTTTTTTATGAAGAAGAAGTTTAGAAGGATATCCATTCCGGTACTAAAATCATTCTTCCTATCTAGAACTTATGGGTGGGATAATAAGTAAAAATTAAAATAAAATTACTTTATTCAATGTAGGATAGTATTATCACTTATTGACGTCATGATCCCTCATTGAAAGAAAGAAATTTGTATAACACAATTTTCTTTTTTTCTATCAAATCTGTATTGTTCTTATAGAAAACCGGCTCGGGCGAGATAAAAAAAAAGGCACTGCCTCGGGGCTGGCCAGGATAATTACACGGCATGTAACTTTACGCCACCACCATTTGTAGTATTAAAAGTAGATAATAATCGTAGCAATGCTTTTAAGTAAATACATAATAATATATGTTTATTCATCAAATATGCGGGATGAACGTAACATTTATTTAAGATGTGACTAAACACGTTTTTGCAAATTCGTTTCCAAGTTGTGGTCAAAATAGGATTATCATAACATGACATCATGATGTGACGTACCGGTCTTAAAGCAAGGTCGGTTGCGATTCATACAGGGTGTAAGGGACAGCCCTCCGAACACTAATAGGGTGCATTCAGACCATGAAACTGATCAACTTCCTATGAAAAAATATTTCAGGAAATGCAAAACATTTTAACTTTCCATAGTAATTCCAGTCAGCTGATCATGATATTTTATGGCATTTTTTTTATTGTTTCCTGAAATATGTTCGGGAAAGTTGTTCAGTTTCATCGTCTGCATGCATCCTATCAGTATTCGGAGGTATGTCCCTTACACCCTGTATATTTCAAGTGATAATTTGAAGATCTAGTCGATTCAATGCCACCAAAACACAGGCGTGTCTTTTCACTGCAAAAAGGAGTCCTTTCGACTGGACACCTACTTTTCGGGGTACATCTGTCCCAGTCACTGACAGGCTTGAGCTTCTAGGCATGGAGTTGACATCAAATCTAAACTTCGGCGCGACCATCGAGTACAAGGCTCAGACGGCGGCTAAAAAGCTGGGCGTCCTGAATAGAGTGAAGCGATACTTTACGCCTGGACAGCTTTTAACTCTTTACAAAGCACAAGTCCGATCCTGCATGGAGTATTGCAGTCACCTTTGGGATGGCTCAGCCAAATACCAACTTGCCGCTCTTGACTCGGTGGAACGCAGGGCCAAGAGGCTCATAGGCGACATAAAACTGGTGGACACCAAGCTACATAGCCTGGCACATCGCCGCAAGGTTGCCTGCTTGTCGGTTTTTTATAGATTGTACTTCGGAGAGTGTGCTCAAGAGCTTCACGACCTTGTTCCACCAGCTCCCTTCTACCATCGGACATCCAGACGCACCGCCGGATACCATCCGTACCTGATAGCCATTCCACCAATTCGGACTAAGCGCTTCCAGTCATCATTTATAATGCGCACTGCTAAAGAGTGGAACTCACTACCTGCGTCTGTGTTTCCAAACGCATACAACCCTAATCTATTCAAAGTAAGAGTAAACAGGCTTCTTCTGGGTGAGCTCGCTCCATCTTAGACTCTGTCTCTGTCCTATGACCTAGACTAGAGTCAAGAGCAAACCCATCATTAATAAAAAAAAAAAAAATAATCTTGATCTGTAAATAAAGACCAAAAAGAAATAGACTTTCGTACCGGCTACATTATAATTTAAAATAGGTAGCTACATACATATCATCAAAATATGTCTAAGATTAGAAAAATCATACCAATGTTTATTTTAATTCCTTTTTAAAAGTAAAAGCGTCCGTGTGATGCCGGCTTAGAATAGCACCACCCCATTTATTTCCCTTGGGAGTCGTAAGAGGCGACTAAGGGACTCGGGGGTTTAAGGTTTATTACAATTTTAGACGACATACTGTCACTATAGTGATACGCGATTTTTCTGCAACGGCCTTCAAATATTTGACAGATGTGGCGATAGCGACCGTATTTAACGGCCGTTAAGGCTCTGCCTACCCCGCAAAGGGATAAAGGCGTGATATATGTATGTATGTATGTAGAAATTGAAATTTTATAGTACCTAATTCCCATAATCTATAATTGAATAGCAATATATCTGCTTTCGTTCGAGTGCCAGGCATTTGTTTAATGCAATTTACCTAATCTATATTGTAAATGAGTTATATAAGACTAGATTTCCGCCCAGCAGTTTCACCTACTGCCACTCATTTTCCCGTGGTAATAGTTGTTTTCCCGCGTCAAAAAGTGGTCTATGTGTTATTCCGGGTTATACTCTACCTGTGTTCCAAATTTTATCCAAATCGGTCAAGCCGTCTAAGCGTAAAGAGGTAACAAACATATAAACTCTCAGATTTATAATATTAGTACGGATATAGTACGGATTTAATATCCTTTACAATAACTGAATAATTTCTCAGTTAACTGCATTTTGTCTTCACTTTTATGTACATGTTTCAGGGATCCGATTCACAATTTTTTTAGTCATTGTAATGCCATCGAATGTCAATTGTCATTATTATGCCACTGTGATGCCGGTTTAGAATAGCATCACCCCATTTCTTAAGAGTAGTCGTAAGAGGCGACTAAGGGACTCGAGATTGTGTATTGCAATTTTAGGCGACAGGCTGACAACCTGTCACTATGGCGATACTCAATTTTCCGCATGGCCCTCAATTCTTTGTCAGATGTGGCGTAAATGACTGTTTTTTGCGGCTGTTTGCGCTCTGCCTACCCCCCAAGGGATTATAGACGTGGTATGTGTATGTATGCCACTGTGATTTTCTATATTTCAAACTGTTTGCAAAATACGAAATGATCAAAACTGTTCCACTGACAGGCCATTGACACACAACTGAAACGATTTTTATTTAGCATATTTCAGTTTGGTAACAATCCATCGGCGACCGTTCACTGTGCTCCCATTCATATGTCAAACCGGTGCCAATTATAAAATTGAACTATGTTTTACTTCTGTTTAAATTGCGGTTAAGGTCGTCTCGTATTATTATTGCATGTTTAAGGAAAGTAAACTGTTTTACAGAAGGTAATTATAAGCAGTTTGATTTGACATGTGTGACTGTTGAAATCTGGTAGTATTCGGAAAACGAAAAATTTTAAAGTGTTAAAAAGAAAATAAGATTTTCTTTAGAAAGGCAAAGTATTTTTAAGCTAAATTGTAAATGTGCAATAAATCGCCAAAGAGCCGATTGTTATCTCTTGTTTATAAAACTGTCGATAAGTCAACTTCAAGTTGTTGTAAAGATAAAACAAAAATCCACAAAAATTGCCACGATTTCCCCAACTATAAATTCCTAAACACTGCATCCAAAACCGTGCACAATAAAACACCTTATATAAAAACTTAAAAACACTGGCCACTCGGAACACTTATTTGTCGAATTCTCGGTTCAAATTCGTTCGTTTTGGCGCGTGCGTCGTTCGCCGGTCGACGTTCGCGCGCAACTAAATAAAATAAAACACAGATATTAAAAACGCGTGGTCTGAAAGAGAGCTTCATTCAGTATTCGTCACGCTATCATGATAGAGGTGCAATGTTGACGCCATGTTTCAGTATCTAGCAATTTTTTGTTAATTTTTTAGCTAGGTAAGGTGATGACAGCGGCGTTGAATGTAGTTTGACGTAATCGGTGTGGTTATAAGAAAGGTGATACTAAATCATCAACAGCCCATTGAATTTTTTTGGGGATGACTTTAGGCTTTGGTTAGGGAGACATAGGTAGTCATATGCCGTACTCACCACGCTTGGTAAACAAAATGGTGGGCGCAGTTTAAGAGGTTTTACTTATTTTTATTTACGAAATCGTCGCGGCCCATTGCCTGGATTCATCCTTTAGTCTCTTTTTACGACACCTATAGATAAATACGGGGTGGTGCTATTCTAAGCCAGCATCGCACGTTATACCAATCTATAACATGCTTCATTCCGTTTAATGTTTATAACTTTCTTATCGCCGGCAATTTTTCACACTTCAAGATTGTAGAGTTATTTCTATTCTTATTTGTATTTATCTTTATCAATCAGTAGCGTCATTAATTCATTGACAACGTCCTTGACATCTATCAATGTTAACTAAAACATCGAATTCGGAAATGACTTGACCAAACTTCTTTTTTATCTATGATCAGGGCTCCATTTTCAGATGCATAGATAGCGTTGGCAGGTGTGTAGTTTAAGTTAAATTATTTTTACTTTATTTAAACAGTGCGATAAAATACAGAATTTTTCCTACAACTCTCGTCTTTTTTTGTGTGGGACACCAAGTCGTCCAAGGACCCTCGTTATGCCGTGTGATGCCGGCTAAGAAAAGCATTACCCCAGTTCTTTCCCTTGGGAGTCGTAAGAGGCGACTTAGGGATAAGAGGAGTTCATGTGTAGGGGCCTAACAATGTGTCACTATAGTGATACATGATTTTTCTGAAACGGCCCTCAAATATTTGCCAACGTGGCGTGCCGTGGTAAACGCTACCTACCCCGCAAGGAATAAAGGCGTGGTATGAGGAAACTCTCTTTATATTTGCAAGCCTTGACACATTGACCGTGGCGTCATCTGTTGTGCTGTGTCGCTACATTACGTCACTTCTATTATTATTCGCAGACACTTTAGTTTCCTTAAACTTCTGCAAAGGATATGTATTATGGTTTTTAATTACATCCGTTTTAAGATAAGACGGTAGATTAAAATTTTTACAGTATTATTTCATTTTTAAATTACGTAATGGATTTTTGGTACATTAATTTTGTAAAATCATGTAAGCTTTTGTGTGAAATTAGACAAGTTATTATTAGAAAAATAAGCAAAAATGTTTTACCCCATCTATGTTTACGCTGAATTTCGTGTCAGTCTTGTACAAAATCGACAGTTGCCTATAAATATTAATGTTCCTTAAGAATAAATTATTCCAGAATATAAAGCGAAAACATAGACAGGATAATGTCGTCCAAGTACGTATTTACGAAATAAAATCGACAGACAGTGACCTTAATTCGGGAAATAAATTATCTAAACTTACCTTAAATAAGCGCTGCTAATTCCCGTCAAATAGGTCAAGAAAAGCATAGGAGATATCTATGTTCAGTGATGTTTAAAAATGACAATGAGTGCTTCGCCATTTCTAAGTAATGTAGTCGCCACTGCTCTCTTAGCCTTATTTTGACAGATAACGCGTCAAATTATAAGACATGACATGACTAAAATATCTTATATCCTTTTCTAAACCTATTTGATGGAAAGTGACAGCGCCAATTAAAGTCATCACCTTATTTTGACAGACAAAGCGTAGGTATTTTGCGTCAAATTATAAGACATGATATTACTTAGATTTCTCCTAAACCTATTTGACGCAAAGTGACAGCGCTATTGTAACGTAAGTTACGAGAATGTATGTCCGAATTGAGACGAGTAACTAAAAATAAGACGAACTACACTACCGACTGTAGACCCATGTGAATGGCTGTAATAATAGTTAAGATTAGAACCTTTTCCGCCGGCGATAAAACACCCCAGATTTATACCAAAAAGTAATAAAATCGTACAAATTACTTCAATTAAAAGGTTCTGCTCTCTTAACAATTTAGCTCCATATTGCCTATCTGGGCATTCGTGAAATTGTAACAAACTATTTGCACGCAAATAACTCGTAGTCAAGTCTAGTTATGACAAGATATTGACCGGTTTTATTAGTTGCTAACCGTAACTTATCAATTGTGCCAAAAACTTGTACAGAAATTTTTATTGGAAAAGATTGTTTGCATAAATTATTCTGAAAAATGGGAAAATAAGTTCAAGAAAGACGGAAATAAAGAAAATCTGAGACGGAACTAAGGAATTTTCTTATATAGAAACATTTAGCAGTTGCCGACCTGAACCACATGATTGTGCTGTGCTTCGGAGGGCAAGTGAAGCAGTCGGTCCCGGTTTCTGTCTGTGATTACTCAGTCGGCGGTTGTTACACAACCAACATCGTGTCGTTGGACGACTCTTTGTCCCACTCACAAAAACAAACTACAACCATTAGGGTGTCAGATAAAATGAAATAATAGGCATCTTCGTGACTTCCTCCCATCAATGTACAGAGTTTTCAAGAATTCTGGTAAACCACGGTTTCCAGGGTTTCTGTCAATCTACACGGTCAGTGAAGGGTAATTTAATACGTATTTTATGGAGCTGGCAATCTTTAACAATTCGCGTTTGAAAACGGAATATTTTACGGAAAAAGTAAATCACATAAACGTTACAATTCCATAATAACTACACTCGGGTAAAAAAAAATCGCACCTTTTAATAAATCTACTTTATACATCTTCAATCTTATTTGTATCATGAAATATTATTATTGGCAATGTTCGGTGTCATTTGACAGGTAAGGAAAGAAAAACAATAATTCTTTTGAAGTCTATTTTTTCGGAGGTGCAATTTTTTTGATGTCGAGTGATTAAAGATGAAAGAAAGGACTGTTGATGATTATTATTTTGCTCGTCTTAGAAATCGTATTCAAATTCGAAGAATGTACTATAAATTAGTATTAATATCAGTTATTTAGTTCACATAGTACAAGCTTTGCTTAGTTTGAAGCTAGATGGCGCTGTGTGAGAATTGTCCAGAATATTTATCTACACTAATATTGTATAGAGAAAAGATTTCATTGTTTGTTTGAATTGAATAGGCTCCGAAACTACTGGACCAACTTGAAAAATTCTTTTACCAAGCGCGGGCAGGATTTGAACCTGCGACTTTCGCATTACTAGTGGCGACGCCTCTTCCATCTGGGCTACCGTAGCTCATTCCTTGCCCGCTAAGCTACATTCAATCTATTAAGATAGAATGAGTCGCCGGGTATTAGTTGCAAAACTAACCCGGTAGATGGAGCCTTGCTACGCGTTACTGGCATTAGTATACACTTGCAAAATTGGCGGGCAAGGAATGAGCTGCGGTAGCCCGGATGGAAGAGGCGTCGCTTCTAGTAATGCGAAAGTCGCAGGTTCCTCCTGCCCGCGCTTGAAAAAATTTGCAAGTTTTCAAAAATTTTATACCTAACACGGGAAGTGTTTTAAAATTTGATATTCAATTCCTTTACCATTAGATTCCTACATTATCCCTGGTGAACATAGGCTATATTAAAATGTCTTATTCTAGCGGGAAAACGGTAAGGTCGCTAGTTTATTATACTTTTCAACAAGTAAAAACTTATTGAAATCTCAATTTATTTTCCTAAACTGAATCCTCGTTCGCGAGCGTTCAGTCACACTCAATAAAATGAAATAGTGAATAGGTATATTACGTCACCATACTTTTATAGTTTATGATATGACGCATGAATCACATCTTACGGAATCTAGGCACAAAGTTTTTTATATTTTTAAGGTACTTAAACAATTTTGGTTGAACAATGGGGAAGGTCTAGGAGGTGTAGAATTACTAGACACATACGTACATACATACACACATCACGCCTCTAACCCTTGCGGGGTAGGCAGAGCATTAGCGGCCGTGTATTACTGACATTAACGCCACGTCTGACAAACATTTGAGGGTCATTCAGATAATTGTGTATTATTTGTGTGTTAACTGAGTGTTTACGCTCTGCCTAACCCGCAAGGTGTTATAGGCGTGATATATGTATGTAAGGTTATACCATTTTTTATCTCAGCTCAGGATTTAAGTATAAAAAGTAGTTGACACTCCACATTAAGGTATACAAAGGTTTCACACCATAAGTGTTATATTATATGTGACATTGCATTAATCAGTGACCTAACGTGCCTTACGAGCTCCTGATAAATATCTAAATATAACATAGTGGCCTCAATTTGGAAAATAAATCCTCTTAACTTACCTTAAATTACCGCTGTCACTTTCAGTCAAATAGGTTTAGAAAAGGATAGAAGATATTTCAGTCATGTCATGTCATGTCTTATATTTGACGCGAAATACGCTTTATCTGTCAAAATAAGGCAAGTATAAAAAAATTGGGGAATAAATTGTCTATCAATGGCGGAAAACACATAGACATTCTTAAAAATTACTGGATTAAGGTATTTCCTATTTTTTGCAAAATCTTTTTGACGGAAAATGACAGCGCAAAATGTAAGGTAAGTTACGAATTTATTTCCCGAATTGAGGCCAGTGTTAACCTTTAATGCGGGTATGTCAATGATAAAGTCAATATTACGACATAGGTGTTGATTCTCTTAGTCGTATTCCTAAGCTCATTTCAGGATACTCCTGTGTCATTCTTGGAAAGAAACAAGGCATAAAACATACAGTTGTCAAACTGCCCTTTTGCCTAAAACTACGCATCTTTACAAGGGCTGAACCATAATCATTTTATATTATAAGCACTTTTATTTTCCATCACTTCAGAAATCAAACGTCACGTAATGTCAGTATTTTACAAATATTAGCCATCAAAAAGATTCAAGAATGAATAAATTTATTAATTAACCAGTACAGTATTCTTAAAACTAATCGTGATCTGATCATACACATACATACACACATATTACGCCTATTATCCCTTGCGGGGTAGGCAGAGCGTAAACGGCCGCAAAAACGGACATTTACGCCACGTCTGACATATATATTTGAGGGTCATTCGGAAAATTGTGTATCGCCACGCCATAGTGACAGGTTGTCAGCCCATGGCATAAAATTGCAATTCACACCCTCAAGTCCCTTAGTCGCCTCTTACGACTCCTAAGGGAAAGAAAAGGGGTGATGCTATTCTAAGCCGGCATCACACGGCGTGATCATTGATGTCAGAAATAAAAAAACTTAAGTATTTGCGTAAAACGTTCTGTACTTAATATTTTAGTAACTATCTAACCCCAGTGGTACTTTTTTCACACTACGGTAAACCCGCATCGCAAATTTCCATATATTTTTTGTTACAAGTCATTCACATTAAGCGTGCTAGAGTTTCTTTTACATAACTTGTAGCTTTTTTGTGTATTTTGTGCACAAACTGCTCAGTGGAAACTGTAGTGCTTTGCCTCTGTTTGAATATTAAGTTACCACATTCTACCATTTTTACTGGTACCTACTAATCTCACACACATTCACAGTGATATTTCTTTGTCCGTAATAAAGATGGTTCCGTGCTTCGGAGGTCACGCTAAGCTGTATCGGTCCCGGTTGCTGTCTATGATTACTTAAACGGCGGTCGTTACACAACCATGTCAGATGCCTACTAGTAGTAGGCGGTTGAAAACTTTGACACCAGGGTTCATCGGGTCGTTCGTCGACTCGGTGTCCCACACGAAAATAAGAGTGATATTTTCATTATAACTTATGTTCTTGTATTTCAAATGAAAGGAGGTAATTTTATTCAAACTGGATATGTAAAGAAGAGTCTTTCTTCTTTTTCGTGTGGGACACTGCGTCGACGCACAACCCCATGAACCCTGGTTCTACTACTAGTTATAATAGGAGTTTTTCAACAGCCTATTATAACTAGTAGGCCTCTGACATGTACAAAAAAAGAGTTAAAAAAAATATAAAAATAAAGAGCCTTTATTGTACATAAAATATCTCAACAGTAACAAACGTGAGCATGAAAATATAATTATGTATCAAAAGGTGGCAGGCTCAGTTATTGCAGAACAGGTTACCAAAGGCCACCTGTCTGCACTGATTTTCAGCTCCGACCTTCTCATTTCAAAAATAAACATATTTTCCGAGTTATGCCTAATATAAAGTATTTGTGAGGAAAAAATGTACCTTCCATAGTTAATCAACCAGCTGATCGGCAAATTTGTATGGGAGATCCATTTGTATTTAATATTTCGACCTATGTTTCATGGGGAAAGTTGTTCAGTTTCAAGTACCTTGACTTCCTTCCGACTTATTATTATTTCCTTTTTGTTACCCTGTATAGTTAATATGTAATCATATATCACTCATAAGACGACTTTTTCTGAACAACATGACGTGATTCTACATTATTTAAGCCTCAAGCAAAATAAACCTTTAATTTAAAAATCCAATGAAATCATACCTTTAACCTCTAGACAAACAAACAACTTACAGTCCCCATATTAAGACAAACTCCTACCTACTCTATTGCCGTATATAGACCAACGTAGGTGTAGATATATGAGCATAGCTCTAATTGCAATTTAAGATTACACTTAGGTTATATGGCCTTCTAAAAGGAATTTAAAAAAACTCCATGTCATAGCTGCCTAAATGTCTAAAATTAGCATTGATCCTGGTACTTCCTCAGTTATATAATTCATCTTCTCGAGACTTTCTAAACTAATGGTTCCGCATAATCAAAAGAGCATTTTTGCTAAGTATTTTACTGAAAATTGCTGTGTAATGTGGGTTTAGAATAGTATCAAGATTTTATTGCATGCTGTGTGATGCTGGGCTATGCGGTGAGATGCCGGGTAAGAATAGCATCACCCCATTTCTTACCCGTGGGTGTCGTTAGAGGTGACTAAGAGGGTTACATTTGCTGAATGGACTGAAAACTTGTCTTGTTGTGTGAAAAGTTTCTGAATGAGCCTGAGATGTTTGTCAGGCGTGCCTTAAATGTTTCGTTTTTACAGCCGTTTATGTTCTGCCTAACCCGCAAGGGGTATGTATGTATTTTACTTTATTTATAATTTTTTTATGTTATGAAACCGTTAAGCGAAATCTCGTATCGGAGGCCAAGACTCTCTTTGGGTCGTCTAGCCGGCGAAGTAAGTAAGTATCAATTTTTTGGATAACTTATTTACTTATTTATTAAACATTATTGTTAGGGACTTGAGGGTGTGTTTTGCAATTTTAGGCGATTGCCAGACAGGTTGTCTGCCCATACACACAATTTTCCGAATGACCCCCAAATATTTGTCAGACGTGGCGGAAATGTCCATTTTTTGCGGTCGCTTACGCTCTGTCTACCCCGTAAGGGATGATAGGCGTGATATGTGTGTGTGTTATTGTATAGAAAGTTCAAGGTTCGGGCCTTTTGCCGTTGAGCATGCTTTTACTTTAGTTCTGTTAATTTGCTAAATTATCAAATGGAGGGACAAAGTCAATGAATATGGTATCTTTAAATAAGTAAATTAAGCTGGCGCCACATACAAGAGTTGCCCCACATGTTTGCCTGTGATCGAGGTTTACTTCAATTCTAAGGATGATGATGTCATCGCGCGGTCACCGTTTTATTATGTCACTAGAGAACCTCAGAGAAGGCCATTACTAAGGTTAAGTAAGGAAATGGAATTGAGGTTATCTTGTTAAGATTTATAGTTCTATCGCTGAATCTGTTTCTACTACCCGGGGGCGTATTTTTGAAACCATCTTGCATGCGAAAGTCAGCAATTTTTTCGAGATGAATCTGTTAATATCATGTTAAACATGCATACGTATATCACGGCCGATGTGGCGCAGTAGTAGTGCGACTGCCTACGACGCAAAGGTTCCGGGTTCGATTCTCGGTGGGACACTCACAAAGTTGATATTTATCACTTTGTGAATTTGTACCCAGTCTGGTTAGGACATTGCAGGGTGAATCAACTATTGTCCGAAAATAAATGGTTCCGTGCTTCGGAGGGCACGTTAAGCCGTCAATCCCGGTTGCTGTCTATGATTACTTATAGACGGAGGTCGTAACACAACTATGTCAGAGGCCTACTATTGGTAATAGGCAGTTGAAAAACTCTGACACCAGGGTTCATCGGATCGTGGTTTCGATCGATTCGCTGTCCCACACGAAAAGAGAGAGAGAGACATATAGCACGCCTATAATCCCTTACGGGGTGGTCATAGCGCTAACGGCCGTAATAAGCAGACATTTACGCCACGTCTGCCAAACATTTGAGGGTGATTCAGAAAATGATGTATTGCCATAGTGAGAGGATGTCAGACCATCGCCTAAAATTGTAATACCTCTATACATGTAAGTTAGTCGCCTCTTACGATACCTACGGGAAAGAAATGGGGTGATGCTATTCTAAGCCGACATCACACGGCACTCAAGGGTAATATGTGTGAATGGATTTGTGTAGTAGAACATGTGACGAGCAGCAGTTAGGCAATGCGTGGCTTTTTCTAGGTCTCTTTCTGCCTCTCTTTCCTTGAACTTTGCCTTCAATAATGTTATTTATGAAAAAGAAGAAACATTTTACAAAACGTCTCATTAAAAGGACTATTATTTAAAGCCTATAGAATTGAATACCAATTTTTTAGAACAATTCCCGTGTTAGTAATGGCGAAATTCGCAGGTTTAAATCCTGCCAGCGATAGTAAATTTCGCAAGTTTTTTAAAATTGTCTATAGGATTGTTTTTGTTCATTGCCAACTCTGAACTAACATTGACGTGAACGAACAGATAATTGTAATATTACCTTCAATAAATATCAAGATGGAGGATAATCGGTAATCATAATAAGCCTCTGTAAACAAGATTGAAGGCAAAGGTTAGATGTGAACTGTCAATCAAAACTACTTCAATACATCTTCATATTATTGAGGTAATCACACGGTAATCACGTTTTTAACTTAAGGGAGATGTTTATACTTTTTATGTTTGACGTAGATTTCAACTTCTAACCTTTGCATAGGGTTTAAAAAAATAGTAATGGATTATTCAGAATTCAGTAAATTATCACACACGTTTTACATGCAAATAAATATTAAATAATATATCCAAAAATGAAAACATATTTGTTTTTACCACATCGAAGTCTAATTACTAAAATGGCAACACCGGCTGAACTTAATCACTTTACTGAAATCCGAACGCACCAAATAGAAAACAAAAGAAAACCACTTACCAAAGTCACTATGTCTCCCGGATTGGCCGCGGCGATTCTTCTCAGTCTCTCATACAGCAGGTCCAATAATCTTTGATGGTTCGCATTGAGTTCATCCAGTTCTCTTGCTACAGATTCCGAACCAGTGGGCATCTTCTCAGGGTCGACTGTGACGCCTCGCTTGCGTAGTTTGTCCATAAGGTCGACCTCGGATTGGCGCTTGATGTGTTTCATGTCCAAGGATGGGTGGATCTCGTCGCAAAGCCACTCGGCGTAGCGTTGACAGCGCGAGGAGTAGATCTAAGGTTAGGTTAGGTTAGGGTTTTGAGGTTAGGTGAGCAGACTGCTTTTTTTTCGCGCGAAAACTAGTTAGTTGTTCTTGTTACTAACCTTTGCATAAGTTTGCACCGAAACACAGATCAAAAAAATAATTGAAAGATTAATAATTTTGAAGTCTCGGATAGTGCCCCGGTAGTCCATTTGGTTGACCAATAGAATAGAATATTTCGATCATAATCAAGTATTTTGAATTTTCATTTTTGTTTATGGTGTTGGTCGTAAAAGCAATCTACTCTAAGTTACTGTTATAGCATTTTGTAATATTAATAATTCCTTTCATACATCTCTCGCACTTTCTTAAAATATGTCCAGCATAAAATCCCCAAAAACAGAATCATGCTGGAAAATCACACAGTTTTCCCGATCTTTTTACAGTTTTTTTTAAGCGTGCAACACCGCAAGAAAGATATTTTGATAGTCCCTTTTAGCGTGCATACTTAGATAGTTTTTACAAGGACAGAATTTTTTTTTACAGAAAAACAGCAAATTTACCCAATATTTGTACATGGCAACACTGACACACAAGAACTATTTTATTAATTGAGGAAGGCACACAAAAACAAACAAAACACGTAATTTTAATCAAAAAGTTTAATAAAACACCAAAACTTTTTGTAATTTTTAATTAGATACGTCCATTTTAATTTTAAATTCGTTTTAGTCTTAAAAAAGGTAAATTTCTACAAACAAAGATTTTACCCAATCACACAGACATTCAGTCAATAACATATTTAATTTGGTAAATTGCAGTTTATTTCTTTTTAATAGGCAGAGTAAGTGATTAAAAAGCTTCAAACTACATTAAAACGCAAAGCGATTTAATTATTAAATTTGCATGCATTGCCAAAAGCGGCACAAATTCATGCAAGTTCCTTTAAAAAAACGCAGAAAAGACTACAAAAAAACCATAAAGACAAGACAATCCACAAAGCGAGACGCAAGACAACACAAGGAAGAAGAAAAAGAACCGCTGGACACAACTTTCTTCTCTTTCATACATAATCTGTATTTGAAATGTCCTAACAAAAATATGTAATGCACTCTGTGGAGTTTCCCTTTTAGTTTTGATAACACCAAAGTAGAAAGAGGGACAAATTGAGATCACTGCCTATTTGAAAATAACGTAAAGCCAGGTACACTAATTTGGCAGTTGGCAGCCCCAAGCAATTGTAAATTTCTTGGAGATGCCATTGTGGCATTTCAATTTAGCCAGACTTTATTCTAAACAATAAGTATTTGGCAGTATTCTCAAATTAAATGACAATCACTGATAAATCTTTAGTAGATTTTCTAACTGTAAAATGGCAACACCACAGAGTGCCACAGACTAGACGATTTGTGACTATCTCCTCATATTTACCTTTGCCTCCCGTATGTATCTGCCTCCGTCGACGTTAACTTTCTCTATCTTTGGGGTTCGTTCCACCACGGTGGTCAGTAAATTCTGTAATGATACCACAAGACACCCGACTGGTTAGATTTTGAGGTTATATCGTGCAAACGTTGTTTGATATATTTTTTTGGTGGGTAACATTTGTATGCAGTATTGATTAGGATGTTTAAATACATTATTTTATTAAATTATACATGCTAAAAAGTGGTATTCTAATTAAGTATTGATTAAAACGTACCATACTTATTTGATGAATAAACTTATTTGGTTCGTTGAGAGCATGCGTTTTTTTATAGATTTGATTAATTTGTGCAATAGTATCACCGTAATCTTAATCTGTGATTTATAATTCTACTGTTATATCAATAAGAATTATATTTTTTTAAATTAATACAAAAAACCATAATTAATATTCTGAGACATTATTAATAACATCAGTAAGAATGTATTTCCAGCATGCAAGGTTACAAATTGAATAAATTACTGCAAGGAGAATTGAAATCCTTACAGAAGATAACCTCAACAAAACTCAACTGAACCTACAACGAATCAACAACAATAATAATAATGAAAAACCATAAAACTGGCCATTTTAGAGCGTTTTCTGTAGAAGAGACTCAATCGCTTTTTCAAAAGATCAAAACTGTTAGATGGCATTGTATGTCGCCATATACTATATACTCTGTATGTATATAAAGGATGATTCCCTTGACAGCAGGTAGCTAGATAGGAAACCAAGTAAGAGTGAAAATGACAAAAGAAAAGATTGTATGAATCTAAAATCTGTCACAGCTAGACAAGCTATATTTATAACTCGGAATAATTCTCAAATTTTGACAGGAAATCCGATATACTATGATTTGATTATGCACTCACAGTGCTATATAAGAAATTGAAAAAAATACAGAGCAATAATTATAAAATTTCAGTTGTACCCCACAGTCCCGGGTTCAAGTCCTGGCGGGCGCTGTCATTTTTTCAATTTCTTATTTTCATTTAGGAAATCCGATAGTCTATAGCGGCACAAAACGCGATCTTTCAACATTGATCCTTCAAAAATGTCCAGTTTTCAACCTTATACCTACCATATCGCGCGTACTTATCCTGTTTTCAACCCTATACCTACCATATCGCGCGTACTTATCCTGTTTTCAACCCTATACCTACCATATCGCGCGTACTTATCCTGTTTTCAAACCTATACCTACCATATCGCGCGTACTTACCCTGTTTTTAACCCTATACCTACCATATCGCGCGTACTTACCCTGTTTTCAACCCTATACCTACCATATCGCGCGTACTTATTCTGTTTTCAACCCTATACCTACCATATCGCGCGTACTTATCCTGTTTTCAAACCAATACCTACCATATCGCGCGTACTTATCCTGTTTTCAACCCTATACCTACCATATCGCGCGTACTTACCCTGTTTTCAACCCTATACCTACCATATCGCGCGTACTTATCCTGTTTTCAACCCTATACCTACCATATCGCGCGTACTTACCCTCGTGGGCTCGAACTGTTCCTTGGGCCTGACTTCAATGGGCGGCTGGGCTTGCAGCTTGCTGAAGGAGTCGTCGATCCACTCGGCCTCCTTCTCTAAGCCGGCGTTGTAGTTGCGCAGGAGTTGGTAGGCTGCCTCACAGGAACGGAGGCTTCGGGAGAAACGGTCGGTTCAAAAACGTTGTAATGGATGTGTAGGATGTAATTGGTGAATGTTAAGAGGATTCTTCCGCTTGTCGTCCGTCGCTGCGTATTTTTAACGCACCGTAACGAAAATGAAAATGAAATAACTTTATTCAATGTAGGATAGTATTATCACTTATTGACGTCATGGTCGGACATTGTAAAACGTCTGTCAGACGAAAGGAAATTGCGAATTCCGATCTTATTCCCATAAAAATACGGCTACGGGGCGTTTACGGATACGTCTGTCAAACCACTTCACAGACACATAAACACTATAAGACGATATTAAATCAATTAACAAATTTTAAAAACCCTTGGATGTGTTGGGTATACAATTTTCGAAGTTCCTGCGGTACAATGCAATTTTGCAAGTTCTCCAAAATAATATGAATCAAAGATATTAATTAATACACACTGATTAAATAAATCTTCTAAATTAATAAAAGTTCCGGACATAAGCAAAAATAAAATCGTATCAATAAACACAAATATGACAGAATTTAATAAACCGAAATTTGACTACGACTCCTGCCGCCGGCCACTGCCGCGGCACGCTTTATTCAACTTACCATTCGCCAATTGACTAAACCTGACTAATACAAAGCTACTTTTTACCACGGCAAAATATTCGATTCCCACGAGAAACTTACCGTTCAGCCAACTGGCTGCACACGCTGTTCCACCGATTGTTGATCTGCGAGATCTCCTTATCCAGCCGCTCTAGGTCTATATGCTTCCCGGATCTTGGCAGCGAGGTATGTGGAAGGCCAGCCCGGGTGCTCTCCACCAGTCTGCGGCAGTTCTCAGCGTCATCGTTCATCTGGTCTATTTGGATCTGTTGCTTAGAGACCGCCACTTGCATGCGGAGAAGGTCTTCGTGCATCTGGAAGAGATTGTTTTATCACGTTTTGACGACATTAAATTTACCCTAGTAACAAAAATTCGTTGCGACACTAAACAAATTTATATACAACATACATACACACATACATAAATCACGCCTTTATCCCTTACGGGGTAGGCAGACCGTTAACGGTCGTAAAACGGACATTAACACCACGTCTGACAAAAGTTTGAGGGTCAATCAGTTAACTGTGAATCACTATAGTGACAGGTTGTCAGCCCATCGCCTAAAATTGCAATATAATCTAACCCTCGAGTCCCTTAGTCGCCTTTTTCGACACCCATGGGTAAGTAATGGGGTGATGCTATTCTAAGCCGGCATCACACGGGTATTATATACAAGGTGTCATAAAAATGTAATACCTCTGGAGTAGTTACTCGAAATGAAAACTAATTAACTCCTTTTTTTTCATCGAATAAGTTCATCTTTGGTAAGGTAATACAACCAAAATTTTAGGATTTGCACAAAGTCATCGAGTCTCGATAGTAGTACCTAAAGGTACCAAAAACGCAACATACACTAAGGTGTGAAAAAGAAGAACAAGCATAATAAATTAATAACACGACTGCTTTCTGAGATAAAGCCTAGCCTATGACACTCGGCATAATGTTAAGATTCTTCCGATACAATTCCCATGCGAATCTGTTCAGTGATTAACGAGTTGCAGCACTTTACAGAATTGTACATAAATACATACATGAACTCTAAAAACATTACACTCTTATTGGTTGGGCAGTCGTGTAATCGCACATAAATACATGCAAACAAACATACATGAACTCTAAAATCATTACACTCCCTTTTTTTTGGAAGTCGTGAGAAAGGAAAACTTCGGTAATTATTGTACCACAGAACTAAAGAACTAAAGAAAGGTCAGGTCAAAAGTACCCTGAACCGACGAGCATGTATGAAAAGATTGATTCATGTTGAAGAAGCGAAAGAGGTGTGTCAGGATCGTCGCAAGTGGAAAGATGTAGTCTCTGCCTACCCCTGTAGCAATGCGACCTCCGGGCATCGCTCTATTTTGTCAACACTGTCCACCACCAACTTCTATCTCATCTTTCACATTTGAATTTTGAATCGCTGTCGTTCCAAGACGCCATTTTCCAGCAGATCAGGCAGTCTAAAGTAAACCTCGTGATGGGCTAGTTGCCCACAGTGTTTTGTAAGTTACCAGTGTTATTACCATATACAAGCTTGTCAGTTGTGAAGAGCCCACTGAAACTTTCTGGAACACTGATTTGAACCCTTAGAGGTAAGTCGCCTGCCTCGGCCTTATTTAGATCCAGACCTTTGTTAAAATAGTCCGTAAACCTTGTAAATATCATTCCTAATCATTGTACATTTTCTAGGGTTCTTCCCCCCCACATTAAATCCATTGACCAAACCAAACAAGAGTTTCATTGCCCACACTGACGAGTGTCGCGGCGACGTGACGTATGGGAAAGAGGCGTGATTATATGTATGTATGTAGAACTAAGCTACAATAACAGATACTTACGTCTTTGAGCAGCTCTAAGTCGTTGGGGAGGTCATGGAACTGGGCTAACTTGATCTCGAACTCTGTCACAGATTGGTGGTTCTCCTCCATACTTGTTACCACCATCTCGACAAACTTCAGCCTGGAAGTACAAGCAGTGTTAGTTCAAAAGAAGAAATTATTTGGAATCTCAAAGCTTAGAAACATTTCAGATGAAAGCATCCCATATGAAATAATCAAAAACTTATTCGCCAACAGGTAGTGGCTACGATTGAAACCTAATTAAATATACCTGCAATCGCTCTACACCATATTATAAACACGTACTATGAAAAATGCCGTGTGATGCCGGCTTAGAATAGCCTCAACCCAATACCACATGGGTGTCGTAAAAAACGACTGAAGGATTAATTTATCCAGGGATTCTAATCATAAATGAGAATAGGAATTTGAAAACTTGTTAGCCTCAGTCAGAGATTAATCATGGGACCTGTGGCGTAACATCTGCTCGCCGTCACTTCAATTTCCTATTTTCATTTATAAAAATAATATGGCACTGTGAGTGCACAGAAATCTTGGTACATTCAATCTCATCATATTGTGTGATAATAAGTTTATCATGGTTTTGTATGGTTCTCTTCGTTCAGAAATATTCTTACTCTTTAAACTTAAAATGAAAAGACATTGTAACATTTTGTAGCTAAAAATCACAATGTTAGAGTTCATAAATTAAAAAAGGTTTTTTTTGGTTAAACTTGAACATTTATGGAAAGTAAAGTATTGCGTGACAAACTCTCTAAAACTTTCTAAATAAAATACCCATTATCACCGTCTTAATGATTCCAACAATTACAGCAACTTATCTCAACGTCCAAACGCAGGGCAATGACTTATTTTACGATTTATAGTACACATGAACAGTAAAGAGAAAAACACTTAAAGAATAAAGACACAACAGGCACTGCTTATCTCTAATAAGAAATTTCTTACAGCACTTACCTTTCAACAAACAGCTGACTCTTGGACTGTAGGTCGTTCCACTTGCCAATCACCTTGTCCAGGTTCTTCTTCATGGCTGGGGTCTTCAGGGCAATGCCTGAGTGAAAGAGAAAGTATGTCAGCAAAGGTACATCATCATACAAGATGAGCATTAACATCACGCTTCCATAGACCCCGGCTGTATCCTTTGGCTGCCCGCAACCCCGATAAGATTGTCGGTCAAAATTCTAGCAGGCCGAGCGCAAAAATAAGTATGCTCCGTTTATTTAAGGATGACCAATAATGTAAACAAACTTTGTATGTAAATGACAGCTCGCAACTGTCAGTTACATACAAAGTTTGTTTACATTATTGGTCATCCTTAAATAATGACAGCTCGCAACTGTCAGTTACATACAAAGTTTGTTTACATTATTGGTCATCCTGAAATAAACGGAGTTTATGTATAGTAAGGCTGCTGAAATACGCTAAATCGCAGTGGTAGTGCGACTGCCTGCGACGCAAAGGTTCCGGGTTCGCTTTTCGGTGGGGCACTCACAAATGACAGTGGGCAAAATTGTATGGAACTTGGTCCAAGAACCTCCACTATTGAGACTTATTGGAAATGGAAGAACACACTTATCAGATTATCTGAGACAAGTATTACCGAAATCTGCACCGGGATTTTTTTTTTATAGTCACTTGAAGTTACTATAAAAATATTCTTAATAAATGATTTTAACAGGAGCGTGATATTTATTTTGACAGATTTTATTGATATTGCGTGTCTCTCGAATGTGCCACAATGTAAACTCCATGTAACGACACTCCACATAACGTCAAACTACCCAAAACATTCAAATAACATGACTTTGGTTTGAAAAAAGTGGTCCAAGACCTTCCACTGTTGAGACTTATTTGAAATGGAAGTACATACTTGTCTGTGACACATTAATATTGATATTGCGTGTCAGTCGAATGTAAAACAGTGTAAATTCCATGCAACGACACTCCACTCCATATAACGTCAAACTCCCCAAAACATTTAAATAACATGACTTTGGTTTGAAAAAAGTTGGCCAAGACCTTCCATTGTTGAGACTTATTAGAAGTGGAAGTACATACTTGTCTGTGACATATTAATATTGATATTCGGTGTCAGTCAAATGTAATATAGTGTAAACTCCATAAAACGACACTCCACATAATACAAAACACCCCAAAACATTCAAATAACATGACTTTGGATTGAAATAAGTGGTCCAAGAACCTCCACTGTTAAGACTTATTGGAAATGGAAGTACATACTTGTCAGATTATTCAAGACAAGTTTTATCGAAATCATATAGATATATATTAGTTATAGCACACACAGTATGTACTTTCATATCCATTTAGTGTCAACAGTAGAGGTTCTGAGGACACTTTTTCCAAACCAAAATCATGTTATTTGAATCTATTTGTGAGTTTTGTATTATGTGGAGTGTCGTTTTATGCAGTTTACATTGTGTTACATTCGACTGACACGCAATCTCAATATTAATGTGTCACAGACAAGTATGTACTTCCATTTCCAATAAGACTCAACAGTGGAAGGTCTTGGACCACTTTTTTTAAACCAAAGTCATGTTATTTGAATGTTTTGGGGAGTTTGACGTTATGTGGAGTGTAGTTACATGGAGTTAAGATTGTTTTACATTCGAGAGTCACGCAATGTCACTATAAATGTGTCAACAGAAATTGCACGATCCACTCAAAATTATTTTTAATAATATTTTTATGGTCACTCTAAGTAACTATAAAAAAAAATCCGCAGCCGATTTCGATAAAACTTGTCTCGAATAATCTGACAAGTATGTACTTCCATTTCCAATTAGTCTCAACAGTGGAGGTTCTTATGGACCACTTTTTCAAACCATGTTATTTGAATGTTTTTGTGAGTTTTGTATTATGTGGAGTATCGTTTCATGGTGTTTGTTTACACTGTATAACATTCGACTGACACGTAATATCAATATAAATGTGTCACAGACAAGTATGTACTTCCACTTCCAATAAGTCTCAACAGTGGATGTTCTTGGACCACTTTTTTCAAACCAAAGTCATGTTATTTGAATGTTTTGGGGAGTTTGACGTTATGTGGAGTGTCGTTATATGGAGTTTACATTGTGGCACATTGGAGAGACACGCAATATCAATAAAATCTGTCAAAATCAATAGCATGCTCCAGTTAAAATCATTTTTGAACAATATTTTTAAAGTAACTTCAAGTGACTATAAACAAAGAAACCCGGTGCAGATTTTGGTAATACTGGTCTCGGAAAATCTGATAAGTGTGTTCTCCCATTTCCAATTAGTCTCAACAGTGGAGGTTCTTGGACCACTTTTTTCAAACCAAAGTTATGTTATTTGAATGTTTTTGTGAGTTTTGTATTATGTGGAGTATCGTTTCATTAAGTTTACACTGTATTACAATTGACTGACACGTAATATCTATATAAATGTGTCACAGACAAGTATGTTCTTCCATTTCCAATAAGTCTCAACAGTGGATGTTCTTGGACCACTTTTTTCAAACCAAAGTCATGTTATTTGAATGTTTTGAGGAGTTTGACGTTATGTGGAGTGTCGTTACATGGAGTTTACATTGTGGCACATTGGAGAGACACGCAATATCAATAAAATCTTTCAAAATAAATAGCTCGCTCCAGTCAAAATCATTTTTGAACAATATTTTTACAGTATCTTCAAGTGACTATAAAAAAAAAAATCCCAGTCTAGATTTCGGTAATACTTGTCTCGGATAATCTGATAAGTGTGTTCTTCCATTTCCATTAAGTCTCAATGGTGGAGGTTCTTGGACCACTTTTGCCCACTGTCCTTTGAAAGTTCCGTGGTTCGGAGGGCACGTTAAGCCGTTGGTCCCGGTTGCCGTCTATGATTGATTACTTAGACGGCAGTCGTTACAAAAACGTTCGTCAGAGGCCTACTGCTAGTAGTAGGCGGTTAAAAAACTCGACACCAGGGTTCATCGGGTCGTTGGACGACTCGGTGTTCCTCAGGAAAAGAAGAAGATCATAAAGACAGGTCTCGCTTTGGTGTTCTTTCAGCTGCCCTACTTAAACTCAATGTAGCAGTTTTCGGACGATGTTCGTGCAATAGCGTTTTACCAAGCCGAATTTAACCTCGCAAAGATATTTTTGTACAAGCCCCAAAATATTGCCTTGGCCCTTATACTGTACCCAGCCTTAAGCTATCGTAATATGAAAAATAACTCATGGGAAAAAACCAATACCATATCTGCAAAACCTATATTTAGCTTCAATTTTCATTTCCTTGACCGAAAGTTGTGCAAAATTCCATCTGTATTTAATAAATCTGTGACCAAACCAACCACACCTGAAACACTGGTCGATTTTGGCACTTACCATTTTGATTGCTACCTACAGCTTTGCCACCTTTGTCGAAAGAACACATGTTAATCATAAGGTGAGAGATGCACAAATAGTTATCATTTATTAAAAAATAGTATGTTGGTGTAGCGCAGTGTGGTGTAGCTCGTCACAATTACTTTAATACTCACAATATGTATCTCTCAATTACTGTAACGTATTACGACGAGCTCACTCCTTCCACATTATGTATCGATAACTTTTTACGTTTTATTATGACGACCTTTTTTCGTTCGCAATATTAGCCCTTAGTTACTTTTATATATTACGACAAGCTTGCTTCGCTCGCAATATATATCCCTTGGTTACTTTAATGTATTACGACCAGCTCGCTTCGCTCACAATACCTATATAGCACTTGGTTACTTTTATATATTACGACAAACTTTTCGTTCGCAATATATAGCCCTTAGTTACTTTAATGGCTTACGACAAGCTTGCTTCGCTCGAAATATATATCACTTAAACACTTTACGTGTTATGTATCTTTCAATTATATTCCGACGACTTTTTCTGACGTTAAACGACACGGTCGCTTCACTCGCAGTATATAAGGAGTAAAAGAATCAACTGCAAATATTTTTTTTAGGGGTGAACCGGCCCATAAAACTGATCAACTTATCTCATGAAACATAGGTCGAAATACGAATTTGGTCCTCCCATACTAAGTACCCGTTAGCCGGCCGGGTTCATTTTGTATAGGCGAGCCAAATTTTTGTCATATGTCGACCTATGTTCCTTGGGGAAAGTTGTTCGGTTTCACGAACTGGTTCACCCCTCAAAATATTTGCAGTACATTTTTTTTACACCATGTGTATCACTCGTGTAATCAAAGGCTACGAAACCATGCTTTTTCGATGCTCTTACCTCTGAAAGTGTTCTGAACCTCCTCAACATCGCTGTTCAGGGCATGAAGGTTGCTCTCCCAGTCCTTGTGCTGCAGCACCAGGTGCTCCAGGCTGTCCAGGTCCCGAGGAATGTGGCTGGCGATGCGCTCGTGCAGGTGCCTCTCCAGGACCTCCAGACGTTCCAGCAGATTGGAGGACTGCTCGGTGAAGATGCGGGCCGCATTCTTGGATTCCTCTGTAGGGAGAAAATGTTGATTATTGCCCATTTGTATTTGAAAAATAAAACAGAACAAGTAAATACTTTTCAAGCACTCGCGATCACTATCACTCATTTTAACTATTAGACCGGGTCTATCGCGATAGTATTTAGGTAAATATTAATAATTTACCTGTGTCCCGACGTTGAGTGAGTCAACCCGCGACCACAATACATGAAACTGTATTGAAACGTCGGGACACAGGTGAATTCCTAATATTTACCTAAATACTATCGCGATAGACCCGGTCTAATACTTGAAATGAGGTAAAGACTGGTAGTGACTAAATGGCGAAAACGGGAGGCGTACCTTGGGGGAGGCCTACGTCCAGCAGTGGACTGCTATAGGCTGCATTAGGATTTGTACACTTACAGTGCTTTCACAGACCTTTCAAAAATTACGGCTAGGTACCTGATAACTTCAAATCAAACCATGTCCTTTCTACTATCTTCTTTCTAAAAACTAATCTACACTTTAGTAACATTAATAAGATTTAACTAAACACTAACGACACGAGATTTCATTTACGGACGTTGGGGTGTAACTGAAATCCAGAAATATCTTAGTATGTTTTGCATGACAAAGAGTAGCTACTACCTACACCTATAAAAATTCAGAACGTCAGTCAATTTCTAATACGTTAAGATTAGGCATCTATCAGGCAAGAGGTTGGCCAGGTTAATCACACGGATTGAACTTTACGCCACCACCATCTGAAGACGACATTTGTTTCAAATTGAAGTTAAAATTTTCTAAGCGTGTTATTTACATGCGTGTAATCAACCACCAAATCGGACTAAGCGCTTCCAGTCGTCATTTATAATGCGCACTGCTCAAGAGTGGAACTCACTACCTGCGTCTGTGTTTCCAAACGCATACAACCCTAATCTCTTCAAAGTAAGAGTGAACAGGCTTCTTCTGGGTGAGCTCGCTCCATCTTAGACTCTGTCTCTGTCCTATGACCTAGACTAGAGTCAAGAGTTTAGCTCTTGGCTCTCCATCATTAATAAAAAAAAAGTCTATCAGTGATGCCTAAAGATCCCTCCAAGATCTACTTATTCTTTGACCTAACACCCACCCCATTTTACAAACAAGAGTCAACACTCCAATCTGTATACACAAGGTCAAAAGCATTCAATAAACCTACGAGTCTGCGAGAACGTATGACATCAGAGTTTGATAAAGGTGAAACTCGGGTGACACGCATTAAAACTGTTAGTTTTAATTTGGATTTGGTCATCACCAATTTATCCCAGAACGAATGATAAAGTTTGGTCGACGTTGATACCGTGTGATGCCGGCTTAGAATAGCATCACCCCATTTCTGTCCCGTGGGTGTTTTATGAGGCGACTAAGGGACTCGAGGGTGTGTATTGCAATTTCAGACGATGGGCTGACAACCTATCACTATGGTGATCACTATTATCTGAACGACTCTCAATTGTTTGTCAGACGTGGCGTTAAGACCGTTTTTACGGCCGTACGCTACGGTCTGCATACCCCGCAAAGGATAAAGGCGTGATAAATGTCTGTATGTTTTTATTTTTAACGTCATGTAAAGAATAAATATCCATACAATTGGATAGGAAAAGTATGACATATGTTTTTCGTGTCGTGGTTTCGTTTTCTATTTATTTAGGATACTAATTGGGGTTCGCTCGGCGGTTTCTTTCGCTGCAACGTTTTCCTATACAAATAAGGTGTATCCCACGGGAAATATAAGGCTTGTTTTGTTCGGATAATTGACTAGTTTCAAGTTTAGTTGTAGGTATTGCGGCAGGTGGCGGCGCGCATACGCTCCACACACAAGTCTTGAAACGCGGTATCGAAGTTATTCCGCCGATCGCTATATATACAACTTCCAAACATGTCCGGTTGGAACAGTCGTTCCCCTGGTCACAACTCCCGACCAGGCGGGTAGCTACACTAGCTACCCTTTTACTCACTGCCGTCACCCGGCCTACTGTCCTCATCATCACTCCTCCTAAATTATCACAGGTTGTTATAAATATAGTCAGCCAATAACCAATGGAATTCTTTAAATTAGTTCCAGTAGATGTATATTTGTGACCACAAAAATCGTGTCCCAATAAACTCATGCCCATGACAAGGTCGACGGTAGTAAAGTTGCCCTTGCAATGGAGATGATGTCATGTAATGATTACAATTGGTTGAGATTCTTCCTACGGCGTTGGGACGTGATAGTGATCTCTATGAAATGATGACGATGATCTAATACATACGCACACATACATATATCACGCCTATAATCCCCTTGCGGGGTAGGCAGCTTATTTCAATAAATAAATAAATAAATAAATACATACATACATCTATCACGCCTATAATCCCTTGCGGGGTAGGCAGAGCGTAAATGGCCGCAAAAACGGACATTTACACCACGTCTGACAAATATTTGAGGGACATTCTGAAAATTGTGTATCGCCATAGTGACAGGTTGTCAGCCCATCGCCTAAAATTGCAATACACACCCTCGAGTCCCTAAGTCGCCTCTTACGACTCCCACGGGTAAGAAATGGGGTGATGCTATCATAAACCGGCATCACACGGCACTTCTAAATAAATAAATATTTTTTATTTTAAATAATTTAAAAGACTGCCCCGCTCTAGTGTACAAGTGGGTCATCGTAGAAGAAAAAACTCATAGGAGCTGTCATTAAGGCACTCTTAGACGTGCCTATGGTTCGCAATAAACGGCCGCAAAAAACGGACATTTATGCCACGTCTGACAAATAATTGAGGGTTATTCGGATAATTGTGTATCGCCATAGTGACAGGTTGTCAGCCCATCGCCTAAAATTGCAAATACATGTAACCATCGAGTCTCTTAGTCGCCTCTTACGACACCCACGGGAAAGTAATGGATTGATGCTATTCTAAGCCGGCAACACACGGACACGGGCTTTTTATCAGACTTAGCAAAACAAAATACTTTACCTCCTTTCCCATGGGAAAAGAACCGTTTAATCCGCTTCATTTTGAAACACATCCACTTAAAAACTCAATTCACTTTCAAGTACAGCTCATTTAACACATCATCGGGTCGTACGTCGACTGTAAGTCCCGCACCTCACAACACTTCAGTAACATTTATTATTATATGACCGAAAATAACTTTTTGATCTCACAATTCAATATTTATTCGTTTTATACGTTCTGAAATATGGAAGACGTTTGAGCTAAATCTGGATTTGAATAAACACTTTTGAATTTCGATTTGCAAAGAATAATACACATTATTTATTTTGATATCTCCAAATATAATGAAAGCTAGAATCTAAATATTATCTGAAAACGTTATTGAATTGTAGGAAAACTTTTACCGCGGGTAATATTATTTGTTCCTTTAGAATTTTAATATAAGACACTAGTATAGCCGCGAATTACAACAACGTTGGCAATAAAATACAATAAATGACAACTAATAGCTCCAAATGATAAATCATATTAATTATTTTTATAATAAACTAATCGATTAAATAATAAGTAGATACATTGTCCATTCAATACAGATAAATTGGATGAGATTGACAGTTTGTTTGTATCACGTTTGTATAGCTTTAAATTGGACAACATTCTTGACCGGAAACTTTAGTTAAAGGAAGCGCCCACAAATGTTCAAATTGTCTTAAATTCTTTTAAGATTCTCTCCCATGCTAAGTGCTGCCCTCATCATATGAAAATTTATATCTTGATGAAAACGTAATTTATAAAATATTTGCTGGTTGAGATTGTAGTACAGATACCGACATTTTCAGAGTGTTGTGTTAACCGATTTCCCACAGGAAAAAGACCTTCTCCCGACATTATTCATACATAAAAACCTTCCTCTTGAATCACTCTATCTTAAAAAAAAGACCCATCCAGATCCGTTAGGTGGTTAAGAAGATTTAAGCATACATACAAACAGACATAGGGACAGACGCGGGGAGCGACTTTACTTTACACTATGTAGTGAAGTGATTATTTTCATCTGTACTTTAATCTAAACCAGCAGATTTTTAAGATAAGATAGAAGTGGAATCCTTTGACAATTTTAAAATCAAGTAACTTGATTATTTTCTAATAAATTAGTTCCAAATTATGCGACAAAAGCATAAAATCACACATATTTTTCAGCAAATCAAAATATTTCGCGAATAAATTGTTAATCCTATTTATGAGCACGTTAGACTCGTAATTGACACCAGGGTTCATCGGGTCGTCCGTCAACTCCGTGCCCCACACAAAAAAAGGAAGAACCTCGTAATGCTACTGTACTTTGAAATAACGCTTCTAAATTGTAAGTAAGTAAAAACACTTTATTGCACATTCAAAACACGAATAAATGACAGGAAAACTTATACTTAAAATGCGCAAAGGCAACCTTATCGCGGAAAGCGATGTCGTCCAGGCAAGCTTTGGGTGTATTGTTCTACTATACAACACAATACCGTTGTTTACTATTATTTTCTTTCGCTTTTTCGTGCGCGTCTCGTATGCGTGTACGCACGCGTTTAATTTCGAATGGTCACTATCCATCGCCGGCTCCCGTAGGACGGAGTTCTATCATCTGGAGAAGTGTACTGCGATTGATATACTTTGATACTGGGCTCAATTTAGCCAGGAAAATCTTTTGCTAATTATTAGCTATCACTTTCTTTAATAAGCAAAAGAAACATACACATATCACGGCTTTATCCCTTGCGGGGTTAAATACGGTTGCTTTCGTCAGGTCTGACAATATTTGAGACTCGTTTCAGAAAAATCGTGTATCACTATAGTGACGTGTTGTAAGTCGGTCGCCTAATATTGTAGTACACATGAAACTTGAGTAAAGCAAAAGAAAGAAGACGGGAAAACTGCAGGTCTTAATTTCATCTTGACGTTTGATTATTTATGTTAAGATAATATATGTTCAATTAACTTTACTTTAGCAGGCAAATTAACAAATTATTGAGTTAATGTTGTTTTTTTCCGTGAGCGGAATAGCTGTGAAATAGCTTAGCTCAGTAAAACGTTTTGTAAGTATCAAGAGATGCAAGTTCTGTCAACACTTTTTCGTTAAATAAGTAACAAAAATACAAGTATCAAGAAGTCTAAGTCGTAATACACTCCCAAGGTGCAACGTACCGCCCACGCGATAATATAATAATTACGGCAACTATCTGTCCCACACTATATTATTGTGACAGACGTCACTTCTACTTACTAACGCCTTGATTTGTCTCTCTTACTTACTCTTACATACACACATACATACACATATCACGCCTATAATCCCTTGCGGGGTATCAGAGTTGGCGAGTTGGTAGCAGAGTTGAGGGTGTGTATTGCAGTTTTAGGCGATGGGCTGACAACCTGTCACTATAGTGATACACAGTTGTCTGATTGACCCTCAAACTTTTGTCAGACGTGGTGTTGATATCCGTTTTACAGCCGTTAACGCTCTGCCTACCCCGTAAGGGATATAGGCGTGATTTATGTTTGTATGTATATATCTCACGCTGTTACGATAGTGTCTAGGTATTTTTTGTGAACTTTTAACCCAAATAACTACGTAAATTGGTTTTTTATTGGCCGATACAATTATTCAATTTATTCAATTAGATAAAATTGGACATGTAATCGTTTGTAATTAATTGATCTAGCCTATTTAATATTCTTGATTTATTGCATCCAGTTTCTTTTGATTCTTAAATCGAGGTTTCATTTGTTTGAACAGACCAGTAGACATTTTGAAGCAACGCCATCTATGAGTCGCGTTCGGAACTACTTCGAAACACAGCGCCATCTACAAGTAATAGTCAAAAGTAATTCGACTCTTATCTTCAGCTCTAGCTCTTCTCTCAAATTCGTCAAAGTGCCTGTTGACTTCTTCTATCTCCCTCCTGAGTCTTAACTCAGAATCTCTGCAGATCCAGGGTCTCTTTCGTTGAGAAGTTTCTCAACATTTCTCTTCGTTTAACCCCTTTCTGAATAGCGGCATCTATGCGAGACACACGGAACTACTAAGAAACGTACCTTCAGCCCTGGCCCGTCGTTCGAACTCGTCGAAAAGCCGATTGACTTCTTCTATCTCCCTCTTGAGTCTTAACTCAGAATCTCTGCAGTTTCAGGGTCTCCTTCGTTGAGAAACTTCTCAAAAATTTCTTCGTTTAACACTATTTTTGAATAGCGCCATCTATGAGAGACACACGGAACTACTAAGAAACGTACCTTCAGCCCTGGCTCGTCGTTCGAACTCGTCGAAAAGCCGATTGACTTCCTCTATCTCCCTCCTGAGTCTTCTGAGTTGAGGGTCAGCCGGGTCTCCCTCGTTGAGGAGTTTCTCTGCGTCTTCGTTGAGGGCGCGTCTGATCGCTTGACGCTGTTCAGCACCCATTGCTACGAACTGGAGAGAAAAAAGAAGGTAAAAAACAATAATCAATATAAATAAAGTTAAAAAATTAAGTAAATCGAAAGTTCTCAACAAAGTACGCACTTCTGTTAAATTGCCTTAGAATCCAATTTAGGTAAATTTTTCTGACAACGTGGACAACGCTTTTTGAAACATGTTTTGTCTTCAACGAACTGACTCTGTCTGCTTTCAAAGGACAGGATTACTGTTGTCGTGAGATGTCATTTCTTTTTCGTGGGTGTCGTAAGAGGTGACTAAGGGACCCCAGGGTTACATTACATGTGTATTGCAATGTTAGGCGATGTGCCGACAACCTGTTAATATGATGATACACAATTTTATGAATAATTGACAGACGTGGCGTAAATCTTTGTTTTCGGCTGTTTACACTGTGCTTGCCCCGCAAAAGATAAAGGCGTGATATATGTGTGTATGATTCCCTGGATATTAGCAAACGAATTGAGGTCAATTTTGCTAATGTCTTGTAAGCTTTTAGCCTAATTTTGTTTCGATATAAATTACGCAGTTCATTGAAAGATAGACTATATAATATACATACATACACATATCATAGGCAGAGCGTAAACGGTCGCAAAAAACGGACATTTACGCCACGTCTGACAAATATTTGAAGGTCATTCGGAAAATTGTGTATCGCAATAGTGACAGGTTGTCAGCCCATCGCCTAAATTACAATACACACCCTTGAGTCCCCTAGTCACCTCTTACGACTCCCACGACTCCCACGGGAAAGAAATGGAGTGATGCTATTCTAAGCCGGCATCACACGGCATTATTATCAATATCAATAAAAAAATTACTTACCTGTGGGAAGTCCCAGCCCTTGACAACCTTGATGGTCGCGAAGATCATGTTCTGCCTCATACGTAGCTGCTTCCTCTGCCATAGTTGGATCACCTTCAAACAAAAACATAAACAATTACATTACAATGAACGATATCCTAAAAGATTATAAGTACAAGCTTTGCTTAAACAATCAATTGTAAATTAATCTGATTATATTTCCTACTTCATTTTATTATTCAATCCAATTAATTTATATTATTAATTTCTATAAATTTTTAATTAATGAATTTAGGTTAAATTGACAATATTGTAAATGTTATTAGGCTCTACAAAGTCTCATGAGGAGTGTCATAAAGTTGTCATTATGACACTCATGAGACCTGCCTTTTGCTTGCAGATTTGTATCTGGACGGTAGTTATATCTAGTTTCGCTGTAGTAAAGATTATTTTACATAGCAAGTATACAGGGTGGTTGGCGAAGGGCTTAATATTTTCAGAGCTTGTTCTAGACGTGAAACTATGAGACAAAAAATGGGTTTACCTAGTATAATTTTTTTTGAAATACGAAAAAATGGGTTCTCCCGTACATAACAAATTGAGCATCAATAAAATGTGTATGGGAGGACCAAATATATTTTTCATTATCCGGAAAAACTATAATGAAATTAGTTGTTCATTTTCACGTCAAAAACACAGTTTGAAAATATTTACCCTGCGGTAAACATCCTGTATGCAGGTTGCAAAGAAAAGTACTGCGTTAATTTTAAGGAATGAACGAAGCCCATGAAAAACTTTCCTCAAGAAACATAGATCAATATATGAGAAAAATGTAGATCTCACATACAACTAGTCTTGGTCGGCGGCTGCTACATTTTGTATGGGAGGTCAATTTTTTTTCATATTTCGACCTTTGTTATCAGTTTCATGGGCTGGTTCAATCCTTGAAAGGAACACAGTACTTTGCCTTACACTCTGTATAAATAAGAGGTAAAAAAAAACGTGCTTCGGTGGGCACGCTAAGCCGTCGGTCCCGGTTGCTGTCTATGATTACTTAGACGGCGGTCGTAACACAACCATGTCAGAGGCCTAGGCGGTTGAAAAACTCTGACACCAGGGTTCATCGTGTCGTTGGTCGACTCCGTGTCCCACACGAAAAGAAAGAGAGGTCAAAAGGGATCACCTTCATGAAGCAAAACATTAACAACATGTATAATGTCGTAATTGCAAACGATAGCTTCGGGAACATTTTGACGGAATTTTAATCCTTGTTTTAAACTGGTTCAAAGTTTATTTCACATTTTTAATGTTTTTTTTCTATGACAAAAATTGAAAATTAAATTACTCCCTATTCACTCACTGATTTTAAGTTTATTTCACATTATACAGAAAGTAACAAAAGGATATAACAAGCCAAAAGGAGGTTGAAGTAAAACTGAACAACTTGCCCTATGGAACATGGGTCTAAATATTTAAAATAAAATTGTGACCTCCCATTGAATTTTGCCGATCAGCAGGTTTATTAATGAGAGGTTCAATTTATTTCATATATTTCGACCTATGTAATAAATAAATAAATAAAAATATTATTATGATTAATATTACTTTGTACCTTAGGGAAATCTGTTCAGTTTTACGTGTACCTTAACCTCATTTCGGCTTGTTATACACATTTTTGACACTCTTTGTATATTCAAATATTAGGGTCAAAGTGAAGTATTTAGTCGCGGCTGGATAATACACCGCACCACTAAGTACTAACGATATCGGAGAGACTTTACTCCTAATTTATTTGTACAACAAATATTTGTTTATGATTGTCCAATCGTATACTTGGAATAGGCGGACTTTTAATGATTAAATACCGAATTTTGAAACACTTCCCGTGTTAGGTATACGATTCTTGAAAACTTACAAGCATTAAGGGATTAGTTGCAAAGCTAACCCGGTAGATGGAGTCGTGAACTCGTGACATGCGTTACTGGCATTAAAATACACTTGCAAAATTGGCGGGCAAGGAATAAGCTGCGGTAGCCCAGATGGAAGAGGCGTCGCCACTAGTAATGCGAAAGTCGCAGGTTCAAATCCTGCCCGCGCTTGAAGATTTTGCAAGTTTTCAAGAATTTTAATGATTTGTTTGAAAACGTGTAAAGTATGTGTATTGCCAAACAATTCTTAGAAAACACGTTCTGAATATGCAAGCCATGAACTCGCTTCGCTCCAAAAATTATCTGCTCACCCGGTCGTAACTAGAGGAAGAAGATTGCTCACCCTACTTAGGTGGCATGAAATATCCTGCTCACTCGGTTAACCTATCAAGGCGAATAAAATCTCCTTTCATCCGATTATAACAAGGACTTTAAAATCTTCTGCTCACCCTGTCATAAGCACTCCTCAGGCTATTAGCAGCGTCCAACGCGAGCTGGCATGGTGGGGGTAGCGCGACGACTGCGCCCGGTAATTGAACCTCGGTCCCCGCACCGCCGAGCCGCACGCGCCAACGCGACCGTCCGGAGTTGTCTACAACTGTTATAGCCGAGCCCTTCTCGATCGCCACCTGATGATAAAAACAAGTTCAATATTTCACACTTTCTTAGAGGAAGCTGTCATTTTCAATCTAAGGTCACGGTAAATAAATTAATTGTATAAGTGTGTAAGAAAGGCGGTTCTCCCACTATGACGGACTGACGGACGTATTTTGGACGCATCCGTCTGTCAGACGAAAGGTTCGAATGCCCATACAAAAAACTGATACCATGGCACACTGTAACGCTTGCGAATTGACCAAGGTATTTGACAGACGCATCCGTCATTCTGTTATATTGTAGGATTCGCCCAAGTTGTCACTAAAATGATGCGCTCGCACTGCTTATGTCATGTACTTCTTTCATTGCGAGTCATTT
This sequence comes from Tuta absoluta, assembly GCA_027580185.1. Taxonomy (NCBI): domain Eukaryota; kingdom Metazoa; phylum Arthropoda; class Insecta; order Lepidoptera; family Gelechiidae; genus Tuta; species Tuta absoluta. Next base: position 1,754,252 of record JAQAHW010000035.1, on the reverse strand, counting down.
ATATAATACACATTCACGCTCACTTTGCTCATGTCAAGTGATGATTATGATGAAATAATGGGCTTGCTCCACTTTTGCTATAATAGTGTAGCTAATCAGTTCTTACGTTACGATATTAAGTAGCTAACTATGTCCTTGAATTGTCGCACTCGCTCTGATACATACACATACATATACATATCACGCCTATATTCCCTTGCGGGGTAAGCAGAGCGTAAACGGCCGCAAAAAACTGTTATTTACGCCACGTCTGACATATATTTGAGGGTTATTCGGAAAATTGTGTATCGCCATAGTGACAGGTTGTCAGCCCATCTCCTAAGATTGCTATACACACCCTCGAGTCCCTTAGTCGCCTCTTACGACTCCCACGGGAAAGAAATGGAGTGATGCTATTCTAAGCCGGCATCACACGGTGTCATTTATTTAACAAACTTTTACGCTAGCTCCACTCATGTTCAGTATTTGTTAAATTGAGTGTAAATATTCTAATAAAATACTGGTCTTGCTCCGATTTTGCTGCAATAGTGTAGCTAATCAGTTATTAAGTTATAACATCAAGTAGCTAACTATGTCCCTTAAAAGTCGCACTCACTCTAATACATACACATACATATACATATCACGCCTATAATCCCTTGCGCTATTTACGCCACGTCTGACAAAAATTTGAGGGTTATTCGGCAAATTACGTATCACCATAGTGACAGGTTGTCAGCCCATCGCCTAAGATTGCTATACACACCCTCGAGTCCCTTAGTCGCCTCTTACGACTCCCACGGGAAAGAAATGGAGTGATGCTATTCTAAGCCGGCATCACACGGTGTCATTTATTTAATAAACTTTTACGCTAGCTCCGCTCATGTTCAGTATTTGTTAAATTGAGTGTAAATATTCTAGTAAAATACTGGTCTTGCTCCGATACTGTTATAGTGTAGCTAATCAGTTCTTAAGTTATAACATTAAGTAGCTAACTATGTCCTTGAAATGTCGCACTCGCTCTGCTAACTAAACGCATTTTATACTTACATTGGCATGTTTATAAGCACAGACGGTCTCAGCCCTCAATGGCCTTGTAATGGGCGCCCTTCTCTGCTTGACCGGGCGGATCTCCTGAGCTTCCTCAACTATTCTGGACACATTGGCGCCATGAGCGTTGAGTTCCTCCCTGAGGTCCTGCATGCCCTTGAGGAGGCGTTCTCCCTGGTCAAGGGTGAACTCCGATTGGGAGAAGGTTGTGTTTAGGGCTTCTTCGCGTCTGTGGGAAAAAAATACCGTTAATTTGGAATAAAAACATATTGTTTTTTTAATTAATGATGGGTTTGCTCTTGACTCTAGTCACAGTATAATTAATAGTACTAGCGTACAGTATGGTCACTCCCTGCCTCCCCCTACAAGCGCCGCCCACCCGCGCTCGGAGGACGCTCAGACACCGGCTAGCAAAGATGCGTGAACGAAGGTCATTTCATACTGCCGCACATTGCATTCCCGATTCGCGAACGCAAAATGGCGGCAACCCTGACATGTTGTCTCACACACACAAGCATGGTCCGCGTTCACCTACGCGAGCTTAGACTGTATGCGTAGCAACGCGTTTCTTTCATACATTTGAGCGTCAGTGTCCGAGGTGTGCTCTAGTCTAGGTCATAGGACAGAGACAGAGTCTAAGATGGAGCGAGCTCACCCAGAAGAAGCCTGTTCACTCTTACTTTGAAGAGATTAGGGTTGTATCACAGACGCAGGTAGTGAGTTCCACTTTTTAGTTAAAAATCAGGCACTTCCTGGATTCTCTAAATATATGCTTCACATCTAACCCGTTTTACGTATTCTATCGAGCTTATTTAATACATCACAGATATATTTTATTCCTTCAATAAGCTATGATCAAATTCCTAAACAAACAGGTACCTAAATATGAGCGTCTCTTTATTTTTGTTATGAATTAAATTAATATAGTCACAACTGACTATATTAATTGCATGCAACGGTAATTATTTTATCTTATTTCCGAATAAAATTTGCATTATAGCTGTTTGTTTCTAACACACGTTAATCAAAATCTAAGGTCACTCTTATGCTATTTTTGATTTGCAGAGTTAAACATTACTTGTTTGATTTGTTAATCTACAAAATTGAACACATAACGAAGCCATATAACACTGTAGTTACTTTTGTATCCATTTCTCCGACTCCTTGACTTGTTCGAAGAAGTTGTGGTACTGCGTGGTGTGCTTCAGATGCGTCTCCAGACACAAGGTCAGTTGCAGCACCCACGCCCATTGCGACTGCATCACCTGTAAAAAATAAGGTCAGTCATGATTTGAGAAAATGAAACTCTCTTATTGAAAAATCTCTTCAAAGTAAGAGTGAACAGGCTTCTTCTGGGTGAGCTCGCTCCATCTTAGACCCTGTTTCTGTCCTATGATCTAGACTAGAGTCAAGAGCAAACCCATCATTAAAAAAAAAAGTAATGAGACCACTTGTGGAGCTATTAATATATATTAATAATAATATCTATCTTTCGTTACATTAAAATATTGTCCAATAAAAATATTTGTGTCGATAAAATGAAATTTGTCAGGATTGCGACATGTCAATGTATGTAATATATTTGTTTTGCAGAAACGGGCTGTTCGTTCAATTTATAAATTGGGACCTCGAGTCTCCTTGAGACAGAAATTTAAAGAAATCAACATATTGACATTTGTGTCACAGTACATATACGAAAATCTAGTGTACGTAAAAATAAATATAGATTCTTTTAAGAAAAATTGTGACAGGCATAATTTTAACACTAGAAATAAGGAGCAACTTGCTGTGCACATGAGCAGGCTTAGTAAAGTAAGCAAAACTTTTAAGGGCAATTGTATACGCTTTTATAACAAACTTCCTAAAGATATTCAAGACTTACCCTTAAATAAATTTAAACCAGTAATTAAACAAAAATTGTACAAGAAAGGCTATTATGAAATATCAGACTATATGCAAGATAAATCTCCATGGGTTTAATTCAAATGTATAAAGTAAATATTTTATTAGACGAAACAAGTAGATTTATCTACTGCAATTTTTGTTATTACTATAATTTTTTTTTTTTTTTTATGTAGCCATTTTTGGGCTATACATATATATTATTCGTTATTTCCAAAATTAGCTAGGGCAGTTTAGGGCCTAGAAAGATTGTTAATTTAGAGTAGGAGCACTTCTGGGCAGGTTTTTTGGGGGGTTTTTCCTGTTCAGGGGGTCCGGTTAATTATACGCATGTTAATAACACGCTTTGGAAATCTTGACTAAAATTTGAAACAAATGTCGTTTACAAATGGTGGTGGCGTAAAGTTACGTGCTGTGTGATTAACCTGGCCAGCCCCGAGGCAGTGCCTTTATTTTTATTTTTTTATCCCGCCCGAGCCGGTTTTCTATTAGGACAATACAAAATTGTTATAAAAAGAAGAAGATTGCGTTATGCAAATTTCTTTTTTTTACAATGACCGAGCATGACGTCAATAAGTGATAATGCTATCCTACATTGAATAAAGTTATTTCATTAAGGATCGCTCATACGAAAAGAAACACGTATTGGAAACTGGCCTTGATAAACTTGAGACTTTGGCCTTCTGATTATAGTAAGTAGTATACAAAAAAAAAAATATGTAAAATTTTGTGCTTGCTTCGCTTGCGCAGCGTTTTTACTCTTTTATCTGTATCGTGCGTGAAATTCAGATTAAACCTTCAAAAGTTGTTCAAATAGCCGGAATACTATTTCATAACGATTAATAAGTATGTATGTATTGTAAAACGAATACAGAAAAACAAAAACAAGAAATGGCACAAAGGCGGACTTATCCCACTAAGGGATCTCTTTCAGTCAACCCTTGAGAAACTCTAGGGATATTGTATGTACCTGCAGATGAGACTCGATGGTCTTGGTCGCTGGGTGGTGTTGAGCGATTAGCGCCTCCCCGCGGTCGATCACGTTACTGAACTGCAGCTCGCGTTTCTCCAGCGATGACATCAGTTGCTGTAAAAAAACATATTTTTTAAGATATTCATAGAAATATTAAAATTTGTAACGACACACGGTCGTTATAAATATTTTAACCTTTAAAATTCACCTGAAATGTTTTATGCAGGATTGGGATTTGAGCCTTCAACACGGTTAAAATTTAAATTGGTGGATAATGGGGCGTTTTATTTCAATAAATCGTGATTGATGCTGAACGCACTTTATAATTTCTAGTGGCTCAAAATTTTAACAGCAATATTGCTTTTATATTTTGAGAAAGAAACACTTTATTTCCCTAATAGCTAGTAATAGCGTTTTGTATTTATTTACAATCGAATGAGAAGCACATTCAAACCAAAACGGCAACAAAAAATTGATGATAACAAACAAAATATTGTGTAAACGTAACAAACCTCGCTATCGTCTCCAAATGAATGCTTGCAAGAAACAACCGAACAGTTAAACATAATGTTAAAACAACACCTTTGTGGGAAAATAGGGCATACAGCAGCGAAATGCACAAATTGATATTGTTATTTTTGTAATTGAGTAATTTATGTTTACAGGGTTTAATTGGACGTGAAACTAAGTTATTTAAACAGAAGTAGTTAAAATATGAAGAAAAATGGATTGGACGTTCTTATATAGCGACTTCATCGACGACAATTTTTAAATGGCAATTCAATATACTTTGTCAAAATGTTACAAAAAATGAGTTATCTACATATAGTTAATTTGTGAATGTGTTCCATTGCACAAGTATTAAACCAAATGATATACTATATGTGATCTGTGAACAAATTCTGACAACATTTGTGTATTCACAGAGTTTTTCTTCGTGTTCTATGTCATTATCTATTTTGAATTCAATTCAATTCTTTTTTATAAATGGCCTTAGTCATTTTGAATTATAAAAAGCTGTGTGTGTAAAGTGACATGAATTGTGTTGTGCACCGTAGCTGCCAGTATTTTTATGTAATTTGACATGCAATGCAACATGAGTACCTACTTCATGCAGAATCCGATTTCAACAAACCATTTCAGATGCAAATGGAAACATCCCTTTTCTATTTCGATATAATTAGCTGGTAAATTAGCGATCGCAGTGTAAGGCGGGTCTCACACTTGTCGTCCGTCGCTGCGTATTTTTAACGCACTATAGCCGTATGTATTTGTATCGGAATAAGATCGGATTTCATTTCGTCTGACAGACGCATGCGTTACGGTGAATTAAAATACGTAGCGACAGACGACAAGTGGGAGAACCTCTTAATATGTTTGAACTTAAGGCGATTGGCGCCACTTCACAAAAAAAGTTTTCTCTTTATACAAACAATCTACCAGAATATCCGTTGCCCAGGTTTTTAGTATTATTCTTAAGTAAAATAAGAATCTGTTAACTCAATGAAATATTCGCTATAATTAAAGTTACGGCAATTAATACCAAAAGTGGCCGTTTTTAGGTACTTTTTTCTATAACTTTAACTGCAGCGAATATTTCATTGAGTTTGCAGGTTCTAATTTTACTTAAGAATAATAATAAAAACTTGGGCAACGGATATTCTGATCGATTGTGTTTATAAACAGTTTTTTTTTGGGAAGTGGCGCCACGGTACACTCGCTTGAATTGTTGCAAATTGAATTGAACTATACCTTATAATAATATAAATGACATGTATAAATAACAATGAAACAGTAATGTGATGTGTGTGTTTACGAGTTAATTTAGTAATGTTTGTCTATAAATTTGTATGATTTTTAACAATCTAGATGTAAGCACTTTTGTTACCTTAGGTACCTTCCACCTTTTAAACTACGTCTTTGGCAAATAAATATCATTTATCATTATCATTATTTTGAGTTATTCTCACCTCGTAGTAATGCTGTACGGCGGGCAGGTTGATGTGAGGATCGGCCCAGTCTCGGGACAGCTCCACTTGTTCCTTCTCGTTGAGCCAGTTCAGCTCGGCCGTCGCTGACTGCAGGAAGTCCTGGAGGGCGTCCAGGTCTGACATGCTGGAAAAATTAAATTTTAAAGATAACATAAATACACATACACATATCACGCCTATTATCCCTTACGGGGCACGGCTTATTGAAAACTTGCCTCTTGGATTACTCTATTAAAAAAGTTCATGTGATCCAAGCATACAAATTGACACGGAAAGCGAGTTTATTTATACTGTGCGGGGTACACAGAGCGTAAACAGCCGCAAAAACGGACATTTACCCCACGTCTGACAAACATTTGAGGGTGATTTGAAATATTGTGTATTGCCATAGTAACAAGTTGTCAGCCTATCGCCTAAAGTTGCAATACACAGCCTCGAGTCCCTTACTCGCCTCTTACGACACTCACGGAAAAGAAATGGGGTGATGCTATTCTAAGCCGGCATCACACAGTAATCAATAAAAGTATTTGATAATGGTCGCCCAAATGGCTCCAGTTGAACACTGTACAAATTCTTTTGAAATTGCGTATTGAATGCGTATTTGAAGCTTTTAGGTATAGAGTTTTAAACACGCGTTCAAAACTTGTCTAACTTATTTTTGCTAAGGTCACTTATATTTAAATTCTGTTAAAATGAGCTCATCGGAAAACTATAACGTGCCCTCCGAGGCACTGATACGTACCGCTTGGTGCTGGTGGACAGTAGTTCAGCATACAGCTTCTGTAATGCGCTCAGATGCTGGTTGTACAATGCAAGTTCTTCCCCGCTGAAGTTAGAGCGGTTGTGTACGCATTGCTCCACCTGCAACGAATATATACAGATAATCACGCCTGCATTACTTGCAAGGTAGGCAGTTTAATTCAGATTTATATCGGCGCTTGAGAGGCAAAATTATCCAATCGAGATTTTTTCCCATATTGAGTTATAATATAAAGATACTGATCACATATCTGAAAAATATTCATATAAGTGATCTGTGACTTTATAATATTATAACTCAATATGGGAAAAAATGTCGCTTAGATAATTTTGCCTTTCAAGCGTCGATATAGTCTATTTCTAGACTAATATTACAAAGAGGAAATATTTGATTGTTTGTTTGTTTGAATTGCATAGGCTCCGAAACTACTGGACCGGTTTTAAAGAGTCTCATACCATTAGAATCCTACATTATCCCTGGTGAACATAGGCTACATTAAAATGTCTTATTCCCGCGGTAAAATGGTTAGCAGCGGGTGAAACCGCTGGGCAGGCCGCTAGTTTTCAATATTCAAAGTAACGTAGTTATTTAAGTGGCTTTTGTGATAGGGCACATATATAATCAGTCTAGCCAACTGGGAAAACTAAAAATAGCAAAGTATTTGTATTTCAAAAATGGTCAAAAGTAATAAGATTTAAGAGAATATTAACAAGGAAACAATGTTTTAACGGCGCATCCGTACAAAAATATCTAGACAGGAAATGGTATTCAAATATGATTAAAACAAATTGCTACAATACAAAAAATTAATAAATCAAGTCTTTGGGAAATTAGTATTGTGTCCTCCTTGTCAAACTATTTAGGATTGCGTCAAAATGGAAACTTTAAAATTTTCTCTCAGTTTAATAAAAATTATCTTGCATTTTTGAAAAACGATGAATGAGAACTATTCTACTTTGGGACACTGATTTTTAACATCGAAGTCTCTTATTTTATTAATTACCCAGAAAGCAACCCTATTGTTCACTTCAGAGACCGAACTGGTAAGCCTTTCATAGGTTATTGATTGGGCCTTACGTATGGATTTATTTTCCTTACTCGTATCTCGTCTATAACCCATTCGAAAGGCATTTTAAAGCGCTATTTTTAAGGATATCAAAACCCTTTAAACCACTATCCTTATTGAAAAGGTTTCTCTTTCGGGTTTAACATAAATTTGATCCCTACGTGTCACATATACGGACTATGATTGCCCACGCATCACAGGGCGGCGAGCCGGTTGGTCAAGGATCTGAAGTTGCCGCGAAGCCGCAACCTATGTTGACTCGACTCGGTGGAACGCAGGGTCAAGAGGCTCATAGGCGACATGAAACTGGTGGACACCAAGCTACATAGCCTGGCACATCGCCGCAAGGTTGCCTGCTTGTCGGTTTTTTACAGATTGTACTTCGGAGAGTGTGCTCAAGAGCTTCACGACCTTGTTCCACCAGCTCCCTTCTACCATCGGACATCCAGACGCACCGCCGGATACCATCCGTACCTGGTTGCCATTCCACCAATTCGGACTAAGCGCTTCCAGTCATCATTAATAATGCGAACTGCCAAAGAGTGGAACTCACTACCTGCGTCTGTGTTTCCAAACGCATACAACCCTAATCTCTTCAAAGTAAGAGTGAACAGGCTTCTTCTGGGTGAGCTCGCTCCATCTTAGACTCTGTCTCTGTCCTATGACCTAGACTAGAGTCAAGAGCAAACCCATCATTAATTTTTTAAAAAACTGCTGGACTTGCGAATGAGTTCATAGCAGTGCGTGCGCGCGAAACCCCTATAAAGCGCTACATACAGGGTTTTAGCGTAGGGTTACCTTTTAGATAAACTTGAAGGAAACTAAACGGTAACCAGTAGAAGTGGGAAGGCGTTTAACATGTGATATTCAGACATCATCATTGGCCTCACACGTCTGTGACAGACGATTTAATCAGTGTCTGGGGCAATAGACACTGCGTTGCTTGGGACGCAATTATGGAAAACGCAGGGCTGCCTGCGTACCTGCGCCACCCTCTCGGCCTTCCTGGCTGGATCCGCAGGAACGACTAGTCGATACGTGCGGAGCCAGGTCGGCTGCAGGAGTCTGCCGCGCGGTAGATCTCTGTCACACGCGCCCCCAGGAGACCCCGTTCCGGGTTTCATTGTGGAGTTGGCCTCTCCAGGACCGTTGTGTTGGGTCGGATTTATCCCTCGGTCGCTTCTTAGGACCCCCACGGGAAGAGATGGGGTGGTGCTATTCTACTCTGCCGGCATCACACGGCAATATTTCAATATTCAGACATAGGGTTGGAAAATTAAGCGCGAAAATTAAGCGCTGAATCGATAAAGCGTTCAGCGGAACCCTGGTTCACTTTATATGTGCTTTGCCTACTCGTACCTTGGCGTGGAACTGGTCGATCTGCTTGTGCTCGCGCTGGTGCTTGTCCAACTCGTGCTGCACGGCCGGCAGGTCCGAGCCGTATTCCGATTCGTGGAGCTTTTTCTGGAAAAAAAAATTAAATGAAAAATGAAAATGAAATAACTTTATTCAATGTAGGATAGCATTATCACTTATTGACGTCATGATCGGTCATTGTAAAAAAAAGAAATTTGCATAACGCAATCTTCTTCTTTTTATACAAACTACAACTACTACTACTTTTTTACAAATATTATGCTTTTCTTTCTTTAATCGCATTTTGATAGTCTTAAGCGAATACCTGTAATTGGTTTATTAGAAAAATAAATCTTTGTAAACCTAATTTGTAAAAACTGTTGGTATTCCAAATAAAAATTTATTTAAAATTTATTTAAATTTATTTATTTATTTATAACAATTTTGTATTGTCCTAATAGAAAACCGGCTCGGCATTACATGTATGAATACTGAATTCGCTCGTTTCGCTCGTGAGCTATTATTTAAAAATGAAAAAACAAACTCGCTTTGCTCGCAATACTCGTGTTGTTATTGTTGTTGTTTAGCTATTGTTTTCGTGGAGCTTTTTCTGAAAATATGTAGACATATATTAATAAATTAAACCCAGTTAGGTGTGATTATAGCTGTACCTACCCCAGGATAATGGATATAATGCTTTTCTTTTTTAATTTCGCATTTTGTTAGACTTAAGCGAATACCTGTCATTGGTTCATTAGAAACATAAAACTGTGTAAACCTAAATTGTAATAAACGTTGGTATTCCAAATAACAATTTATCAAAGATTTATTTATGAATACTAAATTTGCTCTTTTTGTTCGCAATACACGTCTAACTATAATTTTAAATGAAATAACAAGTTCGCTTCGCTCGCAATACTTGTGTTGTTATTGTTTTAACGTAAAACGACGAGCTTGTTTTATTTCTTGGTTGTAGCATCTCTGTCACTTATTTTAACCTCAAACGACGTAGTTATCACTTGAACAAGAACAAAATATACTAAACACCCATTGTTTAAAACACTTCCCGTATAAGGTATACAATTTTAGAAAACTAATATCGCGAGCAAGGGACGATCCGCGGTAGCCCCGATGGAAGAGGCGTCGTCAATAGTGATGGCGAAAGTCACAGGTTCAAATCCAGCACTTAGAAGAAAATTTAATCGTTTTTTTTCCAAAACATACGTACATAAATCACGCCTATATAGGCAGGCAGAGCGTCAACGGCAAACATCAAACATAAATCACGCCTATATCTGCCTACGGGGTAGGCAGATCGTCAACGGCCGTAAAACGGACATTAACACCACGTCCGACAAAAGTTTGAGGGTCAATCAGATAACTGTGCATCACCATAGTGACAGGTTATCAGCCCATCGCCTAAAATTGCAATACACACCATCGAGTCCCTTAGTCGCCTCTTACGACATGAGTAAGAAATAGGGTGATGCTATTCTAGGCCGGCATCACACGACACAAAACATACTAGTAAATCTTTTCAACGAGATAACTAGCCATCAAAAGTCCAGGTCTTACCAGCCTCTCCTTGCACCACCTGGTGGCTTCAGCCAACTGCTGGAACTTGGGGTCCGCATCGTGCACCCTGGTCTCCAGCACGGTGCGTGTCTCGCGGCGCACGGTGGTCTGCTGCACTGGCAGCCGCACGGATGACAGCCGCGGGAGTAAACGACCGGTGAAGGATTGACGCGCGTTCAGCCAACGGTCGTGGATTTGTTGCACTCTGGTGACAGATGAGATTTTTTTTAAGGTTAAGTCATATGTAATGAGGCAGTTTTCTGACATTTACGCTATCTTACACTTGCTGACATATTTTTATTTGCCAACGGCAAATTAGTTTTTTATTAAGTTATTTTTTTATTGTAGCTTTTCTTGAAAAAAAAACACATGTAGTCAGGCTAATAATTAAATTTGTTGGTTTCATATTATCCATGGAACTCAATTAAGGTAGCCTTTCAAACTAAGCGTCAGTGACGCCGCGTCAGAGTGACAGATAGCTGATTGGCTGACGATGACGTATGTGACGTCACGGACGTGGCATTGGCCAATCAGCTATCTGTCGTTCTGACGCGGTGTCACTGACGCTCGCTTCGAACGGCTACCTTTAAATTCATACTCCACAGTTCTAAACAAACGAAACTGAAGGTTTCGCTTCTTGATGCAAATCACTGATCAGCTGATCACATCTGTGATTTTGTGGCGGATCCACATACGGTGGCATTGGTGTCCCTAGTAGGCAATGCATGTTAGAATAGTTAAGTTATTAGTTTGTTTCTAAGGTAGGTTTGAATGGATAAAATCAGGCGTATCTCGCCATCAAACTGTTAAGTTTGGCGAGTATAATTAATGGTTATGAAATTAATTGAAAACAAACCCTATTTTATTTTAAAAAATCAACGCGGAAAACTGCGAGTTGAGTTACTTTTTTTATTGATTTTTGGTTTGTTTGTTTGGAAGAAATGTTTATAAATGGAATAAATACTTTCTAAAATGATGATGGAACTGACCGTCGATGTAGCTCGTTGGCCTGCGGGTACCGTCCCTCCCTCAATGTATGCGCGTCTTGGAACATCTCCTGTATGGTGTGCTCCATGGCGCGTAGTTCCTGTTCTATCTGCTCGGCGGCCATCTTGGAATTCCTAACTCGAACATTATGAGACGAGTGTAGATAAAATTAATGATGATGAAACTGACCGTCGATGTAGCTCGTTAGCCTGCGGATACCGTCCCTCCCTCAATGTATGCGCGTCTTGAAACATCTCCTGTATGGTGTGTTCCATGGCGCGTAGTTCCTGTTCCATCTACTCGGCGGCCATCTTGGAATTCCTAACTCGAACATTATGAGACGAGTGTATCGCCGCAAGGTTGCCTGCTTGTCGGTTTTTTATAGATTGTACTTCGGAGAGTGTGCTCAAGAGCTTCACGACCTTGTTCCACCAGCTCCCTTCTACCATCGGACATCCAGACGCACCGCCGGATACCATCCGTACCTGGTTGCCATTCCGCCAATTCGGACTAAGCGCTTCCAGTCATCATTTATAATGCGCACTGCTAAAGAGTGGAACTCACTTCCTGCGTCTGTGTTTCCAAACGCCTACAACCCTAATAAAAAAAATGAATGATGATGAAACTGACCGTCGATGTAGCTCGTTGGCCTGCGGGTACCGTCCCTCCCTCAATGTATGCGCGTCTTGGAACATCTCCTGTATGGTGTGCTCCATGGCGCGTAGTTCCTGTTCTATCTGCTCGGCGGCCATCTTGGAATTCCTAACTCGAACATTATGAGACGAGTGTAGATAAAAATAAATATGTAATAACTGACCGTCGATGTAGCTCGTTGGCCTGCGGGTACCGTCCCTCCCTCAATGTGTGCGCGTCTTGGAACATCTCCTGTATGGTGTGCTCCATGGCGCGTAGTTCCTGTTCTATCTGTTCAGCGGCCATCTTGGCTTCGGCTGGGTGCACGCCGCGCTCCACGCGACGGATCTCGCTCTCGATGTGACGCTCCACGCTCTCCAAACCGGACTCGGTCTGCTTAATGTCCCTGTCATAGAAATAAGTTTATAAACGTGTGATAATATGCTGAGTCAACACCTTTTCTTGGCATTGTACGTTGTTTGCCTTACTTAAAATATTGTAAATGTTAGCTTGCATACTTTACGGTGACCTTGTATACCATTTCAATGAATCAATGAGTTTTCTTTCTTTCGTCAAATTTGTTGGTTTTTAAATAGGTCATATTACTTGCTAGCTGTTACTCGTTGCCAGCATTAGTGGTCATAAAAAACTATGGGTTAATCCGTGTTACCTTCTATATGTGTTCTACAATCGGTTCAGTAGTTTTTGCGTAAATAAGTAACAAACGAACAAACTTTAACATTTATAACATTATTAGGATTGACTTCAATTCGGCAAATAAATTCTCTTAACTTACCTTAAATTTGCGCTGTCATTTTCCGTCAAATAGACTTGGAAAAGGATATCTAATTCATGTCATGTCTTATAATTTGACGCAAATTACGCGTTATCTGACAAAGGCAACGATGAAAACAATGGCGATTAAATTAGGAAATGGCGAAGAAACTATTGAAATTTTTAAACATGACAGGACTTAGATATCTCCTATCCTTTTCTTAACCTATTTGACGGAAAGTGTCAACGCTTATTTAAGGTAAGAGATTTTTTTCCCGAAATGAGGGCATCGTTTAAATATTAAACATAGCCCCACGTTAACTTTTTTAAACGTAAAACGTCGATATAATCACCTGTGCAGCTTCTCTGCTAATCTCTGCAGTCTCTCTATCCGCCGGATCTCGTCCGAGAGATCGCGCTCGCGCTCCTGGTGAGCCATGAGTGGACACCAGGGTTCATCGGGTCGTCACTAACCTGTGCAGCTTCTCTGCTAATCTCTGCAGTCTCTCGAGCCGGCGGATCTCGTCCGAGAGATCGCGCTCGCGCATTAGTGAGCCACGAGTGGACACCAGGGTTCATCGGGTCGTCACTAACCTGTGCAGCTTCTCTGCTAATCTCTGCAGTCTCTCGAGCCGGCGGATCTCGTCCGAGAGATCGCGCTCGCGCATTAGTGAGCCACGAGTGGACACCAGGGTTCATCGGGTCGTCACTAACCTGTGCAGCTTCTCTGCTAATCTCTGCAGTCTCTCGAGCCGGCGGATCTCGTCCGAGAGATCGCGCTCGCGCATTAGTGAGCCACGAGTGGACACCAGGGTTCATCGGGTCGTCACTAACCTGTGCAGCTTCTCTGCTAATCTCTGCAGTCTCTCGAGCCGGCGGATCTCGTCCGAGAGATCGCGCTCGCGCTCCTGGTGAGCCATGAGTAAGCGCGACCACGCTTGCTCAAGCGCTTCGGGCCGTAGGGTCGGTTCGATGTCGCATTCACCCACGGACTCGAAGTATTTCTGGAAGGATACATAAAATATTAAAGCCGTCGGCCCCGGTTGCTGTCTATGATTACTTAGACGGCGGTCGTTACACAACCATGTCAGAGGCCTACTACTAGTTCTAGGCGGTTAAAAATCTGTGACACCAGGGTTCATCGTGTCATTGGACGACTCGATGTCCCACACGAAAAGAGAAGAGACCACAACTTAAGGATAACAATTTTAATCTTGCTGAGCTTGATTAGGATTAGATTCCGTAATAATGACATCAATACCTTTTACACTAGATCAATGTTTCCGACGTGGCTCTATTCAATCAAATACGATGATGATGACGTGATACCTGCTTGAAATCTTAGTATATTCAGAAAACTAGCATATGGACATTTTGTAAATATGGTAATGCATTATTTTTGCACTTTGTTCATGACTGTATTTCTGCCGTAAGAAGAATCTGCCATAACCGGAATCTGTCCTAAACGGAATGAGGGGTTCATGCCTTTGGCGCAGAAAACAGCATTTTGCAATAAAAACTATTTTTTAATATTTTTAAAGGAGTACATGTTCTCCTGTGCATCCCTTTCGCATTACGGCTACTCCGCTATTCTTTATAGCAAGGTTGTCGGGAAGAAATCGCTACATAAGCGATAAGGCCGCCTTGTGTTTAATTGTTTAAAATATGTTATATTTTGTTTGTATTTCCTTTTATACAATGAAGTATTCAGTGTCATTTATTTTTTGGATAAAAAACGAAAATAAGAAAAAAGTATTTTTTAATTGGAATGGAAATCTGTCGTGTGATGCAAGCTTAAAATAGCATCAACGCGTTTCTTTCCCGTGGTTGTCGTAAGAGGAGACTAAGGGACTCGACGGTTACAAGTATATTGCAATTTTGGGATGAGCTGACAACCTAATGCTATTACTATGGTGATACTCAATTTTCTAAATGAATCTCAAATGTTTGTCAGAGGTAGCGTAAATAACAGTTTTTTACGTCCGTTTACACTCTGCCTATCGCGCAAGGAATATAGGCCTGATATATGTTTGTATATATGAATTGAATTATAGATGATCGCAAGGATGCGGCATGTTAAAGAGCTGCTAAAGAACCTGCGTCTGTGTTCCCAAACGCATACAACCCTAATCTCTTCAAAGTAAGAGTGAACAAACTTCTTCTGGGTGAGCTCGCTCCATCTTAGACTCTGTCTCTGTCCTATGACCTAGACTAGAGTCAAGAGCAAACCCATCATTATTAAAAAAAGAAAAAATAAGGCGCCTATCATAACGGGTAAAATTTTACTAGTGACCGATACTGAAAACAGAGGACGGGCTGGTGATAAGCAGCAACTTTCCCTAAGAAACGTAGGTCGAAATATGAACAAAATATTTCAGTTTCCCTAGTAAATCAAATCAGCTGATCGGCAATTTTATTTGGGAGGTCCAATTTTGTTCGTATTTCGACTTATGTCCCTTGGAGAAAACTATTCTTTATCACCAGGCCGTCTTGAGATTTCACTATAGGTCACTAGTAAAGTACCACTCTCTAGTAAGCCCTCACATCATCGCCAGATTCTTCTCTTACCTCAAGCTCCCTGTACTGATGGAAGAGCTTCTGCTTCTCCCTCTGCCTCTGGGGCACCTCCTCGGAACGGAACCTGGTGCTCTCACCCAGCAGCTTCTTCATCTCGATCAAAGTTGTCGGGAAAGCACGGTCCTGGAAGGTAAATGGAGAAATTGAAATTGAAATTCTTTATTCAATGTCGTTTTTTTTTTTTTTTTTTTGGCTTCCATTGCCTTCAGACGATGATTCTGCCAGAGTCAAGGTTAAAGAAAACAATAGTTTAAAAAAATACAACAAATACGTCTATTTCCATTACCTTTGGTTTTTTCTCCAAACAATAAAAACAGTAAAAATTAAAGTTGAGAGAGTGGAATATAACAAGCGGAAAGGAAAAACATTTAAATCTTAATATTGTTAATTAGTATTATCATATCACTTATTGACGTCATGAACCGTCATTGTAAAAAAAAGAAAAATTTGTATCACACAATTTTCTTTTTGTACTATGGTTTTATTTTGCACTCACAGTGCTATATTACTTTCATAAATGAAAATAAGAAATTGAAAAAATGTCAGCGCCCGCCGGGACTTGAACCCGAGACCGTGGAGTACCGTTCCACTGCTCTGCCAACTGAGCTACCGGCGCCCCGACGTAAGCCGACGAAATCTTCAACCTCTTGGTACTCGTCTCGAAGCGACGACAAGCGACATCTAGTATAAGTTATTTGAAACGAATACTATGGTCAGTCCACTTAAGAGTGTAGTTACATTTAATTAAGCAAAGCTTCATCGCATGGTTCGAATTTCACTCTTAAGTGGACTGACCATAGTATTCGTTTCAAATAACGTATACTAGATGTCGCTTGTCGTCGCTTCGAGACGAGTACCAAGAGGTTGAAGATTTCGTCGGCTTACGTCGGGGCGCCGGTAGCTCAGTTGGCAGAGCAGTGGAACGGTACTCCACGGTCCCGGGTTCAAGTCCCGAAGGGCGCTGACATTTTTTCAATTTCTTATTTTAATTTTCTTTTTTTTATAACAATTTTGTAATGTCCTAATAGAAAACCGGCTCGGGCGGGACAAAAAAATATAAAAATCAAAGCACCGCCACGGGGCTGGCCAGGTTAATCACACGGCATGTAACTTTACGCCACCACCATCTGAAAACGATATTTGTTTCAAATTGAAGTCAAGATTTTTAAAGCGTGTAGTTTACATGCGTATAATTAATCGGACCTCCTGAACAGGAAAAACCCCAAAAAAACCTGCTACATTTTGTAGCGACCTCTGGGAGCAACGACAAGAAGCTCACTCAAAGTGGTTCACGAGCAAGCAAGACGCAACAGAAGTTCCAACATAGCTGCAAGATGGCGCCACGTGACAGAACAAAGAGCCTGAAACGCGGTATCGAAGTGTTTCACCGCGCAACGCATATATACAACTTCCAATTCTATCCAGGTGGACCAGTCGGTCCCCTGGTCACAACACCCGGCCAGGCGGGTAGCTACCCTTTTCCCGACGCCACCTGGAACCCTCCATTCTGCCTATTGGCATCACTCCTGTCACCCGCCATAATTTTATTGACGGCCGATGTGGAGCAGTGGTAGTGCGACTGCCTGCGAAGCAAAGGTTCCGGGTTCGATTCTCGGTGGGACTCTCATGTTGATATTTATCACTTTGTAAACTTGTTCCCCGTCTGGTTAGGACATAGCAGCGTGAACCACCTGATTTTCCGAAAAGAAATGGTTCCGGTTACTTAGACGGCAGTCGTTACACAACCATTTCAGAGGCCGAGTTCATCGTGTCATTGGACGACTCGGTGTCCCACACGATAAGAGAGATTAGCAACAAGTTCAGTAAGATAATAAGTTAGCATTTTTTGTAAATATAATATTACGCTTTCATGAATATTTAAGTCATGATATCAACGACATTTTGTACGAATATCAAAGTAAGGTACTAATAAATTCAGAGTAAATATTTTTAGGTTGTTTAGTTTAATATTTTTTAATTTTTTCATTAAACTAAACAAGTTTTCCCAATAAACATAGGTTGAAACATTAAAATATATTGGACTTTCCATCTAAAAATAATCAAAAAATGTGTTACTTTGTATGGGAGATCGATTTTTTTATTTCAACCTATGATTATTGGAAAAAGTTGTTTAACATTTGCACTGAATTTAATAGTAATAGTACCAAGGATATTATAGATGGATCTATAATGTCCTTGAATAGTACCTTATATTGATACTCGTACAAAATGTCGTTCATAGATGGCGACACAAAGATTTTAAAACGCGCTAATGAAATGTTCTCCGTTTTACTATATATATAACCACCGCCACACGCCTAGACTGTCTATAATAATATTTTTATAAGAACTGCTTAAAACGACAGAAAGCAGTTCGTTTTATTGTGAATCATTTGAAAATATACTAAAATTCTCGCTTATTTTATGAACGATCACGTTATATGTGTATGTGTATGTGCAAAGCACTTAATACATTTTTGTGTATTTTATTTCTCTTGCGTTAAATTTAATTGTCTTTTATTTAATTTATATTATAAGATAGAATAAAGTGTAGATATATAAAGTGACAGTTTACACAGTGCAAAAACAGTTTAAGTCGTTTTATACACTATATCACTCGATTGGTGAGTTAAAAGAAAAGATCCAAAAACGCGCTACAGTAGTCCTTGGTCAGTAGAAGCCTACTGAACTGCTCCGAGCCTCAAGACCCGGCATCCTAAGTGTCTTTCAGCGTGTATCAGCGTGTGATTGCGTGTGTCAGCGTGTGATTGCGTGTGTCAGTGTGTGGCTGCGTGTGTCTGTGTGTGTCAGGGTGTGCCAGTGTGTGTCTGAGTGTGTCAGCATGTGTCAGCGTGTGTGAGCGTGTCACGTACCTGCATTAAGGCGCACTTCTCCAACAGCCACGCGCGGTGTTGCGCCGCGTGCTCTGTATACGCAGCCGCGCGGCGCTGGCTCTCAGCGTGTGTCAGCGTGTGTGAGCGTGTGTGAGCGTGTCACGTACCTGCATTAAGGCGCACTTCTCCAACAGCCACGCGCGGTGTAGCGCCGCGTGCTCTGTATACGCAGCCGCGCGGCGCTGGCTCTCGGCGTCGAATAGAGGGTGGACAGCCGGCGGGTCGGGGAACGTCTCGTAGAGGGACGAGATGTAAGTGATGAGGGACTTCTCGTCGATCTCGTGCGTGTCCACATCTGGACAGCGAAAAAAAAACAGGTTAAAAGTTGAAAATGTAAAAAAAACACGGCTAAAACTAGTCAGCTTGCTACAAACGTTGTGAAGGCGTGAAAATCAACAATTTCAGTATCTTAATTATTTATTTTTAAATACGAAGTATAGCCTATACTATAAACCTAAACATACCATAAATACAAGGAAACAGAAAAACATAACAAATATGAACTTTGGAGAATAGTGAGATCCTGATCAAACTTAAATTAATATTTCCAAATACACAATAAGTCATAAATTTTTTCACATTGTACAAAACACCTTACCCTGGGGAAGATCTACGTCCAGCAGTGGACTGCAATAGGCTGATTTATGTATGTGCAAGACACCTCTTGCTTACATGACGCATGCTTTCGGTAAATTACAATGTTACATGTCGCGAAGTTAACCGAGCTGGCCAAAACGCAGTGCCTTTATTTTTTATCTGACCCAACGCGATCTCGAATTAGAAGTTACATTCAGTCAAGGAAGTTTTTTAGGTACCTACCTACTGATAACAGTCAAAACCTTTAGTCACGTAAAGTCTACTTTACCAAGTAATAATTACCACTTTAGATAATTGCAATTTTTTACAAAAGTAACCTATATGAGACGCCATAAAACAATATTTCACGAAATCATTATACTAACAGGTGTGGCCAAAGGTTCACGGTATATGAAACACCACCATGCATACATAGCAACATCAATCACCTTTACGACCGATATCGATTTTATCGATTGAAGCGTGACCAATCGGAAGTGACGCGTGATAGGGTAAGCGATGCATGGGAGTTTATGTGTAGGGCTTTTTGGTCACTTCCTTTCTAAGGGTTGAACTGATTTGTGGTCTAATGGGTGAAGGGCCTGAAGCTTCCTGGTATCTTCCTTTTTCTTTTTGTGTGGGACACCGAGTCGTCGGTTGAACAACTCTGACAACAGGGTTCAGCGGGTCGTTGGACGACTTGGTGTCCCGCACAAAAAGGGAGAGACCGAGTAGTCCAACCCCCAGATGTCAGATTTTTACAACTGCCTACTAAACTAGCCTCTGACATGGTTGAGTAACGACCGCCGTCTAAGTAATCATGGGCAGCCACCGGGACCGACGGCTTAGCGTGCCCTCTAAAGCACGGAATGGTCTTTCTTTTTAGATAATCAGATTGATCAGCCTGCAATGTCCTAACCAAACTAAGTGATAAACATCAACTTTGTGTTGTGAGTGCCCCACCGAGAATCGAACCGGGAACCTTTGCGTCGCAAGCACTCGCACTACCACTGCGCCACATCTCAATTCAAGTTTTATTTATTTTATTTACGTAATAAAAGTAGGTAACAAAATCAAAATAAGTGCGGAGAATCGTATATTATTGTATCGAAATGCTTCTCTCAACGATTTTGCGGTTGTATTGTTTTGTTGACGTTTGTTTTTAGCAAGATTAACTTTTTATATCACATCGGCTATTCCGCGCGGGTGCCATACCTACATCACAACATAAACAACAACAGCGGCGGTTCCGTGTTCCGTGCTTCGGAGGGCATTTTATACCGTTGGTGCCGGTTGCTGTCTATAGCATACGTTACCATATGTCACCGAAAAGATGAGGAGTAGTCGTTTATCGCGGTATGCGCATGTTATGAGGAGGGACGAAAGTTATATGACAAAAAAGTATTGAATATGAATGTGGATGGATGCAGAAGGAGAGGAAGACCTAAAAAGTTTGGATGGATTGTATAAAAGATGATATGAAGCAAAAGGGTGTAAACGAAGATTTGACAGCTGATAGAGATGAATGGAAGAAAAAAACATGTAGCGCCGACCCCAAATAAATTGGGATAAGGGCAGGCAGATGAAGATGACGTTACCCAATCACGTCATGGGCCTAGTAGGCGGGTTTAAAACTCTAACACCAGGGTGCATAGGGGCGTTCATCGACTCGAAATCCCTCACGATACGAAAGAATGAATCGATAACCTGTCAATACTAACTCGTTGACTGCCAGACCAGAACATGCAACAGGTCGCTTACAGGTTACTTATTATTGCCTATTGTTCATAGTTGCTATGGAATACACTCTATTCATCGATTATCATGTCTTGCATTAATTTGATTACTATAACCAAGTTACAACTAATATGTTTCGCTTCGAGACGAGCGAGCATCAAGACGGCGAAAATTTTATAGTAGCCGTTGAAGCTTCGATAGCTCAGTTGGTAGAGCAGTGGGACGGTAGTCCACGGTCCTGTATTTAAGTACCGTTTTTCGATTCTTTATTTTTCATTTATGTTTTTTATGGGTCACATGCAATGAATGTTGTTTGGAATGACGCTTATTATCTTTGAAAGCTTGCGAATTTTTCAAGCACGGGCAGGATAAAAAAATTGCAAGTTTCCAAAGATTGTATACCTAACACGGGAAGTGTTTTAAAATTTGGTATTCGACGCTTATTATGTTGAACGAAGATATTTTAACGGTGAAGTTATAAAGACATGAACAGAATATAAACTATTGATTATAAAGTTCGTTTCCTTCAAAATTTTGGGTCCTTAAAGTTCAACGGTTGCTACTCAACATTTATAGCATTATATTTCTATGTGAATATTATTCTCTCTTTTCCTGTGGGACACCGAGTCGTCCAACGACCCGATGAACCCTGGTGGCAGAGTTCTTTTAACCGCCTACTACCACTAGTAGGCCTCTGACATGGTTGTGTTACGACCGCCGTCTAAGTAATCATAGACAGCAACCGGGACCGACGGCTTAACGTGCCCTCCGAGGCACGGAACCATTTCATTTCGGACAATCAGTTGGTTCACCCTGCAATGTCCTAACCAGACCGGGGACAAATTCACAAAGTGATAAATATCAACTTTGAGAGTGTCCCACCGAGAATCGAACCCGAAACCTTTACGTAGCAGGCAGTCGCACTACCACTGCGCCACATTATTGACAGCAACCTATGATTGTACGTAATTATAAACTAGGTTCGTTTAATTCGTTTATCTAAGACTTCGAGACAATATGTTGGTAAGTATACCACATTATGTGCAAATAAGGTGTGAAATGTTTCGTCAGCAATACAGTCGAACAGAACAGTTTTTTTCTCTACTTCGTACTAGTGACGTTTGGCTATTGCAGCAAGTAATTGCGAAAATTGAATACCAAATTTTAAAACACTTCCCGTGTTAGGTATAGAATTTTTGAAAATTTGCAATATTTTCAAGTGCGGGCAGGATTTGAACCTGTGACTTTCGCATTACTAGTGGCGACGCCTCTTCCATCTGTGCTACCGCAGCTCATTCCTTGCCCGCCAATTACTGGCATAATTGCGTTACTGGCATTAAAATACACTTGCAGAATTGGCGGGCAAGGAAGGAGCTGCGGTAGCCCAGATGGAAGAGGCGTCGCCACTAGTAATGCGAAAGTCGCAGGTTCAAATCCTGCCCGCGCTTGAAAATTATGCAAGTTTTCAAAAAAATTGCGATAAGTTCATGGATTCCAGGCCAATGGGGAGGAAACTCAAGTGTATCCCAGATGGCAGCAGACTCGATTGTGCCTAAACGCACCAATGAGAAGCCACTGAACTTTAACACTGTCATATTTTCAACCAATCACAGTCTAGAGTGGCGCCATTAGTTCCCCCGTTTTCTACCTCATTGAAGCAAAGCAATGTGTTTTGTTCGGGGTATAAGTGCTGAATACCTGTCAAATATCTTATCCTAAAAAATGTTATCTCGTGAAAGCTTAAATAAAAGCCGTCCTGTTTATCTAGAATGTTGATTATCAATGAAATGAAAAATTAAAATTAAATTACTTTATGCAATGTAGGATAGTATTATCCACGGAGCAGAAAGAAAGGTATTATCATTCATTGACGTCATAATCCGTTTTTGTAAAAAAAATGTATGACACAATTTTCTTTTTTTTAAATCAATTTTGTATTGTCCTAAAAGAAAATGCCGTGTGATGCCGGCTCAGAATAGCATCACTCCATTTCTTTCCCGTGGGAGTCGTAAGAGGCAACTAAGGGACTTGAGGGTGTGTATTGCAATTGTAGGCGATGGGCTGACAACATGTCACTATGGCGATACACAATTTTCCGAAGGACCCTCAAATATTTGTCAGACGTGGCATCAATTTCCGTTTTTTGCGGCTGTTTGCGCTCTGCCTACCCCTCAAGGGATTATAGGCGTGATATGTGTGTGTATGGTATTGTTTTATCGATCAGCGCTTACCTTCAGGGTCCAGCAGCCTGGTGACTCCGTACTCCTTCTCGACCACATGGAAGGCTGTCTCCAGGCGCTCACGGACTTGCCTTGACCTGGAAACAACAACAAATGGGTTGGTAAGTACTTACTCGTACTATTTTAAGGCTGCCCGCACACGTCCGATAATCGGTGACCGATTTTTTGTAGGAGTAAAATGGAACGTATTGATTGCAATGGTGTAACGCCCACATCCTACAAATAGTCGGTCAGAAATAAAATCGGTGCATCCCGACCGATCCGATTGTCGGTGAAAAATGGAACACTTGGAAATGTATGCGTTAACGCACACTACTCACCGACAGTCGGCCGTCCATGACGTGCTACTCCCTCGAAACCAACAGACAAAGTGACGGACGTGTGCTTTGAGTCGGTCACAAAATCGGTCTTAAAAATCGGAGGAAAAATCTGCCCGATTATCGGTCCTATAAAAAGTCGGACGTGTGCGGGCAGCCTTAAAGGGACTTTTTAATCATCAAAAGTCCTCGTCTTCCAGACATGGGCCCTAAATACACCACAGGTAACTCACCTGATATTACGCCAGTCTATCAGATCCCTCCAGCTGCAGTGACTAATCCTAACTCCAGGGTACCAACTAACGTGCCCTCCGAAGCACTCACCTGATATTACGCCAGTCTATCAGATCCTTCCAGCTGCTAGTGGAGTGACTGATCCTCACTCCAGGAACTAACGTGCCCTCCGAAGCACTCACCTGATATTACGCCAGTCTATCAGATCCTTCCAGCTGCTAGTGGAGTGACTGATCCTCACTCCAGGATCTAACGTGCCCTCCGAAGCACTCACCTGATATTACGCCAGTCTATCAGATCAGGGCGGTTCCTGTGTATGAGCGCGTTGAAGAAACGCCCGTCTCCAGCTACTGATGAAATCGCTGACCCTCACTCCAGGATATAACGTGCCCTCCGAAGCACTCACCTGATATTACGCCAGTCTATCAGATCAGGGCGGTTCCTGTGTATGAGCGCATTGAAGAAACGCCCGTCTCCAGCTACTGATGAAATCGCTGACCCTCACTCCAGGATATAACGTGCCCTCCGAAGCACTCACCTGATATTACGCCAGTCTATCAGATCAGGGCGGTTCCTGTGTATGAGCGCGTTGAAGAAACGCCCGTCTCCAGCTACAGGTGAAATCGCTGACCCTCACTCCAGGATCTAACGTGCCCTCCGAAGCACTCACCTGATATTACGCCAGTCTATCAGATCAGGGCGGTTCCTGTGTATGAGCGCGTTGAAGACGAGACCGTCTCTCCAACTGCTGGTGAAATCGCTGACCCTCACTCCAGGATATAACGTGCCCTCCGAAGCACTCACCTGATATTACGCCAGTCTATCAGATCAGGGCGGTTCCTGTGTATGAGCGCATTGAAGAAACGCCCGTCTCCAGCTACTGATGAAATCGCTGACCCTCACTCCAGGATCTAACGTGCCCTCCGAAGCACTCACCTGATATTACGCCAGTCTATCAGATCAGGGCGGTTCCTGTGTATGAGCGCGTTGAAGAAACGCCCGTCTCCAGCTACAGGTGAAATCGCTGACCCTCACTCCAGGATCTAACGTGCCCTCCGAAGCACTCACCTGATATTACGCCAGTCTATCAGATCAGGGCGGTTCCTGTGTATGAGCGCGTTGAAGAAACGCCCGTCTCCAGCTACTGGTGAAATCGGAAACCCTCACTCCAGGATCTAACGTGCCCTCCGAAGCACTCACTTGATATTACGCCAGTCTATCAGATCAGGGCGGTTCCTGTGTATGAGCGCGTTGAAGGAAGACACTGATCCTCACTCCAGGATCTAACGTGCCCTCCGAAGCACTCACCTGATATTACGCCAGTCTATCAGATCAGGGCGGTTCCTGTGTATGGGCGCGTTGAAGGAAGACACTGATCCTCACTCCAGGATCTAACGTGCCCTCCGAAGCACTCACCTGATATTACGCCAGTCTATCAGATCAGGGCGGTTCCTGTGTATGAGCGCGTTGAAGGAAGACACTGATCCTCACTCCAGGATCTAACGTGCCATCCGAAGCACTCACCTGATATTACGCCAGTCTATCAGATCGGGGCGGTTCCTGTGTATGAGCGCGTTGAAGGAAGACACTGATCCTCACTCCAGGATCTAACGTGCCTTCCGAAGCACTCACCTGATATTACGCCAGTCTATCAGATCGGGGCGGTTCCTGTGTATGAGCGCGTTGAAGGCCAGCCCGTCTCTCCAACTGCTGGTGAAGTCGGAAACCCTCACTCCAGGGTACTTGGCGGTGGAACGTCGAGCCCAGCTGAGCAGGGCTTCCCGTGCCGTCACATTCGGCTCCTGGCCCACAACGATGTCTGAGATCTGGGGAAGGAAGAAAGGGCTTGTTAGAAAAATATATAATTATTGGGTTTTAGTTGCAAAACTAACTAGGTAAATGGAGCCGTGCCTCGCGTTAATAGCATTAAGATACAGTTGCTAAATTGGCATTGGATGAGCCGCGGTAGCCCAGATGGATGCGTCGCCACTAGTAATGGCGAAAGTCGCACGTTCAAATCCTCGTGCGCTTGAAAATTTTGCAAGTAAAAAAAAAACATAGCAATTTGAGTATAATTTTGTTTTTGACAATCACAAACCGACAAATGTTTATTTTTAATCTTATGCACACACTTTTATCGGATAAGAAAAAAAATACTGTGTTATTATTTGGAAATTGTATTTCTTTATATATTCGAAAGCTAAACACCTTACCGACACAAGTAGTTAAGTTACCCATACAAGCAATTAAACGGCTGTAATCTTAAAATTCGATCTCCAAATCCACCTTGTAATTACGTACTGATGAACAATACCTCCTAAATTTTATAGTTGGATTCATTGGAAAAAAAAACTACGCTGAATCGTGAGAAAAAAAAACGAATTAAAATGTTGTTAAAATAAGTACTTGAACTAACTATTAAGTATTTAGTTATCATAAGTTAGGTATGTACACAAATTTTGGAAATTAAGTGTTTTTGTGGACCAAGATTTTAGAAAAATGAAATAAGGAATTTGAAAAATGGGGGTGTTATATTCAATTTAAAAAGTCGTAAGAGGCGACTAAGGGACTCGAGGGTTACACGTGTATTGCAATTTTAGGCGAACTAGTTGCACAAAATTCGAAGTTAATGTAGATTCAACATTATACAAGATGTGATAAGATTGAATACAATCCGTTTTAAAGAAGATTGAACTACCGCCGTAGATTCACAGTTATATAGAGTCTAATCTTGGAAAGGTCAATAATAATAGCAAACGAATTATAGAAAGTCAATTTCATGTCCATGGTCGAGATAATGGCGCGAAGAATTACAACCATACTGTTATTTTACCATCAGACTAGATTTATGCAATTATAAGCAGATGGGACTTACGCCGTGTGATGCCGGCTTAGAATAGCATCACCCCATTTCTTTCCCGTGGGCGTCGTAAGATGCGACTAAGGGACTCGAGGGCGTGTATTGCAATTTTAGGCGATGGGCTGACAACCTGTCACTATAGCGATACACAATTTTCTGAATGACTCTAAAATATTTGTCAGACGTGGCTTAAATTACCGTGTTTGCGGCCGTTTGCGCTCTGCCTAGCCCGCAAGGGATTATAGGCGTGATTTGTGTATGTATTTATGTATGTATTCTAACAGCAGACTAGTTTTATGTAGTTATAAGCAGATGGGATTTAAAATAACATTGCCGTGTGATGCCGCCTTAGAATAGCATCTCCCCATTTCTTTCCCGCGGGTAACGACTAAGAGACTCGAGGGTTACATGTGTATTGCAATTTTAGGCGATGGGCTGGCAACCTGTCACTATAGTGATACACGCTTTTTCTGAAACGGCTATCAAATATTTGTCCCGATCGGCTGGAACATTTTGTACGGGAGTTCTATTTTTTTCCTTGGGAAAAGTTGTTCAGTTTCGTAGGCTGGTTCACCCCTTGAAATATTTGCAGTTTTTTTTTACACCTTAAACAATGCTTGTAGTTTATTTATACACAACGGTATTCAATCATTCTATTTTTAGCTCAAACAATCTATTCTTAATCATGACAAAGCAGTTCAGAAAAAAGTGTAGGTACTCACTACTTACAGAAAAAGTTGAGTATCGTGACTTTAACAATAAGCCTACCGACAATACAATACCATGTGATGGCGGTTGAGAATAGCATCACCCCATTTATTTCCTGCGGGTGTCGTAAGAGGCAACTAAAGGACTCGAGGATTTCATGTGAGTTACTATTTTATGCGACTGTTAGTGATTGATACACGATTTTTCTGCAACGGCCATCAAATATTTGTCAGACGTGGCAATGGCGATCGTATTTTAACGGTCTGCCTACGCTGCAAGGGATAAATTCGTGATATGTGTATAAATAATAACCAAATATCTTGGGAAATTTCACACAGCTCCATCTATCCCCAGAAAGTTTCTGCTGAAATATCTCCAATAAAGGTTTTCCTCGGAAGACCTAGTACCTATCCTCCCGGAACAATATGACCCAGAAACCTAAGGGCGTTGACCCGGCTTTGTGTGGCAATGTCAAATCGATTCGATCAGCTGACCGGCTACCGAGGAAAGGTAGCAGTTGCTTTGCTGTTATTCAGAACAGATTAGGAGCTCGGATGATAGATGGCGTTTTTGTGGGTCGGGTTTTGACATGAGAAATGCATTCAGATGAATGTAGCTTACCGTTAGTTTATAAGACGAATAGGGATATTGTTTTAAAATAGAATAAGATAAACTATTTATTGTTAATCTTAATATTTAAACGGGTTGGTCGAGATACTGATCTTGCAACTTTTGTAGGAACTTAGAGACAAGACCCAAATAAATGAATAAATACATTTCTTAGACATTTCACACAGCGCCATCTAGCCCTAAACCAAGCAAAGCTTGTATTATGGGATCTAGATAGCTGATTTAATACATAAATACTTTTTGTTTTGTCAATAAATACCTACAATATATAGAAAACACCCAGACTCAACGCAAGTAATTGAAGTCACTTACAAATACCTATGCTGTGTGGGGCTCGAACCCACGACCCTCGGCGTAGCAGGCAGGGGTACTATCCACCAGGCCATCAGGCCAGTCTTAACTTTTCTAGATCAATATTTAATATATCTACATTAGAGAGGAATTCAGAACATTCAAACAGTAAATTGTGTTAAAA
The DNA here is from genome assembly GCA_027580185.1 of Tuta absoluta. Lineage (NCBI taxonomy): Eukaryota > Metazoa > Arthropoda > Insecta > Lepidoptera > Gelechiidae > Tuta > Tuta absoluta. The sequence goes on along the minus strand of JAQAHW010000035.1, from coordinate 1,725,958 downwards.
ACACAATCTTAAAAAAACTTGTTTATATCCTACGCCTACCATATCTTAATACAATTCATTTAATTTGAATCGTTATCATCCAGTCTCTTTCACTACTCGGAATCTTCATAATTTCCATTTTCACATTTCCAAATGAGTAGTCAAATGAAAGTGCCGTGTGATATGATATGATGGCACCGCCGACACAGATGACACGCTCCGCAGCTCCACAATCAGTCCATGAAGGCCTATCCATGAGTACACTTAATACAGTACTTTCACTGCTTAAAGAGATGAGTTTATATGTAGTCGGTTGTAGCACATAAGGTACCAGGGGTTCTCCATAAGAATTGAAAGAAATAAATTATCATCGGGACTTAGGGACTATTAAAATCGTTGCCGTACTCATAAAAATAAAAATAAACATGTTAAACATTTTTAAAATATGGTCCTTCTGAGACAATGTTCTTTTTTTTTCGAAAAACGTAATATTGGTATGTTTGTCGTCGCAAAAATTTTAACTATTATTTTATTGATAAGGATTTGTATAGTTTTAATGACACAACAAATTTCATCGGAGTATTTGGCGTTTTTCCCACTTGTCATCTGACGCTGCGTATTTTTAACGCACCGTAACGCATGCGTCTGTTCTTATTTCGATACAAATATGGCTACGGTGCATAACGGATACGTCTGTCAAGTCATTTGACATCCGCAATCGCGCCGTAGCCGTATTTGTACAGGAATAAGGTGTTCTTGTGTTCAACCAATGCGAAATCATTTTGATTTTTGCTTATTTTCGACTCGTCTGTCATCGACAGTCCAAAAGTAAGTTATCTAAGTAACCGCCACCTGCGTAGGCGTTGTCGAGACTGCGGTGATGTCATACCGCCATGTCAGGGGCGAAAACAGAGGTTTTTATAGCTGCCTACGTGTGAGGTTGTGAATGAATGAAACCTACGAGCTTGGGTTCAGCTACATTGTTTGAAAGAAAATATATGGCTCTTGGGGATGAGTTTCTTATTAGTGTCCAATAAGTACCTATAACCTGGGTCTCGATTCTCTTATTTTTAAGTCATTGTAATGCCATCGAATGTCAATTGTCATCTTCTTCTTCTTTTCGTGTGGGACACGAATCGATGAACCCTGCCTGGTGTCAGAGTTTTTCAACCGCCGACTACTAGTAGTAGGCCTCTGACATGGTTGGGTACCGCCGTCTAAGTAATCATAGACAGCAACCGGGACCGACGGCTTAACGTGCCCTCCGAAGCACGGAACCATCTCTCTTTTCGGACAATCAGGTGGTTCAGCCTGCAATATCCTAACCAGACCGAGAACAAATTCACAAAGTGATAAATATCAACTTTATGAGTGTCCCGCCCAAGAATCGAACCCGGAACCTTTGCGTCGCAGGCAGTCGCACTACTACTGCGCCACATCGGCCGCCTTATATTAAATTGTCATTATAATGCCACTGTGGTTTTCTATATTTCAAACTGCTAGCAGAATACGAAATGATACGAAATTACCAAAACTGTCACACTGACAGGCCATTGACACCCAACTGAAATTATAATGACAATTGACATTCGATGGCATTACAATGACTAAAAAAATAAGAGAATCGAGGCCCAGATATAAGGTACAGGTAGTCATAACTGGGCAAGTAAAGAGAGATATATTAGTACACTCATCATTAAATTAAAAAAACTTCACACCTATCCAAAAAGACTAGATATCGAAACGATCAAATAGTATGTAAAAAACAGGTAATTTTCGGCTCCTTCTTTGAGGGAAATTTGCCAGTTTTATGAGATTCGAGTTGTTAACACCTTTTTATACATCTCGTAAATGTCGAATTTATTTCCATGGCTGTAACAGCCAATGAAATCGCTAAGACACAAAGCAATGTTTTTGAAGCGGATCATCTCAATATCAAAGGAATCCCGCCAAATCACGATTCACGAGAAGAAAGAATTATTTCGCCACGGTCTACCGATTGATAAAATTACTACGTGTTTGGTAAGCTATGTGAGATTTGTGCTTCCTATTGAGTCAGCCTACTAGACAAGGAGTTACAAAAAGGGTATAACAAGCCGAAAATAGATCTAGGTACTCATTAAACTAAACAACTTTCACCAAGGAACATACTCGTGGGTCGATATATTGTAAAAATAAATTGGATCTTCCATAGAAAATGTTGCAGTCGACCGAGTCAATTCGTATGGGAGGTCGATTTGTTTTTTCATTCATCGACCCATGTTCCTCGTGGAAAGTTGTTCAGTTTCATGGACTTGTTCACCCCTTTAAATATTCGCAGCTAAATTTTTGAATCCTAAATAATCAGAAATTATTATTTCCTACCCCAATTTACATTACGAAATAGATATAATATAAATATAAATTTGCACTAAATAGAAGTAAAAGCTAATTAAAAAATTGATGTGATTAACCTTTGTCATAAGTTTTTCTCTCTTGTTAACATACCAAGCTTAAAATAGATTCAATTTGAACCAGATTGCTTGCAGAACTCAAGATCAAGATTGGAAGGGCACTTCAAAACAGTTATTATATTTAGATGATGGATGGTTATCATGATCAGAGCAATTGAAATATTATACAGAGTGTAAGCGACAGCCCTTTGAAGTGTGATGCCGGCTTAGAAAAGCATCACCCTAATTCTACACGTGGGTGTCGTAATAAGCGACTCAGGGGAATTCATCCAGGGAATGGGCAGCAGTGTTCACTGTGAATGCAACATCTTGCACTGCACGCCGATTCGCTTCCCAAGTGTGTCGAGTATGGCAACACTTCCCAATAGGGGAAGGCCCATATCTAGCAGTGGACTTTTATGGCTGTTAATATTAATATTAACAGTTTACCCTAGGAATATATTATGTCAGGAAAGGTCAAAAAGATCGCCCTCCCATACAAAATCAAGATCAGCTGCCTTTACTAGGTATTGGAAGTTAAAAAAACACGTTTCCTAAAATATATTCTTAAAGGCAAGTTGTTTAATGTCATAGGCTGATCATGCACCTCTATCAGTGTACAGTGGGCTGTCCCTTACACCCTGTATTTAGCCGTCTAAACTTTATATTTATCCAAGATCAATGCCTGAACTTCAGTAAGAGTCAATGACCTGGATAAAGCATCTGCTATTTGTTGATATTTAACCGACTTTAACTAAAGAGGTTATAGATTCGGTATATGTATGTAATATTCACCGATTTTTCTTTTTATTTTGATAATGTTGGCCTCTAGAGGCTACTAAACACGTGAAAAATTTTGAGAAGTTACGTATGTTTGTACGCATTTCGTCTATGTAATGACAGCCGCATCAATCCACTGCAATTTTTTTATATATTTCAATATGAGGCGTATGGTCCTTGGAGAAAATAGTTCAGTTTCATAGAAAAGATCGTAGCATTTTTCTTGTTGATGTAATGAAACTAAAGAACTTACGCTTACGTAGTTAAAGGCAATAAAACCATTACTTACTGCGGTTGCTCAGTGACCCAATAAAACCATTAAGTGATTATAAAAAACCTGTCTTCACGACTACTGTGCTATCTATGATCTATTGTCCTTATATAGCGACCGGTAGATCACGATCTACAAGCATGCCTAATCGGATCTATGATCGATAGATCTTAAAGTGACACTCGAGCTAAATCTGGCGATGATCGCGTTTCTATATCTATATTGGAAACCTATTTTTTTAATACTACCTTTTCTGCTACCCATTTTCCATTTCAATGTGGCAAATTAAAGTCTTCCTGCGCTAAAAAGCAGATGACGCGTTATCTCTAATGCGTCCAAGGCAGTGCCTTTTATTTTTATTTATTTTTATCACGCTTGAGTATAAACTTGTTATTAAAAAAATGAAAATTGTGTTGTACATTTTTTTTACAATGTCGGATCATGACGTCAATAGATAGTACTATTCTACATAGAATAAAGTTCGTTTCATTTCACTACATCAAAGACGAAACATTAATATTTACAAAAATATCACCAACTCGCATTTTTCTATGATAGCTTTATTTAGCCTCGATTTGTACACTGAATAAATCTCTGGCTTATTGGTTTCAAACTTTTTGTATTTTTACACAAACTACGTAAAAAAAATGGAATAAGTCATTCGGCCGTCATTCCAAAAGAATTCTAAAATTAGGCCACAAATCCACTTAATTGTGCTTTATCACGACTCTACCGAGCTTTCTAAAGCACGGAGGTGTTCTTGACAAGAGTTCGTTAGAGACGCTATCTATTGCTCCCTCACGAACGTAAGGCCACGATTCTATTTATCTTTTGGTTTTGTTTATAAATGCTATGAGATGAGGTTGGTGCTGAGTAGTAGCAATAAGATTCCATTCCAGGTTAAGAGAAAAATATACGAAGTGTGAGGGACAGCCCTCTGAATACTGATAGGGTGCATTCAGACCATTAAACTGAACAACATTTTTTGCCATTACGAATTGCAGACTATACTCTGGCCAAATAGTAGCTATCACTGAGTCATAGTATAATTGTTTACATTCTTTAAATACCTACTAAAGAAAAGACTTCTATTGCCCAAAGACTTCTATTGCCCAAAGACTTCTATTGAAGACCAAGGTAACGGACATATTTTGGAACTGTAGCAAGTTGAAGTAACAATGGGCTGGTCACATCTGTCGTAGAACCGATGGACGGTGGAGCCACGCCTCGGCAAGCGTAGCGTTGGACGCCCTCCGACCAGATGGACCGATGACTTAAAGAGAGCGGGTGGTTTGCGAAAACGGGAGCTCTTGTCTTATGGTGTAGTCTGAAGTAGGGCTACATCCAGCAGTGGACTGCTATAGGCAGATGTGTGTCTTTCAAAACCATACATACATACACATATCACGCCTAAAATCCCTTACGGGGTAGGCAAAGCGTAAACAGCCGCAAAAAACGGCCATTTACACCACGTCTGAAAAGAGGGTCATTCGGAAAATTGTATATCGCTATAGTGACAGTTTGTCAGCGCATCGCCTAAAATTGTAATACACACCCTCGAGTCCCTTAGTCGCCTATTACGACTCCCACGGGAAAGAACTGTGGTGATGCTATTCTAAGCCGGCATCACACGGCATAAAACCAATTAACAAATGGCTCCAGCGGCGTATTATACCAATATTGACTATAGGTATTTCGTACAATCAATGAAGTTCGTGCGGTGGGCGCCAACTACATTAGTCCCTAACTCAGTATGATCCTGCACTTCAATCCTATAAAAGAAGATCAGATATTGTCTGTTCTTCCACGAGGCTTCAGAGCCCATTCCCGACATTTCTTTTGTTTTCTAGGTGGTTTTCTTTATAATAAGTTAAATCGTGAATTAAACTTTTATTCTATGAATAAACAATTATGTAAAAGGACTCTTATTCACTGGCTGAAAGGTAAAACTTATATAGGTATAGAAAACCTGCTGTTAATAGATGTTTAATTTTAGTTTTGAATGTTATTTGTTTTAGTATTTTGAGCTTTGTATATAAAAATGATTTTGTTTGAGTAAATTATATTATTTCTAACTAGCATATAATTAAAATTAAGAAAATTACCTGAGTGAGATACAAGTAAATATATTTTGTATTTACTTAGTTTAGGTATAGTTAAGAAATGTATGCATAACTTTAATTTTATATCTGTAAATTTACTGTTTGTATGCCTACTTTTATTTTGAAATAAATTATCTTATCTTATCTTATGTGCGCCGGCCTTTATCGTTGACAAAACAGACTTTGCACAAAGCTTCAACGTTGTTTGTGAGCTTTCTATGACATTGGTTCGTTAGAGTCTCAGTCAGATCGTTAGAAGCTACGCTTGCGCACGACTGTTAGCGCCACGACGGACATATTTCTTATAGCACGTTCACACAATGTCAATATGGGCAGGAAAATAGTAAGTTTGCCGTGTGATGCCGGCTTAGAATAGCATCACCCCATTTCTTTCCCGTGGGTGTCGTAAGAAGCGACTAAGGGACTTGAGGGTGTTAATGCAAATTAAGGCGATGGGCTGACAACCTGACACTTTGGTGACACACATTATTTTAAATGACCCTCAAATGTTTGTCAGACGTGGCGTAAATGTCCGTTTTCCACAGCCGTTTACGCTCTGCCTGCCCGTAAGGGATTATAGCCGTGATATATGTATGTATGTAAATAGTAAGGGAAGTGGGCAGCGCGAGTGTGTGAACAGGTTACTCGCTCTGCTACTCGTCATGCCGCTGCCACTTCCCGAATGTCGGATTAAAATACCGGCACTATTGCCACGTCTGACGATTATTTGAGGGCCGTTTCAGCGTGTATCACTATGGTGACAGGTTGTCAGCCTGACGCCTAAATTGACAATGAAGCTACAGTTGCTCAAAGAGTATTTATACATAGTTATTGGTAATATGTAACGATCTTGTCAAGAGGAGAACCAGCTCATGAAACTGAACAACTATCCCAATTTTTCATGTACTAGAGTAAAATTAAATAAATAAATATTTAATAGACCCTACATTGAGACATATCGCGAGTAATTAAAACTTTTGACACTTAAACACGTTAAATTTAATCCGCCAATCCAGACGCACTGCCGGATACTATCCATACCTGGTTGCCATTCCACCAATATCAGACTAAGCGCTTCCAGTCATAATTTATAATGCGCACTGCTAAAGAGTGGAACTCACTACCTGCGTCTGTGTTTCCAAACGCATACAACCCTAATTTCTTCAAAGAAAGATTGAACAGGCTTCTTCTGGGTGAGCTCGCTTCATCTAAGACTCTGTCTCTGTCCTATTATGACCTAGACTAGAGTCAAGAGCAAACGAAAAAATAAAAATAAATTAAGAGGCTATTGGTCACTCTGAAATATGGTCTGTGGTCTGTATGGTGTCCGGCATGGAACGGTTTTTTGTATGGTATCTTTTGTATAGAAGTTTTTTGTTCTAAAAATGCATTAGACGTTAAAGCATTGTGCTTCAAGATTCTTTCAAGTGCTAGAAAGGTGAGGTTAGGTTTAAAAAGACCAATTCATTAATTATTTAGTTTTTTTTTTTTGGAATTTTTAAGCGATAATTAGTGTACAGTAAAACATTCACTTCAGTCACGACAATCCACTGCTAGACATGGGCCTTCCCCCATTTGGGGCATTGCCATACTCCCCATGGATGAATTGGCGAGCGCAGTGCAAGATGTTACAATCACAGGGAACGCTGCTGCCTTTTCCCTGGACGAATTTATCCCTTAGTCACTTTTTACGACTCCGACAAAAACTCGGGTGATAAGATAAACATCAACCTTTCATATTTTTTCGACTTTTAAATTTCCACTATAAAGTTTTTACTAAAAGAAAAGGTTTCAATTCTCACTTGCATTCCCAACAATTTCTTCGGTTTGATGTGTACACAAGATACCGCAAACAATTCACAAGTTCACATCACACTATAATATCTGACAATCAAGCGATACAATATAAACCCATTGTGTATCGTGAAGTCCCTTCCCTGTCATATACTTATTATGCAGATTGAGGGACTTCCTAAAGTTTTAGGAACTTGTATTTTTAAAGTCCCTTGAGTTGCATATATTATTATAAGGATCAAGAGACTTGGTGTTCAGCTTGAAAGTGTTATATTTTATATGGTAATTGCATGAAAATGAGAGGTAGTGTTAAATGGATGTTTTAATTCCATAGCACCTAATTGTTTAATTGGTTTGTTTGTCTGGCTGTTCTACAGTATCTATTACGATGGATACCTACTCTCTCTCTTTTCGTGTGTTTGATACCTACTGAAACTGTGTATTACTTGATTTCATAATAAAATAAATATGAAAACCTACTCTATTTTGCTTTTATTATACTAATGATATTTTAATGTACATACTGATTTTATTATATTTTCTTAACTCTACCATAATAATGCGATATTTCTCGTAATACCCAGGTAAATTTGAAAATTACACTTACAACGATTCGAAAGTACAACAATTAAGAAGTACTTACTAGTATTTTTAATACGAAAATACGTAGGTACGTAGAATCGTCAGCAGATAGTTCCAATGTTAGAAATCAACATAAACTGGTTATTCTCAATAACTGTACGGAAAACCTATATAATATGATCCGATATTACAATCCGGATAAGGAACTGACATTACACACACATACATACACATAATATTGTCCCTTGCGGGGTTGGCAGAGCGTTAACGGCCATAAAATAGCCACGTCTGACAAATGTTCGAGGGCCATTTCAAAATAAATCGTGTATCACTATATTGTCAGGTTGTCAGCCTGTCACCTAAAATTGTTACACACATGAAACCCTCGAGTCCCTCTGACATTACGACAAAATATTATCACAAACAGTTTATTATCAAAAATAATTAAGACGTAAACCAAATCCTACGTAAATATTAATAAGTTTACTGGACCAATATTGATGAAACGCAAATAACATCACTATTGATGGCATCATTCAGTTGACATCATACTTTATATGGTCAGAAAAACAAGATTATAACTAGGTATGTAGAATAAATCTCATAGATCATTCTTATAAAAAAGGCATAGAAAAACTATGTGGGATTTATTAATAACAATGCCAATTTTTGTAGCCAATCTTTAAATGTACTTACATGGCGCTGATGTGCCGTGTGATGCCGGCCTAGAATAGCATCACCCCATTTCTTACCCATGGATGTCGTAAGAGGCTACTACGGGTCTCGAGGGTTAGATGTGTTTTGCAATTTTAGGCGATGGGCTGACAACTTGTCGCTAAAGTGATACACAGTTATCTGATTGACCCTCAAACTTTTGTCAGACGTGGCGTAAATTACCGTTTTTCACGGCCGTTTATGCTCTGCCTACCCCGCAAGGGACTATGGGCGTGATGTATGTATGTATGTATGTATGTATGTATAAAATCACACCCCATATAAAGAGCGGTTGAGACTCGGCAGCCCACTGTGGCGGTAACGGGTTCGATTCCAGTGGGACCGTGTGGGTGGGTCATGCTAGTTCTACCAAGTAGAACTAGTAAGGAAGGGCATAGTTGTCACTTTTTTTTTATTAAATATTAATCATCATTGTCTTTAACAACAACGTGTGGGGAGAGTTTACCACACACGCCTCGATAGATAGCGATTTTAGATCAACTCAATAGAACAGATGGGAACAACATACATTTTTGGGCCATCTGCATCCAACGGCTGCCTAAAACCCTTACAAGTGACGTTTAATTGTTGTGTACTTATAAAAAACAACACATGCCAATGTCACTCAAAACTGTATTTTTTCCACGCTAGTGGGAGTATAGTAATTCTTTGACTAATTCATTTAGTCCAAAACAAATACCATTCAAAGACTCACATTTATACCCACGAATAAAGCCTTAACCAATTTATGGATCATAAATTCTAACGTTAGAGAGATTAACAAAATCAACATAGAAATGTCTTTATTAGCATTAAAATAAACAATTACAATTATATTTACAGATTCTTCTGTCAAACGACTTGACAGTTGCATCCGTTACGCACCGTAGCCGTATGTGCATGGGAATATGTTCGGAATTAGCAATTTTCTTTCGTCTAATAGACGCATGCGTTACGGTGCGTCAAGTGGAAGACGGACGTCAAGTGGAAGACCTGCTTAGAGAGATGTCTTTTGTACGTCTTGTTCACGCAATCCGTACTAATGATATTAAAAATGTGAGAGTTTGTGTGTGTAAATAAGCGCAAGAGCCAACAAATTGTTACTACAGTTTGGCGCGAAATTAAAATTAAATGGATAAATGCCTTTATTATTATTATTTTTTTTAAATGGCAAAGCAAGAGGTGGTAGGCGAACCGCTAGTACTAAGTGATATTTCGCCAAGTAGAGGGTGGACCGGTGCACCTACGCATGTGTGAGGACTTCCTTGAATATCCGGTCTGAATGTCTACCTACTTACTTGCTTCATAATGCTATCTGGGAGTGAAAGCTGCCTTCCTGCATTAAAATAATATACAAACTTATATCATGCCACAAAAATCTAACGTAAAAAACGCACATTTACGCCACGTCTGACAAACATTTGAGGGTCGTTCGGAAAATCGTGTATCGCCATAGTGATAGCTTGGCAGCCCATCGCCTAAAACTGCAATACACATGCAACCGACGAGTCCATTAGTCGTCTTTTACGACACCCACGGGAAAGAAATGGGGTGTACTATGGTTTATTTTGCACTGACAGTGCTATTCTTTGCATATCTGAAAATAAGAAATTGAAAAACGGTAGCGACGGTGTCGGTTCGGTCGGGGCGCCGGTGGCTCAGTGGCAGAGCGGTGGGACGGTACTCCAGAGATCCCGGGTTCAATCCCCGGCCGTCGCTCACATTTTTCCAATTTCTTGAAATTGTGTGATGATATTCTAAGCCGGCGTCACACGGCACGGTAAATAATATTGACAAGAGAATAAAACGTAGAATAATCCGTAATGCACCGGAGGGCTATTAGTTACCTACTTGTAATCCAGAAAACGGACGGATATTGACAGTAAACTTCTTCCTCGTTGTAAAAAGTGGCAAAAGCATCGACGCTCTACTTTAACGGCAAAATCTTAGCCAGTTCAACTCAAACAAAAATCTATTGATTTAATTTGTGCAGATATACAAGTACAATTATATGATTGCCCCTTAAACATTTGTCAGACGTGGTGTTAATATCCGTTTTACGGCCGTTAAAGCTCTGCCTATCCCTTAAGGAATATAGGCGTGATGTATGTATGTGATATTGACACAAGCAGATATCGCTCGTAATAGACATGCATCGAGAGTGTGAGTTCCGGCGAGAGAGATCACACATGCTCAGCGAAGGGAAGGGCTTGCTAATTGAGAAAGCTGGTATTACACTACATGCGCAAACGCATGGCTTGAGTTGTTATAGTATTGTAGGAGATCTTCTGAAGTGATAAATATCAACTTTGTGAGTGACCCACCGAGAATCGAACCCGAAACCTTTGCGTCGCAGGCAGTCGCACTACCACTGCGCCAAGGTGTAGTTTTTGAGGTCCTGTGACCTTAACCATGGACCACACTACAAAAATAAAGCATATTTGTGACGTAACAGACTTTATGTTGGAACCATGAACCACGTGCAACCATGCATGTATTCTCACTCCCCTATGCGACAGTGGCACCGGTGTTGATAGCCCCGCGGCCAGCCCCATAGCGCACGTACGTCAAGTTCACGTATCCGCACCGCTTCGCACGCGTCGCCCTCGCCGCACCTGTGCGCCTGCGCGCGACCGCCGCCATCTTGCGCGAGTAGCTTTTGGTTATTAGATTATGTCATCAAGTTAACTACGATATACACTTCTTTTTCTTTCTGTTTACCCTCTGGTAGAGAATGCTACGTGGCAATAGGCCCGCTTTTTGTACGATTTGCGATAAAGTATTAAAATAAAATATAAATTGCGAAGCGTTGAGAAAAATGAGAAATATGCAGTAGAATTTTTCTCTTAGTAAAAACAAAGCTAGACTTTACTACTACTGAGCCCAATCTGCAATACAACTTTATGACTACGACAAGATACTATAAACAAGTGAAGCAAAACAAAAGTAAATAAAGAGACCATCAAAGAAAATAAGCTTAAATAAATGAATGTAATCTGATTCAAAAGCATCGATTCAAATATAAAAGAAACGCAAAGTGAAGAGACTAAAAAATACAATACAACCAAACATAAATAATAAGTATTAAATTTTTAAAGACAATATGTTAACAACAAAATAAGGTTCCATTGCAAGGAATGCCGAAGACATGGCAACAAGTGGCAAATAAAATGCAAGCAGCGATAAAGGCGAGACACCCATTACACACACGCAATTTGTTGAGCGCATCGGCGCGCATCTCCCCCTATTGTTGGAAGATGGCGAAGAATGAAGCGGCGGCGTTGCGAATTTTGAAAGAGATTTGGGATTCCTATAAGAGAAGCTAGGTATTGCGTCGCGTAATACAGTATGTGTAGAACATAAAGTAAAAAAGTCTAGCAAATACGAAAGGAATCTGTAATGATCACGGTTTTTGTGAAATGTTAATTCATCATCATCACGTCAAGAAAATATTAATTAATCACAGGATTGATTTCTGAATAGGTTTGTTAAGCGCATTGCGCATCTCTCCCCATTTTTGAAAGATGGCAAAGAATGTGTCGAAAATGCGTATTTTGAATAATATTTGCAATATTTATTAAAAGAGAATTAGTAGAGACCAAAATTTTGTTTAAGTGGTGTAGAATATTTTACTACTGCATTCTGTTAACACTGAAGATGTCGACATTTAGATTTGTAAAAACAATGTGACACAGAGTAAAGGCGTTGAAGTAAACAATTTGTAAATTCGAAAAGATTCGAACTTTCCGGTGTTTTATGAAAAAGCAAATATTACTACCGCTTTATTCAGGGAGGGGCGAAATTGGGCGTGTGAAGAAACATGCAATAACTACTCTTAGGGTTAGTTTTTGAATAGGAAGATGAAAAGACACTAACCGAAGAGGTATGCAACAGGTGACTAAGACAAAACGATGATTACTCATGTGGTTTCGACTCAACAGAGCGTATATCCGGTGTCTTTTAGCAGGTAACCCACACATTAAGATATAAAGAAAAAGATACAAGTGTTTGTATTGATAAAGAAGCTGTTAATAAAGATGTTGATTCTAATGGCGTTGAAGGCTATAATGAGTTAAAAGGTTGTCCTTCTATAGATTTCAAAATAAATGTTTTTCTAATCACAAATTACTTCCTTGCCGTGATGAGGACTTAAGAGTTTTAAATTAATTTATACTTGATATTTAGCAGACGTAGCAATAGAGACCTTTTACTTCCGTTAACGCTCTGCTTACCTCGCAAGACGTAAAGGCGTGACGTGTGTTTGTATGAATTAATAAGATGAACTAGGTCATCAATCTACCTCACATTATTTCTCTGCATTAGACGCCGGCTACACGACAGCTTTGTTAAATAGCATTAATAACAGTTCTTGTTTATTAAATTAACAACTTCACACATACAGAGAGACGTGCTTCGTAATTTTCATCATTAATGATTCAATCTACGTAGCGTTTACTACAGACTGCATTATAAAAACTGTAGTTGACTTTATCAAATGCCTTTGTGAGAACTACAATATTATAATGTAACATGCATAATATGATCACGTATATATTTCTAACGGGTTAGGCAGTTATATTATTTTACACCAAGAAGGACATAAATAAAACTAGCCTTTTTATACTTGACAACTAATTAAAATATTATATATATATTTCGCTGTTACTGTCACAAATAAAATACAGAAAATAATGGTCCAGTTCACCTACTATACTTTTTGGTCCAGTTCAAGAAATCACTAGTGTTCCAATTCTATACCAACATTATATTATGGTTTTTTAGTCATCCAGAAGTTTATATTTAATTTTTGCGTCAACACCATGAAAGAAAGGTATCCGAATTTTTCTATGATGGCACTTATGTGTATTTTGCATACCAATGGACTGAAATAATGTAAGTAATGAAAATACTTATTTAAACCTTTATTAAACATTGTACGCCAGCGAATCAAATATTTCTTTTTTCTAATAACAAGACCACAGACTCAGCACTTTTTACTCAGATCTAGCAGCAACAAAAAAACTGTGGTATACTTTATCGAATGCTTCGTTGAAGTCTACAATCTAAAAGACATGCAAATGGGTACTTTCAGTGGCGTGTTAGTCTGTATGTCTCACGCGCCGCTACCCAGTCATAATTACAGACAAAAAGTAGATGAAGCGTTTGCTACACTACATCATAGCATATGCTTCCTATTCTAGACTGTTTACGTAGAAAATGGTACCCAAGGGTGCATAATTTAATGATTAGCAGTAATGTTTTCACAATGGTGGATGGACTTAAATAGCCCATTATATACAGTCTACAAGATCGTTCCTGTATGGCGTTTTTAGAGTACTCAGGTTATATGGAGGATTCGAAGGTGACGCAAGGAGCCATTTTAGAGCCACTTCTTTAAAATTTTTAATTTTAATTTTTATTTGGTTTGGATCTAGATATGTATCCATTCCATTCAGATTAATCAGGGTTATTTCCTTTTCACATATATTGACCATGCAGGTAGGTTTACTCCTTGATAGTTTACAGTTGTACAGAGGTATGTCCAAAAGAAAAATTAAATTGCATAGAAAAAAAAAATCTTCCGATTGCAATTACAACGAAATGGTATCACGCATTCCTTAAACCCACAAGATATCGTGTAACTACGCAGAGTAATTAATATAGAAACGAGACGCAGTCGCACTTTTCACCTAATGCTATATAATAATGAAATAATTATATTAAGACCGACGCACATCTAGTACTAAATGGCACGCGCCGTTTTCAATAGCAAACTGAAAACGCACTGGGCTCGTATCTTCTATTTGAATAGCGTCTTAGTTGTGGATGGTTTTGGTATCTTCGTAGTTTTAGTTTGATTCATAGAGTCCTATATCATAGTGCAAAAGAATTGGCAGTTGTGTCTCAATGGAATTGAATTAGAAAATCTGGATCCGTCACTAAAAGTTTTTGAAATAACGTCGATATTTTGAGTCTCGCGCAGGCGCCCGAGCCGTTTGACCATTATTATTAAACAGACGGGTGAGTTTCGACTTGCTACTGTAAACGCCGCGCGTTAAATAGCAATAGATATGCGCGTACCCTTATACTATATTTTAATGAAGTTTCTCAATTAATCAGTGCGCGGCAGATAAGCAAAGTCGCAGTAGTTAACGTGTTAAATTGTCTGTAGTGGTTGCACGACGCAGGAATTAATTAATTATTTATTTATTGGTGAAAAAACGTGATTGATTATCTGTGAATATAGTAGACTTAATAATTTCAAAAAGTTAAATCAGAATTTGCGTATTTAGCCTTCGATAATTAGCTATATGACTTCATAAGATGAGTTAACGTCACCTGTGGTTCATGTTATTCTAAATTGCATCTAAGCTAAAAACAAACAAACATATAAATGATCCCAAATTGTTGTTATTTTAAGGGCGGGCCGTGAGAAAAATGAGTATTTTTGGATGGACGCAATTTTGTTGATGAATACGATAAACACTTTATTTTTATGTATAAAGATTTTTCATTATATGATCAAGAATTTTGTCGCAGGAAAACACGACTAAAGAAAGTTTGCTCGATAGATTTATTTTTCAAAGTTTAGTAAATTTTCACACTTTTTTGCGTTTTGTAGAGCAATCTGAAGAACATAACACATTATTTTTTGCGAATACGATACGTCTAGTAAATTACTCGATTCTTGTGGTTCAGATTTTTGATCACTTGTTTATGTGGCGAGAAATTTCCAAAACATTGAAAAATTGACTAACTATGGTGATTCCGCTCTGTTCTCACACACGGGATTTCCCATTAGTGGGAAAGGGTCGTTTAAAAGTTCGAGGCAGGCCCTTAAGCTCAAAATTCGGCATTAATGTACTTTAACCTTCAAAAGGAGGCACAAGAAAACGAGAGTTAATAAGATCATAATTCATCTTATAACAACACATAAATCGAGATCTAAATATCTAGATTGGACGGTTATATCTAAAGTGAAGCCGTTCTAACAAAACTGATTTGAAGCCTATCAAATCCATGCTAATGCTGTTGAAATGTGTAGACATGAATGGAAGAAAAGGACTTGTTGCGCAGTCTTTAAACATAAAGGCAAGCAAATTATGATGATGTTGATATATTTGTTATTACAAATCTGACAACAATCAAATCCGTCTAGTTAGGATGGCCTTAGAATAGTGAAATATAGTATAGTCTCATCCCATCGCAGACATTTGAACCCGTGACATTCTGGGCAAGTCTATTCGGAGAGTGAACTTTACCAACACAACATACCGACAACATGATCTATTATTGCTATATGCCACTTTCGATCTTGTACTGGAATTTAGATAATAGAAACTACAATTATCAAATGCCAAATATAGGAAAGATGTAGTTTGAAGAGGTTGAAAGAAACACTAAACATTCTTATAATGCATGAAAACATTACTTATGTATAAAGTGTAAAGTAAAATAACTGAAAATTCTCCAACCGTAGATTGATCAATTCTCGCCAAAGAATTCGGTTGATTTTACCGAAACACTTTTTTAGACCACTCATAGGTACATACAAAATACAACCGACCAAACGTATTTTGTATGGAAGTTCCCGCTTTGGCTAAATCTTGAAATAGAGGTAGATCCGTATGACTTTATATCCAAAAAGTTAACATGCCTAATAACTTTTTAATTTCTTTGCTGCATCAACGCTTTTACAACCAATACTGTTGAGTCTTTGTTTTTACTTTAATTACAGGAGAAGTAGGTCTCTCTTAATTTTGTCAAGACATGAGACATTTTAAAAGCATTTTTAAGTACAGGCGTGTACCTGCTTAAATATTTGGGTCAAACCGTGACCGTTAAAAAATCTTGGCATGAAAGTTGCTAAGTTTATGGCTTTAAACGAAACATTATTATGTATTTTGAAAAACTTTTTAAAAGATAATAAATACAGAGGTCATTTTGATTGTAAACAGTTTATAAAGAAAAAAAAGGAAGGACCAGCGCACGAAAATAAACAACTTGCCGCAAGAAAAAGACGTCCAGATATATTGTTTTTCATAATTTACCTACAATTAAGTCATCCATGAACGAAGAAAATTTGTAAAATGTAACATACGACATACGAGGTTATGGTTCATATGGCCATCTTTAAATGTAACTAAATAAAGCTTAAAACAAACACCACTAACCAGTCCGACAGCCAGACATCCGAATATGGATGTGCCTCATTTATCCTCACTTCTGTACGAGAAAGCACTTCAAAGCAGGCTTTGGTACGCTGCATCTTTAGTAATAAACGAAATGGGTCTAAAGTATTGGATAAGAAGAAGAATGGTTAAAGCAATCGAAATTCCAAATGATAATCGTTTGGGTTTATTGTTGGGATTGTTAGTCATTCAATGCTTACGTTGCTTGCATTTTGGCCATTTTTATGGCAGATGCAACGTTGGAAGCGTTTAGGTGTGTATACCATGTGGAATAACATTAACATATTCACTAGACTTTTTCAATTAGGCGTTTGTCATTTGAAAAAGTATTTAAAAAAATCATATAAATCTCTTGACTTGATAACGTATCTCAAATTTACATTGGATAAATTCTTATAGAAAAATATTTCATTAAATATAATTTTTTTTTTTTTTTTTATTAATGATGGGTTAGCTCTTGATTGACTCTAGTCTAGGTCATAGGACAGAGACAGAGTCTAAGATGGAGCGAGCTCACCCAGAAGAAGCCTGTTCACTCTTACTTTGAAGAGATTATTTGAAATATAAAATTGTTCGAAAAACATAAAACTGTTTATAGGTACATAAACTGCCACTAAACTAAGTATGTAAATATGTCACCGTGATCTATAGAACCACAATAAACGCTGCAACACCTGCGCACGAGTGGACATCGTTAGAACCGCGTTTAAACTTAGCCTTGATGACGTCACCGATCTGTTGATAAACCGCGGTGCGCAGGATTTGAATCTCAATGGGAGTTTAAAGGTGTCATGTGAAAATAAAAGATTTATTTGTTTGTATGCAATTAATAATTTCTGAAACTTCTAAATTCATTATGAACAATCTTTCGCAGCCATAAAGATTACTGTGTAACATAGGCGACGTGATACCGCGGAAAAAACGCATTATTTTCACGGGATAATGGGTAAGAGCTGATGAAACCGGGCAGGCCTCTCTATTAAAATATTTTTAGTTGCATTTACAATACCTATTGTTACCAACTTTATTTATGGTGTTAGTAACTCCATTCTAGAAAAAGAACCAACAGGTTACAAAGCCTAAAATCTTATAACTAAGGGGTATAGTAATGCCATGCCCAACACTGGACTTCTAGCAGTTGAACAAGTATCTCTTCCTACATACGAGACTGTTTTCGAAATCACGTTTGGTTGTGGGCTGATGACGAGGACAAATGCTTCGTAAACACATCATTGGCACATTGGCCTAGGAGCTGTTTTTTTAAGTCACGAGTGGGCTAACTTGTAGATAAGCCGCCTTAAATAAGACAGGTGTTTCGCAAAGCTTAGGACCGTATTAGTAATCAACTCTGGGAATGGAAACATGAATGAGAAATGTTGATTCTGTAGGTTTGATTCCGATATTTCATAAGGCAAATTCGCACTTATTGACGCTTTCAGTTTTGACTTTTTACCAATAGACATTGTAGTGTATATAAATTAATCAAAATATTTGTTTGAAGCATAATATTTAGGGAGGATTTCAGTATGAAACAGGGTCTTGGTACGATGCTGTTAAAAAATAATTTTAGTTGTACAGAGTGTAAAGAACAGCTGTCCGAATAGTGATAGGATGCATTCAGACCACGGAACTGAACAACTTTCTCCTAGGAATATAGTTTATCAGGAAACGTTAAAAAAAATTGGCATCATTATAGTGATTTTGTATGTTATGCCGCAATCTTGACGTTTCCTTAAAAATGTTCAAAGGGGGAAATTTGTTTAGTTTCAGGGTGTGGATGCACCTAATCAGTATTCGGTGGGCTGTCCATAGACCCTGTATACTTGTTAAGTTAATAGCTTATCATCTAGCAGCTACGTTTACCGGTAAATTAGATGTTAGGCTTAATTAATGTACTTTTATCTATTCCTAGATTTACAGGTAAGTATGATTAATTAAAATTCAAGCTTTGGGCTAATTCGGAGTAAGTCTATACAGAGTGAAAGGGAATTCGATACATTCCCTGGAGGGGGTTAGAGGAGTTGGAAACGGCCTTCCCATTTCCAGCATACTCTTTTATAGAACTATGGGTCGGACATCATAATTTCCAACTCATAGTTCTGCAGAATAATATATATTATTGGAAATAACCTCGCAGCAAACCAGGTTGCTAAAGACAAAATAAGAACATGAATGAAAATCTCTAGCCCAAAATGTTAGAGCGTAAGAAAAATACCTTTACTTTTCTAGGATTGATGCCATGAGCTTCCATCTCGACATGTCTGTAGTGTTCAGCAGATCTGTGCACCTCCCTTCCCCTAACATCTTCTGCCGACTGCTTCTCTTCCCCACGGGACAGCGTGGTCACCTTCCGGACAATCCTGGTGGTGATCCTCCGCTGTCCGTGGTCGTCTTTCTTCGAGACCTTGGTGGATTCCAAAGAGGAGCCAAGGATCTCGGTCGCCAATCGTTTGTTGGTGTGAATCGCCTGCAGCTCGGAAACGCCGCGGCCTCCAGCCGATGTTGGAACGGCTAGGGCACTCTCTCCGTCGTATTCGAAGTGCGTTTGGTTCCCATCGTGGACGATTCGTCCATTATATGCCTCCTCTCGGTATGACCCGGACCTGTAGCTCGAAGATCGTTCCATCCCGGGATAGTTCCCGTCGTATACGGTCTCGCTTTTAGTCAAACTGTCTCTTAGACTTCTTGGAACAGAAGCGAGGTTCAGACTAGTTGTGATTGGGGAGCCAACAGGAGAGGCCGAGGTTGACGGTTTTTTCAAGCTGGATTTGAGAGGCTTCGAATCGTCGCTTTCCAATGTCCCTTGCACGAAGAGTCGCTTGCTGTTGCCCTCTTTTACGAATCGGTACATCGACATTTCGATGCGCCTACTGGCCTGGGCCCAGCATCACACTTCACACGCTAGAATTCACCATACATTGCATTCGATACACGAAAGAAGTCATTAGACAATAAAATTTGAATAATCGTAACGGTTTTCTGTAAACGCCGTATCAAATTTATGTTATCTTAATAACAATACGTTGGTTTTGTTTCTTTTGTTAATTAAATTCTCAAGACAATATTGATGACAGAAATAGACTTCACCACAATATAGTCAAACTTTTAACGTTTTAATTATGGGAAATGATGATAGCACCCAATTAAAAAGACAAAAATCTGCACAAGACATAAAACAGACGAAATTAAACAATATGTGTGAGATTCGTGCGAAAACTACAACTTAAAATTTAAAAACAAAAGAGAATTTGAAAGTGAACTAAAATCCAAGGCTTTTGAAACTAAAAGTCGGTATGCAAACTACGTCGACGGATTAGGTGCGTTCTTGGTGCCGTATATGGATGACATGCTGGTTGTATAGGCGGCCAATATGGTCAGACCCTTCCGGCCAACGTCAGTCATACACATGTCGAGGAAATCGTCAAGGAACTGGCTTTAGACACCGTGGACGACGACAAAATTACAACAGACTATTCAGGTACAGAAAAAGTAGGGCCCGATGAAGTTATATCAGATTTTATAGATATCAACGGCAATGAAGGTGCAAAACATATTGCGGATAACCTTGACCTCAATGCCTCAGTAAACATGAACATTAATAAAGAAAATTTACATAAGAGATCAACTGGTTTGTGGGGTGACGTCACGTTGTAGACATTCGTCATTATACTTCCTATTGTATTTATTTAAGAGCCATTGGTGGTAAATATAACGTGTGGTTACAATACCGCTGCTTATGCAGATGCTAAACCTGCAGTTTACTAAGCAAAGATAATGTACTGCACTAATAGTTCCTCATTAGAAAACTCAATATAACCTAATCAAGTAATTATTTTTCGCTTTTCATTATGGGAACAAATTATTCTTATGTATTTTACACTTAATTCCTTCATAGCTACAACCTAAACCAAAAAAGTCTTTCATTTAATTTTGATGACATGAATAATTCACTTGTTTTTTTTTCAGAATTATCTATTTCTGTTCATTTAAGATTTTTTTTATTTATCTGGAAAGACAATGATGCCCAACTGATACCATCACGAAATCATTATACCACAAGCATTTAATGCCACAAGAGACCTCAAGACAATACAGAACCCTACGATATACATACGTTTATGGACATCAGTACATTCCATTACGTAATGTGACCATTGAGGCGCCAAGACTTGAATGAGGCCTTACGAATTATCGTCTTTGCTTACTTGAACCAAACTTAGTCATCGTTAAGTCAACGCCTGGAGCTATGTAGCATTTATGCTTCAAATATAGAATAATTATCAATTAAATACAGGGTGTAGTGGGACAGCCCTTCAAATACTGATAGGGTGCATTCCATGAAACTGAAAAACTTCCTATTTATATATATATTTTAAGAAACGTCAACAAAAAAAATTACTTCCCATTATAAATGCAGTCAACTGATTGTGATTTTGTATCTATAGGAGGTCGATTTTTGTCGTTTCCTTACGTATGTTTAAAGGAGAAATTTGTTCAAATTTCATAGTCTGCATGCACCCTATCAGTATTCGGAGGGCTGTCCTTTACATCCCGTATATTAATACCTATCAATGAAAATTGCAATGTCAAAGCTTACAAATGTAATTTATAGTCACAATGTATTGAACCATTCGTTTTGTTTGATATTTATCTAATATATTTTATGTTTCTAGATCTCTGCTGTATATGGATCATCGAACAAATCTTCATCGTTTTATTTTATATCTTCCACATTTGTTGGTGTCACATCAACATAATCGTCAACTTCTCGTATAAGGAATGGAGTATTTATTAACGCATCGTTTAACCTTTGTGTCCTTTAAAATTTAAAGAGCATATACTGCTTCGTTGATCTCGAAAAATCACAAGGGTTCGAATTTTTCAGTATTTCTTGGGTGAATTTGTTGCCTGTCATCTTTTTCCTAGACTAGAGTCAAGTGTAAATCCTCAAGAAAAGATAAGCAACAACTCTTACTTCAGATGTTTTTATGTCAACGATATTACCAATACATTCAACCTCCTCGACATTGTTTTTTATTTTTTCATTCAACCATACATCATGCAATTCAAATAGATGCGTAGGCGCACATTTTTGTGTGGGGACTCTACTCAATGCCTCGATCGCCTACTGCCTTAAGACCTTCGGCTTTATATGGCATCTTGTAATTGTTGGTACAATTCTAATAGCTTGGTATGTAGGTATGCCATTTGGTTGATAAAGGCAAAAAATATCATAAAGTGCTAGTAAATTTTTGGAACTTTATATAATACTAGAGGTACACTAAAATATATCTTCGACATTTAAGTTATTGTGGAATGTATTTCTGACGTTAGACCCAAATATTTCGTGTTAAAAACAAATTATCTCTTTGAAAAATATTTATACCTAGATGTGCATAAAATTTCAATAGGTAAGATAATTCTAATGAGAATTCTGACAATACCGATGTTTAACGAGCTTATATAAAGTCAGAGTAAAATAAAACTCATTATTCAAAATAACTGAAATGGACTTTCATATGATCAAATACTTTCAAGTGCTTTGAGCTGCAGTATTTCTTACCTATGTTATAAGATGATTTTACACGGTCAATCAATGTGTTTAAACATAAGATAAATAGTGTCTATCGTTACATACGTTTTGTGATTTTCGCGGTTGTTCACTGAGAATATAGGGGTGATTATAAGCAGTAACATCATAGTCAAAACCCCATTCGAGTTAAAGTGGGTCAGACAGAAGCTAAATAACTCTTCGACATACAGACTCTAGCTGGCTAAAAAATACAAACATTAATAAAGAGGGTAAAACTGCAGGACATTACTAAAATTAAAAAAAACACGAACCCAACGTTTTGAAAGTCAGTCAATTGAAGCTGGACACACAGTACCAGTCAAATATAGAATGGACATTAAATCACTATTACAGTTACTTTCAAACAATGCGATCACGATTTTTTGAAATCACGAAACTAGGTTTAGACCCAACCTAACACTTACAATGAGGTACTCGTACCTACAATTTTGCACTACATCGTTTGAAAATATAATGAATTTTCAATGTCATTTTCAAACATTTCAACTACAATTCACTCAAAGTTTTTTGTCAAAATCCCGGAATAAATCAAAATAATATTGGAACAAAGTAATTTTATTAACCTTTATGAAATATCTATGTCTAGAAATAGCACTCTGAATTCAAATGTAGTCAATCTTTTTTAAAGATTGAGTTACGTAGGTAGCTATTTAACAGCTTTAATTAGCTAAATTAAGAGCAGATGTTTCTGAACTAAGTTACGTTAAAATTTTGAATCATACTTAAGAATTTTAGTTGAAATGTATTTCTTCATTCAGAGCAATGTAGACTAGAACATCAGAATAAATAGTCTAGAAGATATTTTTTCATAGAAGAGATTCTTGTTGTTTATTTGTAGAGACATTGTTTTGGTCATAGAGTTGGCTACTTTAATGAACCATAAACCATGAAAGAATTTCGTAATGAATACAAAACTTTGCTTCAATAAGAAAAAATACTACACTTATTCATTTTGTTATGATTGTTGCACAGTAAATTGGTAATTCCTACTATTATCTTATTTGATTCCCATTTGCCATAGCTCAGGCTAAGTTTTCGTGTATTGTTCATATAACGTCAAAAGTAAAATCATCCAGGTATATCAAAATCCAAAGCCAGCCGCAGACAATCCTTAACAATGCACTGCAAAAATCGGAATACCGTTACGAAAATGTCACCGCCTAAAAAACTCGTGTATCGAATCCACAGATTGAGAACACTAAAAAACACACACCACAACACAAATCGATTTTCCAAATTCCAAAATCACTGGTTATTGTGTTAGTAGTTTTAGTTTCGAGTTCGTATCGGTTTGGATTGGTTTGACAGGTTGCGCGGCGCGGGCGTTCGCTACGGATGCACACAGGTGACTGACGAGTGACGGTGAGGTATTGGTGTAGTCTGCGCGAGCGCATGTAGAGCCGGTATCGGCGAAGGTTAATATACAACGCTGTGTTAGTTAGTATAGATATTTTTTAAGTTAGAAGTAATTTTCGTAGTATTGGTATGGTAAACCTTCTTATGGTGGTCTTCTTTTTGGCAAGTCGGCGAACCGATAAACCATAATGATAAGAGTATTTAAACTACCAAATACTATAATAGGCCTCTGGTATGGTTTTTTAACGACCACCTAACTAAAAATAGACAAAAACCAATACCGATGGCTTCATGCCCCTCTGAAGCACGGAACCATCTCTATTACGGACAATCCTGGTATGGTACGGTCGCGTTCTAAAGTGGAGTCATAGTTAACACAAACCTCAGAAAACAAGTCGCTCGCACCCGCGGCTACACTCACACAATGACACAAATGACGTATAACATACTATTATTTGACGAACTACCATTGTATAATAGGCTGAGTAGTATTGACTATTTCACTACATGAATCATTAGCTTCGGTAGCGTGGTCAGTAGCGCGGTCAAGCAAATTCTTGACCGTTATTGTGGAGACAATGGATCGAATCCCGATATCTTAGTTGTAATTTTTTTTTATCAAATGAAGCAAAATTTAGTAAATTTTGAATTACATTTTAGTTGTTGCTAGATCGTTTGCGAGATAGTGCGTGTGCTAAGTGATTTTTTTTAACCTAAGTTTATTTATTAAACTTCAGTGTTTATTTCTTCGAAATGCATACTATTATCAGTTTGCAGGATAAGCAGCGTATTGTTGCGCTGCAATTATCTGTGGCGCTGCATGATATTGGATTCAATTTAACTCAAATTGCTAATCAGACTGGTCTGGCCGTAAGTATAGTTTTATTTCATTACAATTGTATTTTAAATATTAAAAACTTTGACTCATAGTATGTTGGTAGCTGTGAACCGATTAGTATAAACTTTTTTATTAATAATGCTACTTTGTTTTAGTGGAAGACTGTTAAACGTTGGGTTACACATTTTGAAGAGGAAGGTAGCGTAAAAACTCGACTCGTCTTATTAATGATTCACAGCGGAGGATGATGGTGTAACAATATGAAGAAAATGGTTCTGCCGCTGGTCCAGGCGAATTAGTAGCACAAGAAACAGGGCGTGCAACTGCCGCTAATTATGTTGATATGCTACAGGAAAGCATGCTACCGACGACGCCGACGGTGCGAAATGTTTAACTGTTTATCCTGCTAGTGAAGTTCCTCGTTTTGCATTTGTCCAGGATAAATTGTCCAGTGCATCGAGCTGCCGTGGTGTATAATTGGTTTAGCCAGCACCCAGATATCCAAGTTATTCGTTGGCCAGCAAAATCTCCGGACTTAAATCCCATAGAGAATTTATGGGGTTTAATGGTGCAAAGGTGGGACATGCGCAATGAAAGAACTACAGAAGCTTTAGAGGCTCACTGCCTGGGAGTGTGGGAGAGTACCAGAGGAACAGATATATGCACTTATTTGATCGAGTCTATTAAGTGTTGTTGAAAACAGCGGAGGTAACACCAAATACTAATTATGTAAGCGGCGATTTTTACTTAAGATTCCAATCAGACCCGATCTAGCATACATTGCTGATTATCTTGTGTATTTCATTATAATATATGAATATACACAAAATAATCAGCAATGTATGCCGAAGCGGGCCCGATAAATCGTTGCTCACTCAACCTCTGTTTACCTGCTTACCCGCCTACTATTGCAGTAGGTATTTGTGGAGCATTACATTAGCAATTAAATTATGCTAAAACATCAATATATATTTATATAAGATTGATCATTATTAGTCAGTTATCTTAAGGCCTTGCTTCAATATCTTTTCATTACGAAAACGAGTACTTAAGCTTAAACCTTGAGATGTAGGCAAATAACTGATTTATTATTATTACAATTACTTTTACTTCCGAGGAAAGTGCATCATCGTTAAACATAGAACAATAAAATAATTACTAACGAAATTATTACTTAAATAACTTTGTTGAAAGATTCAATCTAAGATTTGGATCATTCCTATGATCTTATAAATAATTACCTATCGATGTTTCAGCTAATGAACACTTAATATCATTTTACATAATATTGTGTTTTATCATTCAAACAAAACTATTAACTAAGTATTACGACAGCAAGTATTTTATGTAGTTTTACATACTCGTATCTTATGGTTACCAAAAGATCTCATTCATGTCATTTTGTTATTTACATAAAGTGATACCATACCTACCAATAAAATAATTTCTTACCTTACTTTTTGTTTTATTACAATATTATAGGTTTATGTTTTTAGATATAATATTTTGATACATAATTTACAATAAACATTTATAGATATAATACATAGATGAATTTATTGAAAAATATTATATAAAATAATTATTACTGGAGAAAATATGGTAAAAACATTTAAAAAACATTATTCAACATACAGAGATCGGATGGGAACCCGGTTCCGTTCTGATTAGAAGGTAAGAACTATTACCGCTAAGCTACGGTAGCTTGTGATCAATACGACGAAATAAAGATATGTAATCTATTGCTTTACTACAAGTGAACGAATAAGGATAACTATAAACAGTTTTAGACAAACCAGTGTGATGTATACTTTGTGGTGATGTAGTGGCGAATAGGCTATCACCGAGTAATTATTTCAAAGATTACATAGATGTCGCTTATAGGTGGTAATCTGTTTAAGTTTTAATGCTACGCCTTAAGGTGGACTTTTCTACTTACAGTCGATAATCTTACGTGTGTGCGTATGTTAGTAAAGTAAGTATAGAGGATAATAACCCGTATTGCATTCTGTCAAGTGGTCTAACTATGACTCCACTTATGAATCCGACCAAGATACAAGTATTTTTTGCTACAGTTCATCTCTAAGCTGTCTTGCTGAATTTCTGTTGAAGGTTTTAAAATACCTTAATAATACTCATAACGGCACTCCGATTAAGCTATTACTTCAATTTTAAAGTGAAAACATGTGATCAATTCAATCATTTTGAAGGGGATCATGGTAACAATACCAAATACATTGAAAAATAAATTCATAATCTTGATAAATCTTTACCACTAACCGACCAAGCAATGAACATTAAATACATCCAATTTAATGTGGGTGATGCCAGTGTCAACAGAACAGTCGGTAACCATGACGACTTGATTGAAAGAACCGAGTATTTTGTACGTGGGCTAAACGCCATTGACAATTCCGCTATTTATCTTGAGCAACTTGATCATACCATAAAAGTATAGGCTATAGAAACCAATGGAAAATCCGATGAACGTATACATACATACACCTAACACGCCTTTATCTCTTGCAGGGTAGGCAGAGCGTTATCTATCTAAAATAACTATATCATCATTCTTCACCAAGATATAATGAAAAATTATACGTAAGTAAGATAAAAACGATGCAAAAAAGTATGTTTCAAATAGTCGAAAAAGAATCAATATTCCATTTGTGACTAAAAATGATTCGTGTGTATCATATAAGTTAAGTAATTGAGAAAAAAAAAGTAAGTTAGCCGGTCACATCTGCACAATAACAAAATCATGTTTTATTTTTGAAGTTAGGATTAAGATACCAAAGCTTGTTTTTATTTTACGAATGAATCTTGTTAGCATTATTATTCGGGTTTTATTTTATGTCACTTTTATTTTATAATGCTTTTAACGAATTTGCTATTGACAATAGAACAAGAATTTATTAAGTAATGTATAAAAATACATTTAAAAAACAAAACAATAATAATGATCCCAGCACGCGCCCTTGCGGAAGTCCTTCAAAAGGTACTATTCAAATCAGCATTAATTTATAAAAACAGATCGATACAAATACGTCGAAGCATCATCCTACACTTCAGGATATAAACAATTTATAATAAAACCTTATATACGTTTTATTATTTAATTATACATTGTTTTAATGATCATATTACATTGTCCGAAGCTTCGCGTGGGACGAAACATAGCAAGTTTTTATTTCCACACCCTGCTATAGTTTTTTCAATGTATGCAAATTTTGAGTAGGTATCGAATTGATTAACTGTATGTTAGTAATTTAATTATGGAGTCATTAATAATCTCGATAGAATTTATCATTGTATAGGACTAAGTACATTTTTTGATCGTTATTTTGGTATATCATGTTAGAATTTTGCAAGTTACGGCAAATGACGCCATCTATCAGAAATGCTACAAAGCTCGCTACAAGCAAAGCTTTGCGTAGGTTACCCACCCATGCCGTTTACGAACCTTTCTCAATCGAACCTGCACGTAGCACCATCTATGTTTTACACACAAGTCAGAGCGAAGCAAGCCTTTTTGCGATTAGATAGAGTAAGTACATTAAAATAATATGTTTTTTTCGCTCTGACTTACCATTTCAGTCTGCCAGAGGATCGCATGTGCAAATAAATATCGTGAGTACATGTCATTCAAAAATGTTTGAAACAAGAATGTATGTGCCTCACAGTATGTGTTGAAAATAAACATTTTATTATTACAATAACCCTTAGTAGGTTAATAGGCTGGATTTATAGAAGGTTTGAAAAATAAGCTGAAAGTATTGTACAAATAGTTCAATGGCCTTGTTCCACTGGAAATATTTACGATTTCATTTCCCAAAAATCTCTTGCTTGTCTTGTGGAACACTGAGTCAACAAACGATCCTATTACACATACATACACATTATAGCACCTTTGTCGCCACGTCTGAAAATATGGGAGTAGTCTGAAATTTTACTGGTCGCCGATAGCGAAACTCAAGACGGGCTGGTGATAAGGAACAACTTTCCTCGAGGAAGATAGGCCGAAATAAGTAAAAAGACCTCACAAAATTGCCGATAAGCTGATGTGAGTTACTAATGTTACTATGGAAACTAGAAAATATTTTTGTCCTATTTCAACCTATGATCCTCGGGGAGAGTTGTTCCTTATCACCAGCTCGTGCTGTCGGTCATTAGTAATATTTCTCCTAATATTAGAGAACTTTTTTTTTTAAATTAATGATGGGTTTGCTCTTGACTCTAGTCTAGGTCATAGGACGGAGACAGAGTCTAAGATGGAGCGAGCTCACCCAGAAGAAGCCTGTTCACTCTTACTTTGAACTTTTTAGAAGAATATAGTATCATTATAGAGATACCTATTTCACAATAATTAAAAGCAAAGCAACTACAAATTCTCCACCGGCAGGACATAGAAAGCGACAGTTGCTTTGCGTGGGAGCCGCGTGGCGTGGGTTCAACATCTGGTGCGTGACCTTGCGCCACCTACGTAGCCCTGGTACTCGTATAGGTCAGTAGGGACTGTGGGCCAGGTACCTTGTAGGTCAGCGAGGTGTGATGTCATAAAAATATGTCCTCAACTGTCACATTTCGGATATATGCCTCAATTCGAGATATAAATTCTCATAACTTACCTTAAATTAGTGCTGTCACTTTCCGTCAAATAGGTTATGAAAAGGGTAGGAGATATTTTAGTCATGTCATGCCTTATAATTTGAATTTTCATGTTTCCAAACGCATACAACCCTAATGTCTTCAAAGTAAGAGTGAACAGGCTTCTTCTGGGTGAGCTCGCTCCATCTTAGACTCTGTCTCCGTCCTATGACCTAGACTAGAGTCAAAAGCAAACCCATCTTTAACAAAAAAAAATGACATAACATATTTAAAATATCTCCTATCCTTTTCTAAACCTATTTGACGGAAAGCGACAGTACTAATATAGGGTAAGTTAAGAAAATGTATATCCCGAATATTCCCGAATTGAAGCCAATAGGTATCCTTCGGTTTCCCGTGAAACCGGCTAAAATTTTAGTTCGCAAAAGCCGTAACTTATTCATCAAATGTCAAATGTTGAAAGTTTGCAGGAAATATTCAAGAAAGAAGCTTTGAGAAACTTATTTCAAGGTAAGTACAGTCAAGCTTACATCCGGTTAGACACTCCGCCAATGTAAGTCTTATGGGCGCGGCATAAGAACGGTCCAAAGTGGAATTTGTCAAACACAGCCTGAGCCCTACAGTACGGCCACCCCAATAAACCATATTTGACAGCTGTCTGATTCGTGCTAATGCTATGGCAGAGGGTCTATTTTCCTTTGCTGATATCTCTTTTAGTATGGAACTTACAGCTGTCAAATATGGCATGGGATGGCCTTACTTAAGATTCACACCCACAATCAACACAGGTTAGATGCTTGATGATGGTTTGCACTTTAATAAGTTCACACATGGATGCATAGATGGCGCTAGTAGTTCAAAACACTGTAGTAACTTTTTTTGCCTACGTTTCATGGTCTAAATGCACGGCTGTTCCTTACACCCCGTATTGTCTAATTGCATGGGTAAACGATTTACTGTTTATTAACGAATTTATAAAATTAACTTACTAAAGTGCCTAGTTCAATTTCTACCAAGGACATGAAAGGTTAAACCTTTAACCTTTTGCACCCGAAGCTATAATGATCTTAAATTAAAGTAACCAGTTGGTGGTTATATCAATTACATAACTTTTATTGCTGCCTTGAGGTTAACTTGAACTTACCTCACGTCTTTATTTTGGGGTAGGCAGAGTGTAAACGGCCAGAAAACGGTCGATAATGATACGTATGACAAAGAAGTATGTTATGGTTTTAATAAACATACCTAAATCACGCTTTTATTGCACAGAAAGTACAAAGGGCGGACCTTATGCCCCGCAGCATTCTCAAAGGATAAACAGAAAGAATCAAAGGAAGTGCGCATACTAAAAACATGAAAATATCATACGAATTAGTCGCCGAGTATTAGTTGCAAAACTAACTCGGTAGATGGAGCCATGCCACGCGTTACTGGCATTAAAATACACTTGCAAAATTGGCGGGCCAGGAATGAGCTTCGGTAGCCCAGATGGAAGAGGCGTCGCCACTAGTAATGCGAAAGTCGCAGGTTCAAATCCTGCCCGCACTCGAAAATTTTACAAGTTATCAAAAAATCATACGACAGCTTGTGATAAAATACCATCATTTTTAGGTATTTTATAGTATAATATTGCAGTTAGGGATAAAGGATTACCAATAAAAAACTTACCGTGTTATGCTGTAGAGGCATTTATACCTGTAGGGTGCATTAGGCTAAGTGAACGATACTGAGTTTGGATTGGCTCGTAATTGTATAACACTTGGCCCATGGAACTTAGGTCTAAATATAAAAAAAAGTCACTTCCTCCTCTAAAAGTACGCAACGTTTTTTGATGCGGTTTTTCTTTAGTAGATGGAGTGATTCAAGAGGAAGGTTTTTGTGTATAATTTATTCCGGGAAATTGCAGCAGCGGGTGAAACCGCTGGGCTGGTCGCTTGTCTACACTAATATTATAAAGAGGAAAGATTTGATTGTTTGTTTGTTTGTTTGTTTGTTTGCATCGAATAGGCTCCGAAACTACTGGCCCGATTTTAAAAATTCTTTCACCATTAGAATCCTACATTATTCCTGATGAACATAGGCTATATTTTATACGAGAAAAAAATAGGGATCCGCGTGAAAATTTCGATAATGTAACCCAACGTGTGAAAAATGTACCAAAAAAATATCTTATATCGCGTACGCTGTGGAAATTATTGACAATAGAGCAAAGTGATGTACTACAGTTTTATAGAGGGCATCAATATCTATAATAATGTCCGCGATACCATATGTCTAACTATTACAGTTATGCCACAATAACTACTTTTTCATTTAAAAATGTACCAACTACGCCACATTATTCGTACCAGTGTAATGATTACATTTAATCATTACTGTATTAAAGGGTGTCAGGGATAGCCCTCAGAATACTAATAGGGTACATGCAGACCATGAAACTGAACAACTTT
This sequence comes from Tuta absoluta, assembly GCA_027580185.1. NCBI lineage: Eukaryota > Metazoa > Arthropoda > Insecta > Lepidoptera > Gelechiidae > Tuta > Tuta absoluta. Next base: position 1,694,267 of record JAQAHW010000035.1, on the reverse strand, counting down.
CCCCTAGGAACATATTTCAGGAAACGTAAAAAAACTGACTTCCCATAGTGAATGCAGTCAGCTGATTGTGATTTTGTATGGAAGGTCAGTTTTTTGGCGTTTTCTGACATATGTTTCTAGGGGAAAGTTGTCCAGTTTTATGTTTCATTTATCAGTATTCGAAGGACTGTCCCTTACCTACTCGGTATAAAAAGACGACAAAAAAACATTAAATAATGCATTAAAAACATCTACATACATAAATCACGCCTATATCCCTAACGGGGTAGGCAGAGCGTTAACGTCCGTTCAACGGATATTAACACCACGTCTGACAAAAGCTTGAGGGTCAATCAGATAACTGTGTATCACTATAGTGACAGGTTGTCAGCCCATCGCCTTAAATTGCAATACACATCCCTCGAGTCCCTTAGTCGGCTCTTACGACACCCCATGGGTAAGAAATGGGGTAATGCTATTCTAAGCCGGCATCACACGGTAAAAAAATCTACTCTAAAATAATACATACATACACATATCACGCCTATTATCCCTTACGGGGTAGGCAGAGCGTAAACGGCGCAAAAACGGACATTTACGCCACGTCTGACATATGTTTAAGGGTCATTCGGAAAATTGTGTATCGCCATAGTGACAGGTTGTCAGCCCATCGCCTAAAAGTTCAATACACACCCTCAAGTCCCTTAGTCGCCTCCTACGACTCCCACGGGAAAGAAATCGGGTGATTCTATTCTAAGCCAGCATCACACTAAAATAATAATTATAATAATCTACACTAATATTAGAAACAGGATTTTATTTATTGTTTGTTTGAATTGAATAGGCTCCGAAACTACTGGACCGATTTTAAAAAATCTGTTACCGTTAATTGAAATTGAAATTCTTAATTCAATGTAGGATAGTATTATCACTTATTGACGTCATGAACCGTCATTCTAAGAAAAGAAATTTGTGTTACACAATTTTCTTTTTTTTATTACAATTTTGTTATGACCTAATAGAAAACCGGCTCGGGCGGGATAAAAAGAATAAAAATATAGGCACTGCCATGGGACTGGCCAGGTTAATCACAGGCATGTAACTTTACGCCACCACCATCTGCAAATGATATTTGTTTCAAATTGAAGTCAAGATTTTTAGAATCCTACATTATCCCTGATGAACATAGGCTATATTAAACTGTCTTATTCCCGGGGGGAAACTGTTAGCGGCGGGTGAAACCGCTGGGCGGGCTGCTAGTTAAAAATAAAAATAATTAATCAATGGGGAATATTTCTAATATTCCATTGATTATGAAAATGCATACATACATACATACATACACATATCACGCCTATAATCCCTTGCGGGGTAGGCAGAGCGTAAACAGCCGCAAAAAACGGCCATTTACACCACGTCTGACAAATGTTTGAGGTTTTTTCGGAATATTGTGTAACGCTATAGTGACAGGTTGTCAGCCCATCGCCTAAAATTGCAATACACACCCTCGAGTCCCTTTGTCGCCTCTTACGACTCCCACGGGAAAGATATGGGGTGATGCTATTCTAAGCCGGCATCACACGGCAATGAAAATGCATATGCTTAGAAATGCAGGTATATTGCTACTGCCTTCGCTGTCCTATTCTTCCATTCTAGACGGTTGAGTGCCATCTGTGGGTCTTAATTGGAAGCATTTGGTTCTTGGTCGGGTCATGCGTTTCCCGTTATCGTAAGACGGAAGGTAACCTACCTAGGAGATAACCTAAGATGGTTCCATATCTCAAGACAATGTCTACGGTGTGTCTGTGTCGGTCGTTGACCCCGACCCGGTAGTTGCGCTAGCGCAGGCCTATTGCGGTGTTGCCAGATATGCTCGGATTTTGCTGTTTCATTTATTTTTGAGATGAGTATACTCTTGATACTAGTCTTTTTTTAACTTCCTCAGCCGTAATAGTCCACAGCTAGACATAGGCCTCTCCCTATTGGGTAGGGGGGTATTGCTATACTCACCACGTTTGGCAAACGGATTGGCAAGCGCAGTGCAAGATGTTGCATTCACAGTGAACGCTGCTGCCCCCTCCCTGGATGAGTTTATATTTTAGTCGCTTTTACGACACTCACAATACTAGTCTAAGTCAGGTCAAATAAGACAGAAGTAGAGTCGACAATTGAGCCAGCTAACCCAGTAGCCATGAAGTAACTGTCAACAGCATCAATTCGGGATAAAAAATCTCTTAAATTAGCTCTGTCACTTTCCGTCAACTATGTTTAGAAAAGGATAGGATATATCAAAGTCCTGTCATGTCTTATTTGACGCAAAATCAGCGTTATCTATCAAAACTTGCGACAACGCCAATTTAAGGACAGTTAAGAAAATTGATATTCCTAATTGAGGTCATTGGCCATTATGATAGAAAACTTCCTCGGCATACTTATATCTAGCTATTCTTGTTACTTTCTGAAACAAGCAAAATAAAAGAGACAGGACGCCTACAATTGTAATTTGATTTCTTGACGTCATGACGACCTCTAATTTCGAGTTATTTTACAAATCGACATCATTATTGTTAGCTGTAATGACCAAATGAAAGTGCTTTGGATTGTCCGCCTCTTGTATATTAGCTTAGATTTAGCACGGAAAACTCAAAATCAATATGATTAATTCTTCTTTTTTATTACTAAATTTTTTTGTAAAGCACTTTCCATGTCTGGCAACTTTTGCCAGTTGGCCTCTGACAGTTACGGGCAAGGTTGCAGACTATTGTTTGGCCAGTAGAATACATTCTTAGAAACACGATGAGGGTAGAAAATCTACACTACAGCTCTTGCAATTTTAACCAACTTCAATAAAGAAGAAGTTTAGAAACCTTGAACTAATTAAAATAGTTATTTAGGTCATAGTGCCGTGTGATTCTGGCTTAGAATAGCATCAGCCTATTTCTTTCCCGTGGGAGTCGTAAGAGGCGACTAAGGGACTCGAGGGCGTGTTTTCCAATTTTAGGCGATGGGCTGACAACCTGTCACATACACATTTTTCCGATTGACCCTCAAATATTTGTCAGACGTGGCGTAAATGTCCGTCTTTTGCGACCGTTTACGCTCTGCTTACCCCGCATGAGATTATATATGTGTGATATGTGTATTTAGGTCATAACCCCCAGCTAGTTCCATTGTCACCAGGATTTGATGATAGGATCCTAAAGATGATAGATCTAGCTACCTCTCATAATTTCATAGGCATACAGTTCATACCATACATTCATACACATATCACGCCTTTATGCTTTGCTGTGTAAGCAGAGATTTCACGGCCGTAAAAGTACGGTCGCGATCGTCACGTCTGACAAATATTTAAGGACCGTTCAGGAAAATCGTGTATCACTGTAGTGACAGTTTGTCAGCACATTGCCTGAAATTGTAATACACATGACACAAAAGTGAATTAGTTGCCTATTACGATACCCGCGGGAAAGAAATAGGTTGATGCTATTCTAAGCCGGCATCACACGACAGTTCATACTAAACTTTTTTAAACTGTCAATATGTTCCCTCTTCCATCTTGGAAGTGCAATTAGGTATTTATAATTGCATCTCGTATAGGAAATGCAAACGAGCGAAGAATGGACAACACTCCATAAGGTATTGGATATGACAACATTCGTTTAATAAGAACCTGCATACAGGTTGTTGCTAAAACTATAATTAATATATTTTTATTGTATTTTAATATTTATATCTTTCGCCTTTTTGCTTGATATTCTTAGTTTTAATGAATTTTTTCTATTAAAGATTACGTATATGAATTTTTAAATGGTGTTTTACATGTTTTTTTTAGTATGGATCGTTGTGTTTTTTTTTAAATTTTAATCATAAGTTTTTATAAATAATTTTTTTAAGATTAATTTTTAACAGATTTTTGTACTCGAAGTTTATTATTTAAAATTATATAATATATAAATAGAATGAATTTATCCTTTTCAATACAATGACGCTATATTGTATGTGCATGTTGTGTTAGCCTCTAAGTGTGATATGTATTAGCTAAAAACTTTTCTGCTTAATCAAATCGAAATGTATAATATGTATTATGTTGGCTGACCTAGTATAATAAATAAATAAAATAAAACTACAGTAATTACTTTCTCCTTTTAAGCGTGTCTTTCAATAAATAGTATAAAATGAAGTTGCTTCCCGTGTCCCTATGTATGCTTAGATCTTTAAAAGTACGCAACGGATTTTGATGCGGTTTTCTTTAGTAGATAGAGTGATTCAAGGAAAAGGTTAGCAGCGGGTAAAACCGCTGGGCGGGCCGCTAGTTTAAGATACGTATGTTTAATAATAATAGTCAACATTTTTAGAAAACTTATCATAGGCAATTCCATTAAATCGTGTTTTGAGCCCCATAGATTTCTAACATATAGAGGGAGGCCTAAGTCCAGCAGTGGACTATTTTGGGCTTGTGGCTGTGTATGTATGTATGTTGAAAAATTAATTTAAAAAAAACTGTGAGATTTGAAGAAATGGGATACAAAATCCCGTACACTATTCAGCCTTTCGCGGTTGATTTCTAAGCCCATGCTACAGATAAAGACAGTAGACAAAACAAACACCAACAGAACACAACAGTCACATTTTATGTATCTAACTTATTGAGTCACATAAATTATTAACAGCTCGATCACAATTCTTGTAATAATTTCACAGATGACATCACCCTATATATCTGGCGCCGTATAAGGGTCGATAAGTGTGCCACTGTCGCCCACACATTCCGAACATGCTGTATAAAGCGTTATGAAAATATCCACTGGCACCTTATAAGGATTTATTTTATTTATAACAGTTGTCAATAGTTTTATTAGTTCGTCCTTTATGCTATGCTACTTATGTTATGCTAGGCTAAGGTCATGGCGCTAGAATACATATACATACATACATAAATCACGCCTATATCCCTTATGGGGTAGGCAGAGCTTTAACGGCCGTAAAACGGAAACCGCGCTTGAAAATTTTGCAAGTAAAAAAATAATTAACACCACGTATGACAAAAGTTTGAGGGTCAATCAGATAACTGTGTATCACTATAGTGACAGGTTGTCAGCCCATCGCCTAAAATTGAAATACACATCTAAACCTCGAGTCCCTTAGTCGCCTCTTACGACACCCATGGGTAAGAAATGGGGTGATGCTATTCTAAACCGGCATCACACGGCGTTAGAATAACAGAAGCTAGATATATTATTAGTTATATAACTTTTTAAGCACTCGCGATGACTTTCACTCATTTTAAGTATTTACCTAAATACTATCGCGATAGACCCGGTCTAATACTTAAAATGATATTAATAGTTTTCTTTTCATTTTATTTTAACTCTTCCCTTGTCGCTGGATAGATGGCGCTGTACTTGGTACGTTAACGTAAGAAACGGAACGTCTCATAATTTTTTGATTTTTTTCACTTGGATGTATGAGAGCGTAAAATATAAAAAAATACTGAGGCTACTATCGATCTGGAGAGAAATTATACAAAAAGTCTTGATGAGCCTGTAAATCAAATCAAATCAATTATTTCTAAGTAGTAATTTACGCGATTATCTTTTAACGTACCTACGTAACATAAACATTGTTAAGTTACATTACTGTAAGAAACAAATACATGTCAAAGTTTAAACCTATGTCGAATATATTAAACCTATGTCAAACTCATGTTTAAATATGTATTTCCGCCCAGCGGTTTCACCAGCTGCCACTCATTTTCCCGTGGTAATAATTGTTTTCCCGCGGTAAAAAGTAGCCTATGTGTTATTCCGGATTATACTCTACCTGTGATCTAAATTTCACCAAATCAGTCAAGCCGTTTGAGCGTGAAGAGGTAACAAACTTACATACACACACACAAACACTCAGATTTATAATATTAGTACGGATATATCTACATCTACCTCATACATTGTATTGTAGCAACTGTTGCTACTAACCAGAAGTCTTTATCTTTAAGTTGTCATGTGACGGAACCCTCGTTGAACGAGTCCCGACTCGCACTAGGCCGGTTTTCTTTGTTTGCAATTTATCAGATTTCCGATCCAATTACAACAACCTAATAAGGAACAGATAATAAATTATCAGCAATATCTCGATGATTAATCTGAGCATAATAAAGAGAGACGTAAGACTATCATTGTTCAGTTCACTACCGAATAAATCTGACGCTTTCCCTGCGCTTGCGTTGCACAACATTTTTGTATTATTTAAGGACGCGTCGTAAGAAAAAATAGTATTTTTGGATGCACGCATTTTTGTTGGTGAATAAGATAAACACCTTTTTTTGTGTTTAATGATTTTTCATTGTATTATCTAGATTCTGGTCGGAAAACACGATTAAATAAAGTTTGCTCGATACATTTATATTTCAAAGTTTGGTCTATTTTTACACTTTTTTGCGTAGTGTATAGCAAGCAATCTAATGAACATAACACATTTTTTTTTTTTGCGAATAGTCTTGTACATTTCTAGATACTTGTCAAACAGTTTTTTGATTACTAGTTTAAAAATCGTCTAAATATGGCGATTTTGCTCTGTTCTCACACGCAGGGTAGACAGATAGATAGATAGATTTGCCATTAGTGGGAAGAGACGTTTTAAAGTTCGAGGCAGGCCCTTAATACAGTGCAAATATTTTTCGTGTGATTACTTCTCGTGAAACTGAACAAATTTCCCCAATGTTTTTTTTTTTATATAAATCAGCATTACACAGTCAGACTGAAACTCTAATTGACCTGTTAAGTAAGCCCACTGCCCAGGAACAAAAGCTATTTAGAATTAAGCTTACCAAAAATCGCAATACAATACGCATTGAAATGTCATCGGGATTCCGATTGCGTAATTTATCAAGTGAAAGTGGATTTTAACTCACTTTGAGTGGCACATTGAGAAACCCGGTTGACATTTTTGGAAGTCGAACTGGGTAGGTATGAGACATAAGTAAGTAGATAGGTGTGGCTGACAAGTATGTATTTGGTGAGAGGCAAGAGATTTCTGCGTTCTTGCAGAAACGTAGTCGGAGTATCAAATATATAAACTTCCTTTTGAAACATACATACGCATATCACGCTTTTATCCCTTGAGGGGTAGGCAGAGCGTTAACGGACATAAAATTACGGTCGCTATCGCCACGTTTGCCAAATATTCGAGGGCCGTTTTGGAAAAATCGTGTATCACTCCAGTGACAGGTTGTCAGCCTGCTGCCTAAAATTCTAATACACATGAAACCCTCGAGTCCCTTATTCGCCTCTTACGACACCCGCATGTTGCGTGTGTTGGGGATATTACTGTACATACTTTCAGGGCGTGTTCTACATGTGAAACTGAACAACATTCTCTAAGAACTTTTTTTAAACTAAAGTTATTCAGTTTCACGTGTAGAATAATGCACAATGAGGGTCAAAACAATACTACGTCCTTTACACAATCAATCTGTCACATTAAGATTTTTCATATTTATACCTTTGGTTCCTTGAAGAAAGTTGTTCAGTTTCATAAACACACCTTGAAATATTTCCAGCATATATTATTTCATTATCTTTGCGCATACTAATGACAGTTAAATAATAATTATTACGCATAATATGGTCATCTGTCACGTTATGTTAAAAGGCATAACCTAAATGCCCATAAAATCTGCATAGAGTTCAATCACCCATGATATCACTGAACACACAGACAGACAGACAAACATATCGCAATAAGCAATGATCTGAATACGTGATTTGTGTGTCACAATGGTTTATTATGGACATTTCGTGATATGGGCATTGCCTACTTAAAGGACATTGGGAGAATCTTAAAGAGACAAAAATAGATATTTAAGAGGCAGGTCGTCAATAGCGTTTTTATTATTCCATGAAGTATTCTCTTCTCTTTTCGTGTGGAACACCGAGTCGTAAAACGACCCGATGAACCCTGGTGTCTGAGTTTTTTCAACGGCCTCCTGCTAGAAGTAGGCTTCTGACATGGTTGTGTAACGACCGCCTTCTAATTAATGACAGCAACCGGGACCGACGCCCTCCGAAGCACAGCACCATTTATTATCGGACAATCAGGTGGTTTACCCTCCAACGTCAACTTTTTGAGTGTCCTACCGAGAATCGAACCCGGAACCTTTGCGTCGCAGGCAGTCGCACTACCACTGCGCCACATCGGCCGTCGTGAAGTATTTAAAATGTTAGAATAAGCTTGACAAAAAAAAAGTTTCCTGAGATGCTGGCTTACAAAAGTATCAGTCTCAATAAATCTGCACAGGTTGCAGTGGTTGTTGGTCTTTTAGGACCAACCATTATTACTCAAAATAATATTAATCACCCCAATACTACCCGTGGGTGTCGTAAAAGCGACTAAAGTATTAAAGCCTAGTGAGTATGACAAACCGTGTGATGCCGGCTTAGAATAGCATCACCCCATTTCTTACCCATGGGTGTCGTAAGAGGCGACTAAGGGACTTGAGGGTTAGATGTGTATTGCAAATTTAGGCGATGAGCTGACTACCTGTCACTAAAGTGATACACAGTTATCTTATTGACCCTCAAACTTTTGTCAGATGTGGTGTTAATATACGTTTTACGGCCGTTAACACTCTGCCTACCCCGTAAGGGATATATGCGTGATTTATGTATGTATGTATGAGTATGACAATACCTCCCAAAAGGGGGGAAGCCCATGTCCAGCAGTGGACTGTTGTGGCTGTTGATGTTAAAGTAAAAAAAAACTACAGAAAATTAAACATAAGGATTACAGATACGCAAAGAGATCCAGATTACAATATGGCAGGAAAAACTAGCGAAAGAGCTGGAAGAAACATTTTTTCTTGCACCACCTACAAGAAATTAATAAAGAAGAAAACCAAATATTCAAATATACTCATCACTCAATATCTTCCAAACTCGGCTAGTCCTAATCCTAATTGCTAAGACCTTGGCCTGGCGATTAGTTTTTGCATTTGATCCAATTTGTACAACTACCTGCGATCTCTAATACCATTATGATAGAGTTACGTATGAACTGTCTGTTAGGTAGGATATAAAAATCTAATGTAGAAGTAGAAAACTATTTGCACAATGCCCTATGTTATGAAACTACAGGCAACAAGTCTGAGGGTGAAATTCTTAGTACATTTCGTAGCCGGTTAATATTCCTTGCCCTTATATTTGGCGTGGCAGTTTTCTTTAAGTCAAATCATTTATTAATTCATCAACACAAGAATTTGTTCTTTCCCGTGGGAGTCGTAAGAGGCGACTAAGGGACTCGAGGGTGTGTATTGCAATTTTAGGCGATGGGTTGACAACCTGTCACTATGGCGATACACAATTTTCTGAATGTCCCTCAAATATTTGTCAAACGTGGCGTAAATGTCCGTTTTTGCGGCCGTTTACGCTCTGCCTACCCCGCAAGGGATTATAGGCGTGATATGTGTATGTGTATGTGTATGTGTGTGTATGTAATAAAGTTATTACATACATACATACATTATTTCCGAGGACGGGTAGCAGCGTGAAACTACTAGGCTGACCGCTAGTTATGTATAAAATCAAAAAAGGCGTGATGGCGCTATTGAGTTTTCAATTTATTAGGTACATATCTTGTTCTACCCGATTACTAGACTATACATTCCGGCTAATAATCTGCCATCAAAAATCACTTTATATTTTGATGGGCACTAATAGAATATATCAACAGTAAACCTGTCTTCGTGAGTTCTTAACGTTTTAAAGAATGCTATTTAAGTCAAAGGTCGAAATTAGCACCTTAGAACATGCCGTTGGTCAAAATAATGTTTTTTCTCATCGAGGCAAAGGATGTAATCTGTCGAATGCCAAATTAAATCGACAGCAATTAGCATACATTTTTTGTAGGTTTTTGTGCACTGTTGTGTCATTTTGCAATGTTCAAATTATCATAATGATATCATTGGTGTAATCAAGTGTAATGTTTGATAAATTAGGCCCTATGCATTTTATGACGGTCGTATTTTACGTTTCGTGAATAAAATGTGTATTTGTTAAGATGATTGCGATTCGATTTTTATAACCAAATTGGTACCTATACAAATTAGTACTTTAGGTGTAAATGCAATAAGACGTTCAGAGCAAGCTTCCTAAAGTAAAAAAATGGATGCGGAAGAAATATAGAAGAAAAAACGGCATTTCAAACTATGCCACCACGGTAGGTATCTGAAGGCACCTTTTTCCAAAATGGCGGCTTACCTATAAGCTATTTTATTTATTACAAATAAAATCGGTGTAAAAAATTGTCCTTTGTAAATGCAATAAGACTTAACAAAAATATGGTTATTTTCAGAGCAAACTTCCTAAAGTAATAAAATGAATGTGGAAGAAATATTAAAAAAAAAAAACATTGTAAACGCGAAGGCTGTGTTTGTAGTCTATTATCTAATAGCACGTTCACACGATGCCAATATGGGCCGGGAAATAGTAAGGGAAGTGGGCAGCGCGAGTATGTAAACAGGTTACTCGCGCGCGCTGCTACTCGTCATGCCGCTGCCACTTCCCGTGCTCCCTCGAATGTCGGCTTTTCATGCTCTATTCAAAGGAACGGCAGCACGAACGAGAGTGGAATGAATTGTTATCTCGCTCATTCATATTGGTGCGAGAAGAGTATAACGGCAGTATGTGAACACTCACTCGCGATGATACCTCCGCGGAAGTATTTCGAGCAATATTCGCGACAGCGGCAGGAGCAGGTGCATGGTGTGAACATGCTATAAAGGCGTTGTTTTCCAAAATGGCGGATTCCGTAAAGCTCACTAACCTGGAAGTGCAGGATGATGGTCCAGATCAAGCCGAGTGTCAGCTTGGGGTTGCCATCCACGATGTCTTCAGCCCGGATGTTGACCAGCTTGATCTTCTTGTAGCGGAGGAAGTCCAGCGCCATCTGGACATTCTGCAGCATGTGGAAACGCATGCGGCCTCGCTCGCGCGGCTGGAAAAGTAGACATATAACTTTTTAAGCACTCGCGATCACTTTCACTCATTTTAAAGGGCGGGGCACACCGGCTCCGTATCCAGCTCTCGTCCGTAGTCACGCACGAACTGATGACGTTGTAATGTATGGGACTGTATGAGATACGGCACACCGCTTGCGTGCAGCACGGAACGGATACGGAGCCGGTCTGCCCCGCCCTTTAGTATTAGACCGGGTCTATCGCGATACTATTTAGGTAAATATTAGTAATTTACCTGTGTCCCGACGTTTCAACACAGTTTCATGTATTGTGGTCGCGGGTTGACCTAAATACTATCGCGATAGACCCGGTCTAATACTTAAAATGAGTGGAAAAGTAGACGTTTTGAGGATACATCTAACAATAATACCAAGCAATAATGCCAAATTATCAATATTTTATAGCAAGTTCACAAGCCAATAGGGGCAGGAAAATAGTAAGGGAAGTGGGCAGCACGAGCATGTGAACATGTTACTCGCGCTGCTACTCGTCATGCCGCTGCCACTTCCCGTGCTCCCGCTAGTGTCGGCTTTTCGTGCGCGAGTCAAAGAAACAGCAGCAAGAACGAGAATGTATTGTATCGCTATCTCGCTCACTCATATTGGTGCGAGATGAGTATGAAGGCAGTGTGTGAACACTCACTCGCGATGATACTTCCGCGGAAGTATTTCGAGCAATATTCGCGACAGCGGCAAGAGCTTGTGCATAGTGTGAACGCGCTGGGTAAAAGTTTTTGAGGTTAGGTTCAGTTTAAGATAATAATTTTTGAAGTGACAGAAGATCACTTTCAAGCAAGATCGATCATTTATTATATAGGGTGAAATTTTACTTGTGACCGATAGAGAAAACTCAAGACGGTCTGGTGATCAGGAACAAGTTTCCCCAAGGAACATGAACCGAAATATAAAAAAAATATGATCTCCCATACAAATCAGCTGTTTTGAGTCACTATTGAAGCTCAAAAAAGCTTTTTCCTATTTCGACCAACTTTTATGAGGAAATTTGTTCCTTATTATGAGCCCGACTCGTTTTCAGTATCAGTCACTAGTAAAATTTCACCTGATATAATATTAATGAATGGGCCGATGGCGTAGCGGATAGTACCCCTGCCTTCTATGCCAAGGGTCGTGGGTTCGATCCCCACAAGACACAAATATTTGTTAAGTCATCTTCAGATATTTGTGTTTAGTCTGCGTGTTTCTATGTATTATATGTATTTATTTACCAAAAAGTATATAAGTATTAATATCAGCTATTTAGTTTCCATAGTACAAGCTTTGCTTAGTTTGGGGCTAAATGGTGCTGTGTGAATTGTCTCGGATATTTATTTATTTATTTGATTACTTACATCGTAATCACAATAGAAATAAAATTAACATATCTCTGAACTTAAGGGTCTTTGCTTTATAATTATCATATCAGCTCATAGCAGTCCAATGCTTGACGAAGTCCTCCCCCAGGGTACGCCTTACCGTTTGCTTATGCCGAACAAAATTATAATCACGATAAGAGTTCATTTATTATGTGTAATATCTTCGTATAAATTTCGTGGACTATAGATATTAAATTGTTTGTAGTTAATATTCCAGATTTTATACACACATGATACATTCTACGCCTATTATCCCTTACAGGATAGGCAGAGCGTAAACGGCCACAAAAACTGTCATTTACGCCACGTCTGCCATATATTTGAGGTTCATTCGGAAAATTGTGTATCGCCATAGTGACAGGTTATCAGCCCATCGCCTAAAATTTCAATACACACCCTAAAGTCCCTTAGTCGCCTCTTACGACTCCCACGGGAATGAAATGGGGTGATGCTATTCTAAGCCGGCATCACACGGCAAAAAAGTTCATTTCTATTGGTAAAAAATAGATAGTGCAATAGTCGCTAGATGTGACCATGCCCTAAGAATTATCTAAGAAAATGTCGGTTGAGAATCGATAGCACTTATACCCTTATAATAAAGACTACAGAAATACGTCTTTTCATTGCCATTGCAGATATCCTTATAAGGTCGTGTAAGACCACGGTCAGAGGAACTAATTAATGTTTAATGATTATTACGAAATGTCCTCGTAAAATTATTTAAACTTAGGCAGAGATCTTAAGCGTAACAGATTTCAAACATAAAAAACTGAATACTGAGAGACTTGAACTTTGCTTGGCTTTCTTACACTTGTCGTCCGTCGCTGCGTATTTTTAAAGCACCGTAACGCATGCGTCTGTCAGACGAAAGTAAAATTGCGAACTCCGATCTTATTCCCGTACAAATACAGCTACGGTGCATTTACGGATGCGTATAGAATTTTGTAACGAAACCGGTCGCTAAATAGTTTAATTAAAAATATATTAATGGAACTAGTGTAAAAAGTTTTTAATTTAACTAGAATATGAAGTTCTACCAAGAAAACGCAACACACTGTGTAACATACATCTGTAATTTTAATATTTAGTTCAAGCTTGGTGACCTCTGCCTTAAAGAATCCGGAAAATACTTAAACCAATATTAACCTTGACACTTGTATTTAATGTATATAAAAAAATCGATAATTATAAATATTCATAAACATGTTTCATTCACAAGCTTCCGATATGATTATGACACAAAATACTATGCATATTAGCCTCATTTAGGGAAACACATTCAATTTTTACCTTAAATTTGCGCTGTCACTTTCTGTTAAAAAGGTTTAGAATAGGACAGGACTATTTTAAAATATCAATGGGTTCTTCGCAATTTTTAGTAAATTCTGTCGCCCTTGTTTTTTCATCGTCGTCTTTTTTGTCATTCTCAAATTCAAAGACATGACATGACTTCGATTTGACTTAGATTAACTCACTACTCTTTTTTAAAACTTTTTTACGAAAAGTGACAACTTTAGATAAGAGAATTTATTACCAAAATTGAGGCCATTATTTAGACACCTAAATATTCCTATTTACTTTAGAATAAACTATGGTGACAATACCAAATAACCCTCAATAGGGGGAGGCATGTCCTAGTGGACTCTAGTAGCTGTTGAAAAAAAAGTCAGACAGTTTAGCCCAGCGATTTCAGCCGTTCCTGCCTTATACGACCTATTTACCTATTTTCCCATGAGAATAATGCGTGTTAATGGTGGATAGTCCTATAAAACCGCCATATAGATAGGTATAAGGTCATATAGCAGCAACCAGAGTGCCACAGAACACCTATAACCTTAGTTTTAATAGGCTAGTGTTAACGGCTTTAATTTGGCTTCAGCAGGCATGCCAGGCTGAGATAGTGGGTTATGGGGGTGAGACACGCAAAACTATCGTTAATACTGTTCGTAACTATAGTTCAAATTGCCAGGTGAGGTGATATACCCGGCAGGTCGAAATGTGAAGAGTTGTTTTAATAATCAAATTCGAAGTGATGACTCTTCTCGAAATAGTATATTGTCATTGAATTCACGTGTTTTATACGCCGTGTGATGCCGGCTTAGAATAGCATCACCCCATTTCTAGCCCATGGGTGACGTAAGAGCCGACTAAGGGACTCGAGGGATGTGTATTGCAGTTTTGGGCGATGGGCTGACAACCTGTCACTATGGTCATACACAGTTATCTAGTTGACTTTCAAGCTTTTTTCAGACGTGGTGTTAATGTCCGTTTTACGGCCGTTAACACTCTGCCTACCCCGTAAGGGATATAGGCGTGATTTATGTATGTATATATGTATTTATACGTATACATACATACATCAGCCCATTGCAGTACACTGCTGGACGTAGCAACACACATGTAACCCTCGAGACCCTTAATTGCCTTTTACGATACCCACGGGAAAGAAATGGGGTGTTGCTATTCTAAGCCGACATCACACGGCAAAAGTACAATTGAATTAAATCCTTATTGTACATATATACATATATAAAGCCCTAATCCCTTGCGGGGTTGACAGTATTGTAATACTTACTTATACATTTTCATTCGAACAAATTCACTCCAAACTACTGTTTATGCCGTGTGATGTCGGCTTAAAATAGCATCACCCTATTTCTTTCCCGTGGGCGTCGTAAAAGGCGATGAAAGGACTCGAGGGTGTTTATTGCAATTTAAGGCGATGGGCTGACAACCTGTCACTATGGCGGTACACAATTTGCCGAATTACCCTCAAATGTTTGTCAGACGTGGCGGCGTAAATGTCCGTTTTTTTCGGCCGTTTACGCTCTGCCTTCCCCGCAAGGGATAAAGGCGTGATATTTGTATGTATGTACTACTGTTTATTAAGTAATAGCCAGGTGTGGCACGCTTGGAATCAAACCTGCACCCTTCTACCTGGTTACCGAAGGGTCATAGGTCAACCAAAAGTAGGGTAGTTGGATATTACATCACTTACACTAATAAGGGGTGTGTTTAATACCTTTATAATGAATTAAACGAAGATTGATTGAAGTTTAATCTTTTTAGGGTTGCGTTCCACATCATTACACATATACAGGGTATAAGGGACAGCCCTCCGAATACTTATAGGGTGCATTCAGACTATCTCAAATCATGACACTGAACAACTTTCTATGAGAAAATATTTCATACTTCCCATAATAATTGTAGTCAGCTGATCGTAATTTTTTATGGAAGGATTTTTTTTGTCGTTTTCTGATATATGTTCCAAGGGGAAAGTTGTTTAGTTCTATGGTCTGAATGCACCGTATCAGTATTCGGAGGGCTGTCTCTTACACCCTGTATATATGTAGACTGAAATTTTACTAGTAAATTTTATACCGATACTGAAAACAGAGGACGGGATGGTGATATGGAACAACTTTCCCCAAGGAACATAATGTAGAAATATGTCAAAAATATTTTGAGCTTCCATAGTAACCCAAATCAGCTGATCGGCAATTTTGTATGCATACATACATACATACATACATAAATCACGCCCATATCCCTTACGGGGTAGGCAGAGCGTTAACGGCCGTAAAACGGATATTAACACTACGTCTGACAAAAGTTTGAGAGTCAATCAGATAGCTGTGTATCACTATAGTGACAGGTTGTCAGCCCATCGCCTAAAATTGCAATACACACCCTCGAGTCCCTTAGTCGCCTCTTACGACACCCATGAGTAAGAAATGGGGTGATGCTATTCTAGGCCGGCATCACACGGTAAATACATGCATACATACACATACATATATCACGCCAATAATCCCTTACGGGGTAGGCAGAGCGTAAACATCCGTAAAAAACGGGCATTTTCGCCACGTCTGACAAACATTTGAGGGTCATTTGGAATATTGTGTATCACTATAGTGACAGGTTGTCAGCCCATCGCCAAAATTTGCAATACACACCCTCGAGTCCCTTAGTCGCTTCTTACGAAACCCACGGGAAAGAAATGGGGTGATGCTATTCTAAGCCGGCATCACACGGCAATGTTGTATGGGAGGTCGAATATTATTTTATATGTCGACCTATGTTCCTCGAGGAAAGCTGTTTATATCTGTCTGTTACTTTTCACGCCTAAACCACTGAACTCATTTTGATACAATTTGGCATAAGCATAAACAGGAACCTAAGAAAGGACAATTATGCTACTTTTACTGCAGGAAAATCTATCAATCCCACGGGAAATAGTAATATCGAATTCACGCCGCGCGTACGAAGACGCCGGGCACCAGCTAGTAATAAAAATCGTGGACAATTCACACAGCGCCACCTAGCCGTAAACTAAACAAAGCTTGTACTTTGGGAACTAGATAGCTGATATTAATACTTTTATACCTTTTTTTATTGTAAATAAATACATATTAATCACTCATCTGTCGCTTCATTCTATAACAATTTCATTGGTTTTGAATTTTATTGTGGGTAGTTAAGGTTCAAAATTGTTGTCCGGCTCCCGGTACGTGACAGACAAGGGGTTAATCATATAAACACCCAGACTTAACCCAAATATCTGAAAATTACTTAACAAAAATATTTGTGTATTGTGGGGATCGAATTCACGACCGTCGGCGTAACAGTCACGGGTACTACCTGCTCCGCCATCGGGTTGACGGCCGATGTGGCGCAGTGGTAGTGCGACTGCCCGCGACGCAAAGGTTCCGGGTTCGATTCTCGGTGGGACACTCACAAAGTAGATATTTATCACTTTGTGAATTTGTTCCCAGTCTGGTTAGGACATAGCAGGGTGAACCAACTGATTGTCCGAAAAGAAATGGTTCCGTGCTTCGGAGGGCACGTTAAGCCGTCGGTCCCGGTTGCTGTCTATGATTACTTAGATGGCGGTCGTAACACAACCATGTCAGAGGCCTACTACTGGTAGTAGGCGGTTTGAAAAACTCTGACACCAGGGTTGGACGACTCGGTGTCCCACACGAAAAGAGAGAGAGAGAGATCGGGTCAGAGACTATACTTACGAGGTGTTCGCCAGAAAGCACCTCCAGCAGTGAGATGAGGTTGAGGCCGTCCCGCAGGTCCTCGAAGAGGTCGTTCACGTGCCGGTTCACCTGGAACACAAATAGCAAAAAAAAAATTACATCATGGTTGGACCTGGTATCACCAGGAGGGATCAACTTACACTGATTGTTTAAGGAAATGTATGAACAACCAGTATAACGTTGATCCCTTTAAAGCTGGCTAATGCTTCAGCACCATTTCGCGAGCACATTTATTAAAGGCAAATTTGAAAAGAAACTATATTGTAACGGAAATAAGTTCGATATTGATTTGAGGGGTCACCGGTGCCGTTTTCTCAGGCCAGAAAAAATCGACTTTAGTTTAACTACTATAATATAGTTATTATAATTTTACTAATACTAAAAATAATGTTAAAATCTATAACAAATACAAATTCCTTTTAAAAATAGCAGTCAATATCGATTTTTGAAAAAAGGAATCAAAAAAACATCAAAAGATTTAAAAGGTTCACGAAGACTTAAAAATAAGATATCTAAATAAAACGAAATCAATGTTTATAAACCAGAAGTAATAAATTAGATCTCAGATCTAAGTCCTGGATAATAAAATAAAACGACAACGTGATGCATAAATTACTTAAGCAAATAATAAAAACATTATTTTAAGTGTCAATAAAAACATTTATTTCATTAAAACAAGTAATGTTATCTGTGGTGTGAAGGAAATCAACAAACGTTTTTTTTAAATGCAGTGCGGCAAATAATAATGTTACAAAAATAAAGCTCAAATTAAAATCTACAAAATTATCTGAAACTGACTTCCTAAGATGGACAGCATGTTTGGTTGTTCAACTATTACGCAATCCATAATGGACGTTAGTAAATAAGCAAAAACAACATCACTACTTTATGTGGTGAAATCAACCACAATGTCTAGAACTTACTTGTTGGAGTGGTCAACACCGTAGGTTGTTAAAAATTGCAGAAATCAAAATTATCTGCATTAACTAATAAGCCAGCCAAGTACAGCCATCACTACAACGTATGGCCAAAACTACAATAGAAACACGCTACAATTAGCCACACAACATTAGTCTGCAGTGTGGCCAAGTCTACAACAATGTCTACACTTACTTGCTGAGGCAGACACTATGGTTTGTCGTTAAAAATTTCGCAGATATGAAATCAAAATTACCTAATTAATAAGCCAGGCAAGACAGCATTTCTATAAAGTGTAAATAAAAACACAACAGCAACATACTGCAGCTACATAACAATAATTAAAAGTGTAGCCAAATCTGCAACAACTAGGACACCTGGTACAACTTACTTGAAGAGGCGGCAAACCAAGTCCCTTTTTTCCATAACGCAGATTCTTAAGCCAATTAATACAGCCGAAAACAACGTCAGTACAAAACAAAATGTGGCAAAAACAACATCAATTTAAAGTGTGGCCAACTCTATCACAATTTCTACAACTTACTTGCTGAGGCGGACAACATGTTTGGTTGCTGATCACTTCGCAGATATTAAATCAACATTACTAAATAATAAATTAAAATAAGCCTATTTAAACAGCCAAAAACAACATTACTACAAAGTGTGGCCAAATGCACAATAGTAACACACGGTATCCACACAACACTAATATCAAGTGTGGCCAATTCTACAACAATGTAGACGATGTCTTCAACTTACTTGCTGAGGCGGGCAACATGGTTGATTGTTGACCATTTCGCAGACATGCAGCCTGGTATACGCCTGCTCCGGCAGCATGAATAGATACGCAAATACCTGGTGATTATCGTGCTTATTTGTATCTTAGAGCAAATCAATATCTCAAAAGACCATATTTATAAGCCCACATACAATATGATATGATAATATTTTTTATAATTTTTGATATGTAATAATACAATTAATGAAATCATCTACCATTTTTTGAGACGAAGGAAAGAATGGGTATTAAATAAGCCAAAATAATAATGACATCATTATGGGACTTTTCTCGATATTTCATACTCGTAGTTCTATATCTGTGTAATTATCATCATTACAGCCTTCATCCACCTACTGCTGGGTATAAGCCTCTTCTCTCTTGTACTATATATCCCTATCCTGTGCCAGAAGTCCTATTTTAAAATACCAAATAAAACAAAAGTAACTAACATAGATTGTACAGACACAAACGACGTATCGACAGAAATGTGGTCAGATTTGACTATATGAGTGATAAATCTACAGGGCAGCAATGTCACAAGATGGCCTATTATATCCACAATACTATAAACATGAAAACAGAAGTTGTCATACGCAGAAATTGACAGATTTAGCTGTTTAGCTGAATAAATAGGCTTGAATTATAGCCTCAGAGAAGACGGCTGGGCTGAAATATTTACTTGTCTTTGCACAATTACTCATGACAATAAATCTAGCTAGCCAGGATGACTTGGATTCTTCATATTATTCTTGCACGGTCTATGATTTGATTACTTAGATAGCGATTAATAAATACTGCGTCAAAGAACTAATAATTTACTTCGTAGGCGGTTTAACAACCCATGACACCAGGGTTCATCGGGTCGTTCGCCGATACAGTCTGCTATGAATGAATAAACTCATACCAAAACCAGCCAATCTCCTTTCAATGTGACAGGCAAAATGCCGGTTCAATTAAAGTTTTGGGAGCCATAACTCACAAATCTAGTGTGTGTAGGAGTTAAATTATTGTTGAACACTCAGGTTGAACAAGACACAACAGTGTTATTGCGAAATGACAACTGTCAGAGGACTGAATTGTTAGTTTTGAGTGAAGAAACCAATACAATAAAACAACTTTAAACGGATTCAAGTTGTGTTTATTTTGGATTTTTCCGATTCCTACGTTTGAGCTGTGTGTAGAGAGCTTGTGATGACTAATAGTTGTTAAAACTTCAGAAAATATTACGAAACCAATACCCATTGAAACGACAAAAAATTAAGGCGGGAAACATTTTGTTAATATCTCTCTTTTCTTGCTTGCGTTGCGGGGTAGGCAGAGCGTAAACGGCCGCAAAAAACGGATATTTACGCCATGTCTGACAAACATTTGAGGGCCATTCGGAAAATTGTGTATCGCCATAAAGACTGTGGAATCTGACAGTTGTAAAATATGGCTTATTGTGATGGCTTTACTGTAGTTAGCACGAATCTGACAGTTGTCAAATATGGCTTATTTTGATGGCCTTACTATAGTTAGAACAAATCTGACAGTTGTCAAACATAGCTTTCAATTAAATTTCTTGATTTTATGGCGTTTTCGTTATGATTTCGCCAGTGTCAAGATTCGATGACGACTTGACACTGGCGAAATCATATTGGGATGGCCTTTCTGTAGTTTTCTTAAAATGTGTTGCAAGTTAAGTTGCAACTGATGGTACAAAAATAAACAACAACAAAAAAAAAACACGAGACGAAATTTAAAAAAAATTAAGCATGTGTATATTACAGACCTTCAGATATTTCCAGTGCTGCAATCCGAGTGAAAAGCGATGAAATTCAGACAAGAAAATATAAAAAAACCTTGTGTACGAAAGAACTATCAGTCTACATGTGACATTATTAGTACATTGCGTAGCCGGTTCATATTCCTGGTATCATAATGGCTAACCGACTACGCAATGAACATCGAATTTCACCTGTAAATTGTTTAATAATTTCGGGTACAACAGAACATCAACCTACAATCTACATCTTAATCTTAAGAGATCAACTTAAAACTGGTTATCATACAGCTTATAAGGAAACCCAGTATAGGGTGATCCCTCATAGCTTGATGGCTGACCCCGTTAAGAGATTAACTTAAATTGGTTTTCATACAGCTAATAAGGAAAACCCGCTTAGGGTGATCCCAACCTTTCAGGGAAAGGTTGATGAGCTTCTTATATTGCATTCCGAATTACTAATTTATTTTAACGGATCAACCTAATATGGTTATCCTTAAAAACTGTATTGAAAACCAGAATAAGTTGATCTTCCAAGCTTGATGTGCTGTTCATAGAATAAAAGTTCACATTGTGTAAGATAAATGTAAAAATAGAATATATGTAATAGAAAAATAGAATAATTGTGAAAATAGATTATTTGTAAGCAGTGTCACAATTTGCATTAAATCTACACTAACATTATAAATCTTATTAAAGCGCATTCTAACTTATATCTAACGGTGTGATGCCTGCGTATAGTAGCATCACCCCATTTCTTTCCCGCGTGTGTTGTAAGAGGCAAGGGACTCGAGGGTTTATGTGAATTACAATTTAAGTTGACAGGATGAACCCGCCAACAATTTTTCTGAAGCGGCAGTCTAATATTCGTCAGACAAAGCGATACCGACCGTCTTTTTACGGCCGTTTACGCTCTGCCTTCCCCGCAAGAGATGAAGGCGTGGTATGTGTATGTGTGTATGTTCTAACATATTTCTCGGCTCTTAAAATACCAATACAACCTACCATTGGATTGTAACGGAACCAAAGCTTACATTCCAATATGGCGTCCTTAATCATTCAAATGATTGCAAATTGTCACAGGTATATAGCGTGATGCTATTCCAACCCAGCATCACACGTTAATCACATGGCGCCAATAATTTGGAGTTTTAAACCGGTACCTATGACGAAGTACCGTTTACCGTGAAATGCCGGCTTAGAATAGCCTCACCCCATTTCTTTCCCGTGGGAGTCGTAAGAGGCGACTAAAGGACTTGAGGGTGTGTATTGCAATTTTAGGCGATGGGCTGACAACCTGTCACTATGGCGATACACAATTTTCCGAATGAAAATCAAATAGATGTCAGACGTGGCGTGAACGTGCGTTATTGCGGTCGTTAACGCTCTGCCTACCCCGCAAGGGATAATAGGCGTGATATGTGTATGTATGTATGACGAAATGAGACTCATTCAACCATGTTGTACAAAAATAACTCAAAATTTTCAGCTTATTCTATCCATATCGACTACTTACATCACGCTGTTGTCATTTCTTGTACGTGGGTGTCAAAAACTTATGGTCATCCAGTTTTAGTCCACTCATGGTAAAATAGGTGGACAGGTACAGTCAGATACACATTTTATTGAGAAAAACTTTGGGCCAACGCTGCGTTGAGCGGGCAAATAATCCGTACTAATATTATAAATCTGAAATTCTCTCTCTCTCTGTGTGTGTGTGTGTGTGTGTGCGCGCTCGCGTGTGTGTGTGTGCGTGCGTGCGTGCGCGAGTGTGTGTTGTGTGTGTGTGTGTGTGTATGTGTGGAACACAATATGTAGAGTATAACCTGGAAGATCACATAGGCCACTTTTTACCGCAGGAAAACAACTATTACTACGGGAAAATAACTGGTCGCCGGTCAAACCGCTGGGCGGAAATCTAGTTCACTATAAGACAATATATAAGACAGTATATTAGATGTCCCACACGATATAAATAAGTTAATGACTGCAAGTTTAAGAAGTCGACTGTACTATAACAATCGAATGGTGTTATTCCAACGAATAGAAGAAATACGATATGTTCATAAACATTTGTATGGCCGCATTCTTATAACAGCTTATAGTGCGAGAAAGCTTTAAGAGGTTTTAAATTAAATTAGATTGTAGAAATGTGATATAGTGATAGAAATATAAGTTTCTTTGATTTTGGGAAAGTTCTTACGAGGAGGCCCACCTCCAGCAGTGATTTCACATACATATCATGTCTATAATCCCTTGCGGGGTAGGCAGAGCATAAACGGCCAAAAAAACTGACATTTACGGCACGTCAGACAAATATTTGAGGATCATTCGGAAAATTGTGTATCGCCATAGTGAGGTTGTCAGCCCATCGCCTAAAAATTGCAATACACACCCTCGAGTCCCTTAGTCGCCTCTTACAACTCCCATGAGAAAGAAATGGGGTGATGCTATTCTAAGTCGGCGTCAAACGGCATTCTTAAGGGTGATTTTACATCAGACTTATAGGTCTGATATTATGTTTCCAGAAAATATTCGCCATTAGTGCTCCGTCTATTAGGGCTAGGGTCCAGTATGGCTAGCTTTTCATGTTTAAAAATAAAAGTCGTTCATTTTACACGACTGCCCAACCAAAAAAGGAGTGTAATGTTTTTAGAGTTCATGTATGTATGTATGTACTTATGTGCGATTCTTTGAAGTGCTGAACAGATTCAAATGGGTTTTCTTTTCGTAAATTCGCACGTGGCCCCATAGTAAAAGTTGTTCGGGATCACGAGTAGAAACACACTTTTTCGTATGTTCAACGTTCTTCCGAACATTCTGCATAGTCGTTTGCCTCAACAGAACCTTGCCTCAACATCCTGAAGTATCACATAACCCCCGGGTTCTTATCACCTGAGTCACAGGTCGAACCAAAACACAAGCATAGCTAGCGAGTGAGTCACGGCTACATCCTTTGTTGAACCGCTGTTTGACGATGATTAGTTCGTTTCAGCCCCAGGTGGGCCGTATGTAGAACAATAGGATAGGAATTTTATACAAAACTGTTTTATGTTATTAAATAGGAATATAATAGTGCCGTGTGATGCCGGCTTAGAATAGCATCACCCCATTCCTTGCCCGTGGGAGTCGTAAGAAGCGTCTAAGGGACTCGAGGGTGTGTATTGAAATTTTAGGCGATGGGCTGACAACCTGTCACTATATGGCCATATACTATTTTTCGGGTGACCCTCAAATGTTTGTCAGACGTGGCGTAAATGTCCGCTCTATGCGGCCGTTATATCCCGCAAGGGATTATAGGCGTGATATGTGTGTGTGTGTGTGTGTGTGTGTGTGTGTAAATAGGAATAAGGAATGTTGAACAGACCACGGAGGAAGTTTATAGTGTACACATACACATATCACGCCTATTGTCCCTTGCGGGGTAGGCAGAGCGTAAACGGCCATTTACGCCACATCTGTCAATTTTTTGAGGGTTATTCGGAATATTGTGTATCGCTATAGCGACAGGTTGTCAGCCCATCGCCTAAAATCGCAATACACACCCTCGAGTCCCTTAGTCGCCTCTTACGACTCCCACGGGAAAGAAAGTGGGTGATGCTAGTCTAAGCCGGCATCACACGGCATAACCGGCATAGGTCTATAATGTACTCATTACTAAATAGCCTTCTACACTAACATTAAAAAGAGGCAAGATTTGATTGTTTGTTTGGATTGAATAGGCTCCGAAATTACTGAACCGATTTAAAAAAATATTTTACCATTCGAATCCTACGTTATCCCTGATGAACAAAGCCCATATTAAAATAGTTTTTTCCCGCGGGAAAACGGTTAGCAACGGGTGAAACCGCTGGGCGGGCCGCTAGTTAGGTATATAGGCGGGCTGGTGTTATGGAACAACTTTCCCCAAGGTACATAGATCAAAATACGAAAAAAATATTGGACCAATACAAAATTTCCGATCAGCTGATTTGAGTTACCATGCAAACTCAAAACATTTTGTCAAATTTCAACCCATGTTCATTGAAGAAAGTTGTTCCTTAACTCTCTGATTTGGAAGAAATTTGGAACACAGGTAGAGTATAACCTGGAATAACACATGGGCTACTTTTTACCGCAGGCAAACAACTATTACCACGGGAAAATGAGTGGCAGCGGGTGAAACCGCTGGGCGGAAATCTAGTTACTAATAAATGAAACCTTACCAGCGTAAGTAAATGGGCTGTAATAGGATTTGGTGCTATTGGCGATAAGTACTTACTTATCGGTGAAAAAAAATCGTCGTCCGTCAAAATCGTCAAACTTTGCTCGTCTATCTCTAATCTAATTTGTTTTGTGGTTATTCTTTGTTGTGTTCGTAAATAATACTGAAAATATCTCATTTTTAAAAGGTTTAACTAACCCAAGAACTAACTGTATACTTTACATACATACATACATACATATATCATGCCTATATCATCCCGGAAAACGGTCGCTATCGCCACGTCTGACAAATATTTATGGCCCGTTTCGGAAAAGTCGTGTAACACTATGGTAACAGGTTGTCAGACTCTCGCCTCATATTGTAAAACACATGAAATCCTCGAGTCCCATAGTCACCTCTTACGACACCCGCGGGAAAGAAATAGGGTGATGCTATTCTAAGCTGGCATCACACGGCCGCAAAGTTGATCGAACATTGAAGGTACCGCGCAAAAAGTGCAATTCTTGCCACTTTATTATTAAACCTTATGAAGCAACCTTGCCCTCTAAAGCACGGAATTATCATACGGTTTAAGAGCTGATTCGAGCTGCTATGTCCTATCTTAATCAAACTATAAACGGAATAACTTCGATACCGCGTTTCAGGACTTGTATGTGGAGCGCATGCGCGCCGCCACAAGGTCTCAGGTTCGGCTCCTGAGCACACGAGACTTGATTGTGTATAACTTTGTGAGGTTATAACTTTGTGAGGTTATACACAATCAAGTCTCGTGTGCTCAGGAGCCGAACCTGAGACCTTGTGGCGGCGCGCATGCGCTCCACATACAAGTCCTGAAACGCGGTATCGAAGTTATTCCGCCGATCGCTATATATACAACTTCCAAACATGTCCGGTTGGAACATTCGTTCCCCTGGTCACAACTCCCGACCAGGCGGGTAGCTACCCTTATCCTCACAATCGTCACTCGGCAAACCGGTCTCATCATCACTTTTGTAAAACAAACGGAGACTGTTAATCCAGCAGCTGATAATCATCATTCAACAGCCAAGATAAAGATAACCTATAAACAACAACTCACAAAGGATACCAATATGACTCACTCACTCGCAACAACAGATCCTTATGTGAAAGTGAGTGCGAATTATATTATGCGCTGGGTTGCCAGATGCCTTTGTGATCGCACTTTCTCATCACCCGAAGGTTGCCTGGCAGATATTGCTACCTAGTATAAAGACCGCCGTGTTGCCAACTGTTATATTGTTGTTTTTAGTGCAATAAATAATTATGATAAGTTATGTCTAATTTTCACATAGATTACCTACTATGGTTATGTGTTTTAATCTCGTGAGAAACGGCTTAGACCCTTCATACAAACTGACCAAACGTGTCATGTCATGCGTAAGTTTGTATGGGGGGGTCAATGACATTTTTCACGAGATTAAACCAAAAGCACCATTGACCCATCATATCATACATACATACATACATACATAAATCACGCCTCTTTCCCGGAGGGGTAGGCAGAGACTACTTCCTTCCACTTACTACGATCCTGGCATACTTCTTTCGCCTCCTCCACATTCATCAATCTCTTCATGCATGCTCGTCGGTTTAGGGTACTCTTGACCTGACCTTTCTTTAGCACGTCCCCGATTTGATCAAGGTACGTTCGTCGAGGTCTTCCCCTTCCGACGTTCCCATCCACACTTGCCATATACACCTGTTTCGTTAATCTTCTTTCATTCATCCTCTCTACATGACCAAACCATCTAAGCATACCCTTTTCTACACCAGTCACTACGTCTTCTTTTATACCACAACGTTCCCTTATCACGCTTTTCCTTATCCTGTCACTCAATTTTACGTCAATCATACTTCTTAACGCTCTCATTTGTACTGCATTTATTCTACTTTCATGCTTTTTCTGCCATACCCAACTTTCACTCCCATACATAAGTGTCGGAACTAACACCCCTCTATGCACAGCCAGACGAGCCTTATCAGAGACTTTCTGGCTGTTCATAAAAGTGTGCAACGCTCCATTCACCATGTTGCCGGCATTCACCCTTCTTTCGATGTCACTTTCACACTTTCCATCTGATGTGAACATGGAGCCCAAATACACAAACTCTTTCACTTGTTCCACCCTCTCATCTTCTATCATAATTTTACACTCTGTCATATTTTCCTCTTTCTCAAAAACCATTGCTTTCGTCTTACTTACATTCACTTTCATTCCTTTCTTTTTCAAAGCCTCAGTCATAATATTTACCATCTCCTGCAACCCTTCAGCCGACGACGCAAGGATAACTTGGTCGTCAGCATAGAGAAGACATTTGACGAGTAAACCATTCATTCTCAGACCACATTCACTCTCTTTCAAATCCGCCAAACAACTATCCATGAATAGATTGAACAGCCACGGTGACGCAACACATCCCTGTCTAACACCTTTCTCGATGTTAAAAAGTTCACTGAACGCCCCGTTTATCCTGACACAAGCACTGGAATCCTTATATAAGGATTTCAGTGCTCGTATCAAGATACTGCTCACCCCATGCATGGATAGTGCCGACCACAATTCATTCCTCACCACTCTGTCATAGGCCTTTTCCAAATCCACGAATGCGCAATAGACTTTCTGGTTTTTGGCCAGGAATTTTTCAGCTATGCAGCGCAAGGAAAAGACCTGATCCGTACATCCCATCCCCTTACGAAATCCTGCCTGAGCATCCCATACTTTCTCATCCGTTTCTTTCATCACTCTTTCAATCAACA
Source organism: Tuta absoluta (assembly GCA_027580185.1). Taxonomy (NCBI): domain Eukaryota; kingdom Metazoa; phylum Arthropoda; class Insecta; order Lepidoptera; family Gelechiidae; genus Tuta; species Tuta absoluta. Next base: position 1,666,408 of record JAQAHW010000035.1, on the reverse strand, counting down.
CCTTTGCATACAGTTTGCCGACGACACTGAGGAGGCTTATATCGCGGTAATTTTTGCAGTCCAGCTGTGACCCTTTTCCTTTATATAATGGCACTATTACAGCCTTGCACCAATCAGTTGGCACTCGACCGCTTCTCCAACAAAGGTTAAAAAGGAGGTACAGCTGACTAGCCACAACGCCTTCGCCAGCCTTCAGCATTTCGAGCGACACTCTATCATACCCTGCAGCTTTACCAGATTTCATACTTTTTAACGCTTTCACAATCTCATCCATTTCAATCTCATTTTCGTTCTCAATTTCATTCACTTCTGCAGTAGTTATTTCTTGCGCTAGATCTTCTTTCTCAAATAAGCTTTCAAAATATTCCTTCCATCTTTTCAACACACATTCCTCACCTTTTATTACACTACCATCCTGGCTTCGAATCCTACTCAACTCGGACGACGTGGTTTTACTTCGAGCTGTCCTTATGGTTTTCCAGAAAACTTTCAAGTTGGAACGAAAGTTTTCCGATAGCCTCCTGTCAAATTCATCCTTATTCTTATCTTTTATTTTATCAACAGTCTTTTTAACTACATCCTTCACACTTTTATACTCCTTTCTTGCTTTCTCTACATCTTCATCATATCATACGGAGTAATTTTTTTTTCTGAATAAATAGGAGTGCTCAAAAAAAATATGAGTTTGGTTAGTGTAATCATCTTGACCTAAGGGGCCGTATGCCGCTAATTGAAACGGGTCTCAGTTGTGTTTCAATAGAGTGTCATTTGGATGGTTTTGTCCGTTTCGTATTCCGCTAACATTTTGAAGTATAGCAAAATCACAATGGCAATTGAGTGTCGATGGTACTACTACTAAAGAGTGGAACTCACTACCTGCGTCTGTGTTTCCAAACGCATACAACCCTAATCTCTTCAAAGTAAGAGTGAACAGGCTTCTTCTGGGTGAGCTCGCTCCATCTTAGACTCTGTCTCTGTCCTATGACCTAGACTAGAGTCAAGAGCAAACCCAACATTAATAAAAAAAATAAAAATAAATGGTATTACAATGCAAAAAAAAGGAATCGGGGCCCTGAATTTCCGAAATTGAGAAGATTTTTAGGATGTTACAGGCTGAAACACTTAAAAGGTACGTAAGAAAGATGTTATGTTTATTGCTCACCCCACCCGCATTACGTCTACTCCCCTATCCTGTACCCTAAGGTTGCCTGGATGAAATCGCTAGCTAAGCGATAAGGCCGCCTTGTGTACACTTTTTTTTTAATTTATATCTTATTTTTCTGTATTTCCTGTGTACAATAAAGTATTTTTGAATTGAATTGAAAGATGGTTCGGAGGGCAAGTTTAGCTTTCAGTTCCAGTCGCTGACTATGATTGTTCAGAGACTCTGACATCAGGGTTCGTCACGGCGTGCGTATATTTGGCGTCCCCCGCATATAATAAAATGATTGAATTTGACAGCAAATAAAATCAGCCATAATCTGCTTATTTTTTCTGACCGTCTGGCAACACCTCTATAACTTCTTCAATAAGTAGTGTCTGGCAACACCTCTACAACTTCTTCAATAAGTAGTATCAGCATCTCTGATATCATCAGACGATTATTTTTGGTGAATGAATGGTCTGTTGTCTGAGTGAAAGAAGAAAGACGAGGAATGAATGGAAGTCTTATTGTGACCTGAATTCATTCATTTTATTATATTTTTTGCACAGGATGTTTGATTGCCTGAAATTTGAGAAGATCGAATTATTTTAAACTACTGACTCGCCTAAAGACAAGTAGTAGGTACTAAGCAGGGATTGTATAAACGATATAATTTCGGTTAAAACGGTAAAGGGAATGACGACATACCGAAATATTGCGATATCATAACATTTCGGTACCGATTTTTTCTCTTGCTTCATCTTTTACGGTACCTAAACCGCTATCAAAAGGGTTGTCTAAGTATATCACCTACGATTCCGCAACCGCAACTCCGCTTATTAGAGCGCAATGTGTATTTTGATATTGAAATTATGTCGCCAGCGATACCGCTATATTCTACCGGTGCCATAACCCATATAATAACCTTTTTCCGTCTACTTTTGAAACATATACCGGTACTGATATTATATCGGTAGCTTAACCCTGTATTTTAACCGAAAACCTATGTACTAAGGAATGTGAGTATTTATAAATTAACAAAGGAAATTCTTGCGACTGTGTGGTTGTTGACATGTGGACGTACAGACAGACATACGAAGTCTTGACATAAAGCTTCATTTTCATGTTTGACAAGTATTAGTCACGACAAGTTTTAAAAGTCGTCAAAATACAAAATAATTATGATCTCTTCTTTAAGGCAATAAATACGATTAATTTACCGTTATATGCCGTGTGATGCCGGCGTAGAATAGCATCACCCCATTTCTTACCCATGGGTGTCGTAAGAGGCGACTACGGGACTCGAGGGTTAGATGTGTATTGCAATTTTAGGCGATGGGCTGACAACCTGTCACTATAGTGATACACAGTTATCTGATTGACCCTCAAACTGTCAGACGTGGTGTTAATATCCGTTTTACGGCCGTTAACGCTCTGCCTACCCCGTAAGGGATATAGGCGTGATTTATGTATGTATGTATGTAATTTACCGTTATATCCTTATTGGGGTGATGCCGGCTTGGAATAGCATCACCCTATTTCTTTTCTGCGGGTGTCGTAAGAGGCGACTAAGGACTCGAGTGTTGCATGTATATTACAATTTTAGACGACAGGCTGACAACCTGTCTCTATAATCATACACGATTTTACTGAAACGGTCATGTTTCACGGCCGTTAACGCTTTGCCTACCCCGCAAGCGATGAAGGTGTGATATGTGTATGTGAGTATTTTAAAATAATATATATAATATTAATCGCATATTTCGTAGCATTTTACGAATTTAGTTTTGGCAGAGGCTGGTTTAGAGGCGTAAACACCGTTTTTGCAACTTTAAAAGACTAGGTACTACTATCTTCAGTTAAAGATTGAAAAATGTTTCTATCTATCCACAGAGCAAGGAACTCGCTCGCGCAGCGCACGTCGTGTCAATGCTTTTGTGTATCTAACCATTTTTGTTGTTTTGACGGTGATGTAGCAAATATAAATTTTATTCGCATATACGTCCAGCGGTGGACTACAATAGGCTGATGTATGTATGCAAATTGTGACACTACGAAATTATTATAATTTGATAAATAAAATATAATAAATAATGTTGTATTGTTTACCTTTTTTAGGTGTTTGTTGACCCATTTCGTAAACGTCTTCTTCTGTATGGCGTCTCGCTCGTCTGAAACGAAAGAAAGAAACAAATTAATAAATTAACAAATTACATATATACAAACATACATACATAAATCACGCCTATATCCCTTACGGGGTAGGCAGAGCGTTAACGGCCGTAAAACGGATATTAACACCACGTCTGACAAAAGTTTGAGGGTCAATCAGATAGCTGTGTATCACTATAGTGACAGGTTGTCAGCCCATCGCCTAAAATTGCAATACACACCCTCGAGTCCCTTAGTCGCCTCTTACGACACCCATGAGTAAGAAATGGGGTGATGCTATTCTAGGCCGGCATCACACGGTATATTAACAAATTAATTATGAAATAATATCATACATGTACAAGATGTCAATATAGGAGGAATTTTTACTAGTGACTGATAGCGAAATCTCAAGATGGGCTGGTGATAAGTAGCAAATTTCCCTAAGGTACGTAAGTCAAAATACGAAAAAAATTGGACCTCCCATACAAAATTGCCGATCAGCTGATTTGAGTTACTCAAGTTATTTTCTCATATTTTGACCTATGCTCCTTGGGGAAAGTTATTCCTTATCGCCAGCTGTTCTTAAGTTTGTGCTATCCGTCACTAGTCAAATTTTACCCTATATAAGGTGTAAAAAAAACGTATGTAGGGAAACAATTTCCTTTTTCCAATTTCCATAGAAAGTCAGTCGTTACATTGCCCCTTACACCTTGTATATTCGAAAACTCAAATATTAAAACAAATTATACAGATGGCAACCAAACACATTATTAAAGGGCCTTAACACTAAGAAAAATTTAATCTAGACAACTTTAAACTGAGTTACGAAAGAATAAAACAATAACAAATTAACAAAAACTACTCGTAATAAGTAAATATCCAACAACCTTGACCTAATATAAAACCTTAAATTCTTACAAAGAACACCATAATAAAAACAAAACGTGCCCTAAGAAACACGCGGCAAGTTGAACGACCGCTCCAAGATCGATGGCAACTAATCTAGGTCTAATTTTAGTGTTTCTATTTCAGGACCTAGACCTCAGAGAAAGGAAGGGATTGAAGAGAGCCCTTCAAACACCCAGAATGAAGCCGTGGAAAGCTCCACGTAATTATATTTCACTCGCGCTAAAACTCAAGTACACAAAAATCACGATTTATTCTGTATAAAGAGATCGAACAAGTACTGTTATGATTATGATGAAAACGGACATTTACGGCACGTCTGACAAACTTTTGAGGGTCATTCGGAAAATTATATATCGCTACAGTGACAGAATGTCAGCCCATTACCTAAAATTGAAATAGACATTTAATTCTCAAGTCTTTTAGTCGCCTCTTACAACACCCGCGGGAAAGAAATGGAGTGATGCTATTCTAAGCCGGCATCACACGACGGACACAAAAACTTGTTGGGACGAGATATTCACAAGGTTCCTTCTGAAATGTTTCCTTACTCCGAGACCTAAACATGAACCTATGCCAAAACCCCGTAGGAAGTGTACATGAGCTATTAATTATTTTATTACGTCGTTTGCATAACACAGCGGTGGATAATTAAACATATAATGATGGGTCATTGATCCAGACATGACCTATGGAGCCGAGACGTGGAACCTGGCAGTAAAACTGGCCCACCGGTTACATGTCACTCAGAGAGCTATGGAAAGGTCTATGCTTGGTATCTCTATAATGGATAAAATGAAATTAGACTATCCGCAAAAATACCAAAGTAACGGACATAGTCTGGAAGTGTAGCAAACTGAAGTGGCAGTGGGCTGGGCACATCTGTGGTAGAACCGACATACGGTGGAGTAAGCGGGTTCTCGAGTGGTGACCAAGCGTAGCGTTGGACGACATCCAGCCAGAAGAACCATTGATTTAAAAAAGGCGGCTGGTAGCGACTGGATGGCAAAAACGAGAGATCGTGCCCTATGGTATACCCTGGAGGAGGCCTACGTCCAGCAGTGGACTGCAATAGGCTGATGTATGTATGTGTATGTACTATTTTCTAAGAACTAAATCCATACATACTCATACACATACACATATCACGCCTATTATTGCAATTTTAGGCGATGGGCTGACAACCTGTCACTATAGCGATGCACAGTTTTCCGAATAACCCTCAAATATATGTCAAACGAGGCGTAAATGTCCGTTTTTGCGGCCGTTCGCGTTCTGCCTACCCCGCAAGGGATTTAAGGCGTGATATGTGTGTAATCCCTTGCGGGGTAGGCAGAGCATACATGGCCGCATAAAACTGACATTTACGCCACGTCTGACAATCATTTGAGGGTCGCCCAGAAAATTGTGTATCGCCATAGTGACAGGTTGTCAGCCCATCGCCTAAAACTGCAATACAAACCCTCGAGTCCCTTAGTCGCCTCTTACGACTCCCACGGGCAAGAAATGGGGTGATGCTATTCTAAGCCGGCATCACACGGCATCCATTTTATTTATTTATTTATTTTATTTATTTACAGTTTATTGCACACAAAAACATTACAGGAAAGACACAAAACATAAAGAAATACGACACAACAGGTACAGCTTATTTCTAAGTAGAAATTTCTTCCAGCTGACCCTCGGAAGTGAGACATTACAAAGTAAGGCAGAAAAGACGTGTACAACAGCACAGTTATTCTAATAATTAAAATTTAATCACTTATAGTATATTAACTACACTAACCTAACCTGACAATATATACTTATAATAACATTATAATATCCAATACATATACAGTAAATCTATATATCCATATATCTGTTACGGGCAATTTGATAAGTCCGGGCACTATTAATACTGACCGACCTAGTCAGTATTAATAGTGCCCGACCTAATTGGGCAATGTGATTAAAATAGCACGATTAATTACTTTTCCCGGTCAGTATTAATAGTTCCCACCCTTCCTTGGGCAAAGTAATAAAAATAATGTTATTTTTTATTTTAATGAAGTTAAGAACTGTAATGTTATTCTTTATTTAATTAAGTTAAACTTACATTATTTAAATGAAATTAAACTTAAATTATTTAAATGAAATCAAACTTGCATAATATTCATTAAAGTTATCGATAACTTTGAACATGGGAATTAAAAAAAAACAAATAGTTGTAAATGTAATAAGATCAGTAGTTACCTACTATTTTTATTTAATGAAGTTAAACTTACATCATTTTCATGAAAGTTATCGATAAAATTTTAACTTGAAAATTAAAGAAACAAAAAGTTATAAAAAGTAATAAAACTGTAGTTGTGACTGCAGTTCAAAACGCTTTAAATACAAGAAATCAAACAATATCTGCAATTCAAAATGTCACAAAAGCACATCTTGCAAGAATAAATAGTTATAAACTTAAGGACTTTCTTGCAGTCGTTAATTAATAAATATTTCAGTTGATTTCTTACTAGAAATTATCTTCTCTCTCTTAATATTCGTTTAACGGCCGTTAACTTTCTACCTACCCCGTAAGGGGTACAGGCGTGATTTATGTATGTATGTATGTATTTCTTACTCTACTAATTTTTAAGCTATTTATTCTTGCAAGATGTGCTTTTGTGACATTTTGAAGTGCAAATAATGTTTGATTTCTTGTATTTACAGCGTTTTGAACTGCAGTCACCACTACAGTTACAATACTAGTAGCCTTGTCCGTCAAAATGAGAATCTCTTCGAGCACATTCTCGAAGAGTAATATCAAGTTTTGGAACATCGTCAATCGAAACGAACTTTTCTTTGCACAAAGTAAACTAATTTCTGAAGTACAGTTAGTTTAAAATGCCGTGTTTAGTACCTAGTTTGTAGAGTTTTCCTTTTTCGACAGATATAATAATAGCAATTATATTACGACTATCTGTCTTGGCTAGATCTACATCTGGTATCCTTACTCGGACGCTTTGGCCTATTTATGCTATAGGTAATTTTAGCAGTTTTTGCAGTCTTATCACATTGCCCGGTCCAAGTGATAAATTCAAGCTTACTCTAAAGACTGATTTATTACATGGACCACGAGCACTCGGGCATTATTAATAATGGCCGGTCCAAGTGATTAATTAATCACTTTGCCCGATGATTTTGGGCACTATTAATAATGGCCGGTCAGTATTAATAGTGCCCGATTAATCATGTTGCCCGTAACATATCCATACCACCACTATATCTCTCTATTCACCTACCTATATCGGAGTATCTATCTAACAGTAATGTGAAGTATGTTAACTACACGTCTCGTCTAATTATGATGTACCGGCATGTTCTACAATGTTTTCTAGTCTAGTCATACTTGTTTAACGGTTGAAGGGGTTTCTAGTGCTTTGGAGAGCACGCTTTGAGTCAAAGAGTAGTGTAAGTTGTTGATGATAAGGTTCAACCACGCAACAACTTTTAAGGTATATTTCAGAATTAAATGAAATGCAAGTTTTTTTATTTAAAAAAATAAGAGGTTATAGCAATTCATACGTAATTACGTTTTTGTTTAAGTTAAGTGTACTTAAATCCTATATTTAAATCTAGATGCGGAATGCAATTATATTCACCTAAGATAGTAAAATAGTTCATACACAATCAAAAGCATACTTATAAATAAAACATCTACTAATAAGACTTTAATGACTTTATCGGAATGTCTAGTAACTAACTGCCTCCGTGGTCTAGTAGTCTGAGCGTTGGTCTCAGGATCTGGAAGGCCCTGGTTCGATTCTCAACAGTTAAACACACAATGTTGATATTTGCCAATTTATCACTTTGTGAGATTGTTCCCAGTTTGGTAAAGACATTCAAAGCTAAACAATCTGACTGTCCTTAAGAAACATGGATCCGTGCTTTAGAGGGCACGTTAAGCCGTTGTTCACGGTTGCTGTTTATGATAACTTAAATGAAGGTCGTTAAAAAAACGTTAGAGCCCTACTACCGGTCTCATCGGGTCACAAATAAAGAAACTACTATATAAATTGGCGGGCTGATGAGCTGCGGTAGCCCAGATGGAAGAGGCGTCGCCACTAGTAATGCGAAAGTCGCAGGTTCAAATCCTGCCCGCGCTTGAAAATTTTGCAAGTTTAAAAAAAAACTACTATATACTTTAATGACTGCCGGAATGACAGTTTGTTCGTAACATTCGCATCGCACGTTGGCAGATGCATACTTGAATAACCATTAGGTCATTACAGGTTGTCATTGATGGTCGTTGATGGTAATTGATTGTCAATGACAAGAACGTTGGACGATTGGCAAACTTATTGTATGTATGTATAAACTTTATGGTACTATAAAACAAATTAACAATAACAGTAATAGTAGGAATAAAAACCAAAGGCACAAAGGCGGACTTATCCCGTCTTCTTATTTTTCGTGTGGGACACGGAGACGTCCAACGACCCAATGAACCTTGGTGTTAAGAGATTTCCAACCGCCTACTTCCACTAGTATCCCAAGTAACATAGTTCTCCTATAGCACCCAGTTTACAGGCTTACATCACTAGTAACTTCCTCTTAGTGGTTCCAGGTTTTACTACCAAGCTTATAACAGGTTACACTGAGTTCGTTTGGTTTTATAGTACATCTGTGCTTATAAGTTGACTTATAGTAACGTACAGAACTAAACTATAAGCGCAGTAAAGGCTAATGGGGCCTATAACAGTGTTACAAAGGTGTAAATACACTTAAGAGAAGTTGCTCTTGTAAGTAATAGTTATAATCACCTACAAGAAGTTATAATAAATCCACTATAAGTGCCATGCGCTAGTAACAGTAATGTATAGAACCACATGTACTTAGAACCATTTGCGTTTGTTAGTTGAGCTTATAGGCGTGTACAAGTCAACTTTATATGCCAGTAGTAAGTGAGTTAGTTCTATAGTGGTTTTCCTTAAGAGAAAGTTTACTTGGTTTTATTGTGTACTTTCTAATGCTGTTATGGTCTTAATTTATTTATAAAAGTTTTCTATAAAACTATTAGGATCCAAAGCTATCTTCAGGATACCAATTTAAGATGACATTTGCCTATAATATTTATTGCGTGTATGGAACCCTAATTCGTCACAAGATGGTTGCAATAATGTTGTTAGGATTAATTATTATTTGTAAGCACAGCTTTTTAAATATGCCGAGTTCGTAAAGCGAACAAAAATTGAGATGTAAAATACAATATATTTCACCGAAAACACTTACGCGTTGGCCGTGCAAACACGTATGCACGCATATTATTACATGCAAAGTACTTGTTAATACATTTAATATTAAATAGATGAACGCGCCTTTTATTTTATACTAGTTTTATATATTTTTCACCTCCACGGCACAAACACAACACAGCAAAATTCACAAACGTTTGAAGTAGCTAGTAATAGAAGCGTGAAGTACGTTACAGACCTGCCTGGTTCTATTAGATGCTCATAGTCGGCTTCACGGGAGCAGAAAGTTCTGCGTAGGCCAAATATGAGAGTAATATTAGCCCAAGTGGTGCTGGCCAAGTCTACTATGAATGTGTAATCAGCAAAAGTACGCTTATAAAATGGGCCCTTTTCCGTGGTTATAAACATTTACTAGCGACTTATATAGGCCTGGCCCCGGAACCACTTCAAGACCACTTTTTGTTACTTGGGATGCCACTGACATAGTTGAGTAACGACCGCCACCTGAGTAATCATAGACACTGGGATGGCTTAACGTGCCCTTTCACGTGCCCTCCATCATTATTGCGGATAATCAAGTGGTTCAGCCTGCAATATCCTAACCAGACTGGGATCAAATTCATAAAGTGATAATATCAACTTTGTGAGTGGCCCACACTAAAAACTTGGGCATCGGACATTCTGATAAATTGTTTGAATAAAGAGAAAACTTTTTTGTAAAGTGGCGCCACCGTCATGGTCGTTGACGGCTACACTCGCCTTAACCTATTAAAATCACACATCGATTAAAATCAACCCGAAAACATGGCCGACATGGCCGTTACTCAATAAAATTGTCTATCTGTCAGCGTTAATCAAGCAATTTTCCACGGTCGTAAAACGTAGAACACCGCTTTGAAGTCGAATAGACTCTATTAGAGCTTAAGAACCGTCTTTTACTAGACTAATTGCATTGACTTATGGATGAATGGACCAAGGTTAATAAGGGTAAGCCTCGGCAAGCGAAGCGTTGGACGCCCTACGGCCAGATGGACCGATGACTTGAGAGAGCGGCTGATAGAGCGACACCAGGGTTTATCGGGTCGTTGGACGAATCGGTGTCCCACACAAAAAGCAGAAGAAGAAGGCTGAAAGTGACTGGATGGCGAAAACGAGAGATCGTGCTTTCTGGCGTATACTGGGAGGGCCTACGTCCAGCAGTGGACTGCTATAGGCTGATGTGAATAAGCGAGTGTTTACGAATTAAAAAATCGCACATATACATACATACATGAACTCTAAAATATTACACTCCTTTTTTTGGTTAGACAGTCGTGTAATTACGTCTAAAACTTTTTGAATTTGGAATGCAGTGAAGTCAGCGCTTGTATCAGCGGGGAATGGCCGGCGCCAATTGGTCGGCTGATTGAATCAACGCGCATCGAATCTTGCGCATGAGCATATTGAGTGTGATGGCGTCGTCGCGTGCACTCAGAGGCAATGACCGCCGATGGTTTTGCATAGTTATGAGATGTGTGAAATATTGCGAGCAAACTAAACGTAAGGGTTCTTTTTATAAGTGGCCGGAGACGATTAGCTGCGCAAGGATACGCAAAAGCATTCCAACTTTAATATATTAATTTATTTTTATCTATCGGCCAACCAAAAAATTAACAGAAAAAGTCAAAGCAGGTGTACGTACAAAAAACTAAATAAGATCATACGCAAAGATTTCTCACCAAAGGTTCTTCTGCCGTATTTTATACAACACATTAGATTAAACAACGATTTAAAGTACTTAATAATTTGACATCATAAAATTAATTAACATAAACCTACATATAATAAATACATGCGTACATAAATAAATCACGTATATACCAAAATAATGACAAACGAACAAAAAATATATTTTAAAAAACTAAGAACCAGAGAGGCTATAGCCAGGTATGGCAACTATTTTAGGATAAATAGCGATAAACACACACACATATCACGCCTATAATCCCTTGTAGGGTAGGCAGAGCCCAAACGGCCGCAAAAACGGACATCTACGCCACGTCCGACAAATATTTGAGGGTCATTCGAAAAATTGTGTATCGCCATCGTGACAGGTTGTCAGCCCATCGCCTAAAATTGCAATGCTCACCCTCGAGTCCCTAAGTCGCCTCTTACGAATAAAATAAATGGGGTGATGCTCTTTTAAGCCGGCATCACACGGCACCAATAAATGGCGATGGTGATGTGATTTTAATTTGATATTGGCCTCAATTTGGGATTTCAATTCTCCTTACTTGCCTTAAATTAGTGCTGTCCGGTTCCGTCAAATAGGTTTAGAAAAGCACAGGAGATATTTTTGTCGTGTCATGTCTTCTAATTTCATTCAAAATACGTGTTATCTGTTAAAATAAGGCGACGATCAAAACAATGGCGACTAAATTGACTAGAAAAGGCGAAAACACCAATAACGTTTTTTTAAAATGACAGGACTTAGATATCTCCTATTCTTTTCTAAACCTATTTGACGGAAAGTGACAGCACTGATTTAAGGCAAGTAAGGAGAGTTTATATCCCGAATTGAGGGCATTTTCTTAGTTTGACTTGACAGTTCTCTTGAACATCTATCAATTGATGTTCATTATACATAAGTACAAGCCCTTAGGTCCTCACCCTATATTAGTCTAATACAGTAAGCGCTAACAGTTGAACATCTGTTGTATCGAATTGAATTCCTACCACTTACGAACAGACACTCGCTTGTCATTCCATTGCAGTGTGTTTATTATATTAAGATTTGCATTTAAGAAGCTTTAGAAGGACCACAAAATGTGGCTAATTATCAAAATTTTCAAAATATAAAAATGTCCTTCGATAGTTTCATTTGTTTTCTGTATTCATCAAAAATCAAAAGACAGTGTCAATCAATATGTTTGAAATTCCATAGTGTTATTAAAAAATTTCTTTAGGTATTTTGAGGATTTCGGAATTCCGATTTAAACAACAATACATAGATCACGGCCGTGAAATTCGAACATTTACGCGACATTCAGAAAATTATGTATTGCTATAGTAATAGGTTGTCTTGTCAGCCCGTCGCCTAAAATTGCAATACACATGTGCCTCTCGAGTCCCTTAGTCGCCTCTTACGACATCCACGAGCAAGAAATGGGGTGATGCTATTCTGAGCCGGTAACACGGCAAATCAAATAACAATACCTATCCATACAATTTGTTAGTTAGTCCTTCTTTCAAGTCACAAAGGAACATTTTTTTTTGTATGGAACACCGAGTCGACCAACGATTCAACAACTGTATGTATGCCGTATTCGTGTGTTGTTAGTTATGACGCTGGGGAGTGACATGGGGTAGTTTTAACCGCAGGAAAACCTTACATTCCCGTGGGAAATTGGAAACAGCCACGGGTCAAATCTCTCGTTTTCGACATCCAGTCGCTACCAGCCACCTTTTTATTCATCGGTCTATCTGGCCGGAGGTTGTCCAACGCTACGCTTACCGATGCGTGGCCTCCACTCGAGAACCCGCTTACTCCACCGTCCATCGGTGCATTATCATAAAAATATATGTGTTCTACTACCTAAATTCTCAGTGTTTTTCATATAACAAGAGTAAAACTAACTAAAAAAGTCTTTTATTTTTTCGAAATCCGTTTTATACTTATCAAATTCGCGCTTAAAAAAATGCTGGACTAGAACACATTAAAACATAAAATCTTAAGTACGCCACACAATCATTGTGTGACTAAAAGTGACGTAAAAATTACCTTAGAATTCACACAATTACACCCACACGAGGCATTAAACACGTATTATTGCAACTCATTCATTTCCTTAAGAAACCTTGGACTTAGACTTACATTGACCTAGATTAGTCTTAGATCATTGTCAGTAAGCACTATTTTAAGTTCACTTGAATACCTTTAAAACACTTCCCGTGTTAGGTATACAATTTATGAAAACTTGCAATATTTTCAAGTGTGGGCTAACTAACGCCGAGCCAAATTGCAAAATTGGCGGGCAAGGAACGAGCTGTGGTAGCCCAGATGGAAGAGGCATCTAGTAATGGCAAGTTCAAATCCTGCCCGCGTTTGAAAATTTCGCAAGTTTTCAAAAATTGTATACCTAACACGGGAAGTGTTTTAAAATTTGGTATTCAATTTATCGCAGGTTTTTATCGCTTAGACTTCATTCAATCTGTAAAGATAGAATAAAACTAACCCGGTAGATGAAGCCGTGCCACGCGTTACTAGCATTAAAATACACTTGCAAAATTGGCGGGCAAGGAACGAGCTGCGGTAGCCCAGATGGAAGAGGCGTCGCCACTAGACACAAGAGGCTTTTTCCAATTGTAGTCCGTCGCTGCGATGCGTAACGGATGCGTCTATCAAGTCGTTTGACAGACTCACCGGAACCGTATTCGTATAGGAAAAAGTCGCAATTTATTTTCGTCTGGCAGAGGCATGCGTTACGGTGCGTTAAAAAAAGGACAATCGGGAGAACCGCCTCAGACTTTTAAGCCGCCTTCTACCACTAGTGTAACTCTGACGAGGTTGTGTAACCGCCATCTAAGTAACCAAAACCCCTTGCTCACGGTTTGACGTGTCTTTCGAAGAACGGAACCATATTTCTTACTGTCAATCAAATTCAGCTTGCAATGTGGAAACGAAAAAGGGAACAATCTCATCAAATACCAACTTCTATATCAATTTTCTCTAGAGTTCTTGTACCTCGTCTTGCCGTATGATGCCGGCTTAGAATAGCATCACCCCATTTCTTTCCTGTGGGAGTCGTAAGAGGCGACTGAGGGACTCGAGGATGTGTATTGCAATTTTAGGCGATGGGCTGACAACCACAATTTTCCGAATAACCCTCAATTATTTGTCAGACGTGGCATAAATGTCAGTTTCTTGCGGCCGTATACGCTCTGCCTACCCCGCAAGGCATGATAGGCGTGCTATGTGTATGTATGTATGTAGGCCTTGTACCTAGGCCTACATTGACCTAGATGCTAGAATCTGCTAGATCCTAGATCATTGTCTAAGCAAGCACTAACTTAAGTTATTCAGTCTAGATGTCTATCTCAAGCTTCCGTACATGGCGTGTGGTTAACTTAGAAATAACTAATGAATTATGGAGCAAGTTAGTTGGATTGGAATAGAATACAGAATGTTAAAAATATACCACTCCAGCACGATACACTTCCAGACTATTTCTGTTACTTTTTTTTTGCGGATAGTCTCATTCTGCTTATGTGATGTACTTAGGTATCTCATTTAAACTAGGTACCTACGCATATTGTTTATCAACGAAACGTAAGAAGGGCGGTATAAAACTAATCTTCTTATATTTTATCTTATCATGAACAAACATAGGGTACTATGCGTAATGCTGAAAATATAGGCTAAGTAAGTAAAACATCTTCACGAAGATATTGTTGAATATCTGTTGTACAAGATGAATTGAAATGATTCGAACGTATCAGTTTCGAGTTTTATGCAACCAAATATTAAATACCTTTCATCAAAAATTAAAAAATGTTAAGTGTACCAAAGGAAGTTGCGAATTCTGAATTAAAGTAAACGATATTGACTCTTAGGTATCAGTTTCGAGTTTATTCAACCTAAAACGGTTCGTTCACTTGTCGTCCGTCGTTCCGTATTTTTAACGCACGCGTGTGTCAAACGACTTGACAGACGCCTCTGTTACGCAGCGTAACGCACCGTAGACCCACCGTAGCCGTATTTGTATGGGAAATCAAAATTCGAAATATCCTTTTGTGCACTTAACATTTTATTTGCAGAAAGACATTTAATATTTGTTGGTTCTCTCATTTTTCATCCGTTTCGTTTTTAACGCACTGTAACAACTATGCGTGTGTCAAACGAAAGGAAACTGCGAATGTCGATTTCCCATACAAATACGGCTACGTCATTTGACAGACGCATCTGTAAACACACCGTAGCTGGAATTGTATGGTAAAAAGATCGGAATTAGCAACTTCCTTTCGTCTGACAGACGCATGCGTTACGGTGCGTTAGAAATACGCAGTAACGGACGACAAGTGGAAGAACCGCTTACAACAATAAATTTTTCAACGGCGCCTTATTTTGACAGATAACACGTTTTTTGCGTCATATTATAAGACACTAGATTTCCGCCCAGCGATTTACCCTCTGCCAGTCATTTTCCCGTGGTAATAGTTGTTAAAAAGGGGCCTATGTGTTATTCCAGGTTATACTCTACCTGTGTTCCAAATTTCATCCAAATCGGTCAATCCGTTTGAGCGTGCAGAGGTAACAAACATACATACATACACACACACACACAAACTTACAAATTCATAATATTAGTACGGATGACTAAGATCTCTCCTATTCTCCTCTTAACCAATTTGACAGAAAGTGACAGCACTAACTTAAGGTATGTTAAGAGAATTTATATCCCGAATTGAGGCCATTATTTACATGTATCGGGAATCAAACCTGGCACACAGCAGTAGCCATAATCCCAGCAACACAAAACAGGTTCATAGAAATTGAAAGTGATCTGTCAACTTGCAAAAACTCCGCCCACGTGAAAGGACGAGTTTATTTTCAATTATTGAAAGTAAAATCATGAAAAAGGTAATAGGTGGAGATACACCGACTATAGTTTTGGTCGACTAGCCGACTACCGACTAATCCACCTAAAATTTGCCGACTAGAAAATTATGATGCTTTTCCTGTCTAGTCGGTTGAATCGTTCATTACTTTGGTGTCGTTTAAAAAAATAAGGCGAGTGTACCCGTAAACGACCTCGACAGTGGCGCCACTTCACAAAAAAAATATTTTCTCTTCATACAAACTATCTATCAGACAGAATGTCCGTTGCCCAAGTTTTTAGTATTATCCTGAAGTAAAATTTGAACTTACAAACTCGATGAAATATTCGCTGTGATTCGTTTTTAGGCACTTTTTTCCATAACTTTAATTGCAGCGAATATTTCATTGAGTTTGTAGGTTCTAATTTTACTTAAGGATAATACTAAAAACTTGGGCAACGGACATTGTGATAGATTATTTGTATGAAGAGAAAACTTTTTTTTGTTAAGTGGCGCCACTGTCGAGGTCGTTGACGGCTACACTCGCCTTAAAACAGTTGTATATCGAACATACTCATTACTACTTGAAATAAATTCGTTGAACAATGACGTTATTACTGCTGACTAGTCACCGACTATTCTTCCAGCAATCAAAATGGCTTTCTTTCTTTTCGAGAGATACAGTACTAAGTGTCAATTACAAAAAATATTATATGTATTTTTTTCAACATACAAATATCACGTTAAACTGTAATACTATAATTTTCTTTCGACACAAAAAAAGACTCAAGTGTCACAAATTATTATTATAGTATTTTTATGACACATAGTATAAACACAAATTAATACATTAAGGTAATACAATTTGTAAGTTTTTTTATTGTGTAATGTAAGATTCGATTAAAAACATAAAAGGCTTTCGATTCATAAAGTTCTGATTTAAACCTTCAAAACCAGAATGTGTGGGTTTGGGTAAATTTCTGTCTTGTGGAGTTAGGGTTGCCACTTGCATTAGCTACATGGTTTTTAATGGGGATTTTTCTATCTGACAGTTCTCGAGCTTTTTTTATGAAGTCATACCAGATGGCGTTGCGCTAAGAAATTGAGTCATTATACATTTCATCTATATTACATATGTTTCTATGAAAACAAACTAGATTTTTTTACTATTAAATTATCTTCTTGTATTTGTAATTTATTAATTGCCGTGTATTGCCGGCTTAGAATACCATAACTCCATTTCTTTCCCGTGGGGGTCGTAAGAGGCGACTAATGGTCGAGTCCACTGTGTGTATTGCTATTTTTGGCGACGGGCTGACAACCTGTCACTCTGCCGATACACAATTTTCCGAATGACTCTCAAATATTTGTCAGATGTGGCGTAAACTTCAGTGTTTTTGCGACCGTTTACGATCTACCTACCTCGCAAGGGATTATAGGCGCGATGTGTATGTGTGTGTGTGTGTGTGTGTGTTGTTTAATTTATTAATAAGGTATTTTTTCTGAGAACATTCTAATTAAATATAATAAATGTAGAACAAACCCAAACACGAATAAAATCTTGAAATTTCCGATAATTTCAAAATGCATATGAGCAAGCAGTCCGCCATTTGAAATCATAGCAGATATTTAATGGGATATGCATATGAATATTCCAAAATAGAAAAATAATCCTGAATACAAACGAATTGATCACGTTACTTAGAACTTATGACCTCGAGGTGACAACCCTACTCAGAAGTCTATGAGTCAGCGGACTTATTACAAAATGGCGTAGGTTCCCGTGAATGTTATGTCAAAATTGAGCAATCGAGCTTTTTCAAACGAGATATTTTGAGCAACGGTTAAGTGTAATAAGAAGATTGTGTTTTTGAAGTCGGCTCAGGAGTTGTAATTATAATGATGATGACAACAATGACAAGAAATGACAACATTGAGAAATACAAAATGGCGTAGGTTCCCGTGAATGTTATGTCAAAATTGAGCAATCGAGCTTTTTCAAACGAGATATTTTGAGCAACGGTTAAGTGTAATAAGAAGATTGTGTTTTTGAAGTCGGCTCAGGAGTTGTAATTATAATGATGATGACAACAATGACAAGAAATGACAACATTGAGAAATCATAGTTGAGAATTCGAATTTTTTATTTTTATTTGGTGAAGTATTTGTTGACTTCATCTTATTTTATGAAAAAGAATACATAAAATGGCATCAAGGTACCTTCATTCATTCGGTCAGATATTACATACATACATACATAAATCACGCCTCTTTCCCGGAGGGGTAGGCAGAGACTACTTCCTTCCACTTACTACGATCCTGGCATACTTCTTTCGCCTCCTCCACATTCATCAATCTCTTCATGCATGCTCGTCGGTTTAGGGTACTCTTGACCTGACCTTTCTTTAGCACGTCCCCGATTTGATCAAGGTACGTTCGTCGAGGTCTTCCCCTTCCGACGTTCCCATCCACACTTGCCATATACACCTGTTTCGTTAATCTTCTTTCATTCATCCTCTCTACATGACCAAACCATCTAAGCATACCCTTTTCTACACCAGTCACTACGTCTTCTTTTATACCACAACGTTCCCTTATCACGCTATTCCTTATCCTGTCACTCAATTTTACGTCAATCATACTTCTTAACGCTCTCATTTGTACTGCATTTATTCTACTTTCATGCTTTTTCTGCCATACCCAACTTTCACTCCCATACATAAGTGTCGGAACTAACACCCCTCTATGCACAGCCAGACGAGCCTTATCAGAGACTTTCTGGCTGTTCATAAAAGTGTGCAACGCTCCATTCACCATGTTGCCGGCATTCACCCTTCTTTCGATGTCACTTTCACACTTTCCATCTGATGTGAACATGGAGCCCAAATACACAAACTCTTTCACTTGTTCCACCCTCTCTTCTTCTATCATAATTTTACACTCTGTCATATTTTCCTCTTTCTCAAAAACCATTGCTTTCGTCTTACTTACATTCACTTTCATTCCTTTCTTTTTCAAAGCCTCAGTCATAATATTTACCATCTCCTGCAACCCTTCAGCCGACGACGCAAGGATAACTTGGTCGTCAGCATAGAGAAGACATTTGACGAGTAAACCATTCATTCTCAGACCACATTCACTCTCTTTCAAATCCGCCAAACAACTATCCATGAATAGATTGAACAGCCACGGTGACGCAACACATCCCTGTCTAACACCTTTCTCGATGTTAAAAAGTTAAGTGTACGCCCCGTTTATCCTGACACAAGCACTGGAATCCTTATATAAGGATTTCAGTGCTCGTATCAAGATACTGCTCACCCCATGCATGGATAGTGCCGACCACAATTCATTCCTCACCACTCTGTCATAGGCCTTTTCCAAATCCACGAATGCGCAATAGACTTTCTGGTTTTTGGCCAGGAATTTTTCAGCTATGCAGCGCAAGGAAAAGACCTGATCCGTACATCCCATCCCCTTACGAAATCCTGCCTGAGCATCCCATACTTTCTCATCCGTTTCTTTCATCACTCTTTCAATCAACACCTTTGCATACAGTTTGCCGACGACACTGAGGAGGCTTATACCGCGGTAATTTTTGCAGTCCAGCTGTGACCCTTTTCCTTTATATAATGGCACTATTACAGCCTTGCACCAATCAGTTGGCACTCGACCGCTTCTCCAACAAAGGTTAAAAAGGAGGTACAGCTGACTAGCCACAACGCCTTCGCCAGCCTTCAGCATATTCATTTATCAAATTATTATTTTTATATAAATGAACACAAATAAATAGGTACCGTTCGTTAAATTATGTTCTTTTGATTTTTTTATCATCAACAAATGCTTTTAACAAAAAAAATAGTTTTCGTCTGGTCTTTTTTTATAAATTTTTCGTTCAAATTCTTTTAATTTACTGTTATTAAACATTTTTGAACTCAATCGAAAAAGAAAAACTATCTTCAAAAATCAACTGCTGCACGAAAAAACTAGTTTCGCAATCTTAATTAAAATCTGAATATCTTTTAAAAACTAATTTAGTTTTTACTGCATGAGCTAACAGTTAAATACATACCATTTAAGTAGGTAGGTAGTTCGATCAAGTAAATAATACTATATAGATATAAGGTAGGTATATACGGATTCATAAGGAAAACCTCCCATCTAATTAACAATGTTGTGCTAAGTATCTCAGAAATTTATATAAAAAACAAACTCAAACAAGTTATAGGCTCTAAATCGAACTTATTTTAGAGATGAATCAATATAAATATTATTATCTTCAAGGTTATATCAATAGTTATCAAAATTACAGACCAAAAAACTCGTCAGCAGACGTATGAAATTCAAACCAGATTACAAAAAAACTAAAACAATGGCAGGTTAATAAAAACAACGACAAAAAATGACATCTCAAATATCGAACGTCACACACACAGAGGTAATCAGAGGTTAATGCAGAAAAATCAACAATGGCAAAGGAATGTTAGCGCATACTGCCACAACATTCGTTTTCTGAAAACCACACGCATTCTCTATAACCCGCCACCACGAACCTGACTGTTGTATAAAGAAGTCCCAACATGTTGTACCTTTGAATTTGGTTAGATTCTCCTCGTAAACCTGGTCGTGTGACTCGTTCTTGTCGCTCCGGTGTCTTTTGGGCTGATGAGGGCCATCGTAGCAGCCCCCATTGACGTCGCCGACAGCCTCCTGGGGGTCAAACCCCAAGCGCTCCTTGTAATACGCTTGCGTCGACATTTTCACACACACACTGTCAGCATTTCACTACACTTTCACTGTTACTGGAACACTTTTTCGAAATTCAAAAAGCGCCGGGAACACGAGAGTTTGAATTATTGTTCGATTTGACGGTTCGTTTTCGTTATGGATGTGTTCGCGCGCACGTCCGCCGGACTACTGCGAGTGGATCCGCCAAAATTCTCCCGCGGTTCGTAATTCGAATGACAAGGCCGTTGATTCACCGCCTTATTTTTTTCAACGGCTACTTTATTTATTACGACCGATGTCATCCAGTCGGTCTGCAAAAGGAAAGTTGCAAACCCCTTGACACACACTGTTTTGCTCTTGACACAATTTTTATAAAGTAAATTTATCTGCGATTACTCACTTGAATGTCTTATTATTTTATTTTTATTATTTGTTAAATATTTTTTTAGTTAATAATATGGCAACTTTGAAGCGTTAATATTGGAATGTTTAGTTTACGTTTAGAAATTCGAATATTTTTATTAGCTTATGATTAAAAAGTTCGTTTTTGGACGACGATTCAGCTTGTCATTGCGGGTTTTCACACGAATTGTTGTTAACATTTGAATAAACACTACCTGATACAAAGAAATATGAATAATTAAAATATTTCGAGGTCTTCATTGCCTCATACACTAATTAAACAGATGATTGCAAAAACGGAAAATTGACTTTAATCAACCGTAAAAAAGGTATGAATTTCAATTAAATATATTGTTAATTGTTGTTTTATTTGGAGTTTCGTTTTTGATTTGATCGAAACCATGAAACTGAGGTTAATTTTAAAGGACAATTAAGGTAATTGACGTTTTGCAATCAGCTGATGATTCATTCGTTCCCCCTAAGGTAAGGATAGTATTACTAACAAACTAACGGTTAAAGTAGGTATGCCGTTTTTTTTTTGTAACGATGATACCATTGTGAGAGGATTTTGGATTATTTTATATTTATATCTATATTTATCTTAATGCTTCTTTTTGTACAATTCATTTGTTTTTGCTCAATGGCAAATAAATATTATTTGGTCGAAATTGGTTCAACGTCAAGATAGATAAAATGACCGAGTCAAACTACAAATAGAAGTAAGTGGGTACTTACATATTAAATTTTCTTGAGTTTGCAAAACGATTACTCATCACAATAAAAAACCAAAATACACACAACTTAAATCCGTTTACAATTGATTTATTGTGATAAGTACCAAATATCTTTATAAAATATTGATTGTGATAAGTACTTACATATCAAATAACTTAGCTATATTTTTTTCTAGTAATTACATATAAATACGAGCTACCTATAAAAAGACATTTAGATCAATCTTCAAAGATATTTCGACCTAACTGACATATCAGGTCAAAAAAACTAGTCGCAAGAGTGTAACACATGAAACATGAGAACCATAAAACTGATGTTTTTATACAAAACTTGTTTAAGTTCGTTTATATGGCGACAAATATAACTAAGCTACTTAAAAAAAACTGGCCCAACTACTGGTACTACTGGTTCAACAAAACTTGAAGATTCCGCGTCAAAAATAAAGTTTTAGCGTATCTGGTATATTTGCAAGTTTTTGTCGTACAAATCATTAACAGTTATAGCAGTTAACTGCTGGTCATGGGCCTCCCCCTATTGGGGGGTATTTACCATAGTCACCTTACCACGCTTGGCAGGCGGAATGGCGAACAATTTATGTATACTATCCCTAGACGAGAAAATTCGATTAGCTGACTATTAATAAAAATATATATATATACAATAAAGTATTAAGTAAAGGACTTCACACATAAAATATATATTATAAAACATAAAAATATATTTATGTATATACACACACACATAAAATATATTTATGTATATATATATATATATAATTATTAATTACATATATTAGTGTTCGTCATACTAGTTTATTATTGAATTTATTTTGCACCTGCCTCGCCCATTTCCCATGCCCTAAGGTAGACTGGTAGATAATGCCCTCGGCATTAAGTCCGCCCATGTAAATTAATTGCATAAAGTTAAATAAATAAATAAAATAACACATACAAAACATTAACTAAAAACAGAACAGTTGAAATATATCGGTCATTGGTGCCAAGGTAAAATACCCTTATTTTGAGGAAATTAATTAAAAAACGAATATTTTATCGTGTGATATTTATGATGATAGCAACACTTTTGCATTTATTTCATTCTTAACGATAAACGTTTTTGGTTGATAATAAATTGAGATCTGTTATAATAAAAAAATGAATTTTGTGACTCAACTGGTTCTTGTTTGACAGCCAAATCAAGTTTAAGGATTTAGACTAGATTTTTTTATTGGGTTTAAATTATAAAGGTCTGTTTGACCCAACGCCGAATACAAACCCAAAGTTATCTAAAATTTTAGGTCGTCCAAATTATATTATCAAGATTTTTTTTTTTTAAACGTGCCGTGCCGTGTGATGCCGGCTTAGAATAGGATCACCCCATTTCTTACCCATGGGTATCGTAAGAGGCGACTGAGGGGCTCGAGGGTTAGATGTGTATTGAAATTTTAGGCGATGGGCCGACAACCTGTCACTATAGTGATACACAGTTATCTGATTGACCTTGAAACTTTTGTCAGACGTGGTGTTAATAGGTATCCGTTTTAGGCCGTTTACGCTCTAGGATAGGATATCGGCGTGATTTATGCATGTATTTTTTGAAAACTTGCAAAATTTTATGTATATATAAAAAAATGGTATTCCATTTATCATGGTTGTAACATATGTAGGATTTTTTGCCTTTTGATTTTTTCTTTCAAAGTTGTGGAGATAAGATATGCAAAAATATTAGTTCCAGCAGAACGGATAATTTTTTATGGGAGGTCCAATTTAAATTTTTATATTTCATCTGCTTGGGGCAAGTTGTTGAGTTCAGCGCTGGTTCACCCCTTATACTATTTGCAGTTAATATTTCAACATCATGTTTAACTAAGAGATAGATGCAAGATATATGTATGTATGTATAACTATTATAACTACATTAGTCACGGTCGGCAGTTACGGGTGTTGTGCAGTAACAGAGGACACGAAAATCATATGTTTTACTGTTGTTTTCAATTTGTCGTGAGACTAACTACTGTTTATTGTATGACAATTTGTTTTTTATCTTAAGATTTTCAGTTTTACTTTATAACTGACCATAGGTACTACGAAATATTTATAAGGAGTTGAAATTACTTTTAAACATTAATCTTTCAAAATATCTTATTTTATTAGGGGAAGAACCTACCGCCTAGCCGTTTGATGCCGGCTTAGAATAGCATCACTCCATTTCTTTCCCGTGGGAGTCGTAAGAGGCGACTAAGGGACTCGAGGGTGTGTACTGCAATACTAGGCGATGGACTGACAACCTGTCACTATGGCAATATACAATTTTCCGAATGACTTTCAAATATTTGTCAGACGTGGCGTTAATAAATGTCCGATTTTGAGACCGTTTACGCTCTGCCTACCCCGCAAGGGATAATAGGCGTGATTGTGTGTGTGTGAGAGAACCTAGATCATAAATATAGGGTGGAATTTTACTAGTGTCCGATAGCGAATCATAAAAAAACTTTCCCAATGGAACTTAGGTCAAAAAAACGAAAAAAAAAACCTTCTCATACATTACTGCCGATCAGCTGTTTTGTTTCCATGCATAATATGTACCAATATTCAGAAATGTCAGAAATATTTAATAGAT
Organism: Tuta absoluta; assembly: GCA_027580185.1. Classification (NCBI taxonomy): domain Eukaryota; kingdom Metazoa; phylum Arthropoda; class Insecta; order Lepidoptera; family Gelechiidae; genus Tuta; species Tuta absoluta. The sequence goes on along the minus strand of JAQAHW010000035.1, from coordinate 1,641,919 downwards.
CAAAACGCTTACAAAAAGAAATAAATAACTGGGTGAAATAGTTTTCAGAACGCACCGCCGCCACTGTCACGATTAGTTCTGATAAAATGAGATGTTCGAAAATCTCCATCGAGTGGATAAAAACGACTTTTGCCCACTGGATTTACGCGGCAAAACTGTTCTTTTCAAGCTGGATTGGTAAAAATATTTTTGTTACATTTTAACCTATGTTCCTTGGAGAGAGTCCTATCACCAGCCCGTCTGGAGATTTTGCTATCGGTCACTAGTAAAATTTCACCCTATATACCGGAGGGCCCGAATAGTAACGTCCAGAGACAAAACTTGAATGCCTTACACTGAGGGGTATCCGAATTACCCCCATGTATGTTCCGCGATTTTTTGTAACTTCCGAGTTATTCAACTTTTAAATTTGTATGAGGAAAATTGAACTGGGAGGCTATTTTCCTTTTTTTGTTTGTTTCAAAGTACAGATCATGAAGATAATATTGTCATAGATATAACCGCTTGAAAAGCCTTTTAACGGAAATTAAGAAAAGAAGAAAAAAGCCGGCGAGTCGAAATTATTCTCATACAACTTTAAAAGTTGAATAACTCGGAAAGTACAAAAAATCGCGGAACATACATGGGGGTAATTCGAATCGGATACCCTTACTATAAGGCATTCAAATTTGTCTTTGGACGTGACTATACGGGCCACCCTGTATAGGATAAACTATCTCATGCGAATACTACATATATATTTAAAATGTATGACTTGTTAAACAAAACAAAATTATTAGGGTGTTGAAACTGGTTAACCGTGTCTTAAAGACCATAAAACTCTTATTTTCATCGGAAACCCACCAATTATCTCATAAATTTCAAGTTTGTGAAACACAAGCCAAGTCACGCGAGGGCGTACCCGGCTTTCGACTGTCAGTCAAGGATGTTTCGGTCATGGTTGATGACGTCATTATTTGACGTCATACCTAAGCACACATCACGCCTTTCAGCTTTGCGGGATAGGCAGAGAGTAAGTTGTCGTAAAAGTCGGTCGTAATCGCAACTTCTGACGAATATTTGAATGTTATCTAGGAATATTGTGTTTCACTAGGCAGGAAACATTTAAATGGGTAAACCAGGCTATGAAATTAAACAAGTTTCCCTAAGGGACATAGGTTGAAATAAGAAAAGAATAATTGTACCTCCAATCCAATTTTTTACCTATGTGAGCCAATGTGAGCTCATTTTAAATATTTCGATCTATGTTACTTGGGAAAAGTTGTTCATTTTCAGGGGCTTTTTCACCTATTACAATATTTGCAGATAATATTATTACATCCTGTATTTTTCAACTTGACTCAGTCAAGGATGTTTAGGTCATGGCTTGAATGATGACGTAATAACTTGACGTCATAAAATATGGATACATCGCGGTTTTCCTTCATACATACATACATACACATATCACGCTTATAATCCCTTGCGGGGTAGGCAGAGCGTGAACGGCCGCAAAACGTTCATTTACGCCACGTCTGACAAATATTTGATCCATGGGTGAAATTTTACATACATATATCACGCCTTTATCCCTTGCGGGGTAGACAGAGCATAAACGGCCGAAAAAACGGACATTTACGCCACGTCTGACAAACGTTTGAGGATCATTCGGAAAATTGTGTATCACCATAGTGACAGGTTGTCAGCCCATCGCCTAAAATTGCTAAACACACCCTCGAGTCCCTTCGTTGCCTCTTACGACTCCCACGGGTAAGAAATGGAGTGATGCTATTCTAAGCCGGCATCACACGGCAATTTTCACGGTGAAATTTTACTAATGCGAAATCTCATGACGGGCTGGTGATAAGGAACAACTTTCCCCAATGATCATAGGTCGAAATATGTATAAAATATTTTGAGCTTCCATGGTAACCCAAATCACAAATTTTGAATGGGTAACCAAAGTTATTTTTTTATATTTCATCATATATTCCGAGGAGGAAGTTGTTCCTTAGCACCAGCCAGTCTTGAGTTTTTGCTATCAGTCACTAGTACAATTTCACCCCATCTTAATTAAAATAACATTGCACGTGAAAAACTAATGCAATATTTTGTAATGTTGCATCTGTGACCGACATTTTATAAAATCTAACACCTACATACTAACTTGTGTTTGTGTGTGTATGTGTGTGTACAGGGTAATAAAATAACACTACTTCATTACGTCAAAATAAATATTATCAAACGTAAGCAAACTAAGGTTATATCACGGATTTAGACTCAAACATATAATAAATTACCTACTTACAAAGATGGATTATTTTTATAAAACATAATCGGTGTTATTAAAAAAAAAGTTAAACACTATCTAAGTCGTTTGAAAACGTCAAATCGTATGGAAAAATTAGTTAGACAGAGTCTAAATGCGCGACTTACTTTTTTTACTTATTAACGCTGAATATACCGGGTGGCCCGAATAGTGAGTGACGTCCAAAGACAAAACTTGAATGCCTTATACTGAGGGGTATCCGAATTACCCCCATGTAAGTTCCGCGATTTTTTGTAACTTCCGAGTTATTCAACTTTAAACTTGTACGAGAAAAATTTCGACTCGCCGGCTTTTTTCTTATTTTCTTAATTTCCGTTAAAGGGCTTTTCAAGCGGTTATTTCTATGACATTATCTTCATGATCTGTACTTTGTAACAAACAAAAAAATGGGGGTAATTCGGATACCCCTTAGTATAAGGCATTCAAATTTTGTCTTTGGACGTGACTATACGGGCCACCCTGTATAGTATGCGTGTGGTACTAAAAGTATGTCTGCTCGCTATTTCAAAAACTTATTAGGTGTACCTATCGTGTAAAAAATCAAAAATATACACATATCACGCCGCAGGCAAAGCCCGAACGGCGCAAAAACGGTCATTTACGCCACGTCTGACAAATATTTGAGGGTCATTCGGAAAATTGTGTATCGCTATAGTAACAGGTTGTCAGCCCATGACCTAAAATTGCAATACACACCCTCGAGTCCCTTAATCGCCTCTTACGACTCTCAAGGAAAAGAAATGGGGTGATGCTATTCTAAGCCGGCATCACACGGCATTCACACGACATCAAAAATATCTAAAGAAGCATTATTTGGAATAGTTAGTTTTATCAACAGACAAACTCTTGCCTGTTGTAAACAGACGTGGGCATCGTAAACGAATACACTGCACGCACAATAGAATACAATTGTTTCAAATGAAATAGTTCACTTCATTCTATTGTCGGCTATTGTAGGTTTCAATAGATTTAGTAATAAACTGACGCGAGAAATTATATTGTAACTACATACAAGAGATTGAAAAGCAACGTATTGAAATTTTAAAAACACGACTGCTTTCTGAGATGAAGCCCTAGCCTATGACACTCGGGTTATTGTAAGGATTCTTCCGATACAATTCCCATTCGAATCTGTTCATTAATTAACGAGATTCAGCCCTTTATATAATCGCACATATATACATGAACTCTAAAAACATTACACCCCTTTTTTGGTTGGACAGTCGTGTAAAAGCTATTACAAATAGGTTGAAATTTTACTCGTAACCAATAACGAAAACTCAAAACGGGCTGGTGATAAGGAACAACTTTCCCCCTTTTATCACTTAAGGTGATAATGATGTAAACACAGGGTGTAAGGGACAGCCCTTCGAATACTAAAAGGGTGCATTCAGACTACTGAACAGCTTCCTATGAGAAAATATTGCAGGAAACGTCAAAAAAGAATTACTTTCCATAGTAATTGCAGTCAGCTGATCGTGATTTGTACTTGCTCCTAGGTACAAGTTGTTCAGTCCCATGGTCTGTATGCACCCTTTCAGTATTCGGAGGGCTGTCACTTACACCCCGTGTAAGACACCCAAAAACTAGTAATATTTTATGCAATTTAAATTTATTTTTGCTTTAAATATAAAAATGTAGATTGAGTACCTTCTAATTAATTATTAAGCCTAGACGAAAAGATACTACGAAATGGCAGGACCGCAAAGTTTTTATCATCATAACCAATTGTTTTTTTCTATAACCTTACATAAAGTGAGTAATACTAAACAGAAGTATCGCTGGCCATGTAACATATTTATCTTAGCGGATGCCATAAGCAATGTTAAAGCAAATATGTCGGGTCAAACTACACTGTGCAAATATAGAACTGTGCTGTCACTTGGCTACTTGTGCGATTGGTCAAACTCGTTTTTATTTTACTGTTAGTCAGGTTTAACGTAGTTTTAAGGCAGATTTAAGTCAAACATATACATAAGGTTTATTTTCTTTGTTGACATGTCTTCTATCATGTATGAGTTTGCCAAATGATAAAATTGGCTAATTGGAGCGACGCAAATATAGATGGCGTTACGCGACCGTATACGAAGCTTAACTCTGTTTATATCTTGACTTTGACATCGAATTGAGATAGTAAACATGTAGTTTTTTGAAACGACCCACAGATATAATTAATTTCGCATTGCGTACTTTCATTGAATAGGTTTGCGCGTGTGTGTGTGCGTGTGTGTGTGGTAAGAATGTAAATATTTCATTATCTACAATGATGTAACGATTTCATTCAGAAGAGACTGCGTGGGCGCACGGTTAAATGTCGGCCAAGTGCGTTCTGCCAAACGATCTTTCAATTGAAACAGTTTGGAAACTTGTTACGAAGAATTAGCTGAATTAGACGCCAATTCGGTATTTTATGATACCAGTTAGTATCGTCCCAGTAGAGAATCGAACCGTAGACCTTTGGATCCAGGCATCAAACGATGTTCCCAAATGATTTTAAGGGAAAACAACTAACGTAATATACCGTGCACAATTCATGCATCCTTGGTCGTATCATAATTGCAGTGACAACAGTAGCAAGCAACCCTTAAATAGATAGTAGTTTCGAAAATAGGAGACTTCTGTAAACCTCTTAGTTTTTTTTCAGCAGGAAATCGAACCTTAGACCACCGGATAAAGTTGCTAAGACTTATTCCATTACCGCTAACCATCAATGCATGTAACATGCATATTATTTACCTATATTTTTAAATGACCTTGCAAATGGCAATTTTCATAGTGACACATACAAAGGCAAATAGGTAGCTCTAATATTTCGCTACACTGTAATTATTAAATTGGCAACACTTTTGAATGAATTTTGGTCAAAATTTTACAATGACAGAGATGCATTCAGCGTTTTTAACCCAACCGTGTCATTGTATGACCTTTGATTAAGGTATGGTTCCAGTGTCAGCGATTAGAAACTGGTATACGGTTGATCACTGACCATTTAAAATTGACGATTGAAAATATCCTCCGAAGCACGAAAGCATCATTAACTTGGACGTCAGTGGTCGGTTAAGCTTACATCACATCACATCAGCCTATAGCAGTCCACTGCTGGACGTAGGGTTCCCCTAGGGTACGCAATAAGGCGTGCGTGATCTCCCGGTTGTGGCATCCAGTTACTACCAGCCAAGTCATCGGTACATCTGAGCGGAAGACGTGGTTCAGCTAACTAAGTGATGAATTGACAAATATCTACATTCTGGTATTGCCGAGAATCGAACCAGGTGTAAGACTTATCCTGCTAGACCACGGAGGAGGCCTCATCAAATTATGTTGTTTCATGCTAAAAATTACCTAAGTGCTTGTTTACGTAAATCACCTTAGAGAATGCTACACATTTTTGTGCAATTATTTAATTTATTAAGTAACACAATTATGTTAGATGTAAGGCATTTTCATAATTGCTCTTAAATAAGTAATTGAGTGAACCAACAGTAGAACTCTAACGGATTTATTACAAAAAAGTTAGACGTGGTTTAAGCTCTTTGACAGCGTCAAATAGTATTGATTTTTTTTTAAAACACTGCCTACATCTAACTTTTTTGTAATATCACGGCAAATATTTTAATAATAACAGTAAAATTACCATAAATACTATACTTATTTATGAAACGTCTTTCCAATTTGTCCGCGGCTAGAATTAAGGTAAATATATCAAAACTTGTTTAAAAATTATGCTTACATTTTTTTTTATACGATCAATATTAAAATTATGCCTACACGTGTTATTTTTAGTAAAACTTTGTATTAAATTCAAGACAAAACTTCTTTTGGTTAATCCCTATTATACATTTGTGTGTCGTATGTATGGTGTTTCCTATAGACTATCTATTATTCATTTGATATTAGATATATTTTAATTTCCTATTTATTATCCGTCCTATCCAAAACCTAAGACACGTGTTTTGAAAAATATTTAATCGCGATTATAAAAAACCAGTTTTCTCCACATAGCAAATTTTAATATCACTACTCGACATTGTCGTCGGCAGTATGATCCAATAATATGGTGCTTTACATATACTTAAACCACCTTCAAAAAAAACAAGATACGCAATTTTAAAAACAAGTTTCCGCACATAAGAGCAAATTTTATTGTACCATTGTCGTCAGCAGTGCGACCCCACAATGTAATACCGTATCTATTGTCCTTATATTCCCACGGCCGGGTTTTCGAGGTGCTGACCTTGGGGTTTTCGGAACTTTGGAGTGTCGGACACTGTTGCACATTTGCTGACCGTACTTTAATGGAATCCGGTTTGCTGACGTTTCTTTTTATGTCGTCTGGAGATACAAGAAACTCGTTAAAGAAAAAGGAAGTGGTTCAGTTTAATTGTCTGATCTAATGCACCCTATCAATATTCGGAGGGCTGTCCCTTACACCCTGTATAGGCTTCGCTGGGTACAGATGGAAAAAAATAGAAGTCGCGCGCTAGCATCAAAACCGGGCGGATGCAATAATATAATCACACCTTTACATAGCCGTGTGATGCTGGCTTAGAATAGCATCACCCCATTTCTTACCCGTGGGTATCATAGGAAGCGACTAAAGGACTCGAGAGTTACATGAATATTGCAATTTTAGGCGAAGGGCTGAGAAGCACAATTTACTGAATAACCCTCAAATGATTGTCAGAAGTGGCGTATATATTTGTCATACGTCAGTTTACGCTCTGTCTACCCCGCAAGGGATATAGGCGTGATATACGTATGTACGTGTAAAAAAATCGCGTGTTCACCCTGTCTAATACGTGTAATATCTTGCTTGATCTGTCTGTACGTTAGTTATCGTATCAGAGATTTCACGTCTAAGTCTAAGTAACGGTTTACCCCGGTCAACGGTCACGTGAATCCACGTGAATTGGATCGGTTTTAGGGTTCCGTAGTATTATTAGGAGGAAGCTGGTGACGGTTTTGTCATAGTTTGATAGTACAGGCAGAAAGGAAGGAAAACATTTATTTGAACACCACGCATAAAGTATTTATATTTTTTCTAACATACATGATATTTTCATAAATATATTGACACGGTACAGTCATAATATTAATTTCCTTAAACAGTTCCCTAAGAGAATCTCGACTGCAACATTTATAAATTGCTCTAATTGCCCTTTTTTGGTGAACAAAAATTGTTTCAATATCAGCGGCGCGCCCCCACAGCAAAATTCCATAGGACATAATGTTGTGAAAAAAACTAAAGTAAACAAGTCGCGCAGTAACGTTAGCGCCCTGCCTACCCCGCAAGGGATAAAGGCGCGATTTATGTATGTATGTAACCGGAACCCAAAAAGTCATATCTTTGAGCACGCTTAACTTTCAGTTCATAAAACGGTCTTGTTTCCAAAAACTAGTGATCATTCACAATAGGAGATTCTTCTCGAGTAGGTAATTAAAGTTTCGCACGGCTTAAGGCGATTGTACTCGTGAACGACCTCGACAGTGGCGCCACTTCGCAAAAAAAAATCTCTTTATACCTCTACAAACAATCTATCAGAATGTCCATTGCTCAAGTTTTTAGTATTGTGGCGATACATAATTTTCTGAATGACCCTCAAATATTTTGTCAGACGAGGCGTAAATGTCCGTCTTTTGCGGCCGTTTACGCTCTGCCTACTCCGCAAGGGATTATAGGTATGATATGTGTATGTATGTAGACAATAATTCTCGTTATACTATTAGGACTATTAAATAATTTCAGTGTCATAAATAAATTAATAAAAATGTTAAAACAATTTCTAGATCTAAAAGTCATCAATGCTATAACATTATTTATTATAGTTTTATCCTGGTCTTACACGCCAACACTATTGACAGTTTTTAATTCAATAGGAAGTTTATTGTAAAATGCCACAGCTTGGGAGAGAGGGCTGTGTTTAACAATCTGCAACTTCGGTCTACCTACATATAACATGACTAGATTTCTGCCCAGTGGTTTTACCCGATGCCAATCATTTTGGTAATCGTTGTTTTCCTGCGGTAATAAGTGGCATATGTGTTATTCTAGATTATACTCTACCTGTGTTCCAAATTTCATCCAAATCGGTCAAGCCGTTTGAGCGTGAAGAGGTAACAAACATACACACACATAAACTCTCAGATTTGTAATATTATATTATATGAGGTATATTATAAGTACGGATTTAGATCCTTACGCCTAGTTTCATGCCGTACCTTCATCTTATCCACATTCCACAGTTTCAAAGACTGAATAGGCTCCGAAACTACTGAACCGATATTAAAAATCTTTTACCATTCGAATCCTATATTATCCTACATTATTAGGCTTGTTCGCAGACTGCATTGTAAAACTCAATAGAGTGTGTCTTTGTTATGCGGAAAATGTGTAAATTTGTGTTATTTAGTTTTTGTGTTATTTTGTTTGTAATGTGTATGTAACTAGTTAGTTAGTTTTATAGTGCAGGCTTCGGCTGTCATGCTGTAAAATGTATTTTTTGAATAAATAAATATAATAAATAAATAGCATTGCGTAAAAGTGTTTCTATGTTTAATTATAAATAAATAAAATAATCCGCCGTGTGATGCCGGCTTAGCATCACTCCATTTCTTACTCATGGGTGTCGTAAGAGGCGACTAACGGACTCGAGGGTTAGATGTGTTTTGCAATTTAAGGCGATGGGCTGACAACCTGTCACTATAGTGGCACACAGTGATCTAATTGATATATTTGTCAGACGTGGTGTTAATATCCGTTTTACGGCCGTTAACGCTCTGCCTACCCCGTAAGGGATATAGGCGTGATTTATTTATGTATAATTAAAATAATTTATACCTGATGAACATAGGCTATATTGAAATGTGTTATTCCCGCGGGAAAACGGTTAGAAGGCCGGTGTTTGACGTTGTAGTTTCAGCAGTGCCCCCATTGGCATGGAAATTCCTATCTCCCATACTCTATACTAGAAGTCCCGTTACTTACAACCGGTTGCGATTGCCACGGCGCGGCGTTCCAATGTGCGGTGTGACCAGGGCTCAGGCATTTCATACTATTTGGTAGTTATTTTCATCGCTTAGACCAGGGATGGGGAAATGGCGGCCCGCGGAGTGATTTCATCCGGGCCGCGGTCACTGACTGATTTTTATTAAGTTTGTCCCTTAAGTTCAATCAATCACATTAATAAGTATGTACCTATTTGGTGAAGGAAGTTGGTGTTTACTTGCGCGAGCGACCTACCAGCTACCGGTCCTACTCGTATATATATATAAATAACATAATATAATACACTTATTTGGCCCCCTTACAAGTTGTGATTCTTTGATATGGCCCTTTCCTAAATGTATTTTCCCATCCCTGGCTTAGACTATTTGGTAGTTATATTGTTTCCATGGTTTTTTTCTTATGAAGCTTGTTCTATATCCCACTGCTGGGCAAAGGCCTCCCCTCTTTTACGCCACTCCGGTTTCTGTTTGCCAGTCACTACGGTTTATTTACCGACGGAATTTTTAACTCTCTTTTCCCTTTTACACTTTACTTTAATCAAGTTTCGTTACTTGTGCTTACTATTCGATTCTCACGTAAATGTGGTGTCAATAGAACTACACACGTATCACGCCTTTATCCCTTGCGGGGAATGTAAAAATCGCTATCGCCACGTCTGACCAATATTTTAGGGCTGTTTAAAATATCGTGTATCACTACAGCATGTACTTTGGTTTTATTATGCACTCACAGTGCTATTTTATTTTCATAAATGAGAATTAGTTACAGCATGTTACAGATTGTTAACCTGTCGCCTAAAATTGTAATACAGATGAAACCTTCGAGTCCCCCAGCCACTTAAGACACCCGTGGGACAGAAATGGAGCGATGCTATTCTAAGCCGGCTTCACAAGGTGTTTTTTCTGTGGTTGATTTAAAGATCTTTGCGTGTTTAGGCCAAGTTATGTCTTGAGTTATTAAATAATATATTTTTATCTTTTCGTCTGGTAACACCGATGATTGTTGACGCACAGTTGTCTTAAATCACAGACGCCTTTTAAAGTGTATTTTCCAAAGATTTAGAAGTAATTTTTGTTTACTCATGGGACCTAGTATCATAACGTTTCGTTGATCAGTGCCAAACCTTTCACCTCTTAACCGAGTGCATGACTCGGGGTAAGAAAGTTACTACAAAAACGGTCATTCATGGCACCCATACAACGGCCTTTGATGGTCTAGTTAACATTGTAGCACCTATTCGGGTTAGGCAGGCTTGAAGGGGCTAATCATATAAGTGGTACTACACTAAAGCCAAAATAAAACCGACCATTCATTGTGCACTATGATTGTGACAATGCCTTTAGTTTGCGATATAAATTTGCTTTACTTAAATTTAACATCATAACTTGGGCCTTTTCAAGGCAAGAGTGAATAGGCATTATCTAGGCAAGCATATACCATCATCGTCTGCATCGTCACTTACCATAAGGTGAGATATCAGACAAATTCGGGCCCATTTTATATTTATATATAAAATAGTTTTGTCATTTACCGTCAATTTTAGACAAGGATAGGAGATATCTAAGTCCTGTCACATTTTAAAATGTCAATGAGTTCTTCGCAATTGCTTGTCAATTCAGTCATCATCGTTACATCGTCACCTTATTTTGACAGTTAACACGTATTTTGCGTCAAATTATAAGACATGACGTGACTAAGATATCTCCTGCCTTTCTCTAAACCTATTCGACAGAAAGTGACAACACAAATTTAAGGTAAGTTAGGAAATGTATATTCCGAATTGAGACTAAGTGACCTCTCAATTAGACAATTCTTAGTTCAATGAAAAATTAATTGTCGAAATCGTAGAACCGAATTTTATCCATTCATTCAAATTTAAGAGCTTGGCTCTTGTCGGTGGAGTAATTGCTATTTTTTTTTATCTTCTGCCAGCGACTTGACCTCTTGAAATGACACGGCATTAATCTTCTCCTTTACTTGAGTGAAGAATGTGCGTCTAGGTCTTCCTCTTCCTCTTACCTTCGACCTTTCCTTCAAAATTTTTGCCTCATAAGTCACATGTAAGTTATCAAAAAACATTAAGCATTTCACTTTAACGCCTTACAGTTTGACAGATAGGCTTGCAATTATGTTTTACCATGTCCACCGGGTCGTTCGTCGATTCGACAACTATAATTAACTTTCGACAAATTTTCACCTTTCATCTGGTCAATACCCCTTACAAAGAAAGGAAGTTGACCTCATACAAAGTGTACATACATCATACAAGCATTTTCATAATTTATTCCTTTGTTTACGCTACTTGGTCTCAGAGCAAAGGAGAGTTTTCAGAGAGAACACGGCCGATGGGGTGCAGTGGTAGTGTGGCTGCCTGCGACGCATAGGTTCCGGGTTCGATTCTATTTATCACTGGTCTGGTTAGGACATTGCAAGCTGAACCACCTAATTGTCCGAAAAGAAACATGGTTCCGTGCTTCGGAAGGCTTAAAGGTTACTAGTAACTAGGCTTTTAACGTGAATGTGTAAGTTATTAATCACTTATCATAGACAACAACCGGGACGTTAATATTATAAAAAGGTAGGAACTTGCGTAGAAAGGTTTTCTCTGATATTGTGAATTTAGTCTTGTTTTAGCGCGTATTCCGACCACGTCGAGTATTATTGGCTTCATTCTGATTGTTCGTAGGGTTTCCTCTGAACCTTTCTTTGTTCGAAGATCTTTGTTGTTTCTAACCCAAGGCACTTCTTCTAAATTACTACTGGTGATTTCGCGGGCTTTCTTTAGAATTGTACTCGGCTAGATACTTTAAACAAAGACGGGAATCAACTTAACCAAGTATTTTTCTAGAGTGGATATTCTACCCTAAGTTCGTGGGGTTTTATAAAAACAATTCAAAGTATACATATATCACGCTTATATCCTTTGCGGGGTAGGCGCAGAGCGTAAACGGCCGTAAAAACGGACATATGAATGAATAAATGTAATGATGTTATCACTAATTAGATCAATGTGGTCAAGACCGCCATTGGGACAAAATATGCATTTACGCCACGCCTGACAAACATTTGAGGGTCATTTATCCCTTAGTCGCTTTTTACGACACCAACGAGTAAGATTGGGGTGATGCTACTCTAAGCCGGCACCACACGGCAATTTCTAATGTTAGATATAATGAGAGTTTTTCCCAGAAACACAAACGGTGTTATAACAAAAAGATAGACGAGCGTTTAGACAGTGTAAAATATGTTTAATACGATTTGACGTTGTCAAATGCCTTGAACCATTACTTTTTTTTGTCATAACTCGGAAACTCTTTTTTATTCGAATATTTATATATTTACGTTCATCTGCCCCGATAGGTAAAGGAGTAATCTTATCAAATTCTTATTACATCCTTAATCCGTATACTTATTTTGGTGATAACTTCTGGTATCTTATACCAAAGTACGGTGCAATGTTTATACTATTTTTGGTCCATTAAATCGATGCCTTATCTTTGGATCGGCTGTAAGAAATTTCTTTTCAGCAATTGGTAGTCTGGTGTGTCCTTAATTCTCAATTTTTATTCCAGGTGTGAGTTTTGTTTGTTAAAGGTGTCTACGTACTTTCTACCTAATTATTTACTTACATGCAAGTAGGGTGTATGTGCCGATCTCAACCCAGGCAAGCCTGTCATTGACCAGTTAAGCTTAAAACTTAGAATAACAAGAATTGGCGTCAACGTCAATATTTCAAAAACTTTTGCTATTGATGAAACTTTTTGTATTTAAAAAAGATATTAAAAAAAATGGTATGTCATCGGATGGAACTAAACTGGTTTCAGACTTCGAACTTTTCTACTGATATGTTGTTTATAAAATCTCTTTCTCTCTAGATCTTTATAAAACAACGTCTGAACTGAACTAGCGTCTAGATTAGATAAGCCACTATTCCAACAATTTATCTGAACAGATTATTATTTGTTTAGAGTCTGAGGCATACCAGTAAACTACATTCTGGCATACAAGTCCGTTCTTTTAGTAAATAAAATAATGATTAAGACATCAAATAAATGATCTTGTATGAATCAGAACTTTTGAAAGTTTAGTTTCAAAATAAGTTTCTTTGTCAGATTCTTATAAGTTAATAGAGGTCTATTTAAAATTCACAAAAAGTTTATATAGGCAGGTACTTCTTTTTTTATATGTTTACTAAGCTCGTGTCATTGATGTATGTATGTATGAAAGTAATGTTCTGCGTAGATGAAATTTCGCGTCTGTACAGAGTGAAATTATACTAGTGACCGATGCTGAAAACAGGGTACGGGCTGGTGGCTGAACAACTTTCCCCAAGAAACATAGGTACAAGTAAGAAAAAAAATTGAGTTTCCATAGTAACTTAAATCAGCTGATCGGCAATTTTGAATAGTAGGTCAATTTTTAAAAAAATGTTGATTATGTTCCTTGGCGAAAGTTGTTCCTTAACGGAAAAAGAAGTTGATCCATTCAATATTGGCGATCAACTGTTTTGAATTACTTTACCATGGAAACACAAAAAAAAATAAGCTCCTTGGGAAAGTTGTTCCTTATCACCAGCCCGTCTTAAGTTTCGCTATCAGTGACTAGTAAAATTTCACCTTGTATAGCGACTTTTTAAACGATTTTTGAAATAATTTAACAAGAATAACCAGACGGTTTCTTTACCTAGATATATATTCATGAGTCAGGTATATATGACGTAGCTAATGACTTCAGAGAAGTGCATTACTAAGCAACTTTGTGTTTTTGCTTCGCTGTCGTCAGTGCTTTTTGCAGATCCTACAGAAATCATTATATACATCAGCCCATAGCAGTCCACTGTTGGACGTAGGCCTCCCCCAGGGTACGCCATAGGGCACGATCTCCCTGTGGTTACAGCCGCCTTTTTTAAGTCATCGGTCTGTCTGGTCGGAAGGCGTCCAAAGTTTATCTAGACGTGGCCTCCACTCGAGAACCCACTTCACTCCACTCCACTCCAGCGTCCGTCTGTATATTTAATACTTATTCAACCTATGAAATGTCTGTAATTAAGTTTTGGGTTCTCATACTTGTATGTTCTATAACAACAATTAAATCTTATCAAACAATTTACAACCGAAAAATTGGCGTAAAATCTTGACATTCCTAAAGTTGGTTCATGATTGGCACCAGACCCTATCTCCAGTACTAAGAACGAGTATGTGTTAATATCCTGGAAAATTCCTACACAACCATCTAAACAGACATCAGTAAATATATAGGGTGAAATTTCACTAGTGACCGATAATGATAACTCAAAATAGGCTGGTGAAAAAACAATTTGGACACCCCATACAAATTTGCCGATCACCTGATTTTAGTTACTATGGATACTCAAAATATTTTTGTCATATTCTAACCTATGTTCCTTGGGGAAAGTTGTTCCTTATCACCAGCCCACTTGTCTATAAGTCACTAGTTAAATTTCACCCTATATTCTTACCTTGATTAGCATTTAAACTTCCAGAATTTACAAACACATACATATCACGCCTGTATCCCTTATGGAGTAGGCAGATAGTAAACGGCCGTAAAGATTCAGTCGTTTTCGCCACGTCTGAAAAATATTTGAGGGCTGTCTCAGAAAAATCTCAGGATTTTAGCCTGTCGCCTACAATACACATGACAACCTTATTCACTTCTTACTAAAACCGCGGGAAATAAATGGGGCGATGCTATTCTATGCCGACATCACGGCTTTTTGTAGTTACGTCATCTAATGATCCATTTAGAATATTTGCAGTATTTATCGAAATTGCCAATAATTAACATTATCTTATTTTTCCACTGCATATCTTACAGATTAACATTACAATATGAAACAAGTGTATCGCCATTTTGCATGTTGATGTTTTTTTTGTTGTTGTTATATTTGCGACATTCTTGGCTGATTGTTTCTATTTTTTCCATACGTAGTGTTATTATAAATTAAAGCATAACATATATTGTAGTATTGATTGTGTAAATAAATGAAAGACTTTGAAATATAGCTAGGATCAGTGCTGGATTTAATTTTAGATGTTAGTTATCAATGCCGGCTTAGAATAGCATCAACCCTCGAGAGTGTGTATTGCAATTTTAGATGATGAGCTGACAACCTGTCACTATAGCGATACACAGTTTTCCGATTGACCCTCGAATGTTTGTCAGACGTGGCGCAAATGACCGTTTTTTTGAGGCCGTTTACGCTCTGCCTACCCCGCAAGGGATAAAGGCGTGATATATGTATGTATGCATTAAAACGGTCTGTTATTTACTCAATAATATAAAAACATATTTTCCACTTTTGTGATTATTCATTTTATTAACTGAAGTACGTAAGTTGGTAAAATATTTGTATGTCTGAGCAATATGCATAATAATGGTAAATACTAAATAAGTACCTACCTACGTAATTTCTAAAAATAAAGTTGCACGAAATGAAGGAAAATGTGAAACCAAAACGAATTATTCACCATGTCAATATTATTATTTTTACGTCATAAGAGCGCGTTAAACTCTTTTTAACCTAATTCCCGAAAGTAACCCCGATGTTGAACCATTTTAAACCACTTTTCTATCACAAATCTTAACAGATTTGAAATGTCAGTCGTGCCGGTGACAACAAACTTTGTAATCAGCGAAAAATCACAATATAAGCGTATCTTTTGGTGATAATGTAATAGTACGATAATGCACAGCGAAATCTATAAATATGAACAAATTGTGTACGTTTTTTGTGCCGTTTTGAAGCAATTTTACGTGAATTTCTTCGCGGAAGCAACCACTTTGCTCTAAAATAAGGTAACTGTAGTCGTTGTTGACCGACTTTTGTTGTACCTACTTGAGAACGACTGTGGTCTACCTTGAAGACACTTTAGCACTTTGCCATGCAAATCCCGATAATTATTTCGCAATTTACATCATCGGCCACGATACGTCGACGTCGCCTCACGACATTGGTATGTTAGAAAAAAAACACATCTCGACATTCTCAAAGCGATAACCGCGAATACAACGTATAACCTTAAAGTAACAGGTAAAAAACCGTTTGAAAATCGAAATCCTCTCACAGATTGCAACATTTTGATTAAAATAACACTTTTTATGTGAAAAAACCTTAGGAGGAACGTGCTGTAACTAGTTTTTATCACTGAAACACACACGCACAGTTTTATTTTTAAATACGGAATGCGAAATGGCGCGAACGAGCTCGAGCGCGCGGCGTCTCACCGTCGACTGAACTGTCAAACTGGTCGCCGGTGTGGCTGTGTGTGTAATGCGCCGCCATGTTTATCTTTGTGTGCGTAGAAGGCTTGAATGGATAAACCATGGACGTATTATTTAAACAGGACTGATAACTTCAAAAACAGTCATTTACGAATAGTAACTTTATTTATACTGGAATATGGTCTATTTTACATTAAGTCTTTCCCAGAGGCCAATCCGAGCCGAGAGAGATAGCACGTAGAGAGGCTGTGTGTCTCGTTCTTTCATATTGCCAGTGTAGAAAATTACTGCAGATAAAATTTTGCCTTACTGATTTTTGACAAATATAATTATAATTTAAGTAATTAATAAAACAACTTGCGTCAGTTATATCAAAAACATGTTGGAAATCATAAAATTATACACTGATAAATTATAATTATGTAAAAACTATTAATCAAATAATTTTCTAATGGTATCCCTTTAAGATTAAATTTTGGCGGTAAGTTTAAACTTTAGCGACAAAAAAATTACAGTCCTAATTTATTACTTAAAATCAGTATTTGACGAAATTTCTCACTCAAAGTGGTGAAAAAATGTTGTGTTCGAGGTTGTCCAAGTGAATCGTATGTATGTAAATTTCCCTATCTATAAGCTCATTGTAATACAAAATATTGATGCCCAATTAGAAAGAGACGAAAGGCCTCGGTGGGTGCGGTCTCGCTCGGCTCGTTTTTTCTGCAACAGTTATCAGTCCTGTTTAAATAATACGTCCATGGGATAAACTAACTCCACTGCCGCCGCCCGCCACAACAGAAAACCAATTTTCTTATGATGCTGATGATGGTCTTACTAATATAATTTGTGCTGATGAATAAAAAATGCTGACTTTTTAATTGGGTACCAGTTTGGGCACCGACCGACTCTTGACTTCTGTAACTGTTGCACAAAAAGCGCCAGATTTCTCCACTTTTTATTCGAATATAGACATTCTAATCATCCTTAATTTTTTAAGATAATATACAGTAAAAAAACACGCTTATTTCTGAAAATAATTCTAAAGAATGCATACAGAACAGAGGCCTAATTATGTTGTGATTGTTAGGTATATAGTTACTAGTATGTATTTATTTATTTATAATTAATCCCACTGCTCCCCATTTATTGCGATCCAGTACCAAAGTCGTTCACTCCTTTGAGTATGTACTCATATGTAACAATTTCTTTTAGTAATGTGTAGCAGATACAGTGCTACCGTCAAATCGAATAATAAATTATGATCATCAAGCAAGTGAGTGCTAGAAAAAATGCAATTACTTTTTTAGATAAATCATCGTGCGCTTGATTCGCGTCCGGTGTCAAGGTCAACTTTATTTCTTTGTTTTCTTTACTGAATTTATTTTAAGAGGCACGTGTGGGTATTTTTAACGTGTGATTTTGTATCCGTATATTTTCCGTGTCATATTAATATTAAGATAAGAATATTAGAATCTTCAATTAATTTTAAATGTCCGTGTGTGTGACGCCGACATAGTATAGTATTATCCCATTTCTTTCCCGCGGGTGTCGTAAGAGGCGACTAAAGGACTCGAGGGTTTATTAAAATATTAGGCATTATGCTGACAACCTGTCACTATATAGTGATACAAAATTTTAATGACACGCTCCTCAAATGTTTGTAAGACGTAGCGATAGATAGCGACCGTATTTTACGACCGTTGACGCTCTGCATACCCCGTGAGGAAGTTTTTTTTCATGCTATACTGTGTGTGCATATTCCATTTGACGAATGTAAGAAAAAAACATGCTGTGCCGACCTCATAAATTCGTCGGATCCCATATTTTCCATAGAGTTTTTAAATGAATAAAAAAATGCATCTCGGACGAAATCATTTGGACCAAACGAGAACCAATATAGATTGTTTATTGTATCAATTCGTACGTTTCGCCGAATTAAAGCTGTAGGCATTGCCGTGTGATTGTGATATCGGCTTAGAATAATGTCACCCCATTCCTTTTGTAGGTGTCGTAAGAGGCGACTAAGGGACTTGAGTGTTATAATATATGTACATTGCAATTTTAGGCGATGGGCTGACAACCTGTCATTTTGGCGATACACAATTTTCTGAATGACCCTCAAATGCAAAACATGGAAATGGCTACCATATTTTTATGACCGTTAACGTTCTGCCTACCACACAAGTTTGTATGTTTGTTTGCACTACTTATGCGGGCAACGCCGCGGGTAACAGCTAAAGTAAGGCCATCCCAATAAGCCATTTTTGACAGATGTCATCTCCATACTTAAAGAGATGTCAACAAAGGAAAATGGACCGTCTGCTATAGGATTAGCACGAATCTACCTGCGTCTGTGTTTCCAAACGCATACAACCCTAATCTCTTCAAAGTAAGAGTGAACAGACTTCTTCTGGGTGAGCTCGCTCCATCTTGGATTCTGTCTCTGTCCTATGACCTAGACTAGAGTCAAGAGCAAACCCATCATTAACAAAAAAAATGGACTGTAGTTTATGTATAAATGTCCTACAAATGGCCATAAGCGCATGGGCCTGCTGAAGCGTGTCATGGTGGACGGTGCACGCGCCGGTGCGGCTAATCCGTTGAAATGTGTCAGTGCGAGAGAAAACCGCCATCCGACCGTGGACAACTGCATTCGTAATTTATAAACTATCTGTGATCTATTGTCCTATCCTACTCAATTGAGGCCGGAATCCAACTCCGATTTATAACCGAACGAGACATTTACGTACAATTATACATATACATATCACGCCTATAATACCTTACGGGGTAAGCAGAGCGCAAACAACCGCGAAAAACGGACATTAACGCCACGTCTGACAAATATTTGAGTGTCATCCGGAAAATTGTATATCGCCTTAGGGACTGATTGCCAGCCCATCGCCTGAAATTGCAATACACACCCTCGAGTCCTTTAGCCTTTAGTAGCCTTTTACGACTGCCAAGGGAAAGAAATGGGGTGATGCTATTCTAAGCCGGCATCACACGGCATCGAAAACATTTAGTGCGAAATATTTAAGATGGGCCGGGATTTTAAGTCTTTTTTTAGTTTGTTTGTACCTTTCATTCGCGCTGCGCCATACAGAAACAGACACTCATTTTGCGATCAAATTTTCGCGAGATATTACTGTTCTTCCGATATAGAAACTAGAGTTATATCGTTAGAATGACTGATTTAGGTATTGGTAATTTGGTACTAGAAAAGGTATGTCCTTAATTTTTTGTAATAACTTATAAACTGTAGACCTAATTGATTTTTTTTTAATCGAGGTTACTTTGGATTTTTTTTTCTATTCAGTAAAGTTTGTCAAATTGTGTAACTGATAGGTATTTGTAAACTGTTAGATTCTTTAAATATATATTCTTCAGAATTGTATAGCTGTTATTGTCTAAATAAAACTGGTTTAAAAATCTTGCTCGCGCTATAATCTCCGTCTTAAAGCCGAGTTACAGTAGACCAGCGTCACCCTTTTTCTACCTGTGGGTGTCGAAAAGTGCGACTAAGTGATAATTTTATCCAGATAATGGCAGTAGCATTGTCCAACCGCAAGTGATTCGTTTACGACACATACTTAGCGTGGAAAACACAATCTGATAGGTAGAGGTCTATATCCAGAAGTGGACTAATGCGACTGAAGATGTTGAAATGTGTCAGTGGAATAGAAGACCGCCATCGCCGCGTGGACAGCTCCATTTAACAATCAGTCGTCCTTGTCGCTCTTACAGGAGCCCGTGGAATGGAGTGATGATATTCGTCACGGCTACATGTCACTCAGAGAGCTATGGGAAGGTCTATGCTCGGTATCTCTATAATGGATAAAGTCCGGAATGAGACTATCCGCAAACAGACCAAGGTAACGGACATAATCTCGAAGAGTAGAAGTGTAGTGTAGTGTAGCAAACTGAAATGGCAGTGGGCTGATCACATCATTCGTAGAACCGACGGACGGTGGAGTAAACGGGTTCTCGAGTGGAGGCCACGCCTCGGCAAGCGTAGCGTTGGACGACCTCCGGCCACATAGACCAATGACTTAAAAAGACGGCTGGTAGCGACTGGATGGCGAAAACGGAAGATCGTGCAATATGGCGTACCCTGAGGGAAGCCTACGTCCAGCAGTGGACTGCTATAGGCTGATGTATGTACCAGGCGCCTACATAAACTGCTTGACTATTTCTATAACCGCTAGACTACTCACGTTCCTTCCTTATGTGTAGTTGGAGATAGTACACCAAGTACTTATATAATTACCTGTGAAAAAAAAACAAAGAAATATAAGTAAGGGTAATTTTACGTGGTTAAATGTTTACTGCTAATATTGATAAGTAGTGGTGAGCCAGCCTTAGAAACCAGCCCATCAAACTGAACAACTTTCCCCACATGAATATAGACCGAGATATGGGAGGCCAAATTTTCTCTTCTTCTTTATATATATTTTTTTGTTACTGTTTTTACACTTGAACGGATATGTACTGTGTTTTACGGCTCTTAAAGATCTGCCTACCCCGCGACGAATAAAGGCGCGATTCTCGCTGTGTGATGATAAAAAACAACTCAATCCGAGCCATGACCAATTTAAGATCTCGGAAACTTATTGTTATTAACGTTTCTGATTCATCCTGTGACATCTGTCGTTCAGATGAAAAATGACATCATACTGTATCACATGTTATGGATTGCACTACTTTCGTGTGGGATACTGAGTCGACAATCGACCCTATGAACCCTGGTGTCAGAGTTTTTCAACTGCCTACAACTAGTAGTAGTTGTATAATGACCGCCGTCTAAGTAATCAACCAACCAAACCAACAAATAATTAATAATAAGGCATTTAGACATAAGAACCCCGCTAGAAGTGTCGCAGCAGATTGTAATACACTAGTTAATAATGACATATACAAATCCTAATTAAATTAAGTCTTCTTCAAAACAAAACGTAAAACTACTCTAGAAGCCTCAGCACCATCCAAACAACCAGTCTAGAAGCCCCATCACTACCACATACAACCAGTCTAGAAGCCCGCGCATTATCCAACCAACCAGTCTAAAAGCCCGCGCACCACCTCACCAACCAGTCTTAAAGCTCGCGCACTACCCAATCAACCAGTCTAGAAGCCCGCGCACCACCCAAACAACCAGTCTACAAGCCCGCGCACCACCTAAACAAACAGTCTACAATCCCGCGCAACCGGTCTAGCTAGAAGATAAAATAAGAAAACCATTTTAATTTAATTTGTATGGCAGGCAACAGTGTACTTGGCTAAAAATACTGATAAGTTTCATCCCTATACTTTAGAGCGAAACCTCAGGAAAACTACTAACAGAAAGTTTAGGGTACCTGTGACTTCCGTTGAAGCAGCAAAAAAGCATGTGATCTACATTGCGCCAAAAATTTATAGTGTCATGCTTAGTGATGAACTAAGGGAAATTATTGACCGCACAATACAAAATGACAAGCAAGATATTCCTAAGAGTAATTACAATAATCTCAATAATAAAATTAAATTACATCTACTTGCATTAAAATATAATGAATTCAATCAGTTATACAACAAAATTTAAATATATCTAGTTCCTTTTATTCCCATTAATTAATTTACTTTTTAAATCAAAATATTTTTAATAGTTATAAACATTTTTAATAAATTATGCATGTTTTTTTTTTTTTTATTGCCTCACATTTATTATGTACTTTGTGAAGCACAATTTCTCCCCGCATAAAATACGTCGCAATAAAGTTACGTAACTAGCCCTAACACAGGCTCTGGTCTTTAAGGGCTGTTACTGCTTACCATCGTGCTGTTTGTAATAGCTTGAAATTATTTTTGTTCTTTTATATTGCATGTGGTGAACTATAATGTTTAAAATGAAATATTGTATTCAATAAATAAATAAATAAAATTTAGAGATATTTTCATCGGATTTTGAACATTCTTATATTTATTTTATTTTTTATTTTGTTTATTTAAAAAAGGCTTCACCCTATTCTTTGGATAGACCCTTTAGTCGCGTTTTACGACACCCACGTGTAGACATTGGATGATCCTTTTCTAAACCAGCATCACACGGTTATTTTTGTCGATTCTGAATCATCTGTCGTTCGAATGAATAATGACATCATACGCTATCGCTTGTTATGGCGTTCTGCTGAATTTAATTTATTGGAAATTGTATTTCATACTTGATCAAAAACAACAATACTTAGTCTGTATTGTTGTTATGACCTAGTATTTAAATGGGTTATGGGTAAAATAAGGAAAGAGTTATACTTATGCATAAGTAGATACCTATTACAGTGACATGCACCATGTAGGTATGTTATTTGAGAAATTTTATCGCTTCGGGTACATTCAACCTACACTTACATAATTTTGCAGGCAAAGTTTAAGCAACGGTAGCCCAGATGGAAGTGGCGTCGGTAGTACTAATAGTGAAAATCGCAGTTTCAAATCCTGCTTGCAATAGAAAAATTTGCGAGTTTCCTGAAATTGTATACTGAACACGAGAAGTGTTTTGAAATTTTTGTATTTAAGGAGGTATGTATTTATACAGTGTAAAAAAAACACTGTAATAAACACTTTTAGACGGCTTTTACCAAAAATCCGTACAGAAATTGAAGTAGAAATACTGAAGCTTATTTACAAAATGTTATTAACAATGTGGGGTCCACAACAGGGACATATATTTTACGGGGTAACATAGAAGCAACCACTTTCCTTGGGACAGGTCGAAATAAAAAAATAACCTCATACAAATCCGGTCGGCTGGAACATTTTGTTTAATAGACCAGTTTCTCTCTTCAAATTTCTACCCATGTTAAAGTTGTTTAAGTATATATTCTTTATTGTGCATTAACAATATTATAGCTATTGTTTTAAAAGTAGTTCATAAAGGTGAGCTTATCTCAATACAAAGAGATCTCTTCCAGCCAACCTGTAAAATTGAGTAAGAAATAAATACGTGCGGGGACAAGATTCACACAAAGTTAACCTCTTACAATATGATAAATAATTATTTGATAATAATAAAATAAATACACATACCTAAACAAATAGAACTATAAATACATACATAATGTACAAGTTTAGCTTCATGGGTAATTTTACCTTCGAAATATTTGCCACTGTTGTAGGCCCCATATTGTATACGAGTCACTGATTACACCACTTACCACATTCAGCACTATTGCTATATATAACTCCTCCTGATAATACTTGGTCAATAATTGAATTAAGAGGATTCCTGAGGATATGTGGTGCCTCATAAAATTAATAACATGATAAAAATCTTATTTATCGAATAAATGCGTCTGTCAAAACATTTGATCTAATCCCATGCGTTAAGTGTGCCATGGTATTCGATTTTTGTATGGGAATTCGGAATTTCCTTCCGTCTGACAGACGGATGGGTCACAAATACGTCTGTTAGTCCGTCATAACATAATGGAGGAACCGCCTTATGGCCTACGTCCAGCAGTGGACTGCAATAGTCTTTAGTGATGATGCAGATTCTTGGGGGCACCACTCATGCTCAGGGATAATCTTAATATCCATCCCACAAGCAGTCAGGTTTAACAAATCAGTCTGGTGTTAGTTGAACTAGTAAATCTGAATATTGGCATACTGGGAGTGATTGCGCGACTTTCACTGCGCGCGCGCAGTTTTGCGCAATAATGCTTAAATTTAACACTGGAAGTTTAAGTAATTTTTTATTTATTTATTTATTAAACTTAGTACAAAGGGCGTGCCTAATGCCACGCGGCCAAACCAAAGATAAACAGAAAAAGTCAAGTCAGTAATAAATACAATAAGTAGACATCGGATTATATGCATATCAAAATGCCGAAATATGCACTTAAAGTTGCGAAATATGCACAACCATTATTTATTTATTTACAAACATTACGACCCGATGGCGTAGTTGATAGTTACACTGCCTGCTACGCCGAGGGTAGTGGGTTTGATCCCCACAAGAGACATATAAGGTGTAAAAAAATTAGGTGAGAATATTTTAAGGGGAGAACCAGTGCGTGAAACTGAACAACTTTCCCCAAGGAACATAGTTCGAAATATGAAAAAATAATTTGATACTCCCATACTTAGTGTGTTACCCGGCCGGAATAATTTGTATGGGAGGGCCAATTTTTTTTCATATTTTGACCTATTTTCCTTGGGGAAAGTTGTTCAGTTTCACGTACTGGTTCACCCCTTAAAATATTCTCAGCTAATTTTTTTACACTATATCGTGCTTAGTCTGGGTGTTTCTATGTATATTATGTATTTATTTCCAAAAAACTATATAAGTATTAATATCAGCTATCTAGTTCTCATAGTTCAAGCTTTGCTTAGTTGGGGGCTAGGTGGCGCTGTACGAATTGTCCAGGATATTTATTTATTCATTAGCCGTGTGATGCCTGCTTAGAACTTACTGAAGTACTCGAGGTTTTCATGTGTATTACAGCTTTTAGGTGACAGGCTAACAACTTGTCACTATACAAGATATTGGCCATAGCGACCGTTTTTCTCCGGCCAATAACGGTCTGCCTACCCCGCAAAGAATTATTACGTAATGTATGTATGTGTGTACCAAAATTCATGAGCTGCACCCGACTTAATACCTCCACATTCGTATGCAAACATTTCGCCCAACATCAACCTATTGCCTGAGATTATGCGTTTACTCCACTTAGACCCATGTCTACGTTCCTTACAGCCGAAACTACTTCCCTGGCCTAGTGGTTCGAGCGTTCGCCTCAAGATCGCCGGTTTGTTCCGTTGGATAACCACCTGTGCCCTGTGTTATGAAACTACAGGCCACAAGTCTACAGGTGAAATTCTTAGTACATTGCGTAGCCCGTTAATATTCCTTATTTCATAATGGCTGACCAACTACGCAACGAACATCGAACTTCACCTGTGGAGTTTGGTAATATCGAGCACTGATTGAAAGATGATGACACTAATTTTTTAAACGGGCCTCAAAATATTAATTGTCAGATGTGACGAATTTTTAATTATGTCTGTGTGGGTGTGTATGGGTGTGTGTGTGTGTGTGTGTGTGTGTGTGTGTGTGTGTGTGTGTGCGTGTGTAACTGAGTAAGAGAGAGAAAGATAGCTTGTGAGTGTGTATGTGTGTGTGTATGCGCGTGAGCGTGTGTGTCTTCGTGTGTGTGTGTCACCACGGATGGATTCAATCAATGGTCGCAAGTGGAACATCAGTGATTATGATTAGTGATTACGCCACGACTATTGCTGACTAAACTCGCAATTAGCTCAACACCCACAGCCACCGTTAGTCAACTGGTTAGTCAGAAAGTAGAAGTAGAACCAATAAGAACAAAAAAAACTACAGACTATCCATACAAATGGTTCGACCGCAAATTTCTACGGAAGATCCAAAAACCTTTCAAATATTTGACCTAAGTACTTAATTTTTAAAACACATAACGTGTTACATACATATATTATCACGCCTATATTCCCTTGCGAGATACATGTGTGTGTGTGTGTGTGTGTGTGTGTGTGTGTAAAGTGACAGACAGGTTGTCAGGCCATCAACTAAAATTGCAATACACACCCACGAATCCCTTGGTCGCCTCCCACGGGAAAAATAGGGTGATGCTATTTAAGCCGTTCATTTATACGTGTTGTGTATACAATTTTGGAGAACTTGCAAAATCCTGCCCGCGAAGAAATTTTGCAAGTTTTCTATTGGGGGTTGTCATACTCACTACGCTTGGATAGCGGATTGGCGAGCGCAGAGCGCAAGATATTGCTTTCCAAAGGAACGTTGCCGCCCATTCCTTGGCGGAATTTATCCCTCAGTCGCTTTTTCCGACACCAACGGCTAATAGGCGTGATGTTATTCTGTGTCGACGACAATTTAGATATTTTCGATTGATTAAAAAAACACACGACTAATTCAGAACCTACTTCGCTTTTTTAGTCGGTTAAAAAGATAAAATTTCGCAACCTTTGGCATTTTAGGGTATGACTGTACTTGACGGTTTTCTAATAGATGTTTTCTAAAAGTTAAGGGCCTGCCTCAAACTTTTAAACGTCCCTTTCCCACTAATGGCAAATCCTGTGTGAGAACAGAGCGGAATCGCCATATATATATAGACGATTTTTCACACTATTGGAAATTTCTCAAATAAACAAGTAATCAAAAAACTGTACGACAAGAAAGTAATGTACAAGACGTATTGTATTCGCGAAAAAGAATGTGTTTGCTATACACTACGCAAAAAAGTGTAAAACAGACGAATCTTTGAAAAATTAAAAACATCAAGCTAACTTTCTTTAATTGTGTTTTCCTGCGACCTTTATCGTATTCACCAACGAAATTGCGTGCATCCAAAAATACCAATTTTTCTCACGGCGCGCCTTTAAGTTGTCATTCTAGTAAATCCACGCTTGTCATATGGCGCTAGCGCAGGCCCTAAGAGGATGTCCTCACTCTAGACGCGAACAAAGCTAGACATTTCCATATCTGAAGCTGGATTCTAGGCCGCCTGGCTATAATGGACCAAGGGAGTCCGCCTAGGGCCTTAAGTGAGTAATCGCTTTAGGCAGTTTTCCAACTTGTTGTCCGTCTCTGTATTTTAAGGCTTGTTGCATAGATAGCTACTAAGGCGGCTCTCCCACTTGTCAGTCGTCGCTGCGTAACGCAATGCCTGCGTCTGTCAGACGAAAGAAGATTGCAATTTCCGATCTTATTCCATCATCATTACTTTGAGAGTCGCGCTCTTGTCAGTGGAGTAATATCCAATCTGTTGGATATTTTTGTTTTGAGCCATCTCTTTGACTTCCTTATACGACATGACACCTATGTTTTCTTTGATTTGGTCCATATACGCTTGTCTAGGTCGCCCTCTCCCTCTTCTTCCCTCGATCTTTCCTTCCATTATAGTTTTTAGTAGGTCGTCATGTCGTAACAAGTGTCCCAGAATATTTCCACTTCTGTTCTCTGTCTTATTCCAACTATAGTAATAATAATAAAGTCTTTATTTAAGACAAACCACCTTTAAATAAGTTTATTAAAATTTTCTTAGAATTAAATATATATACATTCTTGAATTAAACTAAATATGTTGTTTTAGTATGCTAATGATTTATCATCTGATATTTGCTTATTTTCTGCATCCTCCGACCTTTCCCACTCTGATCTTTGTCTGGCCACCCTACACCAGGTTCTCCCTGCTACTTGTCTGATGTCATCATCCCATCTTTTCCTTGGTCTTCCTCGTTTTCTTTTGCCCCCCTGGGGTACCATTGAGTAACTATCTTATTCCACTTGTCTTTTCCTCTCATCATATTAATTATAACAAAACCCTCTGTTCCAAATATACCTGCTCTAAAAAATAATAAGTAGCTATAGATTGAGACTGCAACTTTCATTAAAGTTTTATGAGCGTGTAGTCATTTTGTAAGGAGTGTCTGAATCTTCTCAAAAGTTGTTCTTTTTCGTAATTCTTTGAAACATTTTCTGATGCCTTTAGTTTACACAATAGTGTGATATTTTAACTGTACTTTGGTTGTTTTATAGTCTGTTTGAATTTCACAGAAAACCGGTAAACCGGCAATCCAGTTACCAATCTATTTGCGAAGCGGTTTTATGAGTTTATGATTATCAAACATCTTACCTTTGAGAGGCGCATCAGTCCCGTTTTGTTACAGTCCCAGTTACGAAGTAAAAACATCATTATTTTAATTCAATTAATTAACAATTTGGATTCATTTCTACAAATGTCCGATTTTTGCGGCCGTTTACGCTCTGCCTACCCCGCAAGGGATTAAAAGCGTGATATATGTGTGAGTGTGTGTGTAAAAACCTTAGTATAACGAGTAACTACTTATTTAAATAGCCTTAACAATATTCTAGTAGGTGACATGAATGTAATATCTTGCTATCGACTCTTGCCAATACCAAATCTAGTCATAGCAACCGTTTTACCTTATAATGTCGCAGAGTTAGTCCAGTCAATTAAAGTTTTGAGATAGCATAAATAAACCAGAGAAGTAGATGATTAAACAATAATACATGCATACATATATCACGCCTATACCCTTGCGGGGAAGGCATAGCATAAACGGCCGTAAAAAAACAAACATTAACGAACATTTGAGGGTCCTTCGGAAATTGGTGTATTGTCAAAGTGGCGTGTTGTCGGCCCGTCACCTAAACCTAAAAAGATTACTAATCACACCATTAGTTAGATTTTGATTAGATACAGTTTTTGTAAATAAATACATACATACAATACATAGAAAACACCCAGACACAACAGAAATATTTAAAAATTAACTTACAAATATTTGTGTTGTGTGAGGATCGAACCCACGATCCTCGGCGTAGCAAGCAGGGCCATCACTACGCCATCGGGCCAGTGGTCTGAGAAAATCTCTTAAGCCGAATGTACCCTTTATACAAACGATCTATCAGAATGTCCGTTGCTCAAGTTTTTAGCATTATCCTTAAGAAATATTACAACCTACAAACTCAATGAAATATTCTGTCTCTGTCCTATGACCTAGACACTAGAGTCAAGAGCAAATCCATTATTAATAAAATAAAAAATATATTCTCTGTTATTTAAGTTATAGCAATTAATACCAAAAGTAGCCGTTTTTAGGCACAATTACAGCGAATATTTCATTCAGTTTGCAGGTTCTAATTTTACATAAGGATTGTACTAAAAACTTAAGCAACGGACATTCTGATAGATTGTTTCCATAAACAGATATTTTTTTATGAAATGAAGCGCCACTGTCGAGGCCGTTCACGACTACATTCGCCTTAAGTGACTGGCCTATGCCTTAGCGTTGCTAAACCTGGCAAGCGCGTAGGCAGTCCGTAGGCCGCACATGATCTAATCCGATCACTATGGCAATACTAAACTGTTATCAGAAATCCATATTAGTCAGTAATAAACATCAAAATGAAATGATTTATGTGATGAGAGAAGAATGAATCCTTTTGACGATATTTTTAGTAGATGACATAGCAAGTGGGTATATCCAATTGATATAAGAAGATTCTACACAGTTTCTTATCTTTTGCCGTTTTTTTTCTACCTATCCCAAAAGAAATAAATAAATAAATATCCTGGACAATTCACACAGCGCTATCTGAGCAAAGCTTGTACTATTGGAACTCAGTAGCTGATATTAATACTTATATACTTGTTTTTTGTAAATAAATACACATTATACATAAAAAACATCCAGAGTAAACACAAATATCTGAAAATAGCTTAACAAATATTTGTGTCATGTGGGGATCGAACCCACGACCCTCGGCGTAGCAGGCAGGGGTATATCTGCTACGCCATCGGTACAGTCTAAATATAGGCGTGATGTATGTATGTATACATTGGTAAGTATTACGTATATATACGATAATATAGAAACGTGACTAATCTTTTTCTGTTCGTGTGACCCGATGAACCCTGGTATCAGAGTTTTTCAACCGAGACGTTTTTCTATCAGGGCGATACAAAATTGTTATACTCGTAAAAAGAAGAAAATTCTGTTACACAACATTTTTTTTACAATCACGGACCATGACGTAGATAAATGATAATACTATCCTACATTGAAATTAATTTAATTTAATTTTCATCATGCTGGGAGGTGGATTGGTGAGTGCAGTGCATTGCCAACAAGCTAGGTTCAGTCAAAATGTACGTGTACTACATAGCATGTTTTCTTATCAAATCGAACTGTATCATTTTTTTACGATCCATTGGCATTCACAAGTTAACAGCTAAACGGAACAATTTTGACAGGCGATTAACTCGCACTCGAATACCGTTATTTCATTCATTAGGCCAGTGGCGTGCGAGTAACTGGCATTCCAGTGTCAAGAATAGAGATGTCATTGATTCGGCCGAATTAATTCGGAATAATAGAAAAAAACATTACTTTTGTGGTTCTGTAGGACAACGAGCTGATGAACGAACCAACAGACACTGATGTCAGAGTTTTAAACCGACTACTATTGAAAGTAGACCTCTGATATGGTAGTGCAATGGCCAAAATCTCGGTAATTGTAAACAGCAACCCGGGTTTGACTGCTTAACTTGTCTTCCGAAGCACAATAGTTGTATTTTACTATGTAGACAGGCAATTAACTCGCATTCGCACAGGTTAGAGGCGTGCGAGTAACTGGCATTCCAGTGTCAAGAATACAGCTGTCATTGATTAGGCCGAATATCGCAGATTCGTCTTTAGAAAAATCATGTTTAATATATGTCACTTTTCGTATGGTGCAACGTGTTGACGAGAGATCCGATGAACAATGGTGGCATGTACCTGAACGTACATGAACCTGCAGGGCCTTTAAAGTGACTGCGTAGCGATCGTTTAAGAAAAAAACACACACAGCAACAGGATAAAAGGACGCGACCCAGAATTTATAAAAAAAATATATAAACATTTTAAAAATATTGAATAGGCCGAAAGTCGAAAAGCGTAACCGTTACATCTCTAGTAAACTTTTTGCGCTAGTACTGTCGCGCCAAACATGGAGATAGGATCAAGACCCAATACAGTCAATGTACATTTAACACCCACGCTCAAATCGGAAGCAAATATCCTTATGTCATTGCTATAAAAAACTTGGTTAATAGGTAGGTCGGTCAGTTGGTTTAATAGTGAAAACCGTTTCATACTTTTTAGCCTGTATCTTATTTTTATTTATATATTTAAAATAGCATCATCCCATCTCTTTCCCTTGGGAGTCGTAAGAGGCGATTGAGGCACTAGAGGGTGGTATTGCCATTTTGAGGCTATGGGCTGACAACCTGTCACTATGGCCATACACAATTTTCCTCAAATATTTGTCAGACGTGGCGTAAATGTCCATTATTTGCGGCGGCGGCCGTTTACGCTCTGCCTACCCCGCAAGGGATAAAGGCGTGATATATGTATGTATTATCCTATTATAAGTAAAACAAAAATCCACCCTATACACAAAGAAAGTTATCAGAATGAGATAATATTTCAACTCAGTTTTTTTTGCAGACCAAAATCATGCCAAGGTTTACGCCTCGGCCCTTTCCCAACACGGCCCTTAAAAGGCGTCCAACGCCCTTATAAGGTGCCCAATATTTTAATAAACACATGACGTCACCCATTCATAAGTGAACATATAAATGTCACCCTGGTTTTTGTCGATGACATCATGAGAATCGAACCCGCGATATTTGGACGGCAGCCGCCGACGCTACGCCTACTGACTGATCTGATTATGGTTGTGACGACTAAAATGGTTGTTTATAGGGATTTTTTGGCAAGCTGTGTGATGCCGGCTCAGAATAGAATCACCCCATTTCCTTCGCGCGGGTGTCGTAAGAAGCGACTAACACTAAGACTTCGAGGGTTTCATGTGTATTAAAATGTTAGGCGACAGACTGAAACACACACACACACACACATATCACGCCTATAATCCCTTGCGGGGAAGGCAGAGTGTAAACGGCAGCAAAACAGACATTTACGCCACGTCTGACAAACATTTGAGGGGCATACGGAAATCTGTGTATCGCCATAGTGACAGGTTGTCAGCCCATCGCCTATAATTGCAATATACGCCCGCCCTCGTCCCTTAGTCGCCTCTTACGACTACCGCATGAAAGAAATGGGGTAATGCTGTCATAAGCCGGCATCACAGGCTGAAAACGTTTCACTATAGTGATACACGATTTTCTGAAACGCTCCTCAAAATATGTTAGGCGTGGCAAACGTGACCGTAAATATTTATATAAATTAGGCCCGTATTTGTCTGCTATCTCACCTGATGGTAAGTGACGATGCAGACGATGATGGTACATGCTTGCCTAGATAATGCCTATTCACTCTTGAAAAGGCCCAAGTTATAATTTACGGCCTTTAACGCTCTGCCTTCCCGCAAGGGATAAAGGCGTGATATAAGTACGTATGTCTCTTGGTCCTTATTAAAAAATGTAAGGGTGTTTTGGTAGGTATAGGTCAAATACGTCTGAGACAGATTCCATGATAAGAAGCGTATAAATATGTCCATGAAATCGAATAATAGGTTCAGAAGAACATACTTAGGTAAAAGCCCAGAATGGCTAGATCTTTATGTTTCAAAAATATTAAAGAAATTTATTTTTGGATTATAGTTCCTGGACCATTGGCCGAATCCATTTTTATTTTGTGGCAATTTTAGGCGATGGGCTGACAACCAGTCGCTATGGCGATACACAATTTTCCAGATAACCCTTAAATATTTATCAGACGTGGCGTAAATGGCCGTTTTTTGAGGCCGTTTACGCTTTGTCTACCCCGCAAGGGATAATAGGCTTGATATGTGTATGTAAAAACAACTTCCAAATAAAACATATTTTTGTGGGAAGTTTTCTTATCCAAATACGTTAATTTTAAATAAAAATTCTGACAAAAACAATTTACCAAATAAAAGCATTAATAATTTATTACATTCTAAATCTGTTATTGAGTTCAATGATCTTTTTAATGGAAACACTAAAATGGAAATTAAGACCTAACTTTAATTCAAATTAGGTCTGGCTAAAAAGCTGTTTATGCGAAAACGGCCAAGTTTTGGATTGATACTTTTTATTATCGGTAGGTAGTTGATAGGAATAATCAAAATATCTTTATATGCTAGATAGAGTCGATAATCAAACAGCTAAAGGATATTCAATTCATTAACCATGTCAGAGGCCTAAGGGCTGCTGCAAACAAAACGTACGTTTATGCGAGTGACAATTCGAACACTTTTAAAAAAATAACCGTACGTCCTTGAAATAAATTTGACTTTGTTCAGAAAAAAAATTAACTATATGTAGACTAAATAGTCTAGAATAACAAACGCCGCCGGTTGCCGCCGGGCGACCATGATGGGCGTATGTTATTCTAGCCAATGTCACCCCTAATTTAATTACGACAGAGTTCCTTTTCGAATTTCTAATCAAAAATGATGTCGCTCCAAAATTTTTTTGTATTTGTTGTTACAGCGGCAACAGAAATACATCATCTGTGAATTTCAACTGTCTGGGTATAACGTGTCAGGAGATACAGATACTGAAGGACGGATAGACGGACATACAGACGGGCAGCAGAGCCTCAGTAATAGGGTTTCCGTTATTACCCTTTGGGTAAGGAACCCTAAAAAGGGTATAACAAGCCGAAATGAGGTCAAGGTACTCATGAAGTGAACAACTGTCCCCTTGGAACATGGGTCGAATTTAAAAACAATTGACCTTTCATACAAAATTGCCGATAAGCTGGTTAGTGTACTATGGGAGGTCATTTTTTTCATATTTCGACCTATGTTCCATGGGGAAAGTTGTTCAGTTTCATAAGTACCTTCGATCTCCTTTCGGCTTGTTATATCCTTTTTGTTACTGCTTGTATGCACACTGTGGTTTATATCCTCCAACCTACCAACTTAGACATTGGCAGAATAGTCCTATGTTGGTTGACAGAGGCCATTTTAAAAATAAGAGTTTAGTTTTCTTTGTTTAGTATTTCAATTTTTTTACTTTTACTTTCTAATTTTGTTACTTTTCTTATATATTTTCGA
The DNA here is from genome assembly GCA_027580185.1 of Tuta absoluta. Classification (NCBI taxonomy): domain Eukaryota; kingdom Metazoa; phylum Arthropoda; class Insecta; order Lepidoptera; family Gelechiidae; genus Tuta; species Tuta absoluta. Next base: position 1,607,773 of record JAQAHW010000035.1, on the reverse strand, counting down.
AGGATTATGTCTTACGACAGAGCTATCACTGTTTTTTCATCGGACGGACAACTTTTACAAGTACTAAAAATTTAGATATATTTAAGATGCTGTTTGTTTAGGTGCCGCCGGCTTAAAATAGCATCACCCCATTTCTAACCGTGCGACTAAAGGATGAATCCGGTGAATGGGCAGCAGCGTTCTCTTTGAACATCTATCACAACTTGCACTGCGCCCGCCAATCCGCCTGCTAAGCGCGGTAAGTATGGCAAATACCCCCCAATACGGGAGGCCCATGTCCAGCAGTGGACTGTTGTAGTTATATGGGCTAAAGCAAAGGATAAAGCGTTTCATCATGTGCTTATTTTCTTCTTTAATACGATTTAGACGATATAATCAAATATTTAATGACTAATTTCTTTGGGGGATTTGGAATAAATTTTATATTATATTGGCAACAAAAAAAAGTCATAGATCAGAAGAACATTATCAAAAATAATAATAAAGATACCTTTTAGGTGCCACCGAATGGGCTAAATCAAAGGATGAAGCGTTTCATGAAGACACTCGCTAATCTAGCCAAATCTGGTGTAAAACGATCCGCGAGAGTCCTCTTGACCCAAAATATCTGCTTATCCCTACCAAAAATGTCTTGCCTGAATATTCCAGCCGACCTATGTTCTTGGGAAAGTTGTTCAGTTTCATGGGCTGGTTCAACCCTTAGAATATTTGTAGGTAATATTTTGACATCCTCTTTATGTCTCTTCCCTTTTCATAAATGCTCTTGCCTAAAAATAACTGTGTTAATTTCAGGTACAATACGCCCGTCAAGCCGTCGGTCTAAGTTCCCCAGTGGTGGGCATCAGAGGCGGTGACTCCGTGGTCATTGCATCGGAAAAAAAACCACTACCTTTCCTTAGTGTTGCCAGAACTGAGAAGAAGATCGCTGCACTGGACAATCACGTGGCCATGGGCTATGCTGGGCTGAGGGCTGATGCTAGAGTGCTGTTTAACAGGTACATGCCGTGAGGTTTTCCAAGTGAATAATGTTTCATGCCATGAGGTTAAACTCGTTGTTTTTTTAGTTTTTTTTTATTAAGGATGGGTTTGCTCTTGACTCTAGTCTAGGTCATAGGACAGAGACAGAGTCTAAGATGGAGCGAGCTCACCCAGAAGAAGCCTGTTCACTCTTACTTTGAAGAGATTAGGGTTGTATGCGTTTGGAAACACAGACGCAGGTAGTGAGTTCCACTCTTTAGCAGTGCGCATCATAAAATAATGTTATAAGCCAGTGATGTTGCCCTCGTTAGCTTCCTTACTTGCCGGGCAAAGTGTTAAGGGCCGAGCACACCGCGTCGGTATCCTTTACGTATGCGTAGCCACGCGCATACCTATGACGTTGTAATGTATGGGCCTGTATGAGATATGGCACACTGCTTGCGTTGCGTAGACATACACGCATTACGGCTCCTAGACGACAAACAGTCTGCGTGCCCTACGCAGAGCGGAACGGCAACGTCGCATAAATGCGTGCATTGATGACATTGTATTCTGAGATTCCCTATTGGACTTCACACCGAACACTTTCAATCACGCGAAGCTCTGTCCTGTGCGTAGTGCGGACGTGACAGTTGCATTTGTTTACAAAACACCGGTAGTGGTGAATGATAAGATGAGTGATATCAGTGAGAAAAATAAATATAAAGAAAAACTTATTGAATTAGTACGACAAAGTCAATGTTGGTACGCAACAGACCCCTTGCGATGCGTGTGCAGCACGTAGGCGCAGATACGCGCGTAACCCGTGTAGCAAGGGTGTACGGACGCGTGACCACAGCGTGGCAACGTGCACGAGTTGCATACGGACGCGGTGTGCTCCGCCCTTTAACAGTCACCTTTACCTTTTCTTCCAGGGCCCAAGTAGAATGTCGTTGCTATCGTCTAAGCGTAGACGAGCCCGTGACTGTGGAGTACATAACCAGATACGTAGCTCAGGTGATGCAAAATTAACTATGTTACATGCCGTGTGGTTTACCTGGCTGGTAAGCTAAATCTGTCAGTGGAGAGAGAGGTACAATGGCGGAAGCTAAAGTTACAATTTAGTTAGGAAATCAACGTACCTACTAGCTCTCTTTAAAGATATTAATAAAATAAATAAATATTTCTCGGTGAGACACACAGCGCCATCTAGCACCAACTAATCAAAGCTCGTACTCTGGGAACTAGTTATATACTGTTTTTTTTTGTTGTAAATAAATATACCTATCAGAACACATAGAGAACACCTAAACTAAACACAAATGTATGAAATATATACACACACACATATCACGCCTATAATCCCTTGCGGGGTAGGCAGAGCGTAAACAGCCGCAAAAACGGAAATTTACACCACGTCTGACAAATGTGTGAGGGTCATTCGGAAAATTGTGTATCGCTATAGTGACAGGATGTCAGTCCATCGCCTAAAATTGCAATACACACCCTCGAGTCCCTTAGTCGCCTCTTACGACTCCCACGGGAAAGAAATGGGGTGATGCTATTCTGAGCCGGCATCACACGGTATGAAATATGATTTAACAAATATGTGCCTTGTGGAGATCGAACCGCCAGCCGAACCGAAGCCAGGCAGGGGTACTATCCACTATGCCATCGGGTCAGTCAAATATAATACCTACTAAAGTAGTAAAGAAACAGTTTTACGTCATCAGAGATGAACCGATGACTTAAAGATGGCGGCTGGTAGCGATTGGATTGGAAAAGGGTGCCTTATGACGTACCGTTGGCTTACGTCCATCAGTGGACTGCTATAGACTGATGTGGTATGGGATCTACCTCCTAGCGGTCCACCCCGGGCAACGGCAACACAGGCTTGCCTGTGGATAAGTCCGGCTGAACGATCCCACGTGCGCGGTGGAAGGCTGCGTAAGGGGCCGCCTGGCTCGCGACCACCATCCCACCGAAGTCAGGCGCCAAGTGGCTTGCTGCGTTCCGTCAGTGTGTGGGAGTGGGAGTGCCAGTGCCTTAACAGGCTTCTTCTGGGTGAGCTCGCTCCATCTTAGACTCTGTCTCTGTCCTATGACCCAGACTAGAGTCAAGAGCAAACCCATCATTAATAAAAAATTAAAAATGTGGTGTGTGATGAGGATCATGTACATTCATACATCAGCCTATTGCAGTCCACTGCAGCACCTAGGGTACGCAGTAAGCAGGCACGATCTCTTGTTCGATGCCGAGTGATGGCGGCTTAGAATAGCATCACCTCATTTCTATCCCGCGGGTGTCGTAAGAGGCGACTAAGGGACTCGAGGGTTTCATGTGCATTACAATTTTAGGCAGGCTGACAACCTGACACTATACAATAGTGATTCAAGTTTTTTTTAGACGACCCATCATATCACCCCATTTATTTACCGTTGGTGTCGTAAGAGGCGACTAAAGCCCGGTTTACATTGTCTTAGTGTTTAGTCGAGTGCTTTAGTACAAGTTGAAAGGCAAGTTCAATTCCAGTAGAACTGTACTAAAATGTACTAAAGCAAGTAGCGTTTACACGTTTCAACTAAAGTACTATCCTAAAGCACTCTACTAAACACTAAGACAATGTAAACCGGGCTTTAGGGAGTCAAGGGTTACAAGCGTATTGCAATTTTAGGCAGGCTGAAAACCTGTCACTAAAGTGATACACGATTTTTCTGAGACGACCCATCAAATCACCCCCTTTATTTACCGTAGGTGTCGTAAGAAGCGACTACGGGACTCGAGGGTTTCACGTGCATTACAATTTGAGGCGACAGGCTGACAACCTGTCACTAAAGTGATACACGATTTTTCTGAGACGACCCATCAAATCACCCCCTTTATTTACCGTAGGTGTCGTAAGAAGCGACTACGGGACTCGAGGGTTTCACGTGCATTACAATTTGAGGCGACAGGCTGACAACCTGTCACTAAAGTGATACACGATTTTTCTGAGACGACCCATCAAATCACCCCCTTTATTTACCGTAGGTGTCGTAAGAAGCGACTACGGGACTCGAGGGTTTCACGTGCATTACAATTTGAGGCGACAGGCTGACAACCTGTCACTAAAGTGATACACGATTTTTCTGAGACGACCCATCAAATCACCCCCTTTATTTACCGTAGGTGTCGTAAGAAGCGACTACGGGACTCGAGGGTTTCACGTGCATTACAATTTGAGGCGACAGGCTGACAACCTGTCACTAAAGTGATACACGATTTTTCTGAGACGACCCATCAAATCACCCCCTTTATTTACCGTAGGTGTCGTAAGAAGCGACTACGGGACTCGAGGGTTTCACGTGCATTACAATTTGAGGCGACAGGCTGACAACCTGTCACTAAAGTGATACACGATTTTTCTGAGACGACCCATCAAATCACCCCCTTTATTTACCGTAGGTGTCGTAAGAAGCGACTACGGGACTCGAGGGTTTCACGTGCATTACAATTTGAGGCGACAGGCTGACAACCTGTCACTAAAGTGATACACGATTTTTCTGAGACGACCCATCAAATCACCCCCTTTATTTACCGTAGGTGTCGTAAGAAGCGACTACGGGACTCGAGGGTTTCACGTGCATTACAATTTGAGGCGACAGGCTGACAACCTGTCACTAAAGTGATACACGATTTTTCTGAGACGACCCATCAAATCACCCCCTTTATTTACCGTAGGTGTCGTAAGAAGCGACTACGGGACTCGAGGGTTTCACGTGCATTACAATTTGAGGCGACAGGCTGACAACCTGTCACTAAAGTGATACACGATTTTTCTGAGACGACCCATCAAATCACCCCCTTTATTTACCGTAGGTGTCGTAAGAAGCGACTACGGGACTCGAGGGTTTCACGTGCATTACAATTTGAGGCGACAGGCTGACAACCTGTCACTAAAGTGATACACGATTTTTCTGAGACGACCCATCAAATCACCCCCTTTATTTACCGTAGGTGTCGTAAGAAGCGACTACGGGACTCGAGGGTTTCACGTGCATTACAATTTGAGGCGACAGGCTGACAACCTGTCACTAAAGTGATACACGATTTTTCTGAGACGACCCATCAAATCACCCCCTTTATTTACCGTAGGTGTCGTAAGAAGCGACTACGGGACTCGAGGGTTTCACGTGCATTACAATTTGAGGCGACAGGCTGACAACCTGTCACTAAAGTGATACACGATTTTTCTGAGACGACCCATCAAATCACCCCCTTTATTTACCGTAGGTGTCGTAAGAAGCGACTACGGGACTCGAGGGTTTCACGTGCATTACAATTTGAGGCGACAGGCTGACAACCTGTCACTAAAGTGATACACGATTTTTCTGAGACGACCCATCAAATCACCCCCTTTATTTACCGTAGGTGTCGTAAGAAGCGACTACGGGACTCGAGGGTTTCACGTGCATTACAATTTGAGGCGACAGGCTGACAACCTGTCACTAAAGTGATACACGATTTTTCTGAGACGACCCATCAAATCACCCCCTTTATTTACCGTAGGTGTCGTAAGAAGCGACTACGGGACTCGAGGGTTTCACGTGCATTACAATTTGAGGCGACAGGCTGACAACCTGTCACTAAAGTGATACACGATTTTTCTGAGACGACCCATCAAATCACCCCCTTTATTTACCGTAGGTGTCGTAAGAAGCGACTACGGGACTCGAGGGTTTCACGTGCATTACAATTTGAGGCGACAGGCTGACAACCTGTCACTAAAGTGATACACGATTTTTCTGAGACGACCCATCAAATCACCCCCTTTATTTACCGTAGGTGTCGTAAGAAGCGACTACGGGACTCGAGGGTTTCACGTGCATTACAATTTGAGGCGACAGGCTGACAACCTGTCACTAAAGTGATACACGATTTTTCTGAGACGACCCATCAAATCACCCCCTTTATTTACCGTAGGTGTCGTAAGAAGCGACTACGGGACTCGAGGGTTTCACGTGCATTACAATTTGAGGCGACAGGCTGACAACCTGTCACTAAAGTGATACACGATTTTTCTGAGACGACCCATCAAATCACCCCCTTTATTTACCGTAGGTGTCGTAAGAAGCGACTACGGGACTCGAGGGTTTCACGTGCATTACAATTTGAGGCGACAGGCTGACAACCTGTCACTAAAGTGATACACGATTTTTCTGAGACGACCCATCAAATCACCCCCTTTATTTACCGTAGGTGTCGTAAGAAGCGACTACGGGACTCGAGGGTTTCACGTGCATTACAATTTGAGGCGACAGGCTGACAACCTGTCACTAAAGTGATACACGATTTTTCTGAGACGACCCATCAAATCACCCCCTTTATTTACCGTAGGTGTCGTAAGAAGCGACTACGGGACTCGAGGGTTTCACGTGCATTACAATTTGAGGCGACAGGCTGACAACCTGTCACTAAAGTGATACACGATTTTTCTGAGACGACCCATCAAATCACCCCCTTTATTTACCGTAGGTGTCGTAAGAAGCGACTACGGGACTCGAGGGTTTCACGTGCATTACAATTTGAGGCGACAGGCTGACAACCTGTCACTAAAGTGATACACGATTTTTCTGAGACGACCCATCAAATCACCCCCTTTATTTACCGTAGGTGTCGTAAGAAGCGACTACGGGACTCGAGGGTTTCACGTGCATTACAATTTGAGGCGACAACCTGTCACTAAAGTGATATACGATTTGTCAGACGTGGCGATAGCGACCGAATTTTTACGGCTTTAAACGCTCTGCCTTCCCCGCTAGGGATAAAGGCGTGATATATGTATGTATCTCTCGTTTTCACCATCCAGTCACTACCAGCCGCCTTCGTGATGATGTTTTTTTTTTTTTTTTACTAATGATGGGTTTGATAATGACTAGTCTAGGTTATAGGACAGAGACAGAGTCTAAGATGGAGCGAGCTCACCCAATAGAAGCCTGTTCACTCTTAATTTGAAGAGAATGAAATGAATGTAATGATGTTATCTTATCATCATCAGGTGAAGCAGCTGTTTACCCAGTACAATGGGCGAAGACCTTTCGGCATCAGCTGTCTCATTGGCGGAGTTGATCCTGATGGAGACCTCAAGTTGTATCAGACTGAACCCAGCGGGATATTCTACGAGTGGAAGGTAGTTTACCTTGGAGATACCGAGTCGACGAACGAACATACATACATACAATCACGCCTCTTTCCCATAGGGGTAGGCAGAGACTACGTCTTTCCACTTGCTACGATCCTGGCACACCTAGACGAACGACCAAGAGATGTATTTTGTATTCAGTGGATTCTTAATTCGCAATAGATATACTTTATTCACTTTATGACACGACCAACGTTACTTGACCATCCTACTCGATACATGCTCGTTGCGTACTGACAGATGCGCTTAGACGCGTCACTATCTAAGCGAACGTTGTTTAAGTATTTTCACATGCGCTATCCTATAATAGGCATGTTTAAACAGTGGTCTGAACAGAACTATTCGTTTTTTTTGCAAAAACTATGAAGACGGAAAGCTACGACTTAGAAGGCAAGATGTAGGTATCAAGCATAATAAAAAAAATTAAGACCCTGCTTTCTGTAATAAAGCCTTTCCTATAACACTCGGGATAATGTAAGGATTCTTCCGATACAATTCCAATTCGAATCTATTTAGTGGTTAACGAATTGCAGCACTTTAAAGAATTGCACATATATACATACATACACTCCTCTTTTGGTTGGGCAGTCGTTTAAAAAGCATACCAGTGTAAAAACTCTTCAGTATTAACTGTCTTTAGAAATTTTCCAGAAAAAGTTTGGTCTGAAATTGGGTTGGCAACACTGGCTATTTACCTATTGTATGTTTGCTAGGCAGCCTGCACGGGGCGTAACGAGAAAGAAGTCAGGGCATACTTGGAGAAGCATTACAACCCTGAAGCCGTGGCTACGGAAGAAGGTGATTCAATTTACAACTGTGTTTTTATTCACACACACACACTTAAATCACGCTTATATCCCCCGCGGGATAGGCAGTGCGAAAACGGCGGCAAAAAATCAACAATTACGCCACGTCATTAAGAAAATTGTGTATCGCTAAAATCTATCTATTTAACAAATGCTATACACATAAAACCCTCGAGTCCCTTAGTCGCCTCTTACGAGGAAGAAATAGGGAGATGCAATTCTAAGCCAACATAATACTGAGAGATCCCACCGAGAATCGAACCCGGTACCTTTGCGTCGCAGGCAGTCGCACTACCACTACGCCACATCGGCCCTCTGAAATGATGAAAGTATATTCTTATCTTCAGGAGCCCTAAATCTCGCCGTCAGAGCGCTGCTGGAGCACCAACTTCCTGAGGCTTCCAACAGCTATGAGGTGAGGAGACTGGCTCCAAGTCCTGAAACGCACTATTGAAGTGCTTCCGCCGAAGTTGTTCAGTTTCCTGGTCTGCATTCATTCGCCCTATCAGTATTCGGAGGGCTGTCTCTTACACATACATACATAAATCACGCCAATATCACTTACGGGGTAGGCAGAGCGTTAACGGCCGTAAATCGGATATTAACACCACGTCTGACAAATATTTGAGGGTCAATCAGATAACCGTGTATCACTATAGTGACAGGTTGTCAGCCCATTGCCTAAAATTGCAATACACATCCCTCGAGTCCCTTAGTCGACTTTTACGACACCCATGGGTAAGAAATGGGGTGACGCTATTCTAAGCCGGCATTACACGGCTCTTACACCTGTATACGAAGTACCGAAAACTTTGCAAACATGATCAGACCATGAAACTAAACAACTTTTTCTATGGAGGATATGATGATAAACGAGAAAAATCTTGCGACCTCCCATACAGAATTCCCGATCAGCTGTCTTTCTATGGAAACTGAAAAATAAATTTGTTACCTAACGTAGGCTCCATAGTAAAAGTTGTTCAGTTTAAGGTCTGATCATGGCTGATAAGTTTTCGGTACACCATTCCTTACCCACTGTATGTATGTATGTAATAACTTTATTGCACCAAATAAAAATAAAACATAGAAAAACACAAATAACAGAAAAGGTAAGGCACAAAGGCGGACTTATCCCATTAAGGGATCTCTCCCAGTCAACCTTTGAGAAATCCAGAGGACATGGTGTGCGCAGGTAAACTATGGCACGAGGTAGATGCAAAAAAAAAAGAAAAGTCAAATCGGCACTAAATATAGCTGTTAAATACTTATCAATAAAGAAACATACATAGTATAATAAAATAATAGAGAAACCACTGACTGTATAGGGAAACCATTTTTAGTTTTCATTTTGTGTATGAACTGAGAAATGGCGGTCCGGTCTATAAACGTTTTTTTCTTTTTTTTAGGTGGCAATAGTAAAACACCAACAACCAGTGGTTTTATTAGACCAGCGCGATGTCAATGCTCTGGTCGCAAACTTACGAAACCAGAAGAAGACAATAGATGGAACGAAGAAATAAGTTAGTCTTCTTCTTCTTCTTTTCGAGTGGGACACCCGTCGTCCAACGACCCGATTAACCCTGGTGTTAGAGTTTTCAACCACCTACGATAAGTAGTAGGCCTCTGACATGGTTGTGTAAGTAATCATACACAGCAACCGGGACCGACGGCTTAACGTGCTCGTTGAAGCACGGAACCATCTTAGTTTAGGGACAATCAGATGGCTCAGCCTGCAATGTCCTAACATGACTGGGAACAAATTCATAAAGAGATAAATATCAATTTTGTGAGTGCCCCACTAAGAATCGAACCCGGAGCATTTGCAAAGCAGGCAGTCACACTACCACTGCGTCACATCGGCCGTCATAAGTAATTTTATTTATTTATTTATACGTAATAATACTTGAGTATTAAAATATGTTTCTATTTATTATATTATCTAATGTAGTTTATTATTTATAATAATCTTAACTTTATTTTATGCACTACTCTCTTCTTCTCTTTGGTTTCTCCTCCACCCAAAGGTTCGGGCAGAAATCGCTTTCAGCGATAAGGCCGCCTTTGCGCATGTTTAGTTTAAGTTTTCCTGAAGTATTTGTGTTTTGAATGTGCATTAAAGTGTTTTTACTTACTTATTTCAGAATTATCATCATCAATCATCATACACAGCCGGCCTCAGCTGGGCATTAGTGTTGATGAGGAAGAGGAAGCGGATGAGGAAGAGGTTGTTAATGAGGAATAGTGTGTCAAACTTACCGAACGATAGAAACCCAAATTTTTTTAAAACACTTTCAGTGTTAGGTATAGGTACTCATGTTATTAAAGTTGCAAAAATTGTCTACCGTGGGTAGGATTTGAACCTGCGACTTTAGCCATCACTAGCGGCGACGCCTCTTTTATCTGGGCTACCGCGGCACGTCCCCTGCCCGCGAATTTTGCAAGTGTATCTTGATGCCAATAAGCGGATGAGGTGGTGGCTATGGTTACGCGCATGTGCGATCGAATTCCTCCTAACTTCCTCGTAACCTATGAGGAAGCGGAAGCGGAAGAGTAATTTTTGAACTTTCTTTATATGGAAGTGATAGCTAATGAGGAACCACAAAAATTGCTGAACTACCACGTTATGCGGATTCGGAAGAGGAATCCTCATCAACACTCCAACTGCGGTCGTGCGTGGTACGTATTTAAATACTTGTAGTGCATTTTTTATTCATGATTTTATTTTTGATTTATTTTGTACGAATAAAATTACATAATTCCCTTGCAAAATGTGATCGTCTGCTTTCTTTGAATATCAGTTAGTTCGAAAAATAAGTCAAAGTTCTCAATTCAGGTTGTCATTTTCCATAGCGAATGCAAAACCAATGTTAGCTGATTGACCTTCATTTGGTGGTGGCGTAAAGTTACATGCCGTGTGATTAACCTGGCCAGCCCCGTGGCAGTGCCTTTATTTCTATTTTTTTATCCCGCCCGAGCTGGTTTTCTATTAGAACATTACAAAAATGTTATAAAAAAAAGAAAATTGTGTTATGCAAATTTCTTTTTTTTACAATGACGGATCATATCATGGCGTCAATAAGTGATACCGCGGGAGCACAACTATTATCACGGGAAAATTAGTGGCAGTGGGTGAAACCGGTGGGCGGAAATCTAGTTTTACCATATATTTAAAACCGTGTTAGAATGGGGGCCTGGTGAACTTTGTATGATACAGGTTTCTTCCCGAAACTTACTACTTATTTACGTACTTACGTACTTATTTCTTTGAAAATGAAATATTATTATTGTCTTGACTGTACTATGGTATCCATTTTTTGGTATTGGAATAAGAAATTCCTATTCGTCTGACAAACGGATGCGATAAAAATACGTCCGTCAGTCCGTCATAGTGGGACAAGCGCTTAACTAGAGTGAAGTGACATTAGATGAAGCTACCGAATACCAAATTTAAAAACACTTACCGTGTTAGGTAGGTATACAATTTTTGAAAACTTGTAAACTTGCACTGCCCGCGCTAAATAATTTGCATGTTTTCAAAAACGTAGACGACCATTGATAGATGTACTTTGGTTTTATTTTGCACTCACAGTGCTTTAATACTTTCATAAATGAAAATAAGAAATTGAAAAAATGACAGCGCCCACCGGGACTTGAAAAATTTCTTATTTTCAACCACAGATAGATTTTATGTTCTTGTTACGTGAGTAGGGAATATGTTTCCAGAATCGCAACCAAGCACGTTCTCGAGTGTAGGCCACGCCTCGACAAGCGTAGCGTTGGACGCCCTAAAGAGGCTGATAGCGACTGAATGGCGAAAACGGAAGAAGGCCTACGTCCAGCAGTGGACTGCTACAGGGTGATGTGATGAATTCCATTACCATTAAAAAACCTACTGATAATGATTTCTTCTTTCTGCATTAATCCGTGAATCATTATTACCTGAAAATAACAAGAAAGGATAACGTTAGAGAATCAATCGTAATCAAACATTTTCAACCACTAGCGACATCTCTTGTTAACACACAGAACTTTCTGAAGAGCTCGGCACCTCACTGGCTTCCGACCAATCGACTTGAGGTCGAGTTATTTCACGCATAAATCGAGAGATGGCGCTAAGATATACTAAAGAGGTTATTTTAGTTCGTTCACCTTTTCTACCTACACGCTCTTATCAAACAAGTGATAAAAAATTGCTGCAATGGAGGGGTTTTATGGGGTTGGCATTGTAATGTTTTTCTAGTAAAGAAAAAACATGACGTGGCAGTAAAATATTATATTTAAGTATGTGGATTTTCTAACAATAGCGTAATAAAATGTGACTTCCTAATGAAGTTCAAACAAAACAATGGAAAGTACTCACGTTGAAAAGTTGGGACTGGAGTAACGGGAACAGAGTTGGTAAACATTTGTTTTGATTCCAAGATACTGACTAAAAAGGCGAATCAAAAATAGCACTGTCACTTTCCGTTCAATAAGTTTAAGTTTAGAAAAGGATACTAGATGTCATAGGTCATAGACTACTATTTTATTCATATCATGACATAAATAGTCTATGATTACCGCGCCATTTCGCAGATTTCCTTGTATGTTGAACCGCCATGTTTTTAATCGCCGCATAATTTTAACAAATACCTTCTTCTTATTATTTGCAAGTGGGACACCGAGTCGTCCAATGACCCTGGTGTTAGAGTTTTTCAACCACCTACTACCTGTAGTAGGTGACATGGTTGTGTAACGACCGCCGTCTAAGTAATAATAAACAGCAACCGGGACCGACGGCTTAACGTGCCCTCCGAAACACGGAACCAGCTGTCTTTTCGGATAATCAGGTGGTTCAGCCTGCAATGTCCTAACCAGACTGGGAACAAATTGACAAAGTGATAAATATCAATTTTGTGAGTGCCCCACCGAGAATCGAACCCGGAACCTTTGCGTCGCAGGCAGTCGCACTACCACTGCGCCACATGTACCGTCCGAACAGATACCGATCATCTTTTATTCTTGTTGAAGCCTATTTACCAGAAAATTACAGTGCTATTTTTATACGACTGCCCAAAAAAAAAAGGAGTATTATGTTTTTAGAGTTCATGTATATACCTATGTGCGATTCATTAAACGACTGAAACCTGCTCCGTGACTGAAACTTGATATGTGCGAATCTTTAAAGGACTGAAAATTGTCAACCACTGAACAGATTAGAATGGGAATTGTATCGGAAGAATCCTTACATTATCCCGAGTGTCATAGGCTAGGCTTTATTTTAGAAAGCAGTCGTGTTTTTAAATTATTTAATTTATTATGCTTGTTAGTTAGAGATATTATTTGGTAACATGGAATTGAGACTTCTTCTTCTTTTCGTGTGGGACACCGAGTTGTTCAACGACTCGATGAACCCTGGTGTCAGAGTTTTCCACCCGCCTTGAGACTAGTAGTACTAGAAGTACTAGCACTTTGCCATCACTATCAATATTACTTCAAATTTATATTTGTTGCTTTTTTTACTTCAAGTTAAAGGATTGCGCTTAGTACGAGACAAGTACTTATTGTATAAATAAGTACATAGCTACTGATCAAAACTGCTGGCAAATTGAGGCTAAGTAGGTCGAGTTTTTTTGTTAATTGAACTATCATTATTGGTTTATATTCTTATAGAATGAAATTTCACTAGTGACCGATAGCAAAATCTCAAAACGGGCTGGTCATGAGGAAGAACTTGACCCAAGAAACTTGGTAAAAAAAATTGGTCCTTCATACAAAATTGCCAATCAGCTTTTTTCGGTTACTTTGGACACTGGATATATTTTGTCATACTTATTTCGACCTATGTTCCTTGGGGAAAGTTGTTCCTTATCACCAGCCCGTACTCTGCTTTTAGTATCGGTCACTAGTAAAATTGCACCAGATAGTGATTCTGGCATGTCTTACTAATTTTAATATGATTTTAATTAAACTATGCGTCGCATTCGTTGCGGCGCCGTAGATAACGGTTTTGGTGTTAGAATCTAGATGATAGGTACAGTCGGTTATAGCACATAAGGTACCAGGGGTGCTCCAAAAGAACTGAAATATATTTGTCCCCAGCAATATTTTTTTCTTGACATGAATATGTATTAGTAGAAAATGACTTCCTTTATGAGAATAAGTTTGTAAGTTAATAAGTATTAACTGGGTATAAAAATAATTAAGTCCTTTTGGAGTACCCCTGGTACCTTATGTGCTACAACCGACTGTACATAGCACGGAAATATTACAAAGTCCCGAACAATAAATTACGAAATTCTGCACACCTGGTTTCTCCATACAGTTTTGTTTTAGAATCAAATAACAATTTAGCCGAAACGTGAGCAAAAAAAACATCGCGTTTCCCACGCCACTGCAATACTGCATACGGTAACAGGTACTATAGGCAGCATCTCGAGTTACTATTATATGGCACGTGGTGCAGCAAATCTAGCGCCACTTCACGAGAAAAATCATAGCTCTTCATTATTTTTCGAGTGGGACACGGAGTCGTCCAACGACCCGATGAACCCTGGTGTCAGTTTTTTCAACCGCCTACTACCACTAGTAGGCCTCTGACATGGTTGTGTTACGCACGCTGTCTAAGTAATCATAGACAGCAACCGGGACCGACGGCTTAGCGTGCCCTCCGAAGCACGGAACCATTTCTTTTCGGACAATCAGTTGGTTCACCCTGCAATGTCCTAACCAGACCGGAAACAAATTCACAAAGTGATAAATATCAACTTTGTGAGTGTCCCACCGAGAAGCGAACCCGGAACCTTTGCGCCGCAGGCAGTCGCACTACCACTGCGCCACATCGGTCGTCATGCAAACAATACATCGGGTTCATCGGGTTCGGGTCGTTCGTCGTCTCGTTGGCCCACACGACAAGAAGAAGAAACAAAACATCGGAATGTCCTGTGCACAAGTTTTTCCATCCAAGTTTCCACACACTACAGAGTTTTATACATAAATACATATTTCACGCCTATATCTCTTGTAGGGTAGGCAGAGCGTAAACGGCCGTAATAACGAACATTTACGCCACGTCTGACAAATATTTAAGGGTCATTCGGAAAAATGACAGTTTTTTGCGGCCGTTTGCGCTCTGCCTACCCCGCAAGGGATTATAGGCGTGATATGTAAATGTGTATGTTTGTATGTACCTATTATACTATAGTGTACTCTGAAAACCAGTTTAAGTTGATCCCTTAAATGTGTAAGTGGAGGTGTTACTGTCACATGGAACATAACAAAGTAGGTATGCTAGGAATTTAAATTGGTTTATTAGTGTTGCACGCTGTATTTAGTATCTTTTGTGAGAATATGTAAGAAAATAATTCTAACATATTATAAAGAGTTGCCCTTTCTAAGTTCAGATCAGTTTAGTTCAGGTTAGGAACGTTCCCTCACACACAAAACGAAAAGGAAATTACTTTATTCAATGTAGGATAGAATTACCACACACACACGCATACAAATATAACGCCCCTAACCCTTGCGGGGTAGGCAGAGCGTTACCGGCCGGAAAATACGGTTATTATCGCCAAGTCTGACAAATATTTCCGAGGACCGTTTCAGTAAAATCGTGTATCACTGGAGTGACAGGTTGTCAGTGCTGTCGTCTAAAATTGTAATACGCATGAAACCCTCGAGTCCCTTAGTCGCCTCTACAAGTTACAACATCAGTATGATAACAGTATTTTTATTATGTTACAAGCAGTTCCGCATTTTTTAATTAAATTTCTAAGCACTATAAAAGCTTTTGTACTAACCTACTTACAATTTATACAGGGAGTAACGAATCGTGTGATGCCGGCTTAGAATAGCATCACCCCATTTCTATCCGGTGGGTGTCGTAAAATGTGACTAAGAGACTCGAGGGTTACATGTTAATGCAATTTTGTCAATAAACTCAACAATTTCCTCAAGGAATAAGATCAAAATATGAAAGAAATTGGACCTACCATACAAAAAAGGTTTCAGCCGACCGAGTCAATTTGTATGGGAATGGGAAGTCGATATTTTGTCTTCATATTCATGTTCCATGGGTTCGGTCCTCTGTCGGTTCGGTTTCATGAGGTGGTTCACTCCATAGAATATTTGCGGCTAATATTTTTTACACCTTGTATTCAGCAATTGCAAAAAAGACGTGCAATAGTAGAAACAATTACTAAAAGCCAGAATATCATCTCAAGTCCGTAAGAAACCAATTAAAGCATACATCTGGAGTGTCGCGTTGTGGACTGCGAAACGTGGACATTGACACAGAGGGATAGGGAAAGACTAGAAGCCTTCGAGATGTGGCGTAGGATGGAGCGAATAAGCTGGTCAGAGAGAAAGACGAACGAGGAAGTGCTAAATCTAGTAAAGAAGAAGAGAACTATACTGAACGTTATAGAGAATAGAAGAGGAAACATGCTGGGACACTTGTAACGACATGACGACCTACTAAAAACTATAATGGAAGGAAAGATCCAGGGAAGAAGAGGGACAGGGCGACCTAGACGAGCGTATATGGACCAAATCAAAGAAAAATAGATGTCATGTCGTATAAGGACGTCAAAGCTCAAAATAGCGCAGATTGGATATTACTCCACCGACAAGAGCGAGGCTCTTAAATTAATGATGATAATTCAGCAATTATCAAAAACATGTGTGCCGTGTGATGCCGGCGTAGAATAGCATCACCCCAATTCTTACCCATGGGTGTCGTAAGAGGCGACTACGGGACTCGAGGGTTAGATGTGTATTGCAATTTTAGGCGATGGGCTGACAACCTGTCACTATAGTGATACACAGTTATCTGATTGACCCTCAAACTGTCAGACGTGGTGTTAATATCCGTTTTACGGCCGTTAACGCTCTGCCTACCCCGTAAGGGATATAGGCGTGATTTATGTATGTATGTATGTATGTATCAAAAACATTTATTTCTAAAATATTGCTTGAAAAGTTACAAAGGACTCCGCACAATATGTCCGGAGTATAGAGTATGGTAGACCTATGCTGCGTTTCAAAGATTGCGCCAAGCGGGACATGGCTGCGTTTAACATTGACCATCATCAAAGCTGGGAGAAGCTTGCTGAGGATAGGGACGAATGGCGTAAGCGTGTGTTTGATGGGCGTAAAACACACGATAATGCCTGGTTTTCTAGTCTCGCTAACAAAAGACAAAAACCTCATCTAAACATGCATGTGCCAGTCTCAAATTCCACCTTCACTTGTAGAGCGTGCGGAAAACTATTGCCGCTCCCGTATCGGCTTATACAGCCATGAAAATCGTCTGTCACAGACGTGTGAGGCCAATGATGATGATGATAGAGTATGGTATAAATGACTGATGAGAAATTAAAGTCTGTGTTACATACATCAAACAATTTATTTACTAGATTAATACTCGTATGATCTATATTTAAGCTAATGTCTGTGAATAATTGGAAATCCTACATTGCAAGAGCTAAACATTTGTGTTATCTAATAACATCACCCTAAAAATAAACCACAGCAAGCGCTTCACCAAAAAGTAAAATATACAGGGTGTAAGGGACTGCCCTCCGAATACTAATAGGGTGCATTCAGACCATGGAACTGAACAACATTCCATCAAAAAATATTTCAGGAAACGTAAAAAAAAATTAGTCTTCCCATAGTGAATGCAGTCAGCTAATCTTGATTTTGTATGTGAGGTCGCATATTTTTTGTCATTTCCTAATATATACATACATACATACACATATCACGCCTATTATCCCATGCGGGGTAGGCAGAGCGTAAACGGCCGCAAAAACGGACATTTGAGTATATTTGAGAGACATTCAGAAAATTGTGTATCGCATACACACCCTCAAGTCCCTGATATATGTTCCTAGGGAAAAGTTGTTCAGTTTCATGGTCTGCACGCTTATTAGTATTCGGAGAGCTGTCCCTTACACCCCGTAGGAAGCAACACGAATAGAAGTGCAGTTTCTTTTCCATTTTCATTTTTGCATCAACAGCTTTGTTTGAAGATAAAGATATTTAATTTGCTGCAAATATGGTCATACATTACAAAGATCTTAAAATTAAATAATCAATATTTGGTCAGTATCACATAGCTAGCCTACATTAAGATAGGCATGCAAATGTTCACATATTATTTAAAGTAATATTTCATAAGAAACTAGCGGCCCGCCCAGCAGTTTCACCCGCTGCTAACCAATTTCCCACGGGAAACAGACCCTCTGTCGAAATAGAACATACATAAAAACTTTCCTCTCTATCTTTTAAAATAATCTTCATCCAGATCCGTTGGGTGGTTTTGAAGATTTAAGCATACATACAAACAATCAGACGCGGAAAGCGACTTTACTTTATACTATGTAGTGAAACAATCCATAAATTCATTTATTTTATAGTCCAAAAAATCTGCAATGGAGTAAAAGTATGCTGCAGTAAACATCGTTTCAGGCTCTTTTTGAATCCATTTCTTAAAGTTATTGCTTTCATCTCAGCTGGTAATTTATTCCATAAGTATAGTTTAAGACATAACGAAACCGTTTTTCCTAAACCAAGCACTTCTCAATTCAATAGTACTGCGGTTTGGTCTAAAGCCACACTGGTAATCACTGATGATATTTTCTGCGTAAGGCTCTAGTCTCTTGAACAGTACATAAGACAGTACTTTGTACGCTGTAGGTAGCAAAGCGGTTCCACGATAGTTTGAGCACTTCTTTTTCGATCCCTTTTTGTGGATAGGACATATGACGCCAATATTCCACTCTGCTGGCTGTTTTTCTTCTTCCCAGATTTTAAGTAGCAGCTCATACAGTCTGGATTGAACTGTGCCACCGCCGTACTTCCACACTTTGGATGGTAATCCATCTATTCCCGGGGCTTTGTTGTTTTTGAGCCTCATAATAGCTTGTCTGACCTCTTCAAAGGATGGTGGGTCAGCATCGTCTATGATGTCTTCGGACAAGCGGGGTACACCTACTTCAGGTGGAGGACAGTTGAGCAGTTCTTGAAAGAAGTTGCGCCATTGATTCCTGATCTCGTCTTTAGCCGTAATAAGATTGCCATCGTGGTCTTCAAGTGTTTGAGTGGTGGGTTGCATAAGGTGTTAGTGTCCAAGCTTCTCAGCAGAAACACCGAGAAACGTATATATAAGACCGTCATTAGGCCAATTCTTATGTACAAATGTGAGGCTTGGACGCTGACGCTTAAAGAGGAAAGTAAACTCCTGGTGGCCGAAAGAAAGATCCTTCGCAAAATCTTTGGTCGAAGACAAAGGCTGGATGGAACTTGGAGACTCCTGAAAAACGCCGAAGTGGAAGAGCTGTTAGCTGACGCAAACATTATTGGAGAGACCAAAGCCCATAGACTTCGCTGGCTTGGACACCTAGAAAGAATGGGTGAAGATCGGGGAGTCAAAAAAGCGTACAAAGGTCTACCGACTGGCCGAAGACCGGTCGGGCGCCCCCGGTACCGGTGGTATGATGTGGTGGAAGCGGATCTTCGCGAGCTTCTGGCAAGCGATTGGCGAGAAACCACACACGACCGAGACAAGTGGCGAAATCTCGTATCGGAGGCCAAGACTCACTTTGGGTCGTCGAGCCGGCGAAGTAAGTAAGTAAGTAAGCACTTCTCGAAATATATTAGTGTATCTGCATTTCTAAGATTCCACGACGTGTTATCTCTTGTTTGTGTGAAATTTACCCTAATTTTGAGCATCTCCTCTTGATATTGCATCAGCCCTTCTTCCTACAACATGTTGGGTCTTTGGAGGGTTGTTTTGAAGACGTAACCCTTTTATACTAACATTCATTGAGTAGTCGTCAACCCAAGGTATTCCCAAGCTTAATCGTCAAAATAATTCCATTTGTCGCTAATATACCTCGGCACCAGCACTAGACAGTAGAATTCACTATTTAATGCACAAACGTTAAAAAAGTGTCTAGATTTTCGCACCTCTCCTCAGTTTTTTCTGGAAAAACAGCATTATAGATGATTTTGAAAAACGAGCGTCTGTTAAAGACATGGCTTGTACTCGTACAATTGTATTGGTGGTAATTATGTATGAATACTTTGAGCCAGCACCTTGATCATTAAATTTGATAATGTCGTGGTGTAAAAGTTGCTCTTGAAGAATGTGAACCATATCCAACATGCCAATGTTTCTCGTAGATTTGTATTATCAGTTCCCCAGAGTAGGAATACAGAACCGACGTTGTCTTTAGTACTGCGTGCGTAGTTTTATACATATTATCTGTGGTACCGCTTGGAAATATTTTGCTTTTATTCTTATTTTTGATTTGTCCCTATTTTAATCTAACACTTTGTTATTGAAATATTTAGAAACAATGGCATTTATTATGCATTTCAATTTGCCAACTTCAAAATTTTCGCCGCAACTTCTGCCAGTGAAAAGGTAAAATGTATAAACAGTAGTTCCTCAATTTGAAGCACTCAGTAGCTTGAAAATACAATCGACATTGGTTAAATTATGATATCATTGATATAACCCACATTCGGATTTAAAAGGGTGTCTGATGTAAATATTTCTAGTTCTGTTGTAAATTCTTGCAAATCCTCGGCCACGACAACATTTAGCTCGTTCTCTATGACGATATGGAGTTGTCGATTAAATTTCCTCGTAATTATGTTGTAACATGGTTCCGTATTGAGTCGTTTGATCACTTCATCTACCTCCCATTGTTTGTCTTCAGTAAATACAATAGTCACAGTCG
The DNA here is from genome assembly GCA_027580185.1 of Tuta absoluta. Taxonomy (NCBI): domain Eukaryota; kingdom Metazoa; phylum Arthropoda; class Insecta; order Lepidoptera; family Gelechiidae; genus Tuta; species Tuta absoluta. Next base: position 1,587,098 of record JAQAHW010000035.1, on the reverse strand, counting down.
TTCCACGAGGAAAATTATCATTGATAATATTTTTCACACATCTACCTAGAAATGCTTCAAAAGTATCTTCACAAACAATAATTTTAACTCCAAGTAGGCTGCCTATGTTACTTTCAGGTATATAAATAGAATTACCTTTCATTCAGGCAAAGAACTAGCAATTTAAAATACATTTCACTGTCTTTAGTTTCCGTTTGATCGTTGTATCCTGTGATTACCAGGAAATACCTGATGACTAAAGGTAAATGCTACTCAATCATCATGTTGTAGACCAAATTGGAAACAGGTTTTTATAAAACGATTATTGAAAGACGCTGTAGTGCACGCCTACGCCTGGACACGGTTTTATGAACAATTTCCAAAATAATATGACTCGAAACGTTATAAATGAATAGGTTTCATTTCTTAATTTTATTTAAATACCTAACAATAAAACATTTTAAAACCTTGAATACTTGTAGTATTTAAAAAGTTCACACAAAAAACAAATAACAGCAAGCCCTTCACCAAAAAGTAAAACATAAAAAGCAACTCTTATAGCTGACAAGTCCAGTCTCTTCGCCATCTTCATTTCCACATCAACAGTTTTGATTGTCTTTACTTTTAGTATATTTTCTTGATATTGTATCAGCCCTGCTTCCAACATCATATTGGTATATCTTTGAAGGGTCTCTCTAAATACGTAACCCTTGAGAACAAACATTGCTTGAGTAGTCAATCCAAAGTACTCCCAGGCTTCAAGTTTGTATTTCCCCTCTAAACGAAAATATTTCAACCTTTTGCTCATATACGGCGGTAGCGGCAAAAGACAGAAAAAATCACTTTTTGTAGCACAGACGTGCATAAAAGTTTCCTGACTTTCGCATCTATCATCAGAATTTTCTGGAAAGAAGGTATTAAATGTGTTCATGAAATATAAGCGGCTACTTGAAGCAATACATGGCTTGTACAATTGCATTGGCGGCATTTCTTTATGAATAATGTCTGCTGGCACTTTGATCATCAAGCTAGAGAACGCCGTGGTATAGAAATTGCTAATGAAAAATGTGAACCATATCCAACACGCAAGTACTTCACGTAGATTAGTATTATTCCACAGATCATGATTTGTGTTTGCAAAGAAATAGCCCCAAAGTTGAAATACTGTACCGATTTTGTCTTGAGCACCACGTGGGAATAATCTTGTAAAAGTAAGAGATATTAAACAAACAAGAAAGAAGAAGACTCCTATCAATACCCAAATTATAACAGGAAATGCTTTGTAGACAAAGTCCCAATCGTGTTCTCTTGCAGCGGCTACCACGAAGAAATACCCGCTATAGCTGTGTCCATAAATATAGTCATAAGGAGTCGCTCTCTGTATTGTCAACTGCATTCCACACATCGCAAGATCAGCCTCATTATTTGCCAGATACTTTAGCAACCCCGTACTGGTACCATTATCTAAAACAGTTCCTAAACCACGATCTTTTGGAACGTAACTATATTCCAAATTAAAATTTTCGTGTTTGGATACAATGTCCAATATGTATTGCTCTAAACCAAGCAAAGTTTTGTTCTGAATCTGAAATTTTTTACTGCCTGGTTCTAAAACGATTGGTACGTTTTCGTTTGCTATTATTCTTATTTTACATGGTTGAGATTTGTCTCTATTTTTATCTAATACCTTATTTTTGAAATGTTTCGTAACAGTGGTGTTGTCAATACATTTGTTAAATTTCACAACTTCAATATTGGTCCCGCAACCATTGCCAGCAAAAGGATCATAAGTATAAACAACAGTTTCCCTATTTCTTCTTTCGTGTTCAAGCATGACAGCATTAAAAATGCTATGAGTACTCAATAGTTTGAAAACGTACTCTACATTGATGATATTATGGATGTTAATAATATAACTTGCTTTAGGATTCCATAATGGGTCTTTTGTAATTTTCTTCAGTTCCGAAGTGAATTCTTGCAAATCTTTGGCCACGATAACATATAGTTCATTCACTATGACGATATGGAGTTGTCGATCAAAGTTTCTTGTTATTATGTTGTAACATGGTTCTGTATTGAGTCGTTTGATCGCTGGATCTACGTTACCTTCTTCATCTTCAGTATATACAATTGTTACAGTAGTGCCACAAGGAAAATTATTTTTTATAATATTTTTTATACATCTTACTGGAAATGCTCTTGCATCATCTCTAAAAAATGTTTTTAAATCTAAGCAGGCCGCTGATGGTACATTTAGGCACATAAATATAAATACGATCACAGTATATGTAAATGCAATTTTAGACAACATTTCTTCAGGAAATCTGTTCTAAGACTGTAGCATGTTTTTATATTGTAGCTTCTACTATCAATATGGAATCGTTTTATTATTTAATATACGTTTCACAGCCTGTAATTTCTTTGATCGTTGGACGGCTCCTGTGATTACCTGTGAACACCTGATGACTAAAGCTAAAATGCCCATATATCATTTTGTCAGACAATCGGAAGCAGCCTTTAATACAGGGTGGCCCGAATTGTGACGAACTAAAACTAAAATATTATGCTTTATACTGCGGGGTATCCGATTCACCATCATGAAAGTTCAGCTATTTTTCGTTGTTTCAGAGTTATTCAACTTTTAAAGTTGTATGGAAAAATTCGAAAGGCAGGCTCTCTTCCTTTATTTTACTTTCGTAAACGGGCTGTATAAACAGTTGTTTCTGTAGCGACCAACTTGCGAACTTTCCATCTTTCCACTGCACACGCAAGGCATACGCCAAAAACTCAGTAACCAAACACAAAAATACCATAGACAACCGCGCCCGGTGAGGTGCGGGACGGGGGGCGGCGCCTATAATCCGACTGATCTCTAAGTTATTTCATGTTAATGGTATAATCCGACTGACTTTCAACACCTTTGTTTTGAACTTGCATAATTGATTGATAGTATTTTACTTTTGATCTTCGTGAAATAAGAAATTATCTTCCATTGTTGTTAACTTTTGTTGTTAATTTCGTGTTATTATTCTTGGAAAAGTGGTTTTTAAAATTAAGTTTTAAAGTTTGGAAAAACACTGTATTGCACATTCAAAACACAAATAAATTCCAGGAAAACTTAAACTAAAAATGCCCAAGGGCGGCCTTATCGCTGAGAGCGATCTTTAGGAGCCGACCTTAATGAGTAATTCGTTTTAGTTTTTTGGTCCTAAAATGAGCACAATAAATAACTAGAAAAGTTGTCTCAAACTGTGCGTTCACAAAATGTTAAGGTACTGGTTTTAGAACCAAAATGTTGTGGTAAGTGGATATGGATGATATTCGTAAAAGCACACTATTAACTACTTGTATTTTTCTTCCTACGGCATTAAATATCATAGAGTTGGAAACACTTTTAAAGTAATACGTTATGTATGGTACGGCAGGGGTGGCCCATGGGCCACACCTAAGCCACGAACATGCTTTTCTAGGAGATAAAGTGCGGCCGTATATCTCTATGCTTACAGACATTATGACTTGGTTATTCATGCTACAAGGGTTATACGTGTTGTTTCTATGACTTTGAATAAATTATGACTATATAACGTATGCGTAATAAAAATATGACTTAAAAGTTTATGCAAACGGACCCGTTTATTTCTTGTCATGATTCTTGTAAATGTGTTTTTGAAAGCTATGTTTGAATGAGTACTTATAAGTCGTCTTTTTGGCGTACTCAAATGTGCTTAATAAATAACTGTAAGATTTGTGTTAAAACTGCGCCTTAACAAAGTACTGAAGACAGTTTCAGAACTAGCAATTTAAAATACATTTCACTGTCTTTAGTTCCCGTTTGATCGTTGTATCCTGTAATTACCAGGAAATACCTAATGACAGAAGGTCAATGCTGCTCAACCATCATGTTTTAGACCAATTGGAAACAGGTTTTTATAAAACGATAAGTGAAAGACGCTGTAGTACACGCCTACGCCTGGACACGCTTTTATAAACGATTTCCAAAATAATATGATTCGAAATATTTTAAATAAATAGATTTCATTTCTTAATTTTATTTAAATACCTAACAATAAAACATTTTAAAACCTTGAATACTTGTAGTATTTAAAAAGTTCACACAAAAAACAAATAACAGCGAGCCCTTCACCAAAAAGTAAAACATAAAAAGCAACTCTTATAGCTGACAAGTCCAGTCTCTTCGCCATCTTCATTTCCACATCAACAGTTTTCATTGCTTTTACTTTTAGTATATTCTCTTGATATTGTATCAGCCCTGCTTCCAACAACATATTAGTATATCTTTGAAGGGTTTCTCTAAAGACGTAACCCTTGGGAACGAACATTCCTTGCGTAGCCAAGCCAAAGTACTCCCAGGCTTCAAGTCTGTATTTCCCCTCTAAACGAAAATATTTCCACCTTTTGCTTAAATACGGCGGTAGCGGCAGAATACAGAAAAAATCACTCTTAGTAGCACAAACGTGCAAAAAAGTTTCCAGACTTTCGCATTTATCATCAGTATTTTCTGGAAAGAATGTATTAAATGTGTTCATGAAATATAAGCGGCTACTTGAAGCAACACATGGCTTGTACAATTCCATTGGCGGCATTTCTTTATGAATAATGTCTGCTGGCACCTTGATCATCAAGCTAGAGAACGCCGTGGTATAAAAATTGCTAATGAAAAATGTGAACCATATCCAACACGCAAGTATTTCACGTAGATTAGTATTATTCCACAGATCATGATTTGTGTTTGCAAAGAAATAGCCCCAAAGTTGAAATACTGTACCGATTTTGTCTTGAGCACCACGTGGGAATAATCTTGTAAAAGTAAGAGATATTAAACAAACAAGAAAGAAGAAGACTCCAATCAATACCCAAATTATAACAGGAAATGCTTTGTAGACAAAGTCCCAATCGTGTTCTCTTGCAGCGGCTACCACGAAGAAATACCCGCTATAGCTGTGACCATAAACGTAGTCATAAGGAGTCGCTCTCTGTATTGTCAACAGCATTCCACACATCGCAAGATCAGCCTCATTATTTGCCAGATACTTTAGCAACCCCGTACTGGTACCATTATCCAAAACAGTTCCTGCACCAAGATCTACTGGAACGTAACTATATTCCAAATTAAAATTTTCGTGTTTGGATACAATGTCCAATATGTATTGCTCTAAACCAAGCAAGGTTTTGTTCTCAATCTGAAATCCTTTACTGCCTGGTTCTAAAACGATTGGTGGGTTTTCGTTTGCTATTATTCTTATTTTACATGGTTGAGATTTGTCTCTATTTTTATCTAATACCTTATTTTTGAAATATTTCGAAACAGTGGTATTGTCAATACATTTGTTAAATTTCACAACTTCAATATTTTTGCCGCAACTTTTGTCAGCAAAAGGATCATAAGTATAAACAACAGTTTCCCTATTTCTTCTTTCGTGTTCAAGCATAACAGCATTAAAAATGCTATGAGCACTCAAAAGTTCGAAAACGTAATCTACATTGATGATATTATGGATGTTAATAATATAACTTGCTTTAGGATTCCATAATGGGTCTTTTGTAATTTTCTTTAGTTCCGTAGTGAATTCTTGCAAATCTTTGGCCACGATAACATATAGTTCATTCACTATGACGATATGGAGTTGTCGATCAAAGTTTCTTGTTATTATGTTGTAACATGGTTCTGTATTGAGTCGTTTGATCGCTGGATCTACGTTACCTTCTTCATCTTCAGTATATACAATTGTTACAGTAGTGCCACAAGGAAAATTATTTTTTATAATATTTTTTATACATCTTACTGGAAATGCTCTTGCATCATCTCTAAAAAATGATTTTAAATCTAAGCAGGCCACCGATGGTATATTTAGGCACATAAATATAAATACGATCAGAGTATATGTAAATGCAATTTTAGACAACATTTCTTCAGGAAGTCTGTTTTAAGACTGTAGCATGTTTTTATATTGTAGCTTCTACTATCAATATGGAATCGTTTTATTATTAATATACGTTTCACAGCCTGTAATTTCTTTGATCGTTGGACGGCTCCTGTGATTACCTGTGAACACCTGATGACTAAAGCTATAATGCCCATATATCATGTTGTCAGACAATCGGAAGCAGCCTTTATTACAGGGTGGCCCGAATTGTGACGTTCTAAAACTAAAATATTATGCTTTATACTACGGGGTATCCGATTCATTTCCATTAATGCTTAGGTATTTTTCGTAGTTTCCGATTTATTCAACTTTTAAAGTTGTATGGAAAAATTCGGCAGGCAGTATCTTTTCCTTTTTTTTACTTTCATAAAAGGGCTGATTAAGCGGTTTTTTGTAGCAACCAACTTCCCAACTTTTCATCTTTCAACTGCACACGCAAGGTTTACGCCAAACATCTAGTAAACCAAACACAAAAATAGTATTGTCGTATACTCCGAAATACATGCGGTGCGGTGTTGGCTGTTAGGGGAGGATCAAGAGAAACATGTATGTGCAGTTCAGACGTATATTGGCGACTGACTGACGCTACAAGCTAACTTATACATAACTATAATATACCTAATAGTAGGGAGTGATGTGTCACCACAGTATACCACCCCCCTTAATTTTGAAAAAAAAAATATGAATGCCAAAAGCTTTTTTTTTTGCTTATTCTTATACTCATTATTACTACATAATTTTAATAAAAAGCTTTTCTGTGTTGTTATTCAAGTAAGTAAATGGTTTTTGAAAAAAATATATCTGGTGAACATTTTGTTTGGATAAACTTTCTCTGGATGAATAATATATGAAAGAAACAACATTTATTATTATTCATACTTTGATCAAACTGTAAAATAAATAATTTATTTTTATTTTTATTCTCTTCTCAATATTATTGTAAAATGTTAGTAAAACTAAAACTAGAAACCAACCAAAACCGAATTCACATGTCAATTGTCACAACAACCCTCTCTCAGTCAAACAGACCTCCCTGCAACGCGTCCCTTCCGAAAGTGCCCAAAATGCTTGCGGCATTTCCGCGCTGGATGGCGAGAGCTATATGTTGGGCCAGAAAACTGCCAGCCCGCGGGTCGCCACCACTTCGCCTCAACCGTTGGGATACTTCACGGACAAAAGCCTTAGCCTCCGAGCCCCACGTGCCAGACGTCTCGACGGCAAACGGCAGGAAGTCATATGCCGATTCGAAATTAGCATATTTAGTATGCTTCAAACCGGCAGCCGTTTCAGCGGCAGAACTAGCAGATTTTTGTGTGCCTCTTATGTGTGAAATTGCAAAGGTGCTTACGCACGTGGCATCCCATAAGAGGCACCTGCCTTTCTGCCACGGGATCAACGTCAATCCGTCCGGACGTTTACCGTCAGTACGACAGAGTCCAGGCGGCTCCAAAACACATGGCACCCCTGTAGACACTATGGCTCTGCGAATGATCTCATTGAGAGCATGATGGCGCGAAATTCTCCCCGCACTGCGGACACAGGCCAGGCCGTGGTGGCCGGTAGAATCCACCAAGCTCCCACAGACGCATACGTGTGGTTCGCAGACGGTGCAACCCAGCCTCAATGCCGCCGCCACTCTAAGCGAGTCATTGTCCAACAAGGTGCCTATGTGCGGTGAAGGTAGGGCCTGGAGCCACGCTCCCGATTCTGGCTGCGAGGCCGCGCGCAGTCGCGCTTCGTTCGCACCTACAGCCTCCCCAATCAGTCCATAGAGAAGCCTCTTGCACAAAATGTCATCCCATTGCCTTTGCCGAGTAGGGTCTTCCGGGCGGTCGCTGCTTGGGCAAAGTGCTGACCAAGCCACTAACGCCTCCGACGCATAAGGTATACAGAGCTCGCTACCATTAGAAGGTAAAATACGAGCAACCAGCTCTGTCACCCCAAACGAGGAGGCGAGAAAAGCAGATGGGCTTGACTCTCGCATGCGACGCACACCCAGACCTCCGTGTCGAATAGGCAAGCTCGCCTGGGTCCATTGTGTGTCATCGAGTTGGATGTTGAGTATTCCCTCGAGCGCGTGCTTCAGAGTTTCATCAAAACTCGCGACTTCTCGAGGGAACAACCATGTGGGAGCAGTCCTGATTGTATAGGTAATTTTTGGCATCGAGAAACAGCTCCTCAGAAGAATCAATGACACATGAGCCGACAGATGCTCGAGATGCTTAGCAAGAGAGGACAAGGCACTTGTTTTTGTCTGTAGATCGGCGCTTACTGCTTCCGCAAAAATTGGAGCGCCAAGCAAATACAAGTCCGCTTTGGCCATAATCCTTAGGCCCGGCATAAGCTCTCGAAAAACATCCCCAGCATCTGTAGAGTCTGGCCTGCATGCGTAAAATTCGCATTTAGCACTGTTGACCTCTAAACCCATAGTCTTCAGAGCAGGAAAGAGTCGCTGAAGATCTCTTGCGACTACGTCAGGACTACCCCCTATAGTCCCATCATCTAAGTACCACACGTTAAGTGGTGAATCGAGAGTGGTGATGACATTCTGTATAGCGAGGCTAAAAAGCAGTGGGCCCAAAGGGTCTCCTTGCTGTGCACCCACTTCAGATGAGATAGCGGTACCATCATAGTACAAATTGCTTGGAGCGGCGTACACCTGGTGGAGGAAAGGGAACAGTACCGGGATGTGTTCCTTGGCTTCTTTGAGTAGGCTATCGCGTTCCACAGAGTTAAACGCATTGCAGAGGTCTATTTTAATTAGCACGTTACCCTCGTCCTCATTAGAAGCAAAAGCACGGGTGGCGTGGATAGCTGCCTCGCACCCCAGGACCGTTCCAAACCCCACCTGGTGAGGCTGCAGGTGTGTCGCCATGTCTTCTCTAACTGCTCGGCAGCCCAGCTTCGCCACCAGTCTCCGGATTGTGCTACCGACCGCTATTGGTCTGACACCACCATCTTTTTTGGACAACGCACACAATGAACCTCCATATAAATAAGGACACACTTCTGCATTTAAAGAGCCTTTGAGAAGAAAATTGCATAACCGTGTCAGTGATTCCAGCAATTTGAGTCCGTTATCGCCTGCTGATAGTGATGTCAGTTCCTTGAAATGTTCTGGTCGAAGCCCATCCAACCCCGGTGCCGATCCATTCACAAAAATAATGAATAAATTTTGTTTGTATTTCCTACAAGTTTTTTTTTACATATTTGCGCAGGCACAGTTACAAAACATTACCTTTTTTTAATTATTAGAACTTTCTTACATTAAAATATTTAAAAGATACATTAATAAAATTAGATATACTCATAAATGAATATAACGGTTCAATAAAGATGTAATTAGAATTATGCCAGTTGGAACTTGACACTGAAGCCGTGAAATAAGCGATAAAATAATAATTCTTTTCATTTATGGATATAATAATAGAATAGTAAAATTAGAATATAATAATAAGTAAACTGTTTAAAAACTGCATTGAAAACTATAATTTGTATGAAAAAGTTGAATTTATTTGTAAAAAAGCGTAGTATTAATATACCTCCTTTCCTTATAGTTGACTATTATTGATTAGAAAAGCTTCACAAGAAATTTAATTTAAATGCGAATCTATTAAACAATTATAGTGAAATAATTATGTAGGTTTCTAAGTAGGCTTAGAAATAAAAACTTATGTTCCTGAATTACAATAATGTTTATAATTGTTTAATATTGAATTTGGCAGATGCCAAATAACTGCATCAAATTCTATCTAACACGATGGTACAGATACATTAGTCCAAACATACTTACATAAAATAGACATTTAATCTATTTTATAAGATTATTTAATTACTCAGGAATATTTTATTGGCTTAAGTGTCTTCATTTCTTTTTAATGTATATTTATTACCATTATACCATGATAGATTATACCCATTAAATTAAGGTAAAGGCAAATAATATACTTTATAAAAGGATAACAAATCTTGACTAATTTTATATTTATAACTATCCTATTTCTTATTCTATTCTTTTATTTTCAATCCACATCACATCTATTAATTCAATTTTTTTATCAACATATTATGTATATAGGATCTAACTTATAACATCACATATCGAACATTGTATTTTATACGTTTCTATGCGTCTCTGAAACACAAGCCGATGTTTTTGATGCACACTTTATTTGGTTTTGGTAGGTACCGACGACACTGAACTTTGTTACTAGGTGTCAACTAAAGTTTCATCAACAACAATGTTCTAGAAAGAATATGAACACGTGTAAAAAAAAAAAAAAAAATCTTTATTGTAAACACAATTCGTCTTAACTTAAACGTGGCCGAAGCCTCCTTTTAAGCTTATGTAGCCTGTGGCAGGAGACTCCGCTCTTCCCTAGTCTTATGACTTTATATAAATGTAAAAATTGTAGTCTACAAATAAGAAAAGGTAAAGGTAAGGTAAATTTTTTTTTTAACGTAAACAAAACATGCCATTTAAAAAAAAAAAACAATGTAAACACTCGTGTGTGTGTGTGTGTGTGTGTGTGTGGGCGTGTGTGTGTGTGTGTGTGTGTGTGTGTGTGTGTGTGTGTGTGTGTGTGTGTGTGTGGGCGCGTGTGTGTGTGGGCGCGCGTGTGTGTGTGTGTGTGTGTGTGTGTGTGTGTGTGTGTGTGTGTGTGTGTGTGTGTGTGTGTGTGTGTGTGTGTGTGAGGTGGAACGTGTTAACTGACGTACTCTTTTATTGCCTATTTAGTTAATTTAAGAAGGTCCTCTGTGTGTTCGTAATCAAGTGGTTCCAGAAACTTTGAAACCAGCTTTTTGGTTTCATATGTTGCTTTGGGGTATATGTTTAGCTTTTTGTTTAGAGTGTTGTAAAGGTAAGCTGCTCGTTTTTTGTACTGCACACTAGCAAATTCAGTTTTAGTTCTTGGAACTTGGGCCACAGTGTGTTTCCTTCGTTTATTTGTAGTGTTAGGGTCATAGGGCAGTGTTTTATGCTTTCTTAATGTGATATGTAATATGTACAGCTTTCTGACAGAGAGTATATTATCGATACTGTAGAGGCTAGCAGTAGGAAATCGCATCTTTTTAAAGTATGCTACCTTTAGAAGTGCACGTTGAGCTCTCTCCAAGTCCAAAAGCTTAGTTTTTGCCGCACCTCCCCACACAGGAATGCAGTAGACTAGGATAGACTGTACAAGAGAGACATACACTTCTTTTAGAAGATTCTTTGAGCAATCCTGAGACTTCATTGTTTGATTTGGGATCACATGCCGCAGAGTCTTAAACATCCAAGAAAGTTTCCTTACCCTATTCATTACATGTTCGAGATGATTATACCAAGATAGGCGCTGGTCAACCAGAACTCCCAAATACTTGGTGTGCGTGACCTTATCAATGAAAGGGCATTGACAATCGGTACTATTACGTTTGCATGAATGCACTTGTAGTCGAAAATCAGTGTCAGGCTGAGTATGGCTATAGATGGTGAAGCATATAAAGTTTTTGCCGTGTTTAGCGTCAGGAGGTTATTATTAAGCCAACTAGATACTTGTATCATTCCCTTCTCCGCATTAATCCTTGCATCCTGCCATGTTTTACCAGTATATACTATGGCGGTATCATCAGCGTAAGAGAAAATCTGTGCATTGTGGATTTTTAATTCGCAAAGATCATTTATGTAAATGAGAAATAGAGACGGACCAAGTACACTCCCTTGTGGTACGCCGTATGATACCTCCATACTATCACTGGTAAAGGAGTCTAGCTTTACTATTTGTTTTCTGTCTGACAAATAACTTTTAAATAAGGCCAAAGTTGTACCCCTTATTCCAAGTTTTTCCAGTTTTTGCACAAGTATGGAGACAGAGACGGTATCAAAAGCTTTCTTCAAGTCCAGAAAGACTGTCAAGCATTTATTTCCTTTATCCACTTCTTCAGCTACAAGTGAGGTTAATGAGATAACTGCATCTTCAGTGGATAGTCCTTGCCTAAAACCAAATTGTGAGCTTGAAAGTAGTTTGTATTTATTTAGGTAGTCCAGCAATCTAGAGTTAAGCAGTTTTTCTAAAATTTTGGATATAGCAGGTAGTACCGATATGGGCCTGTAATTGCTAATGTCTTCCCTGTCTCCACCCTTATGTACTGGGGTAATAATAGCGATTTTTAGCGGGGCAGGGAAGATACCTGTACTAAAGCACAGGTTAGCAAGGTGTGATATAATTGGGACAACTTCATTTATTGCATGTTTCAGAAATTTAGTTGTAATATTGTCCCAGCCAGGGGCGCTTTCCGTACGCATGTTCATTATAACCAAGGCTACTTCATCATGATCCGTATCAGTTAGTACAAAGGAGTTTATTTGCGCAGGAATTTTCTGAAGTAGAGATTTGGTTTCGTCAGGGTTATTAATAATTTGGAGGGCGAGTCGTTTGCCGATGTTTACAAAGTAATCGTTTATAAAGTTTGCTGCGTCAGTAGGCGTGCGCCTAATATTGAGTAGTTCTGAATTTTTGAGGTTTGATTTGCAAGTGTAAGTAATATTTTATAAATTTTTCCACAGAATCTTTTTATTTTTAATAGAAGTAGAAATCAGTTCTCTTTCATACTTTCTTTTTATATTTTTAATCAATTTATTACAGTGATTTCTATATCTTTTGTATGTGATCTTTAAAATTTCATTAAATGGGTCACTCCGAAGGTTTCTTTGCATTTTGTTTCGATTTCTGATACAACGTAGTATGCCTGGAGTGATCCATGGTTTGATTATTCTTTTATTTTTTGGGATGATTTTAGTGGTTGTACTCTCTGATATGGCTTCACAAAGTTTTTTAATAAGTTGCTCCGTAATTACGCTAGGATCATCACAATATAATAGTTCATGAAGGTTTTTTTGTTGTAAATATTGCAAAGCCTTTTCTAGGTCGACAGAGGTTTGAGTTTTAGGAGCCGTTTGATTTCTTTTGCCTTTAGCTAAACAAAGAAAAGTTGTTAGGTGATCCGTGATAGACGTATTAAGAATAGCAATAAAAGGTGAAATTTTCTTTTTGTTAATTTTGAGCATGAAGTGATCCAGGCAATTTCTATCTCTCGTAGTTAAGGTGTGTCCCGTAAGAAGTCCGTGTGAAGCAAGCATATTTAGGTAGTTTATTCTATTTTTGCGTTCATTAGCTAGTTCTGTAGGTTGCGGTCTTAGATTAATATTTATATCACCTGCAACAACAACATTCGTTCGCGAATCTAAAGTTTCAAGATAAGAACTTAATGAGAGAACGAAACTATCTGCATTATGGTTAGACGGGGATCGATAGATACACAAAATAACGTTATTTAGCACTTCCAGTTGAAGACAGGATGCGTGGGTAAGTTTTATTTCACTGACTTTATGAGACAAGGAGCTCTTTACAAATACCACCACGCCATCATTTTGGTTCAACTGTGCCGTGGTATGATATGATGTATAGTTATTTAGAATAGAGATAGTTTTATTGGGATTAAGCCTGCATTCTGTTAGTATGATGATGTCTGTTTCAAATTTTAGACTGGCCAAGGTAGTTAAAAAGTCGTCATAATTGCAGTAAATGCTTCTGATATTTTGTGAAATGATCGTAAAGTCGTTCTTGTTGACATGTAAATGTTGCGAAAGATCATTACGATTACATTGAACAGATCGAGCAATTTTAAAATTGTCTAGTTCATTTAAGGTTTGGAGAGCTTCATCCATTATACAAAATGAAAATGGTCAAACCCGTCATTTCCAAGAAGAAAATTGTAAAATAGACTGGCATGCCATCAATTTCATTTGCAATTGAGTAGGTCAGGTATGCTTGATTTTCGAAGTTTGAGGAGTACGTGTGTGTGACGAGTGAGAAGGTGAGTGTTGAGATGAGAGCAGTATTACGAATGAAGTGAGATGTAGGTGTATTGTATACGTTATGTGTTGTTTGTGAATGAGTGTGTAGTAACAAAGCCGAAAATAGTAATATATCTAATAATATTATAAGGAACTCTGATACACCGTACTGTCTACCGCAGCAGGTGTGAGAAACAATATAAAGCCAGATGTAGGCAAAAAGTCATGCTTCCTGTAAAAGTTGTTGTATTTGTTCAGGACTTCTTATCAAAATGACTGGAGAGTCTGCGTTTTTTCTGACAAATACCTTGCCGTGCGTCGTCCAGCAAAATAAGTAGTTCTTTGTTTTTTTCAGGTCTCTGGCCAGGAAATGGAGACGCGAGCCTTTCGCGGATAGCTGTTCTGAGACAAAGATGCGGGTGTCTTCTTGAGTTTTAAAACCCAGGTGTTTGTAGCTTAACCCATTGTTTGTGGTTCTGTTGAAAGCTTTAGCCTTTTTCATAATCTCCATCTTAAGCAAAACCGAATTCGTCTCCACTATGATTGGTGCATTTTGATTCTGCTCTTTACCTTTGATACGGTAAACGTCTTTAATGTCAGCCTTGGAAATCTGGACGTCCAGCGTTCTGGACAAACACTGCACCATCGCAACAAGATCCTCCGTGTTTTCGTTGTTTTTCTTGGGTACATTCTTAATTTCAAAATTTGATTTACGGCTTCCCATTTGCACGTCTTCGAGTTTGTTCTCTAGGATAGCAATATACTTCTTGTCATCTTGCAGCTGGTTCTCCAACTGGTCGATTTTGTTTTTGTATTCACTGTTTTGATCTGATAGAAACTTAAGTGAGTTTTCTATTTTTGAGGTTGTCTCCTGAAGTTCTTTTAGAGCAGATGTTACCTTATTCAGCTCTAGTCCTTGAGACTTTATAAAATCCTCGATTAATTTCTTCATTTCTTCTCTAAAGTCATCCATCTTCAGATCAAAAGAAGCATCAAGTTGCTCTCTGCACCGTTTGTTTCGGTGGGTACGCTTAGAGTCTGATCCACTTAGTGAGCTATCGGATCCGGTCATCTCGTTAGTTACTTTGACGTTAGTTACTCTCGCAAAAAGATACCAGGTAATCAGAAACTTTAGGAGATTAGAACGATCACCTTTAAGTAAGTAAGCGCTGTTGCAGATAGAGAGTACACTAGGTAAGCATAAACACAAGAGAGGTGAGGTCCGCGGTGTGTCGGCAGGCGAGGTGTAGACACGTCACATATAAAGTTGTATAGGAGCGCACGAAATAATACCAGGACAGCAGAAACGGCGGGGATGCGGCGGCGGGGCGGTGGGCTACGACCGGCTTAAGCGTCAGAGCGGTCGAGATACGTCACACGGTGCGTCACAAACAAGTCCGGTTGAGATGTATGCTCGCACACAGGCAAGCCGCTCGCTGCAAAGTCACTCACGTATACTTCGATACACGCGCACACGATGAAATGTTTGCAAACAAGTTATGAGTCGACGGCGGCGTGTCGTAAGTTGTAGCTAACTCCTTTTGCACTATGCACTCCTATTTTTTAACTGTGATTATTGACTTAAAATAATTTAATATATTTAAAAATCAAATAAAATGGGTTTAGTAGACACGTTTACTCGTAATCGAGGTCCGGGGGGAAGAGGAAAAAAAAACGTGTAAAATATTTCATTAAAATTCTAAATGTAAATAAAGCGTACCTATTCCCGTGCATATTTTTGTAAATTATCGTAATCTACTCAAAGATGCATTAAGATAGTAAGGGTTTTCTAACAATAAATAACCAAAATATGAAGAATATACAACATAATTAACCTTTATACGAGTTATGACTCACATATATTTTTTTTCAAACCAATATATTAGTATATTTTCATATTAAACATTATACCTGTCACTAAAATAAAACTCCTTTGTACTTGCTTACATTGAGGCGTACGTACGGATAGACATGACTCATAACTTCTCCTTTATCATTCTTTAGCGCTTGCGGGGTAAATAAAGCGTCAACGGCTTTTTGCGTTATCTGCACCTCACCTATACCTATGAACGTTTTCTTTTTATACCGTCTGCTTCAAAATACTACTTACTGAGATATGATTGAGACTACTAAAAGTTAATTACCGTTGTGATACCTTTCCTAAGTATAATAAGATCAAACTGTCTTACCTTTTAATTCAACTCATAAAAGTAATACATTTGGTACAAGAACCAAATATGGACTATTCAGCAACTTTTTTAATTTTACTTTTTATGATGGAAATGTTATCTTAACGTAAAAAAAATATTGACTATCCATAATATTTTCTTGAGTTTGCACAACTATTACTCATCACAATAAAACAATTTTAAACGGATTTAAGTTGTGTTTATTTTGGATTTTACAATTCCTACGTTTCGAGCTCTTTACAGAGCCCGTGGTCACGGATGACTAAGGTGTTAGACGTCATTATTTAGAATTGTAATTATTTTTGTTGTTCTACCGCCATCTATTTCTTAATTGCCTAGCGTAATGTCCTGGTTCCACACAAAATGCTGAAACCGTATCTTGTGTAGTAGGTCTTACAGTATGTTGGATCTGGTTCTTCTGCTGTGTAATCAGCGGAGTCCAAGTTGATGAGAATCCCCATCCAGTATCTCTGTTGAAATTCGGATGTTTTTGAATTTCTATGGCTTCCCGTACTTTCCTAGGAATGAATCTCTTCTCTCTCGCTAGGATTGCAGCCTTATCAAATCTGACATAATGGGTGGGGTTATCCATGATATGTTCACACACTGCAGACTGTCTGTCATATTGCTGATGTAAAAAACCGTCGTGACAGACAGTCTGCAGTCTGTGGTATTTTATTAGTTCAACCAAAAAACAAACAACTGCATATAAAAATATATTTATTTCGCATCACATGACACGTATCAGAAAATACAGTCCAAATAAATATCATGTGCTGAAATAAGTGGCTGAGCTGCCGATCACCAAAAAGTAAAACGTAAAAAGCAACATGAGTAGCTAACATGTCCAGTCGCTTTGCCACCTTCTTTTTCGCATCAACATCCTCATTTAGGTACATAATGTCCAATTCCCAAAATGTCCAACGCTTTAAAATTGTCCAATAACGCCCATAATGTCCAATTTCTAAAAGACCGCTTCCGTTTAAGGGTAAATCTTGAGTATCCTCCCTGCTTCTAACAAAATGTTGGAGTGTCTTTGATTGCATACATAACGTTCAAAGTTCCGCGGTTCAGTTAGAATAGTATGTGATGTTGACTTTACCCAATACTTCGAGTTTAATATTAATTTCGCATAAATCGAGAATGTAGCTCTCATTTATTGTATAAAAGTATTTCATTTTCATACAAAAAGTAAGAATACAGTCCAAAGTAAAAAATGACGACGTGCTGGAGATAGGTAACCTTAGATTGAGTCCCTCCACACGTTTCTATATCAGGTTTTTACTGTATCAACTAATGCCAACTCGCCGTACACTGGCAAAAGTCACATTCCGTACTGAATATTTAGGTATTTATTTATTTAACTTTATGCACAAAAATGTACACGGGCGGACTTAACGCCAAAGGCGTTATCTTCCCTGTCTACCTTAGAGCATGTGGAAAGGATGTTAATATTTCTTACAGCTTTGTATTGTCTAACAGATCCTGACTTGTGTTTGCAAAGAAGTAACCCCAGAGTTGAACTACAATATCGATATCGTCTTTAGTAAAGTTTGGAAATATTACTTTCAAAGTAAGATTAATTACACAAAGAAGAAAGAAAAAGATACCAATTAACACCCAGGTTATAATAGTAAACTCTTTGAGGACAATAACATAACTCAGACACATTTTGGGGTTGTATGGGATCTACCTCCTAGCGGTCCACCCCGGGCAACGGCAACACAGGCTTGCCTGTTGATAAGTCCGGCTGAACGATCCCACCAAGCGGTGGAAGGCTCTGTAAGGGGCCGCCTCGCTCGCGACCACCATCCCACCGAAGTCTGGCGCCAAGTAGCTTGCTGCGTTCCGTCAGTGTGTGGGAGTGCCAGTGCCTTAACAGGCTTCTTCTGGGTGAGCTCGCTCCATCTTAGACTCTGTCTCTGTCCTATGACCTAGACTAGAGTCAAGAGCAAACCCATCATAAATAAATTTAAAAAAATATCCTTGTCCAGCAGTTTCAACACACCCTTTTTAAATACCTTCAGTAATACATTTTAAAACCTAGAATCTTTGTAGTATTTAAAAAGTTCACCAAGAAAACAAATAATAGCAAGCCCTTCACCAAAAAGTAAAACATAAAAAGCAACTCGTATAGCTGACAAGTCCAGTCTCTTCACCATCTTCATTTTCGCGTTAACAGCTTTGATTGCCCTTATTTTCAGTATCCTCTCTCGATATTGTATCAGACCTGCTTCCAACAACATATTAGCATATCTTTGAATGGTATCTCTAAATACGTAACCCTTGGGAACGAACATTGCTTGCGTAGTCAAGCCAAAGTACTCCCAGGCCTCAAGTTTATAGTTCCCCTCTTCATCAAAATACTTCCATCGTTCGCTTATATACGCCGGTAGCAGCACAAGACAGAAAAAATCATTCTTTGATGCACAAACGTCCAAAAAAGTTTCCAGACTTTCGCAATTATCCTCAGTATTTTCTGGAAAGATAGAATTATAGGTGCTCATGAAAAATATGCGGCTATTTGAAGGAAGACATGGCTTGTACAATTCCATTGGCGGCATTTCTTTATGAATACTGTCTGCTGGCACTTTGATCATCAAACTAGAGAATGCCGTGGTATAGATATTGCTAATGAAAAATGTGAACCAGATCCAACACGCAAGTATTACACGGAGATTAGTATTATTCGACAGATCATTATTTGTGTTTGCAAAGAAGTAGCCCCAAAGTTGAAACACTGTACCGATTTTGTCATGAGTACCACGTGGAAATAATCTTGTGAAAGTTAGAGAAATGAAACAGATAAGAAAGAAGAAGACTCCAATCAAGAGCAAAATAATAACAGGAAATGCTTTGTAGACAAAGTCCCAATCGTGTTCTCTTGCAGCGGCTACCACGAAGTAAAACCCGCTATAGCTGTGACCATAAACGTAGTCATAAGGAATCGCTCTCTGTATCGTCAGCAGCATTCCACACATCGCAAGATCAGCCTCATTATTTGCCAGATACTTTAGCAACCCCGTACTGGTACCATTATCCAAAACAGTTCCTAAACCACGATCTTTTGGAACGTAACTATATTCCAAATTAAAGTTTTCGTGTTTGGATACAATGTTCAATATGTATTGCTCTATACCGAGCAAAGTTTTGTTCTCAATCTGAAACGCTTCATTACCTGGTTCTATAACGATTGGTACGTTTTCGTTTGTTTTTATTCTTATTTTACATGGTTGAGATTTGTCTCTATTTTTATCTAATACCTTATTTTTGAAATATTTCGAAACAGTGGTATTATCAAAACATTTGTTAAATTTCACAACTTCAATATTTTTGCCGCAACT
Organism: Tuta absoluta; assembly: GCA_027580185.1. Taxonomy (NCBI): domain Eukaryota; kingdom Metazoa; phylum Arthropoda; class Insecta; order Lepidoptera; family Gelechiidae; genus Tuta; species Tuta absoluta. The sequence goes on along the minus strand of JAQAHW010000035.1, from coordinate 1,567,804 downwards.
TTTGTCAGCAAAAGGATCATAAGTATAAACAACAGTTTCCCTATTTCTTCTTTCGTGTTCGAGCATGACAGCATTAAAAATGCTATGAGTACTCAATAGTTTAAAAACGAAATCTACATTGATGATATTATGGATGTTAATAATATAACTTGCTTTAGGATTCCGTAATGGGTCTTTTGTAATTTTCTTCAGTTCCATAGTGAATTCTTGCAAATCTTTGGCCACGATAACATATAGTTCATTCACTATGACGATATGGAGTTGTCGATCAAAGTTTCTTGTTATTATGTTGTAACATGGTTCTGTATTGAGTCGTTTGATCGCTGGATCTACGTTACCTTCTTCATCTTCAGTATATACAATTGTTACAGTAGTGCCACAAGGAAAATTATTTTTTATAATATTTTTTATACATCTTACTGGAAATGCTTTTACATCATCTCTAACAAATGTTTTTAAATCTAAGCAGGTCGCTGATGGTTTTCTTAGGTAAATAAATACGATCAAAGTATATGTAAATGCAATTTTAGACAACATTTCATCACAAAATGTGTTCTAAGACTGTAGCATGTTTTTAAAGTGTAGCTTTTACTATCAATATGGAATCATTTTATTACTACACGTTTCACTGTCGGTAATTTCTTTGATCGTTGGATGGTTTCTGTGATTACCAGGAAACACCTGATGACTAAAGGTAAATGTTCATATATCATGTCGTCGGGCAATCGGAGTCAGCCTTCATACAATAAAAGAGCGTTTACACTAGCGAGAATATAAAAGGATGCGAAAGGAAGTATCACACGAGCACAAAACATCGTTCTAGCTGTCAGAATCCCACTGCTGAGCAAAGGCTTCCCTCCCCTTCTTCCACTATTCGCAATCCTGTGCCTCCGCATGCCTCAAAAGAATAGCACCACAACAGCATCTAATTTTTATGTCGGCTTTCAAAGCAATTGAAATTAAATGTGCCATAGATATTTTATTGAAAGAGTGATTATTTGACATGCAAATGATAAAAATATCAGTAATGTTATAAACTTTGCTTATATATTATTTACATCAAGGCCAACCCTGGGGCCAGCATTTTGAATATGCATCATCCCTCACTGCAATACGCCTTTTCGGGTTGGATTGTGCAATAAAACGCATATTTAAAACTTAATATTTTCAAATTATTGTCAGGAAAATCTTTTCAGAGTTCACATAGAATAAAAATAATATGTTGGTTCGGCAAACGTAGCGTTTGACGCCCTCCAGCAAGATGGAGCGATAACTTGAAGAAGGCGGCCGGTAGCGACTGAACTGGAAGAAAGTGCCTTATGATGTCCAGCAGTGGACTGCCACAGGTTGATGCAATCATGGTGTGATGTCATTTACAAATTTTCAATTGTTTTGTGTATAATGACCGAATACTTAAAAAGTCATGGCCCGAAGCCGCAGTTAACTAAAATACTATACCCACTTGGCCCATTCTTGATTTTAAATTTGTCATGTGTTTTTGATCAAAATTATGAGATTATTTGAAATATTCACATGACTTCATTGTATCCCCACCGGTGGACATGTGAGCCTGCCTTGAGGGCTAGGGAGAGCGGCATCACACGGCACTTGATCCTTATACTTAACAAACGCATTATGATATCATGTGTAATGTCGGCTTAGAATAGCATCAACCCTTTCCTTTCCTGTGGGTGTCGTATGAGACGACTAAGGGACTCGAGGGTTACATGTGTTTTGCAATTTTAGCCGATGGAACCTGTCACTATAGTGATACATAATTATCTGAATAACCCACAAATGTTTGTCAGACGTGGCGTAAGTGGCCATTTGTGCTCTGCTTACAGGATATAGGCGTGATATATGTATGTATGTATGGACATGTTCCTTTACAATGATAATTTAAAGTTTCCTATCGCGGTTGTGGAAACAGGTTGACAAATTAGGACATCCTCACTGCAGTTCAGTCTCCCACTTGTCATCCTTTGCTATTTATGCGTATTTTAAAACACACCGTAACGCATGCGTCTGTCAGACGAGAGGAAATTGCGAATTCCGGTCATATTCCCATACAAATATGACTACGGTGCATAACGGATGCGTTTTTCAATTCGTTTGGCAGATCATTCGTAAACGCACCTTATTTGTATTTGTGTGTGAATAAGATCAGCATACGAAATTTTTTCTCGTCTGACAGACTTAACGCATACGTTAAAAATGGAAGACAAATAGGAAAACCGCCTAATTACCGACCGCACGCTTTAGCTTTTGAATCTATAGAGTTTCATCCAGCGGTTTCTTATACAATTTTCCCATGGGAATAAGGATTTTACCAGTAGTAAAAGCAGATCTACTTAGTAATCATCTTATTTTGAAAACGCTCCCGCTCCCACCAAGTCTCGTGATTGTGACATCAGCATTATAGTTTCATGTGACGTGTTGTAAAAATATATAAAAACTTTGTTTCTAAACGCACTGTAAGTAACTTTCATAATAAATCAGAGTGCTTTTATTACTGTATCTGTGGTAGCCGGCCGATGTGGCGCAGTGGTGGTGCAACTGCATGCGGCCAGGTTCGATTCCCGGTGGGGCACTCTCGAAGTTGATATTTATCTCTTTGTGAATTTGTTTCCAGTCTGGTTATGACATTGCAGGCTGAACCACCTGATTGTTGGTAAGAAGATGGTTCCGTGCTTCGCAGGGCACGCTAAGTCGTCGGTCTCGGTTGCTGTTTATGATTACTTATCAGAGGCTTCTGTCAGAGGCTTACTAGTACATTGTGGTAGACGGTCGAAAAACTTTGACACCAGGGTTCATCGGGTCGTTCGCAAACTCGTTATCACACACAAAGAAAATAATGTCTCTGTGGTCTAGCGGTTTGAGTATGATATCAGGATCTGGAGATCAGGGGTTCAATTTAACGAGTTGCATGTCCTAATGTTTTAGGGCACTGTACCTAAAGGGTCAAAACGGGACCCTATTACTAAAACATCGCTGTTAGTCCGTTCGTCCGTCTGTCACAGTGTACGTGTACGAGAGTTGGGATTTTCACATAATGCCGTATTGCTATGACAACAAAAACAATACACACACATCCGCTATCGCTACGTCTGAAAAAGAATCGAGAACCGTTTCAGACAAATCGTGTATCACTATAGTGACAAGTTGTCAGCCTATCGCCTAAAATTGTAATACACATTTAAAAGGAAGGTAAAATTATTTTTATTGTCACAACAGCGCGCCGTTCTTTGAAGCAGCTATTTAGAGTTCTTTACTTTTCTTCACACATACATAAACACACCTTACATTACACATGCACACTTTTTTTACCATATTTTTTTTTGTTTCATGCCCCCATTTCCTTACCCTCGATGTTTAAAAAAAATTTGTTATGAGGAAGGTGACGGCTGAAAACCAGTGTAAACAGTGTTGTCTTGTGCAACACTTTGACAATAACTGAGTGCGCCTTTTGCCATAATATATGACTATTGTGTTCATTTTTAATATATGAAATGTAATGTTATATGTCATTGGTAATAAACGATTTTTAATATTTTATTATTATTATAACCCTCGAGGCCTACAGAATCGCAATTTATGCGCGTGTAAAGGGAATTCTCTGTGTGAAGTTCATTAAACCGGGAAGCGCTTTGAGTGGTAGGTATTTGTGACGCGCGATACACTTCGCTGTCTCTAAGAAGAGAGTAAGAGAGCACTATCTTTCACTATCCGAGTTCTCTCCCCTTTTCGTGTGGGACACCGAGTCGTCCAATGACACGATGAACCCTGGTGTCAGAGTTTTTCTACCGCCTACTACTAGTAGTAGGCCTCTGACATGGTTGTGTAACGACCGCCGTCTAAGTAATCATAAACAGCACCCGGGCCGACGGCTTATCGTGCCCTCCGAAGCACGGAACCATTTCTTTTCGGACATCAGGTGGTTCAGCCTGCAATGTCCTATCCAGACCGGGAACAAATTCACAAAGTGATAAATATCAACTTTGTGAGAGTCCCACCGAGAATCGAACCCGGAACCTTTGCGTCGCAGGCAGTCGCACTACCACTGCGCCACATCGGCCGTAAAATACTAATATCCGAGTAAAATAGGTATATTATAGCTATGTATGTATCATAGTATAATCATATGTTTAATTCAAGGTAGTATTCGTATATGTATGAAATAATTATGTATGTTTATTTATGAAAGTATTTATATTATTTTCGTCAATATATTTAGTATATTTGCATGTAGATTAATTTTATTGGTATTTATTTATTTAAGGGCGTCTTAGTGTGAAAAATGTCGAATCGACCTATTTTTGGTTGAGTTTTAAAGCATCATATATTATTTTATTTGAACCAGAAAAAATATATGTTGTTGTAAATGAACAGTTCTTGATTATTTAATGGACAAAAACACGATATCTATAACTTTTCTCGATCATAAAAAAATGCAAAGATACGTAAGTTTATGACAATCTTTCAAGTATTACTCAAAGATTATTAACACTAAAAAAAATTAAAATATGCCAAAATGTAGGAAATTACAAGATGTAAATAAAATAATGGATAGATTTTTTAAATTGTTTTTTGTGATTTTTTGAAACCCCATTATTCCCATTATATAACCAAACGACGCGCGCGCTGCGCTTCAGACGCCCGCCGGGCATCATCGGAGCAGGACCTATGCCAATTTTTCGACCGCGGCGTTCCGCAACCTGCTTTTTTCATCTTGTCGCGTAATATTAATAAGATATGAATTTTCTGACATCAAATGTGTTGGCTAGAAGAGATCTCTTCTTAAGAGATAAGCTCGCCTTTGCTACTAAGTTTTAAATAAGTGTTGTATATTTTTGACTGTAAATATTTTGTGAATGTGTAAATATTTCGTTAATTTATTGTAAATAAACGTGTACATAGTCTGTAAATAAGTAAAAATGGGAAATAAAAATAAATACAAGAGGGTACCTATATGTCAAAAGCGAAAAGACCGGCAAACAATATCGTAAGTATCTGAACATAATTCTAACCAATTTTTGACCTACCAAAGTAACTACCAACTATGAAGTAAGTATGTATAGGTATAAATTTTAGTGAATAGGTAAGTAGACAAAGAAATTGTATAGCTGATCTGGGTAACTAAACCAGAAGCAGTTTTAGGTTTAACAACAACAGACAGTAAAATTAAATAGTATTGCAACCACAGTATCTAACATTGTACCAACCATTTGATCTAGTGTCATTTTATTTATTATGTAGTTCATAAGCTGTTGCCATATTAAAAGTAAACATCATAATACATACATAGTAGAAATGAAACCAGTGGTGCAACCACAGTTCAAATCATACGAAGAGAATGTACGATTTTACATAATGTAATTTTATTATTTATTAGTGAGCCATGCTATAAGTAATTATCAAGTACATACACAGTAAAACAAAATCAGTAGTGCAACCACTGAATTTGTTTGTAATGTAATAGTATATTTAATTAGACGGTAAATATTGTACCGATAACCTTGGACTTCTAATCCTTGCAGTGCTTCAATACTAAGAGACAAAGGTATTAGACATGCAAACAAATTACTAGGTACTGAAAAGTAAGTATAATTTAGTGAAACAGAAAAGGTAAGCCTGTTCAAGATTAGTGTACTTTTGATAAAAACGTGAAAACTGCGAGGTTGTCCAATCCTACGTTTATCTGGGAGCGCTGATTTCCAACAACGGCGGTTGCATAGACGAGGTAAAAAGACGTATGGCGATAACTAGATCCACTATGAGCAAGCTTCATAAGGTTTGGAAAATCGCAATATCACGAAAGCCACCAAAACACGACTCGTGAGAGCACTCATATTCCCCGTGTTCCTCTATGCTGCAGAGACGTGGACTTTGCGGGAAATTGAAAAGAAGAAGATAGACGCACTGGAAATGTGGTGCTGGAGGCGAATGCTTAGAATATCATCGATAGAATTCCCCACCAATGACTCCATTCTCAAGGAACTCGGCCTCTCCTCCATCGTGCAAGCTCGCATCCTTACATTCTTTGGACACGTCGCCCGACGCGGGGACATATCTATCGAGCGGCTCGTGGTCCAAGGGAAGGTCGAGGGTGCGCGCCCTCGAGGAAGATCAGACGGACCAAATTAAAGCTTCTACACAAGAAGGTTCCGTGACGGAGTGCACCAGAAAAGCAGTCATCCGTGAGGAATGGCGACGGATTGTAAAGCGTGCCACCAACCCGGATTGACGACCACGTCCGCTCTGTTAAGAGTGTATTGATGAAGAAGAAGACATCTCCACGCCAATCAACTCTCCAGTCTAATGAGTAAGTTACGAAAATTAAATGTTTTATTGTTCAGCTAATAAACAGTTGTTTTTTAATATGACTTTGAAAGCATTAATGATATTTTTCATATTTATATATAGATTTTCACTTACTTATACATACATTTTTACTGTAGTTCTATACAGCAGTCGGTCGGTTCTATAAATAGTGGGTAATAACATTTAATCGATGTAAAAATGTTAGCTTCAAATATTTTAAAGGGTGAACCAGTGAGTGGAATTGAATGAACTACTTTTCTAATTAACATAGGTCGAAATAAGAAAAAAATTGGACCTTCCATACAAATGACCCGCTCGGTTGGAATATTTTGATGGAAGGCTTTTTTTTCTTCATATTTCGACCTATGTTCCTTGGGAAAGTGAAAGTGTTTTCAGATTCGTGGGCTGGTTCATCCCTTAAAATATTTGCAACTAATATTTTTATGATCGTAATGTATATACTAGCAATTTTTGTCTTGGGTTAATTTAAAAATATATTTACTTGACTGCACTCAACCATTTAAAAATGTGACAAAGTACTATCACTATGGTCTGAATTGTCGTTTCACATTGCTAAGCTCACAAAAACACTTAGGAGTTCATAGCACGGCCTACTTTTATCCGCGAGCTCGTCACGTAAAAATTCTTTCATAACCTGAAACTTGCAAACCTCCGAGCAATGTAGATTGTAATAACATGAACAGGCCTTGGAGAGGTCACGTTTAACTTTTATTAGTTCGCGGCATGACCGCAAAGCAACTATTTCTTGTTTTAAGTGTTCTTGAAAGTTCACTGACCTTATTTTTTAATAACGTGAGCATCAGATAATTCTAACAACTACAGGGCTACGAACCTTGTGGTCTGTAGGTATAAGGGCATCTAAATATTTTCATGTAGAGATGAGGTTCATTCTTAAATTTGATATGCTGCAGCAATAGTCTTCTCCTTTTCGTGTGGGACACCGAGTCGTCCAACGACCCGATGAACCCTGGTGTCCGAGTTTTTCAACCGCCTACTACCACTAGTAGGCCTCTGACATGGTTGTGTTACGACCGTCGTCTAAGTAATCATAGACAGCAACCGGCACCGACGGCTTAACGTGCCCTCCGAAGCACGGAACCATTTCTTTTCGGACAATCAGTTGGTTCACCCTGCAATGTTCTAACCAGACCGGGAAAAAATTCGCAAATTGATAAATATCAACTTTGTGAGTCTCCCACCGAGAATCGAACCCGGAACCTTTGCGTCGCAGGCAGGTGCACTACCACTGCGCCACATCGGCAGCAATATTTTATTAAGTATTCTTTGACAATAGTATGACAGCAACGCAACGTTGGCGTAACGCGCTATGTGAACTTAACCATAAACAGTTTATAATTTGTTCAAATTTTGAAACAGGTTCTTTATCTAGAGATTATTCAGAAATGTTTATCTGACACTGTTTAAAAATTAATCGCATGAAAGCATCGTGATCATAACAAAACTAGAAAATCATAGACAGGTGCCGACATCAACCAAAACCTTAACTACTAATGTCAAAGTGTTCAAGATAATTATTTTCATTACAAACTAGTTGGTTAGAAAACTCATTACCTACCAATAAGGTGTTTTTCAAAAGTAGAACTAAAATAACTGCAACGAACTACTTCCTTCTCGGTCTTCTTTTGTAAACACCGTTAATGGAAAATTTTAATTCCATTGCGGGTAGTTGTTTGTTATACGAATCGATCGGTTTGGTATTGCCAGCTATGATGAATTTCTTTACTTAATTATAAAAAATATGTTATTTCAAGAAGGTGTTTGATATCCGATAGTTTATAGCAAGGTGAAGCTATTTAAAATCTGATAGTGAAGTTGCAGTTCTAAAATACTATCTGCTGTATGAGATTTTTTAAATCTTCCAATACATAATGTTCTTATAGCTTGAAAATAGTCTTAAGGGCGTCTTAGTGTGAAAAATGTCGAATCGACCTATTTTTGGTTGAGTTTTAAAGCATCATATATTATTTTATTTGAACCAGAAAAAATATATGTTGTTGTAAATGAACAGTTCTTGATTATTTAATGGACAAAAACACGATATCTATAACTTTTCTCGATCATAAATAAATGCAAAGATACGTAAGTTTATGACAATCTTTCAAGTATTACTCAAAGATTATTAACACTAAAAAAAATTAAAATATGCCAAAATGTAGGAAATTACAAGATGTAAATAAAATAATGGATAGATTTTTTAAATTGTTTTTTGTGATTTTTTGAAACCCCATTATTCCCATTATATAACCAAACGACGCGCGCGCTGCGCTTCAGACGCCCGCCGGGCATCATCGGAGCAGGACCTATGCCAATTTTTCGACCGCGGCGTTCCGCAACCTGCTTTTTTCATCTTGTCGCGTAATATTAATAAGATATGAATTTTCTGACATCAAATGTGTTGGCTAGAAGAGATCTCTTCTTAAGAGATAAGCTCGCCTTTGCTACTAAGTTTTAAATAAGTGTTGTATATTTTTGACTGTAAATATTTTGTGAATGTGTAAATATTTCGTTAATTTATTGTAAATAAACGTGTACATAGTCTGTAAATAAGTAAAAATGGGAAATAAAAATAAATACAAGAGGGTACCTATATGTCAAAAGCGAAAAGACCGGCAAACAATATCGTAAGTATCTGAACATAATTCTAACCAATTTTTGACCTACCAAAGTAACTACCAACTATGAAGTAAGTATGTATAGGTATAAATTTTAGTGAATAGGTAAGTAGACAAAGAAATTGTATAGCTGATCTGGGTAACTAAACCAGAAGCAGTTTTAGGTTTAACAACAACAGACAGTAAAATTAAATAGTATTGCAACCACAGTATCTAACATTGTACCAACCATTTGATCTAGTGTCATTTTATTTATTATGTAGTTCATAAGCTGTTGCCATATTAAAAGTAAACATCATAATACATACATAGTAGAAATGAAACCAGTGGTGCAACCACAGTTCAAATCATACGAAGAGAATGTACGATTTTACATAATGTAATTTTATTATTTATTAGTGAGCCATGCTATAAGTAATTATCAAGTACATACACAGTAAAACAAAATCAGTAGTGCAACCACTGAATTTGTTTGTAATGTAATAGTATATTTAATTAGACGGTAAATATTGTACCGATAACCTTGGACTTCTAATCCTTGCAGTGCTTCAATACTAAGAGACAAAGGTATTAGACATGCAAACAAATTACTAGGTACTGAAAAGTAAGTATAATTTAGTGAAACAGAAAAGGTAAGCCTGTTCAAGATTAGTGTACTTTTGATAAAAACGTGAAAACTGCGAGGTTGTCCAATCCTACGTTTATCTGGGAGCGCTGATTTCCAACAACGGCGGTTGCATAGACGAGGTAAAAAGACGTATGGCGATAACTAGATCCACTATGAGCAAGCTTCATAAGGTTTGGAAAATCGCAATATCACGAAAGCCACCAAAACACGACTCGTGAGAGCACTCATATTCCCCGTGTTCCTCTATGCTGCAGAGACGTGGACTTTGCGGGAAATTGAAAAGAAGAAGATAGACGCACTGGAAATGTGGTGCTGGAGGCGAATGCTTAGAATATCATCGATAGAATTCCCCACCAATGACTCCATTCTCAAGGAACTCGGCCTCTCCTCCATCGTGCAAGCTCGCATCCTTACATTCTTTGGACACGTCGCCCGACGCGGGGACATATCTATCGAGCGGCTCGTGGTCCAAGGGAAGGTCGAGGGTGCGCGCCCTCGAGGAAGATCAGACGGACCAAATTAAAGCTTCTACACAAGAAGGTTCCGTGACGGAGTGCACCAGAAAAGCAGTCATCCGTGAGGAATGGCGACGGATTGTAAAGCGTGCCACCAACCCGGATTGACGACCACGTCCGCTCTGTTAAGAGTGTATTGATGAAGAAGAAGACATCTCCACGCCAATCAACTCTCCAGTCTAATGAGTAAGTTACGAAAATTAAATGTTTTATTGTTCAGCTAATAAACAGTTGTTTTTTAATATGACTTTGAAAGCATTAATGATATTTTTCATATTTATATATAGATTTTCACTTACTTATACATACATTTTTACTGTAGTTCTATACAGCAGCCTCACCATGTAGCTATTACCTCCCAAGCAGAAAGGCAAGATAGAAATACGTAATTTTATAAACAAAAAGTGGAAATGACGATTCTTAATGTTATTTAAATACTGCTCTGTGTGAATATTGATGTTTCAAACATGTTTCAGAGCTTCAAGCATATGTGATGATCAACCCTTATTGCAAGTTATGGACTCCCATACATTTCCACTTCAATAAACTTCTAAATCTCATAAGTAAGTAACGAAAATTCATTCATTAGCCTATTACAGTCCACTGCTTGACGTAGGCTTCCCCCTCGGTATGCCATAAGGCACGATCTCCCGTTTTCGCCAGTCAGTCGTTACCAGCCGTCTTTTTAAGTCATCGGTCCATCTGGATTCTGGCCGGAGGACGTCTAACGTTACGCTTGCCAAGGAAAGGCCCACTCCCACTTCAGCTTGCTACACTTCCAGAAAATGTCCGTCACTGGTCTTTTTTGCGGATAAGGTAGGTGATGACTGGTAGGACACATTGATCGAACACCATGGTCTTGAGGCATTGTGGCAAAGATGATTCTAGGATATGACGCAGCTTCCCAAATGCCGCCCAGCCCAGCTGCACTCTTCTGGTGCTTTCAACCTCAAAGTTGTCTCTACCCAACTGCAACGTTTGCCCAAAGTACACATACTTCAACAACTTTAAAGGCTACACCTTCGACGGAGACTGGCTTGGGGATGATTTGTTGAGTGAATTTGACTTTTGTTTTGTCCGAGTTCATCCCGAGTCTGTTACTTCTCGAGGCTGCCTTAAGACATGGATAGCATTTTTGCACACACTCTTCACACACACTATATATAAAATTAGTACGGATAGTAAGGATTATTTGTCATTGTCCTTCGATTTTCATTGTTTCGATGATTATAAGTAACTAATGAAAAATTTCAGATGTACCGACGGTGATGATATTGAGGTGGATATCTCCCGCTAGTAGAAGCGGAAACCAAGGAAGACGAATTTCAAACTGTTACGGGACGCCATATTTTAAATGAATTACAGGACAAAGCTCATCATAATGAGTTATTCAACTGCACATTACATAATACTAACATTATTGAAATTTATATTTAAATAATATTACTATTATTATTTAGTATATAATTCAATAATAAAAAATTAATAATATAAAAACACATCTTCAATGTTTAATTTTATCAATCCTACAATTGTACCAACATATTTTTCCTAAGTAAATTACGTAAACAATAAAATTATTATCTATATCTTGGGGAGTTATTGACCTACTGCCATAGTTTTGTATACTGTAACGCGTGCGCTCGCTGTGGAAGCTGCGCTTGCCGCCCGGTCCGCACCGCAGGGTCAAGTGAGTTCACCGCAGACTAGCTCGCGCGATCTTTTCTACGCGACGGGCGGAAGGCCGTAAATGCCTACTTTTCAGCACTAAGCTGCCCTTAAGTACGTAATTGTGCATGACCAATCTGCCTGTCTTGTACAGTAGAAGTCTCACTTTCTGTAGGTCAGCTGGAAGAAATTTCTTAGTAGAATTTCTGATCGTGTATTAGTTGTAAGTTATATTTGTTTACGGAATAAATTATCTTTCTTTTTTTCTAACCCTTGAGTCCGTTTGTCGCCTCTTGCGACACCAACAGGAAAGAAATGGGGTGATGCTATTCAAAGCTGTCATCACACGGCAGTTTTTGTTAAACGGTGCAATTTTATTTCGTGTACCAAAATCATTTGATAAACATTCTTCAATGTAGTCATCAATATAAGAAGTGCTATTTTGAGCGCGTGATTTGAGCCACTCTTAAGCATTGCCACTCGAGATCTCGTTATTATGTGAGTAATGGTAGTATGTAACATTATTTAATTTATTAAGGGCGAAGCACACTGCGTCCATATGCAGCTCGTGCACGTTTACGCGCGTAACTACGCATACGTTCCGCACACGCATCGCAAGGGGTCTGTTGCGTACCCAGCCACTTTTCACGTAACACTCGTGCAAGAAGAAAGTTAAGAGAAGTTCTCAACTTCTCACTACATACTCTTTGTGCAAGATATCTCTGGTAAATTGGGAAGATGGACCTAGTAGTTCTTCGGACGAAGAAGAGGCACTATTGCTATTGTTGTGCCAAAATACTCCCTAGCGAAAAGACAATAGGAGTATGACGTGTAATTGATTTTATAAAATAAATAAATAACAGACGCCCAGCGAATACCACAACCTGTACCACAAACTAGAATCGTACGAGGATCGTTTTTTTTTTATTTGAAGAATTAAATAATTTCATTTAACCAAATTTCTCAACTGTGACTTCTGTACACACAGCCATACTACGGGCAGGACAGAGTCTTGCGTGTTCAGACGAGTTCGGTGTGTCGCCCAATAGGGAAACTCAAAGAATACAACGGCACTACCACACGTATCTAAGCGACGTAGCCGTTCCGCTCTGCGTAAGGTACGCAACCTTTTAGTCCTCTGGAAGCCCTACGCATTACGCATACATGCACGTCTACGAAACGCAAGCAGTGTGCCATAACTGGGACTCATACAGTCCCGTACATTATAACGTCATAGCTACGCGCGGGGCTACGCGTAAGGACGCGGTGTGCTCTGCCCTTTATTTTTCTTATGAAAAAACATATTCATGCAATAAATATTGCTAGTTTCCGCTTATGTCCGACAGCTTAGCGTGCTCTTAAATCTTAAGCACGGAACGTAAGATTACGAAAAAGTCGCAGGTTCAAATTCCTCGATAAAAAATACAGTGTTTTTAAATAAAAAAACCTAATTAAACTGTCATTGTCAAAGTCCAATCCAAACTACAGGAAAAACTTAGTCAAGGATGTCATAAAAATGTCGTTAAATTGGTTAAGGTAGCGGTTATGCAAACATTTTGACCTTAAAACTGTAGAGGTCTCACTTAGATGTGAATTGACGTGTGTATGATGTCATACATTTATACACCACACCATTCCTTGCGGGGTAGGCAGAGCGTAAACGGCCGAAAAAAACGGACATTTACGCCACGTCTGCCAAACATTTGAGGGTCATTCGGCAAATTGTGTATCGCCATAGTGACAGGTTGTCAGCCCATCGCCTAAAATTGCAAAACACATGTAACCTTCGAGTCCCTTAGTATTTGACTTTGCAGATCTATTGTGGCTAAATGTAACCCTCGACTCCCTTCGTCGGCTCTTACGACACCCACGGGAGAGAAATGGGGTGATGCTATTCCAAACCGACATCACACATGATATCATAATGCGTTTGTTAAGTATGTAGCGACCTCTGGTAGCTACGACAAGAAGCTCACTCAATGTGGTTCACGAGCAAGCAAGACGCAACAGAAGTTCCAACATATCTGCAAGATGGCGCCACGTGACAGAACAAAGAGCCTGAAACGCGGTATCGAAGTGTTTCACCGCACAACGCATATATAGAACTTCCAATTCTATCCAGGTGGACCAGTCGGTCCCCTGGCCACAACACCCGGCCAGGCGGGTAGCTACCCTTTTCCCGACACCACCTGGAACCCTCCATTCTGCCTATTGGCATCACTCCTGTCACCCGCCATAAGTATAAGGATCAAGTGCCGTGTGATGCCGCTCTGCCCAGCCCTCAAGGCAGGCAGGAGTGACTTTGTATATACCATTTTACAGAAATAAAAAATTTAAAAATATTAAAATTACGACACGACTGCTTACTGAGATAAAGCCTAGCCTATGACACTCGGGATAAAGTAAGGATTCTTCCGATACAAGTCCCATTCGAATCTGTTCAGTAAATAACGAGTTTTAGCACTTTAAGGCGAATTTACTTGTGAATGGCCTTGACTGTGGCGCCATTACACAAAAAAAAAATCTCTGTATATAAACAATCTATCAGAATGTCCGATGCTCAAGTTATCCTAAGAATTATACTTATATTTTTTTGGTTCGGCAATCGTGTAAAAAAAAACAGTAGGTAAATTCATTACGCACAGTACTTAAGTAGTTAGCGACTAATATTATCAGTCGGATACATCAAAGGTTTAAAAGATCTTGATAAGACTTATCGACATAGTTTATGAAGCAATAAATAGCTTGGTATTACGATAGTTAGATACTTAAATAGATTGTTAGTACAAATATTTGTTTATCGATATCTGATTAGTCTATAAAAGACGTGAACAACCTTGCTTCATTCTACGAAACATTGAAGCCGTGTAACTAAAAAGCCACCGTTCTAATATGTCGTATTTGACAGCTGTCAGATTCGTAATGTTACTATGGCAGAGGGTCCATCTTCCTTTGTTGACATCTCTTTTAGTATGGAGATGACAGCTGCCAAATAAGACTTATTAGAACGGCGGTACTTTAAGCAGGTATTTTTTAAAACTAGTAAATTTTTCTACCGCGGGCAGGATTTGAACCTGCGACTTTTGCCATCACTAGTGGCGACGCCTCTTCCATCTGGGCTACCGCGGCTCATTCCCTGCCCGCAAATTTTGCAAGCGCATCCTAATGCCAATAACGCGTGGCACGGCTTCATCTACCTGGTTAGTATTGCAACTGATGCCTAGCGATTAATTAATTCTTTACAGATTGAATGTAGTCTTAGCGATGAAAACCCGCGATAAACGTAATACGAATGTTGGAGCCTAAATGCATGGACCACAGCGGGCGGTGTGAGGTGCGCGGGCGCGGAGCGTTCGCGGCCATCTTCATTCGATCGACTGGACACAGCGCATACGTGTCGCACTAATATCTACTAAAAATTCCAAGTTGTTCAGTTTAATCGCTATTTTCATTAAATACTCTTCATACCATACACCAAAGTTGTCGCCTACATCATTTCATCTTTCCTGGAGTCAGATAGCTACAAAAGAACACACAGTTTTTTGGTGACCCCGACGTGATACTGGACTTGCTGGAAGACGATATTTCTCGAAGAAACAGGTGAAACAATCCAAAATCAAGGGAAGTACGCCCATTCCTATCCATATTCCGTCATTTTCTACAGAATTTCATTCGATTTGTGCTGATTGCGTCGATTTAATTCTCGTTGTTAAGTTTAACTCACGCCGTTAAATGCGAGTTAACAACTTACCTACAACATTTTTCTAATCGAAAGTAATTTGCGTCATATTTGCGTCAATTTTGGTGTTCACATCTTAATTTCACTATATTTCCTCAGATTAGTAAATACTCAATACGTTAAATAACATTTTCCACAGAAATAGTGTGTGTTTACGTTATATTTTACATAGATAAAGCAGGAGTGTGTCCCCTCCTACCTACACGTAAGTTATTTCTACACTATTTCCACGTTTTCCAAGTATTTCCAAGGAATTTTCCTTACTTTCTTAAAGTTTTCCATTTCTTATTTACGTAAGTATATGCAAGATAATCAATCGTCCCTTTTTCTGCTGCCAATTCCAGGATATTCCGTGGGAAAACCGGCGAGAATAATCATAGAACAAAAGTGCATTTTCTATCAATAACTCTGCCATACAAACGTATCGGATCAGCTGTACGGCGAAAATACCTACCGGCGCCCGGCATAACGGTACTGTTAAGGATAATAGCCTACTGCGTAATACTTGTGGAAGATTCGTGCGGTGTAAACAAGGTTGTATTCGTTGCATTTACCTAATTTTACATATTCATTACACTTTTACACTCGTATTTGTTGGATTATTGTTTGCGCTTTCATTATGACTGAATTAGTTAACTTAATTGCCGAAAGGGGACGTTTAAAATCACGCCTCACTTTATTTAAAAAGTTTTTAGATCCGCTACTAGATACTAAAACTAAAATAAATAAGACACAATTCAATGAGTTAACTTTGAGACTTAGCAAAATACAAGACATGAATTTTACTTTTGAGGAATTACAAAGAAAAATTGAATCTTTGGATACAAACGAGGATGTACAGTTGACTGAGAGGGAAGAATTCGAAAATAGATTTTTCAGTTTGGTCGCTCAAGCGCAAGAATTACTTGAAAATTATGCTAATAAATTTCGCACGACTTCTGAAAGTAGCTCCTTCTCATCAGCATCAACTGTTCATCATCATCGTAGCAATTTAAAGTTGCCGCCGCTAAAGATTCCTTCTTTCAATGGAGATGCCAACAAATGGTTGGAATTTCGCGACATGTACATGTCTCTAGTCCATAACATTGATAGTCTAGATGACGTCAGTAAGTTTCATTACCTAAAATCATACTTGGAAGGATCTGCTAAATCAGTCATTGATTCTGTAACCGTTACATCTGATAATTATTCAGTCGCTTGGTCTCTTCTTTGCGATAGGTACGATAATAAGCGCCTTTTAATAAACGAACACATCAAGTGCTTATTTTCCTTGGAAAATATGTCGAGGGAATCGGAAAGGGATCTAAGAAATTTAGTTGATGCAATTTCAAAAAATCTTAGTGCGTTGAATTCACTAGGTGAGCCTACACAGCACTGGGACTCATTAATAATTTTCATGGCTTCTGCAAAATTAGACCCGAAAACTGCCCGAGATTGGGAGGAATGTAGGAGCACCTTAAAAACAACAACATTAAAAGATTTTTTCGATTTTCTTCGTCAACGAGCGACTGTATTGGAAACGGTACATGCAAGCAAATCTGAAAAACCAGATAAACGTCACAGTTTAATAAAATCAAAATCATTTACTGCGTCATCATCTCCCGCCAACAATTCCGCGACATATGGCAATTGTTTAAATTGCAAACAAAATCATAAATTGTATGATTGTCACAGATTCAAATCTTTGCCCGTAGACGAACGCATCTTAAAGATATCTCAGTGGCAAATTTGCGGAAATTGTCTCCGGGGGGGGCACAGAGCTTATCAGTGTGGCTTGGGGGGGTGCCGCATTTGTAAAAAAAAACATAATACTCTTCTTCATAAACAGTCTTCTTTACATGACAATATGTCTACTCCACAAACCCCACAGCAGGACGCAGAACAAGCTTCCTCTTCTTTTGTTAATGCATCTTTAGGGAGCGCTGCGAATGTTGAAACGCCATCCTCTGGAGCGGGTCAACCTGCTGGGGTTTCTGGGAATTCTTCCTGTGTCGTCAGTATGTCTGCTGTCGCCCAAGGTCAGGCTCTTCTGTCTACGGCTTTGATCAAGGTGACAAACAAAGGCAAATCTTTTACTTTACGTGCACTACTGGACCCTTGCAGCCAGTCTTCTTTTATAACCGAAAAAGCTGCAGCTAAAATCGGTATACATAAAACCAAGAATCCACCTCGATCTGTCTTCGGTCTTAACAATGCCGTGATCAATATCACGGAACATTGCGATGTTGTAATAAAGCCTTCTTATACTTCGTATTCAACGTCCGTCCAATGTTTCATAGTTCCCCTTGTCACAGACGAGGTTCCTCAAATGAGAATTAAAGTAAAGGACTTAGACATTCCTCAAAATATTCAACTTGCTGATCCTCATTTCTTCTCTCCTTCTCAAGTTGATGTTCTTCTTGGTGTCGACGTCGTATGGGACATGATTTCTCTTAATAAAATCAAACTAGGCCCAAACAAGCCTTACCTGATTGAAACTCAACTTGGGTGGGTCGTCGCAGGTCCATTGGGGTGGGAATATTACGTCACATCCCCATCATCAAACCGTACATTCTGTAACTTCAGTAAAAATATTCAACAACAGTTGTCAAAATTCTTCGAGCTGGAGGAAATACCCTCAGAAAAGGCACCCTCTTTTGATGAGCATTATTGTGAAAAGCTTTTCAATGAAACCACTTACCGAGATGAAGATGGTAGATTCAACGTGCAAATTCCTCTTCACGAATCACCAGATGTCCTAGGGGATTCTTATCATCAGGCTGAAAGAAGATTATGTCAGATAGAGAAAAGAATGAAGAAGAATCCGAAGCTTGCTCATGACTATATTAAGTTCATGCAAGAGTATCAGGACCTAGGGCATATGAGTGAAGTCACAAATCCAGCACGTGGTTGCATCTTACCTCATCATGCTGTCATCAGAGAGAGCAGTGAGACGACAAAAATCAGAGTGGTATTTGACGCAGCGGCTGAAACGTCTACAGGCAAATCGCTGAATGACATCCAATATGTAGGGCCAGTGGTTCAGGACGATTTGTTTTCCATCCTATTAAGGTTTCGGCAACATCAATATGTCGTGTCAGCCGACGTTGAGAAGATGTACCGTCAGGTACTGGTTCAACCTCAGCATCGCCCTTTGCAAATGATACTGTGGCGTGATAGCGTTGATCTTCCTATAAAGACATTCCAGTTGAACACAGTTACTTACGGTACAGCTTCTGCTCCTTTCCTCAGCACACGTTGCTTGCTTCAATTGTCAAAGGAATGTACGGACGAAAAGACAGCTCAGCTGATTAAATCAGATTTTTACGTCGATGACTTTCTTTCAGGAAGTAACTCTAAATCAGAACTGAGTCGCATTATTACTTCAGTTACTGAAATTCTTCATTCCGCATGCTTTCCATTGCGAAAGTTTCGCACAAATGTGCCTTCTATCTTCGAAAACAATCAAAGTACCCTCATACCTAAGGATTTGGATTTTACTTCACAATCCAGTGCTCTGGGACTTAAGTGGGATCCAGCCGCTGACGTCTTAATTTTTCCAACGGATTTCGAATCCCCTTCTGTAGCAACAAAAAGAACGATATTGTCCAACTCTGCAAAACTCTTCGATCCTCTAGGTTTGTTAAGCCTTTGCACAATCATTCCAAAAATGATTCTTCAGCAATTATGGCTGACAAAACTGGACTGGGACGACACCATTCCTTCTGACACAGAAAGAATGTGGTTGAACTTCGTTTCAGGGTTAAACAATTTATCTTCTCTTCAAATACCCAGGTGTGTCCTTGGTGAAGAACCGAATGACATTGAGCTCCATGCGTTTTGTGACGCTTCTCAAAATGCATTCGCAGCTTGCATCTATTTGCGTTCATCGGACAAATCGGGAAAGGTTGACGTTCATCTTCTTTGCGCCAAAGCTAAGGTTGCTCCAGTAAAACCACAGACGATTCCACGCCTGGAACTTTGTGGTGCTTTATTAGCAGCTCGTCTAGCATCTAAAGTCATCAAGGCACTTCGACTAGACATTTCAAAACAATTTTACTGGACTGACTCTTCTGTGGTTCTTGGTTGGTTGTCCTCTCAGGCTCGTGATTTGAAAACGTTCGTGGCAAATCGAGTTGCTGAAATTCAGCAGCTGACGTCTTCTGGCATATGGCGCCATGTCCCGGGTGTTGATAATCCAGCTGACCTTGCTTCACGCGGTCTTGATCCGAAGCTTATTCACAAAGCCTCGATTTGGTGGCAAGGACCTTCATTTCTACTAAAAAATGAATCTGATTGGCCAACTAACATCAAACCTATAAATGAACTACCTGAAACAAAAACTAATACGACAAATCTAAATGCTAATTCTAATCCTAATATCAAAGCATTTTCTACAACTAGTCCTAAAGAGACTTACCACAGCAGCACTGTGAATTTTCAGAATCATTCAAAGTTCACTATTCTGCTACGTGCAACAGCATACGTACTAAGATTTATTCATAATTTGAAACATAAAGACTCAAAACGTACGGGTATCTTAACGGCTAATGAACTAGGATCTTCATTAAATCATTTAATTAAAGAACATCAAGCTGAATGTTTCGAACATGAAATTAGCCTCATTAAAAATAAAAAATGCTTACCTTCAAGGTCACGATTGCTTTCTCTTTGCCCTTTCATTGGAAAAGATGAGCTCCTGCGTTTAGGTGGTCGGATTCAAAAGGCTTCGGAAGCCTATAGCCGCAAACATCCTATTCTGCTTGACTCAAATCATACTTTCACAAAGTTACTACTTGCTAATGAACACAAGAAGCTTCTTCACAGTGATCCGCAGTTGCTCCTCGCTAATATTCGTCAATCCTATTGGCCTGTCAGTGGTCGTCGTCTGGCTAGAAGCACTGTTAATAGTTGCAGGCTATGTAGGATCATGAAAGCAAAGAATGTAAATCCTGTTATGGGAAATTTACCGTTATCTCGTGTGACGCCTAATTACCCATTTGAAGTTTGCGGCTGCGATATGGCTGGGCCATTCCCTATTAGAGACCGTTTAGGACGCGGATGTCGAATAATTAAAGCGTATCTTTGCCTCTTCGTGTGTTTTAGCACGAGAGCTTTACATTTAGAAGTTTCATCCGACCTCAGCACTGATGCGTTTATTCTGTGTTTGAGACGTCTTATTTCGCGAAGAGGAAAGCCAAGAGAGATTCACTGCGACAATGATCGAAATTTTAGTAGGCGCAAACAATGAACTTAGCAACTTCTTGGCATCATGCAACGAATCCATCACTTCTTACGCCGCCAGCGAAGGCATTACTTTTAAATTCTCGCCGGCTTACTCACCCCACTTCGGTGGGCTTTGGGAGGCAGGTGTCAAATCTGCCAAACATCACTTTTATAGAACGATAAGTAGTAGTACTCACTTAACATATGAGGAGTTATCGACGTTGTTCGTGCAAATCGAATCAATTCTTAATTCGAGACCCCTAACTCCTCTTTCATCGGATCCTACCGACCTTGTCCCTTTAACTCCAGGGCACTTCTTAATCGGAAGACCTCTAACCTCGTTGCCATCACCAAGACTGACTGATATCAAGATTACCAGACTCGACAGATTCCAGCAAATTGAGCAGATGCGTCAACATTTCTGGGAGAGATGGCGCAACGAGTTTCTCTCCGAACTACACGAGCGGTCCAAATGGCGATTGAGCAAAGGCGAGCTACTTCAAGGAGATATGGTCGTCCTGAAGGAACCAAACCTACCACCACTCAAACGGCGAATGGGTCGTATACATCAGCTTTACCCTGGAGCAGACGGCATCGCGCGTGTGGCGGATGTCATGACATCAAAGGGCATCGTACGTCGTGCAGTTAAAAACCTCTGTCCTCTACCATCAGAGAAGTCAGAAGACAAATCATCTTCTCGAAATCCCATGGTCTTCGAGGGGGGGGAATCTGTTGGAGCCTAAATGCATGGACCACAGCGGGCGGTGTGAGGTGCGCGGGCGCGGAGCGTTCGCGGCCATCTTCATTCGATCGACTGGACACAGCGCATACGTGTCGCACTAATATCTACTAAAAATTCCAAGTTGTTCAGTTTAATCGCTATTTTCATTAAATACTCTTCATACCATACACCAAAGTTGTCGCCTACATCATTTCATCTTTCCTGGAGTCAGATAGCTACAAAAGAACACACAACGAAATAAGTAATACTAAAGATTGCGCCAAGCAAGCGGGACATGGCTGCCTTTAACATTGACCATCAAAGCTGGGAGAAGCTTGCTGAGTATAGGGACGAATAGCGTAAGCGTGTGTTTGATGGGCGTAAAACACACGATAATGCCTGGTTTTCTGGTCTCGCTAACTTCATCTAAACATGCATGTGCCAGTCTCAAATACCACCTTCACTTGTAGAGCGTGCGGAAAACTATGCCGCTCCCGTATCGGCTTAAGCCATGAAAAATCGTCTGTCACAGACGTGTGAGGCCAATGATGATGATGATGATGATGAAATATTAAAACCCTTCCCAAGTGTTTTTCAATTCGGTATATCAGAAGGTATTATAAGGCTGTTTAGGTAATGCCTACCCTGTCAGCGACACAGGCGTGATTTTATGTTTACGTGTAAGATAAAAACTTGTTTATGAGCCTCCCAAAAAGTCCAAAGTGAACTTAAGTTTTATGACACAAAGTCCTTGGTTTAAATTTACACTTGTTTGGTAAGTTTCCTCAGAGATGAACCTTCAGATAAGTGGATCAAAGTGACACTGTAGGCTTAAGTCGAGTTGCGCCGCGAAACTAGCGCCACTTCACGAAAAAAAAACATATCTCGCAATGTGTGATGTGTTCGCAGACTTTTTTGGGTTCTGGCAGAATAACAGCGCTGTAGAAATCCACAGAGCATGCTGAGTCAGCACCTATTCTCAGATACAAAACCATGCCTACACATATTTGCTCTAAAATATCTAATGTTTCTGTTATCCAATATATTGGTTAACATCAGTTGGCATGATTTAAATTTTGCAATCCTTTAACTTTCGAAAGAAACAAAGTTTTTTTTTTAGTAAACTAATCTATATCATATAAATAATATAATATATAATCATACAATTACACACATTCGGTACTGAAAAGAGTAACTTGCTCAGCATGTGTCAGAGTCCAAGACTGCAACTTATCTTAAACTTATAACTAGGACGAAGTGATACGGTGCTGAGATATTACATTAATGAAATATTACGACTATGGACGGACAATATAATAAATAAAAAATTAAAAAAGTAACATAATACTAAAAATAAATTTTGTTTGGATATGTAGCAATTTTTTTTACGCTAACGACAGCTGAAGCCGTGCCAATACATGTATCACAGATGCGATCCGTTACACGCGGAGAAAGTTAGGTATTTTAAGGATTTACTGGTAAGAAACCCTTCATAATATTCATAGCAAAATTTGGCAGCTTTCTTCATTCATAACGCACTTATGTTGGAAACAAATATAATAACTGTTTTGTTGTAAAACATATACTATATTATTACCCAATAAGTGACATGATAATACTATCCTACATTGAATAAAGAATTTCAATTTCAATTTCAATTTCCCACGGGTAGAATTGGGGTGATGCTATTCTAAGTCGGCATCACACGGCAAATTCTAAGCCGGCATAAGGTCTAACTGAACATTAAGATTATGCCAAAAACTTGTGCAAATGACATATTCAAAGTATTGTTTGCATGAAGAGCATTGGTTTTTCGTGAAGTGGCGCTAGTTTAGCGGCACTACTCGCCTTTAAGGGCGGTTATGTAAACATATGATGTCACTTTGCCTAAGTTTATGGAATGAGGTAATGTTTGTATTTGTAGATATGTTAAGATTATGTCCGTTTTGTTCGAAAATATTAACCTCTGTATTACGTAGAAACTTGGACAATAAAATACATGCTTCAATTTGTTAACAAAAAGATGGCACGCGTTATTGGCATTAAGATACATACATACAAATATCCCTTGCGGGGCAGGCAGAGCGCAAAACAGCCGCAAAAAACGGACATTTACGCCCGTTTGACAAATATTTGAGGGTCATTTGGAAAATTGTGCCATTAAATTCGATTCGGTAGCCCAGATGGAAGAGGCGACGCCACCTAATGGTGGCGAAAATCGCTGGTTCAAATCCTGTCCGCGGGAGAAAATTTGCAAGGTTTCTAAAATGCGCCGTGTGATGTCGGCTTAGAATAGCATCACCCCATTTCTTACCCATGGGTGTCGTAAGAGACGACTAAGGGACTCGAGGGTGTGTATTGCAATTTTAGGCGATGGGCTGACAACCTGTCACTATAGTGATACACAGTTATCTGATTGACCCTCAAGCTTTTGTCAGACGTGGTGTTAATATCCGTTTTACGGCCGCGCCGTTAACGCTCTGCCTACCCCGCAAGGGATATAGGCGTAATATATGTATGTCTAAAATTTTTGTACCTAACTCGGCAAGTGTTTAAAAAAATTGGTTTTCAAGATAAGTACCTAAACTTACGGACTACATTAAGCTGAACCTAGCAGCAAAAAGAAATTCGCAGAAGCAATGTGATACTCAAACGATTACATACCGCTACCTCATATAAGGTAGAGGCATTTCACGCATTTAAATAGCTTTTGTGCTAAATAGGAAAGTATCTAGGTACCTAGGTAGGTACCATCAGCAGCCGTGCCGTGTGATGTCGGCGTAGAATAGCATCACCCCATTTATTCAGCACCATAAAACAATTTAAGACGGGTTAAAGTGGTGTTTATTTTGATTTTTAAAATTCCCATGTTTAGAGCTCTTTTCAGAGCTCGTAGTCACGGGTGACTAAGGTGTTAGACGTCATTATTTAAATTGTTTTATTGTGATTAAGGGAGTCGAGGGTTACATGTGTATTCCAATTTTAGGCGATGGACTGATAACCTATCAGTATAGCGGTAGGTTCACAATTATCTGAATAACACTCAAATGTAGTCAGACGTGGCGTAAATGTCCGTAAGAGATCCCTCGTGGCGATTAGAGGCGCAATTTGTAGTTTAAGATGTTCTGTTCTGTATCTTATCTTATCTTATCTTTGTGATGCCGGCTTAGAATAGCATCACTCCATTTCTTTCCCGCGGGTGTCGTAATAGGTGACTACGGGACTGGAGGGTTACATTATGTATGACAATCTTAGACGACAGCCTGACAACCTGTCACTATAGTGCTACATGATTTTTCAAATATTCGTCAGACGGGGCGATAGCGACCGTATTTTACGGTCATTAACGCTTGGCCTACCCCGCCAGGGATAAATGCGTGATATGTTTTCCTCCGCCGGACTCCTTTCGTGGCGCGGGTACTATATCGGTATCTTACACTTTTTATTGCTAAGAGACAGCTGCCACTTCAATTCCACTAACAAATTAGCTATAGACAGTTACGCGGTTCTGCTTCTGCCGCTTGTCGTCCGTCGCTGCGTATTTTTGACGCACCGTAACGCATCTCTCTTCTCTCTTTTCGTGTGGGAGTCGTCTAACGACCCAATAAACCCTGGTATCAGAGTTTTTTTTTCAACCGCCTACTACTAGTAGTAGGCCTCTGACATGGTTGTATAACGACCGCCGTCTAAGTAGTCATAGACAGCAACCGGGACCGACGGCTTAACGTGCCCTCCGAAGCACGGAACCATTTCTTTTCGGACAATCAGGTGGTTCACTCTGCAATGTCCTAACCAGACCGGGAACAAATTCACAAAGTGATAAATATTAATTTTGTGACTGTCCCACCGAGAATCGAACCCGGAACCTTTGCATCGCAGGCAGTCGCACTACCACTGCGCCACATCGGCCGTCATGCGACCGTAACGCATGCGTCTGTCAGACGAAAGGAAATTGCGAATTCCGATCTTATCACTACATATCCATAACCACAAAGCGGATCCGGATGGGGGTTTTTTAAAAGCTAGAGTGATTCAAGAGGAAGGTTTTTAGGTATGATTTATGTCGGGAGACGGTCTAATTCCCGTGGGAAATAGGGTAGCAGCGGGTGAAACCGCTGGGCGAACCGTTAGTTCTTATATACATCCGGCTACGGTGCGTTTACAAACAACTTGACAGACGCATCCGTTACGCAGCATTTGCATAGGAATAA
Organism: Tuta absoluta; assembly: GCA_027580185.1. NCBI lineage: Eukaryota > Metazoa > Arthropoda > Insecta > Lepidoptera > Gelechiidae > Tuta > Tuta absoluta. The sequence goes on along the minus strand of JAQAHW010000035.1, from coordinate 1,542,142 downwards.
AATCATACATACATACATCACACCTTTATCCCTTGCGGGATAAGCAGAGCGTAAATAGCCTAAAAACGGAAATTTACGCCACGTTTGACAAACATATGAGGGTCATTAAGATAATTGTGTATCACCATAGTGACAGATTGTCAGCCCATCGCCTAAAAATGCAATACACATGTGACCCTCAAATTCCTTAATCGTCTCTTACGATATCCACGGGAAAGAAATGGGGTGATGCTATTCTAAGCCGGCGTCACACGGCATAAGATCAGATTTTTCAATTTCCTTTTGTATACGGTGCGTTAAAAAAAAGCAGCGATTAATGACAAGCGGGAGAACCGTCTACACTGTCCAGTGACTGTCGCGCCAGTGGTTAGCAAGTGGCACGTTTTTTACTGGCGTGCAAGTGTCATGTCTTTAGTATAAATTAATCGATATCGCGGTTTTCGTTTTTATAAGAAGGATATGAATAAACATGTCTAACCGAGATGTAAAAAAATGTTGTTAGATTGTCACATAAATATACATACATACATATGTCACGCCTATATCTCTTGCGGGGTAGGAAGGGCATAAACGGCCGTTAAAAACGGACATTTACACCACGTCTGACAAACATTTGAGGGTCATTCAGAAAATTGTGTATTACCATAGTGACATGTTGTCAGCCCATCGCCTAAAATTTTAATTTCACATGTAACCCTCGAGTCCCTTAGTCGCCTCTTATGACACCCACGGGAAAGTAATGGTTGATGCTATTCTAAGCCGGCATCACACGTCACATAAATTGTATGCGTCGCTAATATGGAAGAATTAGGAATTTGTCCGACATCCTAGGATTTTAGCCAGTAGCCGGAATATAGCTAAATTAAATTATAAATTTCATTCTACCATCTTATTTAAAACGACGAATGAAAATACGAAATTAAAAATAGGGAAGTGTCAGCCGGGGACCGAACCCGGTACTTGTGTTGTACCGTCCCACCGCTCTGCCACTGAGCTACCAGCGCCTTGACCGAACACTTTAAAATTTTCAACCTCTTGACACTCGTTTTGAAGCGACGTAATAAAAATTCTAATAAAGCTATGTAAATGCAAAATAAACCATAGCGCTCTTCTAGGCCGGCAATTAAATTTCTTAAAAAAAAATTACTCAAGTTTCACAATCAATAGACCAGTAAACAATAACACAGATCTTATCTGAATAAAAACGAAACAATTACAAAAGTTACAACTGTAGGCAAGAATACTATGGTCTAAGTTATAAGAATCGAGTGGTATAAATTTAATTTAATTTAACACTGCGCTCGCCAACCCGCTATTCAAGTGATAGCAGATTACCCCCTTATCAGCAGCGCACTGTCTGCCTCTGTGGCTTAGTGGCAAGAGCAGGGTTGGCAATGTTTAAAACATTCGTTTAAAACATAAGTTTAAAAAAGTGTTTAAAACACCTAAAAAAAAAACACGTTTGTTTAAAACAGATTAAAACATGTTTTGTTTTAAACACGTTTAAAACATAAAAAAAAACAGACCCGTTTTAATGCTCTTTTATTCACAAGTTTTTAAAAAATATAGATTTTTAGCAACCCAACACGCGGGAGTTTCCCTTTGGAATGGTTTTGTTCGGCAGTAGTTCAGTTGTCCGCATTTCGTCGTGAGCTCTTGAGTCTTGTGAATACGTAAATATGAAAAGTCGGAATTTTGAAAAAAAAATTCGTTAAAACAAGAGTTTAATGTTTATTTTATGTTATGTGAGCTTAGCTTGGTATGGTACACCTACCTATGTTTGTTGTTGGGTATGATCATGTTTGAAATCGAAAATTTTAATTTCAAAGTTATTGTTTAAAACTGTTTAAAACATGTTTAAAACAGTTTTAAACAATTACTTTGAAATTTAAATTAGACTTTGATTTAAAACATGTTTTTTTTATATTTGAAATAAAACAAAATTTTTTGATCTTTTAAAAAAAACATGTTTTTTTTTCCAACCCTGGGCAAGAGCCTTCAACCTTTCAAGTGCATAACCTTGCGTCCGTGCGTCGGAAGGCATGTTAATAAAATCTTTAGTTTTAGTTATTGTATGTGATAATATCAATGCTCCCCAAGATTAACGTGGGTCGAGTTGTTTACATACTAAATGATCTGCAGAAACAAATAACTTTCGAAAACTTGAAAAAGAAATAACCGCGGCGCGGCTAGATTTATTTGACATAAGACTTTGGCTGACTACTGAGTGGCAACGGACGCCTCTTCCATTGAATACCAAATTTGAATTGAATATTTGATAAAATTCGTGGGCAACGGATATGTAGTTGTACTCAGCGATCGAGCGGTAGTATGGATGGAAGTGGCGTCACCACTAGTGTTGGCTCAAGTCGCAGGTTCAAATCCTGCCCTCGGAATAAAAAACATGGAAGTTTTCTAAAATTGTACACTTAACACGGGAAGTGTTTTTTAACATTTGGTTTTCAACAAATAACTATTGGAACAAAAACTCTCTAACGCTTATGCCTCAAAACATTTCTTTAAAAACACCACCCCGACTGCGTAACCGTGGCGTGACGCCACCACTTTCCCGACAGCGTCGACTCGAGACTGTTATACTTGCTAATTTATAATTGTCATTGAGCTAGTAATCTAGTTTCTTCATTTATCTGTCATGAATTGAAACGTTTGCGTGATATGCATATTCATGATCATTTGTTGGTGTTTAAATGGCATGCAGATGGTAAATAGATGAATTTCTAACTAGGTGCTGTCGCACCGTGTGATGCCGGCTTAGAATAGCATCACACCATTTCATTCCTGTGAGTGTCGTACCAGGCGACTAAGGGACTCGAAAGTTACACGTGTATTACAGTCTTAGGCGATGGGCTGACAACCTGTCACTATAGTGACACGTGATTTTTCTGAAACGGCCCTCAATTGTCAGTTTAGAACTTTTTCTCTTTTAAAGTGTGTTTGTACGTGTATCCCCCAACTTAGACAATGGCAAAATTGTCCTATGCTGACAGAGGCCATATATAAAAAAGAATTGAAACGGCCCTCAAATTTTTGTCAAACTTAATTTTATGTAGGAGATATCATCATATATGCCTAGTACTACCACTCATTAACGTTATGATCCGTCAATATAAAATTTGTAACACACAATGTTCTTATTTTTATAACAATTTTGTATTGTCATTTAATAGAAAACCGACTCGGGCGGAATAAAAAAATAATCGCACTGCCTCGGGGCTGGCCAGGTTAACCACACGGCAAGTAAGAATAAGAATAATAAGAATAATTTATTTAAAAGCTTAATGTCAGTATTTACATACTATTAAGTAAAATTACTTAGAAGTACTTTAATATTACAATTTAGCCTGAACTAGGATAACCCTGTATCTTAGGCAAACAAGGTCATATTTATTACTTAAATAATCCGTCTATTTTTATAAATTATATAAAATACCTAAAATATTTACATTATCTAGATGAATACAAGTAACTTTACGCCACCACACCAGATGAATGTTTGTATCAAAACAAGCTTTTTCTTACTATCAAAGACACAAATCTTAATTGACATACGAACAGATAAGATCGGACGATATAAACAAATCATTTAAATATTTATTAAGCACAGTTGGAAAGGAATAAAAAAGCAAGCCTACCTACATGTCAATCAGCGTATTTTAGTACCGACCTACGACAACTGGCAAAGAGTAGGAAGGCGTACAGATGAGACGTGACGGTTTAAGGAATAGGCAAGCATTTGAGTTCAATCGATTCGGGCCGCCACACAAATAGACCTATTTGTTAATTACTTAATAGTGAGATTATTACCTGTTAAGTTAGGAAAATGAACGCTGTTTCTGTGATTCGGAAGGCACGTAAAGTTTCTGATTACTTAGATGGCGATCGTCGCACAACCACGTCTGACACACGATATGAATGACGGAAGGAAATTAACAAAAAAGCTAATTTCATAGAAAAATCAAACAATTTAATCGGCATTGTTTTTATCTGCGAATTATTTTGACAGACTACGCCTATTTTGTGTCAAATTATGAGACAGATCTCATATCCTTTTCTTAACCTAATTAACGGAAAGAGACACAGCATATTTAAGGTAAGTTACATTAACATTAACAGCCACAACAGTCCACAGCTGGAAATGCGCCTCTCCCTAATGAGGAGATTTTTCCATACTTACCACGCTTGTTAAACGTATTGGCGAGCGCAGTGCAAGATATTACTTTTACAAAAGACGCTGCTTCCCATTCTCTGGATGAATTTATACCTTAGTAGCTTTTTACGACAGCCACGTGTAGCATTGAGGTGAAATTGAAATTTAAATTATTTATTTAATGTAGGATAGTATTATCCTTATTGACGTCATGAACCGTCATTGTAAAAAAAAAGAAATTTGTATCACACAATTTTCTTCTTTTTATAAAAATTTTGTAACGTCTTAATAGAAAACCGGCTGGGGTGATTAATTTTGTAATGTCCTAATAGAAAACTGGCTGGTGTGATGCTATTATAAGCCAGCATCACACGGTAAGATAAGTTATGCTATTGCCGCATCTACATTGTCTAATCTATGTTGGGATAGGTCAGTGACTCGTGTGACTCCGTCCATGCAGTGTGGGCGAATGTACTCTCTGCTCGGGACCTGCTTGAGTTATGCAACATACATACATACATACATAAATCACGCCTATATCCCTCACGGGGTAGGCAGAGCGTTAACGTCCGTTCAACGGATATTAATACCACGTCTGACAAAAGCTTGAGGGTCAATCAGATAACTGTGTATCACTATAGTGACAGGTTGTCAGCCCATCGCCTTAAATTGCAATACACATCCCTCGAGTCCCTTAGTCGGCTCTTACGACACCCCATGGGTAAGAAATGGGGTAATGCTATTCTAAGCCGGCATCACACGGTAAATGTTATGAGTTATTCAAATGTATGAAATATCGCTTTTGTATGATTGTATGACAAGGAAACGTTGGCCTATAACAGTTGTTTTTAGCAGGTGAGTACCCTAATTTGGATTAGGAATCCTACTAATATTATAAATGCGAAAGTTTGTATGTTTGTTTGTTTGATACTCACACACACATATCACACCTTTTTTCCCTTGAGGGGTAGGCAGAGCATAAACAACCGCAAAAAACGGCCATTTACACCACGTCTGACAAATACTAGAGGGTCATTCGGAAAATTGTGTATCGCCATAGTGACAGGTTATCATACACACCCTCGAGTCCCTTAGACGCTTCTTACGACTCCCATGGGCAAGAAATGGGGTGATGCTATTCTAAGCCGGCATCACACGGCACCATTAGGAGTCCTATTTCCTACTAATATAATAAATGCGAAAGTTTGTATGTTTGTTTGTTTGATTCTTCTTCACGCGAAAACTACTGAACCGATTGTAATGAAATTTGGCACATATATAGAAGGTAACGTGAATTAAAATAGTAAACTGGGTTCGGCCAATGGTCCAGAAACTATCACGCAAAAATAAACGACTTTAATAATTTTGAAACATGAAAAGCTAGCCATACTGTACTATAAGAAGAAGAGGAAGCATTTACTACTAATATTATAAATCTGAGTTTGTGTATGTTTATGTATGTATGTTTGTTACCTCTTCACGCTCAAACGGCTAGACCGATTTGGATGTTATTTGAAACACAGGTAGAGAATAATCTGGAATAACACAAAGGCCACTTTTTACCGCAGGAAAACCACTATTACCATGAGAACTGAGTGGCAAAGGGTGAAACCGCTTGGCGGATATCTAGTATTTATATGATTTAAACGAATTATTATTATTTCAAGCTCCCAATATTTAGACGCTAGATGATAGATAGATTGATATATAGATGAACACTTTACTGCTTACAACAAAAACAAAACAATACAGAAAAATTAAAACCAAAAGTAAGAAAAAGCGGCCTTATGGCTTGCCGCGATCTCAGCAACCTTTACATTAAAAAGAAACAAATATAAAAGATTTGCAGGTAGTTGCAGAAGCAAATTAACAGTAAAATGCTTATTTTTTTTATTTATGTGTATGTAGATAGCTATAGCTGCCATTTACATTATTTTCCACTACTATACTCAAATATCACCTGTCTTTTTCTTTTGTTGTCATTTGAAGTGGCTCACATTACCTGTAAATAAAAAAAAACACCAATTACAAAACAGATTAATATAAGATTCTATCCACGTGTTAGACCGTTAGAAACTTGATGTGTTTATGAAGTATAAATACTGGGATGTGCAGTGAATACTGAGTACTACCTCCGTGGTCTAGTGGTTGTAGTGTTCAGCTCTTGATTTGGAGGTCGTAGGTTACCAAGGTAAGAAATCCAATATTGTATTTGTTTCAACATAATCCTTCCTAATGCAAAATATTCTATATTCCGATACGAGGGCTTGTGATAAGGAACTACTTTCCCTATGGAACAAAGATCGAAATATGAGAAAAATATTTTGTATGGTGTGGCCTCGAGGCTGATTTATCACACGATATGTAACTTAACGCGACCAGGTGCCTATGTTATGAAACTACAGGCTACAAGTCTACAGGTGAAATTCTTAGTACATTGCGTAGCCGGTTCATAATCCTGGTATCTTAATGGCTAAACGACTACGCAATTAACATCGACTTTCAACTGTAAAATTGTAGCCTGAAGTTTGATATTATCGGGTATGGACGACATTTGTTTCTAATTGAAGTAAAGCTGTTTCACTTTGTTGACGACGTAAACCTAAAATGGTTGTCTTCGGATGCAGTTCGTACGGTCACCTGCATCAATCAAGAGTGCATATTCAGAATGCAGCTTACGTCTGCGGCCCGTTAGGATAGGACCCAGGATTTGTCATGAGTTGTGGGCTGCATAGTAAAAAGGCGGGATGTCAGTGCAGATTTCGCGACGTGAAATATGTTTCACAGATGAATATCTGCCATCGCATAGAATCACGCTTATAACAAATAATCCAACATGACATTTGACTTAAAATACTACTAGGTAGTTAGTGTACGGTAAGTAATTGTAACCTTAAGGCGGAGATATAGCGCCAGCAAGATTTTTAAGCCAGTTTTATTAAGACAATAAAATAGCCATAACATTCTGAAAAAAATGTTACTGTGGAGGATCTAACAGATAACATACATGGTGTAAAAAAATTAGCTAAGAATATTTTAAGTGGTGAACCAGTACGTGAAACTGAACAACTTTCCCCAAGGAACATAGGTCGAAATATGAAAAAAAATTGGCCATCCCATACAAATTATCCCGGCCGGGTAACACACTAAGTATGGGAGGGTCAAATTATTTTTTCATATTTCGACCTATGTTCCTTGGGGAAAGTTGTTCAGTTTCACGTACTGGTTCACCCCTTAAAATATTCTTAGCTAATTTTTTTACACCTTATATATAGTTAATACTTGCGATTGTTGGCGCTTGGTGAAACTCCATGTTTACTTAATTTTGTCAAAAAACACCTGTACTTGTTTCAGAGTTTTATTGCGGGGTAACCCGACCGGTTTCGCTCACATGAGCATTTTCAAGGATTTTACAAAACACAAAACATTATTCAAGAAAGAACATCACATCCACTTAATTATAATTATTTGCATACTTATTTGTTGTATCTGTGTGATAAAATCGTATACCGGTCGGGTTACCCCGCAATAAAACTGTGAAACGAGTACAAGTGTTTTTTGTCAAAATTAAGATAACATATACCTATCAGTTACACAATTTGCCAAACTTTACTTGATAGAAAAAAAAAACATAATAAACTCTATTTGAAGAATTTATTCTATATTATGGCTACAGTTTTAATGTTGTTACAAAAAAAATGCTATAATTTAGATACATGCTCTATGTCCATTGCTCAAGTTTTTAGTATTATCCTTAAGTAAATCCGGACCTGCAAACTCAATAAAATATTCTGTGTATTTAAAGTTATGGCAATTAATACCAAAAGCAGCTGTTTTTGGCACTATTTGCCAACTTTAATAAAATTTGCTGGTTCTAATTTTACTGAAGTATACTAGCAAAAACGTGAGAAAATTATATTCTAATAGATTATTTGTAATATAATAATATTATTTGTAATGTAATAGTGTATGTGTGTATGTATTTGTTTAAAGAGAAAATGTATATTTTTTTGTATTGTCGCTTCTGTCAAGTTCACAACTACACTCGCCTTAATAAAAGTAAAAACAAAACGGTGAACGACGAAAATGGTTAAAGAATGTAAAATACCATTAGCCATGCCAAATGGTGTGAGATTATGTAATATTGTCGCTTTTTCACTAAATTACCCAGTGTACACCCAGAATTATGCCAACCCTGGCCTCGAATTGCCATTCAACATGTTACAAGTGTAGCCGCGCCTTATAATGATGTCACTGGACTAAGAGCATTTGTAACCGACATATACACATATCTCTTGCGGGGTAGGCAGGGCTTAAACAGCCGTAAAAACGGGCATTTACGCCACGTCTGACAAATATTTGAGGGTCATTCGGAAAACTGTGTATCGCCATAGTGATAGGTTGTCAGCCCATCGCCAAAAATTCATACACACCCCGCGTCCTTTGGTCGCCTCTTACGACTCCCACGGGAAAGAAATGGGGTGATGCTATTCTAAGCCGGCATCACACGGCTATGATTATTACTTTTACTTAAGGCGAGTATAGCCGTCAACGGCCTCGACGGTGGCGCCACTTTACAAAAATAACTTTTCTGTTTATACGAACCATCAATCAGACCGAATGTCCGATGCGCAAGTTTTTAGTATTATCCTATAGTAAAATTTGAAACTGCAAACTAAATTAAATACTCACTGCAATAATGGAAAAAAGTGCCTAAAATCGTCCAACTATTTGACGGCCGATGTTCCGGGTTCGATTCTCGGTGGGACACTCACAAAGTTGATATTATCACTTTGTTTCCAGTCTGATTATGATATTGCAGGCCTAACCACCCGATTTCCAGTAAGAAAGATGGTTGCGTGCTTCGGAGGTCACGTTAAGCCGTCGACCCCAGTTGCTGTCAATGATTACTTAGACAGCAGTCGTTAAACAATCTATCAGAGGACTACTAGTAGTAGAAGGCGGTTGAAAACCTCTGACACCAGGGTTCATCGGGTCGTTCGTCGACACGAAAAGAAGAAGAAGAGACAGAACGATACCAGGCTAACAGAGATTACGAGAGATGACATCATTTATAATGCGCACTGCTAAAGAGTGGAACTCACTACCTGCGTCTGTGTTTCCAAACGCATACAACCCTCTTCAAAGTAAGAGTGAACAAGCTTCTTCTGGGTGAGTTCGCTCCATCTTAGACTCTGTCTCTGTCCTATGACCTAGACTAGAGTCAAGAGCAAACCCATCCTTAACTAAAAAAAAATACCTCTGACACCAGAGACGAACGACCCGATGCACCAAGGTTCATCGGGTCGTTCGTCGACACGAAAAGAAGAAGACGATGACTCACTGAGGGTAGCTGCCGCATTGCGTCTTGGCAGTACTATATGTGAGCCACAGGAGTGTGTTTGTGGTTCAAGGGTTGAGGCGAACGGGCTTCATGGCCTAAGCTGTGTCCGGTCAGCGGGACGTTTGTCTAGGCACCATGCATTAAATGATTTAATTCGCCGCGCCCTTGTTTCCGCAGGCATACCATGTGTGTTAGAACCCTCGGGTCTTTCAAGATCCGATGGTAAGCGCCCTGATGGTCTCACTTTGATTCCGTGGGAGAGAGGTCGGTGTCTCCTTTGGGATTCTACGTGCTGCTGCACGTTTGCGGCCTGCCATTTGTCAGCGACAAAACGGACCGCGGGATGTGCAGCCGAATCTGCTGCTAGGCTAAAGCATAGCAAGTACGCTTGTCTTAAGTCTTCGTACATGTTTGTTCCCGTGGCGGTGGAAACTACAGGCGTTTGGGGGTCCGAGACCAAAAAATTTATAGCGGAGATAGGTCGACGGTTGCGGGAAAAAGGTTTTGATCCTCGCTCGGGTTCGTATCTTTCCCAAAGGTTGTCTATAACAATTCAGCGGGGTAATGCTGCAAGTATTTTAGGCACCTTCGGACGGGGTATGGCCCGGGGAGGGCTACTTGATTGAATTTGACGACGCATGTGGCTGAAAGTAAGCATTGTTATTTTTGACGAAGCATGTTGCTGAAACGCATTATTGTCACAGGTTTTGACGAAGCTTGTTGCTGATTTGTTCTGTATCTTTAGAATAATGTCTGACGATGCCTGTTGCGGATTAGCCCTAGAAGAAGAAGAGACAGAACGATACCAGGCTAACAGAGATTACGAGAGATGAATGGCAGCACAAGCTCGTGCCTTGTAATTGGCAAATTAAATTACACTAGTACCTAATTACATGATCGCGATAACTACGACTCGGAGATTGTAGGCGCTTCTGATACCCTAGTACACTTAAAAGGGATTGCATACAATCACATCTACTCCTGGGGCGTAGGCACAACGTCTTGATGGATCAGGGTTTTTTTGACGGCCTATGTGGCGCAGTGGTAGTGCGACTGCCTGAGACGCAAAGGTTCCGGGTTCGGTTCTCGGTGGAGCACTCACAAAGTTGATATTTATCACTTTGTTAATTTGTTCCCAGTCTGGTTAGGACAGTGCAGGCTGAACCACCCGATTGTCTGAAAAGACAGCTGGTTTCGTGTTTCGGAGAGCACGTTAAGCCGTCGGTCTCGGTTGCTGTCTATGATTACTAAGACGGCGGTCGTAACACAATCATGTCAGAGGCCTATTACTGGTAGAAGGCAGTTGAAAAACTCTGACACCAGGGTTCATTGAGTCATTGGACGGCTCGGTGTCCCACTGGAAAAGAAGAATGTTTTTTGCAAAACTCCAAAACTGGCGAACTTTAGAAAGAACGAGATTTTTCACATTTTGTCTTTTTACTTTTACACGCACAACAAATACTTACACACACACACACACACACACACACACACACACACACACACACACACACACACACACACATCGACACGCATACACACACAATCGTCTTTCCATCTCTTCCCACTACAACCGATAAATGGTCTAACAATTATCGACTTTAGTGAGGAAGGGGCCTTTGAAGCTGAATTGCTTGAGCCTCGTAATTGACAACCACTATGTGTGTCTGAGATCCTAGTATATCTAGTACAAAATTTCTTATAACTACGTCTGTTTAATCTACGTAAGCTGAACGTAAATGATATTGGTATAGATATACCAAAACCACAACAAAACTCTTACGTGTGTATATTTTTACGTTCTTAGATCTTTTTTGTCTTTTACACACACACACACACACACACACACTGACGCGATTGCCTGATATGGCCCCATGAGACAATGGAAAATTTTCTAGGGATTCTCGAGTGTCATGTAGAGGGCGCAAAGCTAAATTGAAATAACGTTTCTTTACACAAAAACTGTACCACTTTATAAATTATTCTTTATTTTGTGTTTATTGAATTATTCCAAATTTATTATTGGTTATTTGCTTACATACACGTATGACACTAAATATAATAGCAAGGCGATAAGTTTATATTGTAGTAAATCAAACTAACATAATTAATTTGTAACGTGAAACGGAACCTGTGACAAAACTATGGCTGACGCCAGCTATATTGAAACTTCAAAATTTCAGCTAAACACAGCGCCCTCTGGTTTGACATTCAGACCTATCAAGAGAACTGTCAGTAGAAAAACTCCCATTAAAGGTTGTTGTGGAGATAGGGCCATAAGCTGAATTGCTTAGAGCTTCGTAATTGGCAAATTACACGATCGCGATAACTCGGTACTCGAAGACTAATTGTAAGCGCTTCCGATATCCTAGTGCTTGGTATTAATGGCTATTACACTGGTCTGAATACCGTGCAAGGTTCGGCATACATTGCTGGTTATTAAGGCTAGTGTGTCCGTCAACGACCTTGACAGTAGCACCTCACAACAAAAATATTTTCTCTTTATATACAAACAATCTATCAGAATGTCAGATGGCCACGTTTTTAGTATTATTCTTAAGTAAATTAGAACCTGCAAACTCAATGAAATATTCGCTGCAATTAAAGTTATGGAAAAACATTGCCTAGAAACGGCCACTTTTGGTATTAATTGCCATAACTTTATTCACTGCGAATATTTCATTGATGGCCGTGTGATGCCGGTTTAGAATAGCATCACCCTATTTCTTACCCATGGGTGTCGTAAGAGGCGACTAAGGGATTTGAGGGTTATGTGTATTGCAAATTTTAGGCGATGGGCTGACAACCTGTCACTATAGTGATACACAGTTATCTGATTGACCCTCAAACTTTTGTCAGACGTGGTGTTAATATTCGTTTTACGGACTTTAGCGCTCTGCCTACCCCGTAAGGGATATAGGCGTGATCTATGTAAGTATGTATGTATGTATTTCATTGAGTTTGTAGGTTCTAATTTTACTTTTGGATAATACTTAGAACTTGGGCAACGGATATTCTGATAGATTGTATGTATAGAGAGAAAATATTTTATGTGAAGTGGCGCCACTGTCGTTGCAGTAGACTCAATGTATACCAGCAATGTATACCGAACCGTGCACAGTATTCAGACTAGTGTAATAAAATAGCCGTTTTAGTCAATTAGATGTAATTAATTTTTATTTACATCGAGTTTTATTCAAAAGAAAAAAAGCAAATTGATATGTAGCGTGACGTTAAACAAATATCGTAAATACTGCCTATTTATTAGTCGCCGTGTGATGCCGGCTTAGAATAGCATCAACCCATTTCTTTCCATTGGGAGTCGTAAGAGGCGACTAAGGGACTCGAGGGCGTGTTTTGATATTTTAGGCGATGGGCTGACAACCTGTCACTATGGCGATACATATTATTTCAAGATAGTTGTCAGACGTGGCGTAAATGTCCGTTTTTTTGCGGCTGTTGAAGCTCTGCCTACCCCGCAAGGGATTATAGGCGTGATATGTCTGTGTTGTTAGTCACGTTCACGTCTGTACTACATGGTATGGTCAAGATCAGGCTGAGTTAGACAGTTTGTACTTTGGACCGTTCTTATTCCGCACGCATAAGACTTACATTGGCGGTTTCAGTGTCTAATCTTTGTGAATTTGTTCCCGGTCTGGTTAGGACATTGCGGGTTGAACCACCTGATTTTCCGAAAAGAAATGGTTCCGTGCTTCGGAGGGCACACTAAGCCGTCAGTCCCGGTTCCTGTCTATGATTACTTAGACAGCGGTCGTAACACAACCATGTCAGAGGCCTACTAGTGGTAGTAGGCGGTTGAAAAACTCTGACACCGGGGTTCATCGGGTCGTTGGACGACTCGGTGTAACTCGAAAAGAAGAAGAAGTACGTAAGGAGCCGTTACGTTGACTGTAGCTGCTGCGATTGTACCTACTGACAAAACACGGTAATTCATACATACATATACACATATCGCGCCTAAATTCTTTGCGTGGAAGGCAGCGCGTAAACGGCACGTGTGACATATACAGTGTACTGCCGGTTGTACCTACTGAGAGATTAAGATGGTAATTCGATATGCGAAACGTGCTGACAGCTACATGTCCTCATTTAGGAACGAGCTTCAGGTGTCACATGTCAAAGCACGTCTAAGATGAGTAACCTAACCACTATCGATGTTAACAAAGGAAAATGGACCCTCTGCCGTACCATTACCACGAATCTGACAGCTGTAAAATATGGCTTATTGGCCTTGCTGTTGTTATATTTTGAAAAGGATTTTGAGTTTCCAATATTTCGACGCTGTCGCAGGCGTCATTTGTTTTTTTGGTTGTTTCAGATTCGGATTTCAGATAGATTTTGTTATGGTTACAGAGTTACTTAAAGTTCCAGGTATACAGTACAGATAGGCAAGCATTTACTTCCTTACTTAAGTACCACCGTTCAAATAAAATGTATTAGACAGCTGTCAGATTCGTGATAATACTATCGCAGAGGGTCCATTATCCTTTGTTGACATCTCTTTTAGTATGGAGATGACAGCTGTCAAATACGGCTCATTGAAACGGCGGTACTGTAGCGTAGTTTTTTTTTGTGTGTACAGTATGAATAGTGTAAACAATCACGAAAGTTTTAAATTTAGCTATACAAATTGTTTGCTAAGGCACAGGCTAAGGTTAGTTGCACATCTTCTTTTCGTGTGGGACACCGAGTCAATGAACGACCCGATGAACCCTGGTGTCAGAGTTTTTCAACCGCCTACTACTACTAGCCTCTATCACGTGGTCTATGTTTTCATCTTGTCTGCCGTGTGATGCCGGCTTAGAAAAGCATCACCCCATTTATAACCCATGGGTGTCGTAACAGCCGACTAAGGGACTCGGGGGATGTGTATTGCAATTGTAGGCGATGGGCTGACAACCTGTCTCTGTAGACATACACAGTTATCTAGTTGACCCTCAAGCTTTTGTCAGACGTGGTGTTAATATCCGTTTTACGGCCGTAAACACTCTGCCTACCCCGTAAGGGAAATAGGCGTGAATTATGTATGTATGTATGTATGTTTTCATACACTGCAACCGGGATCAACGGCTTACCGTGCCCTACAAAGCGCGCAACCATCTTTCTTTCAGGGCAAAGGCCTACATACCGACAGAAAATACCTACTGTTCAAGCACAAAGAAGTTTAACCTAAACAATGCCAAATATTTCCTCTAACCTCAAATAACTTCACGCACAGTTAGACACAACTAAACACGATATTCTTATGTTAATCTGCTTCACATTGTAAATATAACTTGACCTATTCTAATTAACTTAGAGCAGGTGATTCAGAGAAAAGAATGTCTAAATAAGGCATTTAGGTATACATAGGCCACAATTCGGGATGTACATTCTCCTTACTTGCCTGGAAAATGACAGCACTAATTTATTAGTGCTGTCATTTTCCGTTAAATAGGTTTAGAAAAGGATAGGAGATATTTTAGTCGTGTCATGTCTTATAATTTCATGCAAAATACGTGTTATCTGTCAAAATAAGGCGACGATCAAAACAATGGCGACTAAATTGACTAGGAAAGGCGAAAAAACCCTTGACGTTTTTAAAAATGACAGGACTTAGATATCTTCTATCCTTTTCTAAACCTATTTGACGGAAAGTGACAGCACTAATTTAAGGCAAGTAAGGAAAATTTTAACGCATATTTTTAACAAGGCGACTAGCAAATTAACGGGGTAAAACCTATTAGCGTCAAAAAAATATAACTGGGCAGTGGTTAAATAATTTGGCTTTAATTATATTTGATAAGCTGCAAATGCAGGGCAACATAAAAAGCTATATAACGGCTTCGACTTCAAGGTAGTATTCTATTTAAATAGGTTATTGAAATTATAGGCGGGGTATCAAAAATCATGGGTTGGCGAATAACATTACTAGTGCGATAACAAATAAAATATTAAGGCTATTGTAGGCTTCCTTCTAAATTAAAACTTTCTGGCTCTTATTTACGAGCAACTGTAAATATTAAAACGGATACTTTAAAAAATTGTTATGGAAATCATAATATTATGAATGCGGCGGCGCGGGGGGCGAAACGCGCTATCAGCCAATGGCAAGCGGCGAGTGAACGTCACGGGACTAGCTGTTGCTTGTTGTTGTTTTTTTGTGCAATTTACCGGTAATGAGTGCATACGAACACGTGGAGAACACTCCGCCTTTAGAGGCAAAAATGATCCCAATAGGGCAAAAAAGAAAACGCGGACGCACCACCAAATCAAGGCCAGCCCTTATTATTTTACGTATAGAAATACCTAGGTAACAATTATTTTAATTAATAAATCAAAACTATTTTCATGCCTTTTATTTTTCACCATTATAAGAAAACGTCATCTAAACATGCATGTGCCAGTCTCAAATTCTACCTTCTCTTGTAGAGCGTGCGGAAAACTATGCCGCTCCCGTATCGGCTTATACAGCCATGAAAAGTCTTGCCTCAGACACTGATTAAATCGTCTGTCACAGACGTGTGAGGCCAATGATGATGAAGAAATAAAAAAAGTCAAGAAATAGAACAATATAAACTCAATCAAATTATTTAAAGTTAAGTAAGACATAAAAGAAACACAAACACAATTTGTAAATTTTATGCAATTTTTATAATTAATATAAACACAATATTTAATTGTATGCCATTTTTTGTTTTACTTGCAGCTCGTAAAATGTCGCATAATATATGTTAATAAGGTCTCAATTAAATTAATTATTACCTCAAATCAATTTAAATTAAATCTCCATTTTACAATTTATTAATGCTTATTTTCTAATTTTTAGCTGCTGGCAATTTTTCGCTTATCCATAAATTCAGTAGACAAAAGAAAAACTCGATGCCAGTTTCAATTAAACCAAAGCTTGATACAGATTTTAACGCTGCTTCTTTATACTCAATACTGTACTCCACTGTCGCTGCCAACTTAATATATTTACTATCCACTTTAATTATTTTTTCAACCTTGAATCAGATTAAGTAGTCGCCGCGTTAATTACATGCCAAATTTTAATCCCGAATTGACCTCATTATGGCCTCAATTTGGGATATAAATTCTCTTAACTTATCTTAAATAAGAGCTGTCACTTTCAGTTAAATAAGTTTAGAAAAGGATAGACGATATTTTAGTTATGTCTTATAATTTGACCAGGCCTGCGACACTCGCCTATACCTACGGAGTTAAGTACCTACGCCGTCGTGTACCGCGACGGTACACTCGGCCAGAGCCGGATCGCGCTCGCTAGTGGAGCGCGCGTGCATCGATGCGGTGACGTCATTTCACTTGTGACGCGGTCTTTAACGAGACAAGAGTATTATTTGTAAGATTTCGTATTTTCGCGACACTTAAGTTTAATAATGTATTCTTTCGAGACGGCAAGAAATACATACAACATTATATTAAAGTAAGACAATTGTAATTGTAAATTATATTTTTATTATGACTATATTTTTATTAAGAATATTCACGACTTTTTGAAAAATATTGTAAATACTTACAATAAACACTATAATAAATTCTGTGTAAATAGCTAATATACCTACCAAATCAGTTTAGGATTTTATTTTTCATAGTTATATCCTGAATCCGGCCCTGGCGTTTGAGCTCCCGTGTAGGTAGTCAGAGAACGCAACGGATTTGTGCTCTTATGCACGTGCATTTGAGTTTAATTTAGATAGCGCACGGTGTCTTGGATGTTACAAAAAAAAGTGTAGGCTATTAAAACGGCGGCTTTCTTCAACATCAAAGGAGTGTCGCTTCTGTAGGTACTACTATTATCTATTCTGTGATTTGACGCAAAATACTGTCAAAATAAGGCGACGATGAAAACAATGGCGACTACATTGACTAGGACTTGCGAAGAACTCTTTGACATTTTTAAACATGACAGGTCTTACATATCTCCTATCCTTTTCTAAACCTATTTGACGGAAAGTGACAGCACTAATTTATATCCCGTATTGAAGCCAAGGTCCAAATGTTTAAAGTTCAATTCCCAGAATGTCCAAATTCCAATATGTGCATTGTGCATGTTCGGTTCAAAAACAGGAAAACCTTTGTAATGGTAACCTACCAACCTTCAAATAATAACCGCATTTAAAATCGACATTGTCATCTCAACGACCTAGTGATAGACAGACAGCGGAGACTAGGGTCCCGTTTTGACCCTTTGTGTACGAAACCCTAAAAAAGAAACAAAACCTAGAAGATGTTTGTTTATTATATGTATGGGCAAAATGTTGCATACACAGGTGAATTTATCTCTGAGTCGCTTTTTACGACGCCCACGAGTAAAGATGGGGTGACGCTAGTAAGGTCTCTTTCAGCAACATTTAGATTCTGAACTGATTTGAACCTAAGTACATAAGTAAATAATAAATAAATATCCAGGACAATTTACACAGCGCCATCTATCCCCAAACTAAGCAATGCTTGTACTATGAGAATAGATAGCTGATATTATTACTTATACAGGTACTTTTTTTGTAAATAAATACGTAGAAAACACCCACACTAAACACAAATACTTGAAAATGTACTTAACAAATATTTGTGTCTTGTGTGGATCGAACCCACGACCCTCGGCGTAGAAGGCAGGAGTACTATCCGCTACGCCATCTGGCCAGTCAACTGCATTACATAGATCTGTCTATGTCTGAAGTCATAGCTAAAGTTGGCTAAAGTACTAAAATTACCATACAATAATAATCTTTAGTCATGACCAAGTTAATCTTTAAGGTCGTAAGAATTGTAATCAAAATATATGAATTTAAATGGGATAAATCTATCTTAGTTTCTATGTGACGGCCGATGTGGCGCAGTGGTAGTGCGACTGCCTGCGGGACACTCACAAAAATGATTTTTATCACTTTGTGAATTTGTTCCCGGTCTGGTTAGGACATTGTAGGGTGAACCACCTAATTGTCCGAAAAGAAATGGTTCCGTGCTTCGGAGGGCACGTTAAGCCATCGGTCCCGGTTGCTGTCTATGATTACTTAGACGGCGGTCGTTACACAACAATGTCAGAGGCCTACTACTAGTAGTAGGCGGTTGAAAAACTCTGACACCAGGGTTCATCGGGTCGTTGGACGACTCGGTGTCCCACGCGAAAAGAGGGAGAGAGTATCTATGTGAAACGTTTATTATAATAACTTACCAATGAACTTGTCGTGTGATGTCGGCTGAGAATAGCATCACCCCATTTCTATCCCGTGAGTGTCGTAAGAGGGTTACATGTGTATTGCAATTTTAGGCCCTTGGCTGACGACCTGTCACTATGGTGATTCACAATTTTCTAAATGCCAATCCTTCCGTACACTTTTATACAAACATGGCCTATATCCCTTGCAGGGTTGGCAGAGCGAAAACGGCCGTAAAAACCAACTTTTACGCCAGGTCTGACAAGTATTTGAGGGTCATTCAGAAAATTGTGTATCGCTATAGACAGGTTGTCAGCTCATTGCCTGAAATTGCACTACACATACGTGTCCCTTAGTCGCCTCTTACGACACCCACGGGTAAGAAAAGGGGTGATGCTATTCTAAGCCGGCATCACACGGTATCACTAACATGTTTAATACTGTAGTCACGATTTTGATTGCCTCTACATAATTCGCTAGATAACTTTATCATTTGCTTTTTGGTCAAAGTTAGCTCCAATGAAAGTGGGGCGAGGCATTGAGAATAAATAACGAAGTATTTATTGAATAAAATAACACTTTTTATACATACATAAACATATCACGCCTATAATCCCTTGCGGGGTAGGCAGAGCCCGAACGGCCGCAAAAAACGGACATTACGCCACGTCTGACAAATATTTGGGGGTCATTCAGAAAATTGTGTATCGCCATAGTGACAGGTTGTCAGCCTATCGCCTAAAATTGCAATAGGTACGCACCCTGGAGTCCCCCTATGTGATGCCGGCTTAGAATAGCATCACCCTATTTCTTATCCGTGGGAGTCGTAAAAGGCGACGAAGGGACTCGAGGGTGTATATTGCAATTTTAGGCGATGGGCTGACAACCTGTCACCATGGCGATACACAATTTTCCGAATGACCCTCGTATGTTTGTTAGACGTGGCATAAATGTACGTTTTTTGCGGCCGTTTACGCTCTGCCTACCCCGCAAGAGATAAAGGCGTGATGTATGTATGTATGGGTCCCCCAGTTGGAAATTTGCTCCTACCTTACCGTGTGATGCCGGCTTAGAATGGCATTACCCAATTTCTTTGTTGCGGGTGTGGTAAGAGGCACAGT
Organism: Tuta absoluta; assembly: GCA_027580185.1. Lineage (NCBI taxonomy): Eukaryota > Metazoa > Arthropoda > Insecta > Lepidoptera > Gelechiidae > Tuta > Tuta absoluta. The sequence goes on along the minus strand of JAQAHW010000035.1, from coordinate 1,522,327 downwards.
CTTTTGACACATTTTCCGTACTACGTTAGTAGTTTGACAACCGGTTTGACTTAAATATTAAAAAAATGAGTATGTACTACTATGGACTACTCGTCTAGCCTTGCATTTAAGTACCTACGTTTAGAAAAACTTTGTTTCCAGTTGACAGTTCCCACACTTGTCGTCCGTCGCTGCGTATTTTTAACGCACCGTAACGCATGCGTCTGTAAGACAGGCAATTGCGAATTTGGATGTTATTGTCATACAAATGCACCTACACTGTTACAGAGCCTAACGGATGCGTTTGTCAAGTCGTTTGCCAGACGCATCCGTAACCGCACCGTAGCCGTATTTCTATGAGAATAAGACCTAAATTCGCAGTTCTCTTTCGTCTGACAGACGCATGCGTTACAGTGCGTTAAAAATACGCAGCGACGGACGACAAGTGGGGGAACTGCTTATTCTTGAAAGGAAACTATGGAAAAAAGATATGTAAGTATTTAAGTATGGGGCATTTTCGTGCGGGACACCGAGTCGTCCAACGACGCGATGAACCCTAATGTCAGAGCATTTCAACCGCCCACTAGTAGTAGGTCTCTGACATGGTTGTTGTAACGACCGCCATTTTAAGTAATTTTGGGAATCCAAAATTTTGGGATAAAAATCCAAATCTTATGAGAACATTTAAAAAGATCTCGGTGGCTTAACGGGCCTACTTCCATGAAGTGAGGTGAAAACGAGCTACGAGAATGCATTTTATACATAATTTAAGGCGCATCACTGTCAACAAAATTTTGTTTTTTAATCTTCAAGATATGAGTAATAAGCCAGGGCAGCGCAAAATCTCATTTTATATTTAATTACGGAGAAATTAAAATTTGAAGTTACCTCTATTTTTCAGTGATGAAGCGTGGCGTAAGAGATTTCCTCCGCCAGTGCTAATCGAACTGTATTGATCTTAGTATGATTATTAATGGCAATTTCACGTTGAACCCGCCTGGGCGGCTATTTTTTGACAAAACAACTTAGTTGTTAAGAAATTTAGCAAAACACTTACTGTTTCCGGCTGCTTTCCTTGGAAATAAAAGGTTTTTGTTTTGATGTGTTCTCTGCTGTCAAAACTGACGTGGAATTGATCAAAGTTAAACGGAATATGATGCAGACGCGACACACTGTACATTTGTTCGATATTTTGACCGTGAAAAATTATTGTAGCTAGAATTTTGCCGTAAAATATATCAACTATCTACAACAACGGCATTCTATCCGCTATGGATAATTTTGCCAATGTCAATACTACGTTGATTGATACATCGAACGAAACGCAAAATATGAACCGATTAGACGTAGGTATTAAAAATATTTTTACGATTAAATAATAGGATGACGTGGTTGTTAGTGCAGATTAGTATGAAGTAGTAAGGTTCGATTTATATGCAACACTAGACGGCGGCACGGCGGCACAAAAGCAGTTTTTTAACCGCGGCGGAAATTTTTAATTGTATACATATATGGAGCGCTGCGCATACGGTCACCACCAACCACAGTTTTAGGACAAATTATAAGAAAGCAAGTATAATAATTATGTATGTTTACTTACGTACATAATTATACATACACATATCACGCCCATATCTCTTGCAACTAGCGTACCTAGTATACAAAAGTCGTTAGATTTTTGTCAGATTTCAGTTTAAGAGTGGGATCAATTGAGTCGGAAGGTTTTAAGTGTTATGGGGTAGAAAGGTTCTAGAGTGGGTTAGCTCTGGGCCTGGGTTAAGATGTTCTGCCAGAGTAGCACTGGGTTGAAAGGTTCTAGACTTATACCTAGTTGGAAAGTCCTAGAGTGTCACCGAACAAAATGCCAATACTAATGTTAAAAGTAATTTGCAGGTACTTTTCATTTCGGGAAGGTCGAGGATATAATTATATTATAAGGTTGTGGTCACCCTGGTTCGTTGGTAACACCGAAATATACCAAATATTGTATAGGCCTATAAATCCCCTTTCTTAAAATACCAATTTTTAGACCAAAAATTACAGGATTATCCAGATAGGAATGGATTAAAAACATTAGTTTAAAAAAAAAAAACAATTAAGAAGTCCTTTTGATTTTTATTTTTTCTTAGTTGCTTTATAACATATCACCAAAATGCATGAAAATTTCTTTAATTATGAAGCAATTCAACTGGTGTCGGTGATTTTTTACATTTGAAAGGTAAAAGATTGAAGTGTTCGAAGGTTTGAAAATGTTATATACATTTTTTTAGGCATGCGGCGTCTGATGCTCAACAAATATTGTTCAAAAACTAATGCACGGTGCAAGTATGCGACCACTATACATTATCATAATATCATACTCGAATATATGGCCGTCGCTAAATTGTTTTTTGCTATTTATATTTTGAACAGTATTAGTTGCGCTTACGGTGCTCTCAATGACGAAAATGACAAAGAAATATCAAAAAAGTTTCTTATTCTCGAATTTCGCAAGAAAAATGTACAATACCAGGATGGACAAAAACAAAACAAAAATTATGTTCGCGCGAAGTGCGTAACATGATACTGGCCAATTGCTTAGTTGGCTTTATGTAGTTTAAAGATTTTGCTTCTTCTGAAATAACGTAAAACTAAAAAGTTGCAAATATGATTTGAGATGTTATGAAGATAAGTGTTTTGTGAACTGAGTATGTCCTTATTCTTAGATGAATTCTTTTCATTTACTGAAAGTGAAAAAATAACAAACAAACAGACAGTACAGTTACGTTCAGTTTATAGAGTTCATAATTATTAAGGATGGTTGAGCTTGATTCAAAATATGGTCCTCATAGTATAATGTAGGTTCATATTCCTTCCAAGTTATAATATCAACTTTGTGAGTAGTCCACCGAGAATCGAACCCGGAACCTTTGCGCCGCAGGCAGTCGCACTACCATTGGTCGTCAAGTATTGTATCAGTACCAGTTAGACTAACATTTTATGAAATGGTGACACCTCTCTATTATACTCTTTGACATGACTTCCGAATTTCATTTGAATTTCGTTCCTTCCGCAGAAGTAGGACTCTTAAGAACTTTATATACACTCGTCTCATAATGTTCGAATTATGAATTCGAAAACAGATGCATAATGACCTACTTTATGCATTCTGCCTATAAAAACTAGGGTTTACTATAAATTACAGAAGCGTAATGACTTAATGACAAAACTCTTAATACGATAAAGTTGAGAAATGAAACAAAGTTTTTTTTTCCAATACTCAAATCGCTATCTTCCGCGCACCTGACAGTTGTTGTTGTACGGTAATTTTTCGGATGTTGTTCAGTTGTTTTAATAGGTTTTTGTTCTGTTGTTGTTCAGATGTTGATTAGTTGTGGTTCAGATGTTATTCCGATGTTGTTCAGTTGTTGTTCAGATGTTGTTCATTTGTTGTACAGATGTTGTTCAGTTTTTGTTTCGATGTTGTTCAGATGTTGTTCAGTTGTTGTTCAGATGTTGTTCAGTTGTTGTTCAGATGTTGTTATAATGTATGAAATATCGCTTTTGTATGATTGTATGACATGGAAACGTTGACCTATAACGGTTGTTTTAGCAGGTGTGTACCCTAATTTGGATTAGGAATCCTACTTCCTACTAATATTATAAATGCACAAGTTTGTATGTTTGTTTGTTTGATACTCACACACACACATATCACACCTTTTTTCCCTTGAGGGGTAGGCAGAGCATAAACGACCGCAAAAAACGGCCATTTACACCACGTCTGACAAATACTAGAGGGTCATTCGGAAAATTGTGTATCGCCATAGTGACAGGTTATCAGCCCATCGCCTAAAATTGCAATACACACCCTCGAGTCCCTTAGACGCTTCTTACGACTCCCATGGGCAAGAAATGGGGTGATGCTTTTCTAAGCCGGCATCACACGGCACCATTAGGAGTCCTATTTCCTACTAATATAATAAATGCGAAAGTTTGTATGTTTGTTTGTTTGATTCTTCTTCACGCAAAAACTACTGAACCGATTGTAATGAAATTTGGCACACATATAGAAGGTAACATGAATTAAAATAATAAACTGGGTTCGGCCAATGGTCCAAAAACTATCAGGCAAAAATAAACGACTTTAATAATTTTGAAACATATAAAGCTATCCTGGGCTATATAGGAAGAGGAAGCATGTAAATGTAACCTCTGCCTACCATCAGTAATATTCATATAATTCTTCTTCTATCGTGTCGGTGGAAATCTGATCGCCACTAACACAAATTAATTGTATGTAGACTAGCTAGCCTCAAATTCATATAATTTATTATTTCAAGCTATTTTGACGCTAGATGATAGATAGATTGATATATAGATGAACACTTTATTGCTTACAACAAAAACAAAACAATACAGAAAAATTAAAACCAAAAGTAAGAAAAGGCGGCCTTTTGTGGCTTGCCGCGATCTCAGCAACCTTTACATTAAAAAGAAACAAATATAAAAGATTTGCAGGTAGTTGCAGAAGCAAATTAACAGTAAAATGCTTATTTTTTTAAATTAATGTCTATGTAGATAGCTATAACTGCCATTTAAATTTTTTCCCACTACTATAATCAAATATCACCTGTCTTTTTCTTTTGTTGTCATTTGAAGTCGCTGACATTACCTGCAAATAAAAAATTACACCAATTACAAAACAGATTAATATAAGATTCTATCCACGTGTTAGACCGTTAGAAACTTAATGTGTATAAGAAGTATAAATACTGGGATGTGCAGTGAATACTGAGTACTGCCTCCGTGGTCTAGTGGTTGTAGTGTTCAGCTCTTGATTTGGAGGTCGTAGGTTACCAAGGTAAGAAATCCAATATTGTATTTGTTTCAACATAATCCTTCCTAATGCAAAATATTCTATATTCCGATACGAGGGCTTGTGATAAGGAACTACTTTCCCTATGGAACAAAGATCGAAATATGAGAAAAATATTTTGTATGGTGTGGCCTCGAGGCTGATTTATCACACGATATGTAACTTAACGCGACCAGGTGCCTATGTTATGAAACTACAGGCTACAAGTCTACAGGTGAAATTCTTAGTACATTGCGTAGCCGGTTCATAATCCTGGTATCTTAATGGCTAAACGACTACGCAATTAACATCGACTTTCAACTGTAAAATTGTAGCCTGAAGTTTGATATTATCGGGTATAGACGACATTTGTTTCAAATTGAAGTACCTATAGTTGTTCAATTTGTTGACGACGTAACCCTAAAATGGCTATTTTCGGATGCAGTTCGTACCTGAGCCGCCTGCATCAATCAAGAGTGCATATTCAGAATGCAGCTTACGTGTGCGACCCGTTAGGATAGGACTCGGGATTTGTCATGAGTTGTGGGCTGCATAGTAAGGAGTCGGGATGTCAGTGCAGATATTGCGCCGTGAAATATGTTTCACCGATGTGTGTCTGCCATCGCATGGAATCACGCTTATAACAAATAATACAACATTTGACTTAAAATACTACTAGGTAGTTATTGTACGGTAAGTAATTGTAACCTTAAGGCGGGGATATAGCGCCAGGCAAGATTTTTAAGACAGTTTTATTTACACAATAATAAAATAGCCATAACATTCTGAAAAAAAAATGTTACTGTGGAGGATGTAACAGATAACATATTCCTATCAGTTACACAATTTGCCAAACTTAGAACCTTAAAATAAAACCATAGTTAACTTTATTTGAAGAATTTATTCTATATTATGGCTACAGTTATAAAGTTATTACAAAAAATATGCTATAATTTAGATACATAATCCATGTCCATTGCTCAAGTTTTTAGTATTATCCTTAAGTAAATTAGGACTTGCAAACTCAATAAAATATTGTCTGTATTTAAAGTTATGGCAATTAATACCAAAAGCGGCTGTTTTGGCACTATTTGCCATAACTTTAATGACAGCGAATATTTCATTGCAGTTTCAGGTTCAAATTTTACTAAAGGATAATAAAAAGATATATTTTTTTTGTGAAAAGGAGCCACTTTTAAGGCCGTTTACGACTACACTCGCCTTAATAAAACTAAAAACAAAACGGAGAACGACAAAATACCATTAGCCATGCCAAATGGTGTGAGATTATGTAATATTGTCGCTTTTTCACTAAATTACTCAGTGTACACCCAGAATTATGCCAACCCTGGCCTCGAATTGCCATTCAACATGTTACAAGTGTAGCCGCGCCTTATAATGATGTCACTCGACTATGAGCATTTGTAACAGATACATACATACATATTTCACGCCTATATCCCTCGCGGGGTAGGCAGAGCTTAAACAGCCGTAAAAACGGTCATTTACGCCACGTCTGACAAATATTTGAGGGTCATTTGGAAAACTGTGTATCGCCATAGTGATAGGTTGTCAGCCCATCGCCTAAAATTAATACACACCCTCGCGTCCCTTAGTCGCCTCTTACGACTCCCACGGGAAAAAAAATGGGGTGATGCTATTCTAAGCCGGCATCACACGGCCATGATTATTACTTGTTGAAATATATTATTATAATGCAATTTAATGTCGTTATTACAGCCGACTAATCGGCTACTCAGCCGTCTAGTCGCTGACTTTAAAAATAGCCGATTAATATTTTCTTGAGTTTGCACAACTATTACTCATCACAATAAAACAATTTTATTTTAAGGCAAGTGTAGCCGTCAACGGCCTCGACGGTGGCGCCACTTCACAAAAAAAAACTTTTCTGTTTATACAAATCAATCAGAATGTGCGCAAGTTTTTAGTATTATCCTAAAGTAACATTTGAAACTGCAAACTAAATTAAATACTCACTGCAATAATGGAAAAAAGTGCCTAAAATCGGCCAACTATTTGACGGCCGATGTTCCGGGTTCGATTCTCGGTGGGACACTCACAAAGTTGATATTATCACTTTGTTTCCATTCTGATTAGGATATTACAGGCCGGACCACCTGATTGTCCGTAAGAAAGATGGTTGCGTGCTTCGGAGGTCACGTTAAGCCGTCGGTCCAAGTTGCTGTCTATGATTACAGCAGTCGTTAAACAATCTATCAGACGACTACTAGTAGTAGAAGGCGGTTGAAAACCTCTGACACCAGGGTTCATCGGGTCGTTCGTCAACACGAAAAGAAGAAGAAGAGACAGAACGATACCAGGCTAACAGAGATTACGAGAGATGACATAATTTATAATGCGCACTGGTTAAGAGTGGAACTGACTACCTGCGTATGAGTTTCCAAACGCATACAACCCTGATCTCTTCAGAGTAAGAGTGAACAGGCTTCTACTGGGTGAGCTCGCTCCATCTTAGACTCTGTCTCTGTCCTATGACCTAGACTAGAGTCAAGAGCAAACTCATCCTTAATACAAATAAAAAAACTCGGTCGTTCGTCGACACGAAAAGAAGAAGAAGAGACAGAACGATACCAGGCTAACAGAGATTACGAGAGATGACATCATTTATAATGCGCACTGCTAAAGAGTGGAACTCACTACCTGCATATGTGTTTCCAAACGCATACAACCCTGATCTCTTCAAAGTAAGAGTGAACAGGCTTCTTCTGGGTGAGCTCGCTCCATCTTAAGACTCTTTCTCTGTCCTATGACCTAGACAAGAACAAGAGTCAAGAGCAAACCCATCCTTAATACAAATAAAAAAACTCTGTCGTTCGCCGACACGAAAAGAAGAAGAAGAGACAGAACGATACCAGGCTAACAGAGATTACGAGAGATGACATCATTTATAATGCGCACTGCTAAAGAGTGGAACTCACTACCTGCATATGTGTTTCCAAACGCATACAACCCTAATCTCTTCAGAGTAAGAGTGAACAGGCTTCTTCTGGGTGAACTCGCTCCATCTTAGACCCTGTCTCTGTCCTATGACCTAGACTAGGGTCAAGAGCAAACTCATCCTTAATACAAATAAAAAACTCGGTCGTTCGCCGACACGAAAAGAAGAAGAAAATACAGAACGATACCAGGCTATCAGAGATTACGAGAGATGAATGGCAGCACAAGCTCGTGCCTTGTAATTGGCATTTGGCAAATTAAATTACAGTAGTAGGTACCTACTTACATGATCGCGATAACTACGGCTCGGAGACTAATTGTAGGCGCTTCTGATACCCTAGTACACTTAAAACGGATTGCATACAATCACGTCTACTCCTGGGGGGTAGGCACAACGTATTGGTGGGTCATGGTTTATTTGACGGCATATGTGGCGCAGTGGTAGTGCGACTGCCTGGGACGCAAAGGTTCCGGGTTCGGTTCTCGGTGGGGCACTCACTAAGTTGATATTTATCACTTAGTGAATTTGTTCCCAGTCTGGTTAGGACATTGCAGGCTGAACCACCCGATTGTCTAAAAAAAAGACAGCTGGTTTCGTGTTTCGGAAGGCGCGTTAAGTCCTCGGTCCCGGTTGCTGTCTATGATTACTAAGACGGCGGTTGAGAAGCCTACTACTACTGGTAGTAGGCGGTTGAAAAACTCTGACACCAGGGTACATTGAGTCGTTGGACGACTCGGTGTCCCACTCGTAAAGAAGGATGTTATTTTTTTCAAAACTCAAAAACTGTCGTATTTTGGAAAAGACCGACCGATTTTTTTTTTCTCATTTTGTCTTTTTACACAATCGTCTTTCCCCCTCTTCCTACTACAACCGATAAATTTATAACAATTATCGACTTTAGTGGGGAAGGGGCCTTAAGAAGCTGAATTGCTTGAGCCTCGTAATTGACAACCACTCGGTGTGTCTGAGATCCTAGTATATCTAGTACAAAATTTCTTATAACTACGCCTGTTTAATCCACGTAAGCCGAACCATAGAGTAGAAATCACATAGAGATGACACTCCCGCTCTAGACGCGCTCAAGGTCAATCCGTCTGACTGTTTCTTAGAGAACAATTCAGTCGGGAGTGCGCTTCGCCGCGGAAACGTACGTCGAATTTTCATTTTTTGTGAAAAATTTAGCAATGCCGAATTATTGTGGTGTGTATGGCTGCAAAAGTAAGTTTTTTTAATTTGCCTAAAGATGAGCCAAGGTAAGTGATGATTTTACAGTAAATACCTAGGTACCTACCATTCGTTATTATACGTAATTGTTGTGTGTACTCCTATTTTTACTTACGTAGGTACCTAGTTTCCATTTTCTAATTTAAACTACCTAGGTGCCTAAGTCTTGTTAGCTGATAATGATAAATAAGCACATTCGTATCGTAGGTATGTTTTGCACCTATTTTAAACTTCTGTACCTACCTATTAACAATAAAATGGTAAGGTAAGACTTTAAAACGGGTAAATATTTTGTTCCCACGGGAAAACTGTTAGCAGCGGTCGAAACAGCTTGACTGGCCGCTAGTCTGGAATAAAATTATTGGCACGTGACAGCCCCGACTTAAAGCGCGGGAGAGTGCGGAGCGTTACGGGCTGCGGGGGGAAGTAGGTATTTAAAGCGCGGCTTTTGGGGCCCAGACAAAGGAGTTTCGTTTCTATACGCAGTATTATTATCTATTCTTATGGCCGAACGTAAATGACATGGGTATAGATAAACCAAAACAACAAAACTCTTACGTGTGTATATTTTTACGTTCTTAGATCTTTTTTGTCTTTTACACACACACACACACACACACACACACACACACACACTGACGCGATTGCCTGATATGGCCCCATGAGACAATGGGAAATTTTCTAGGGATTCTCGAGTGTCATGTAGAGGTCGCTAAGCTAAATTGAAATAACGTTTCTTTACACAAAAACTGTACCACTTTATAAATTATTCTTTATTTTGTGTTTATTGAATTATTCCTAATTTATTATTGGTTATTTGCTTACATACACGTATGACACTAAATATAATAGCAAGGCGATAAGTTTATTTTGTAGTAAATCAAACTAACATAATTAATTTGTAACGAACACAACTTGAAACGGAACCTGTGACAAAACTATGGCTGACGCCAGCCATATTGAAACTTCAAAATTTCAGTTAAGCACAGCGCCCTCTGGTTTGACATTCAGACCTATCAAGAGAACTGTCAATAGAAAAACTCCCATTAAAGGTTGTTGTGGAGATAGGGCCATAAGCTGAATTGCTTAGAGCCTCGTAATTGGCAAATTACACGATCGCGATAACTCGGTACTCGAAGACTAATTGTAGGCGCTTCTGATATCCTAGTGCTTGGTATAAATGGCTATTACACTAGTCTGAATTCCGTGCACGGTTCGGCATACATTGCTGGTTATTAAGGCGAGTATAGCTGTCAACGACCTTGACAGTAGCGCCACTTCACAAAATAAACTCTTTATACAAACAATTTATCAGAATGTCCGATGCCCAAGTTTTTAGTATCTTTTATTCTTGAGTAAAATTAGAACCTGCTAACTCAATGAAATATTCGCTGCAATTAAAGTTATGGAAAAAAATGGCCTAAAAACGGCAACTTTTGGTATTAATTGCCATAACTTTAATCACAGCGAATATTTCATTGAGTTTGTAGGTTCTAATTTTACTTATGGATAATACTAAAAACTTGGGCAACGGATAATCTGATAGATTGTTTGTAAATGTGAAGTGGCGCCACTGTCGTTGCAGTAGACTCAATGTATACCAGCAATGTATACCGAACCGTGCACAGTATTCAGACTAGTGTAATAGACGTTTTAGTCAATTGGTTGTTATTAATTTCTATTTACATTGAGTTTTATCCAAAAGAAAAAAAAAGCTAATTGATATGTGGCGTGGCGTTAAATAAATATCGTAAATACTGCCTATTTATTAGTCGCCGCGTGATGCCGGCCTAGAATAGCTTCACCCCATTTCTTTCCCGTGGGAGTCGCAAGAGGCGACTAAGGGACTCGAGGGCGTGTATTGCTATTTAAGATGATGGGCTGACAACCTGTCACTACGCCGATACACAATTTTCCGATATTTGTCAGACGTGGCGTAAATGTCCGTTTATTGCGGCCGTTTACGCTCTGGCTACTCCGCAAGGGATTATATGCGTGACATGTGTGTGTAGTTGGTCACGTTTTGTTGTATGAAGTAAGGTATCTGTACTACATGGTACAGTCAAGATCAGGCTGGGTTAGACAGATTGTACCTTCGATCGTTCTTATGCCGCGCGCATTGACTAACTATTACTAGAATAGACTAACATTGGCGGTGCGAGTGTCTAACCGGACGTGAGTATGACTGTACTACGTTATTATGTAAGGAGCCGTTACATTGACTGTATATGCTGCCGATTGTACCTACTGAAAAAAAAACGGTAATTCATACATACATATATGTATGTATATACACATATCGCGCCTTAATCCTTTGTGTGGAAGGCAGAGGGTTAACAGCCGTAACGGTCGATATCGCCACGTGTGACATATACTGTGTACTGTTGATTGTACCTACTGACAGATTAAGATGGTACTCGTAATTCGATATGCGAAACGTGCTGACAGCTACATGTCCTCATTTAGGAACGAGCTTCAGGTGTCACATGTCAAAGCACGTCTAAGATGAGTAACCTAACCACTATCCATTAAGTAAGGCCATCCATATAAGCCATATTTGACAGCTGTCAGTGCTATACCACACATGATGTCAACGAAGGAAAATGGACCCTCTGCCGTAGCATTAGCATGTATCTGAAAGCTGTAAAATATGGCTTATTGGGACGGCCTTGCTGTTGTTATGTTTTGAACTTCCAATATTTCGACGCTGTCGCAGACGTAATTTTTTTTTTGTTGTTTCAGATTCGGATTTCAGATAGATTTTGTTATGGTTGCAGAGTTACTTAAAGTTCCAAGTATACAGTACAGATAGGCAAGCACTATTTTCTTCACTAAACCGCCGTTCCAATGACAGCTGTCTGATTCGTGATAATACTATCACTTTCAGTATGGAGACGACAGCTGTCAAATACGAGTTATTGGAACGGCGGTACTGTAATGTAGTTTTTTTGTGTGTATAGTATGAATAGTGTAAAAAATCACGAAAGTTTTAAATTTAGCTATACAAATTGTTTGCTAAGGCACAGGCTAAGGTTAGTTGCACATCTTCTTTTCGTGTGGGACACCGAGTCAATGAACGACCCGATGAACCCTGGTGTCACAGTTTCTCAACCGCCTACTACTACTAGCCTATCACGTGGTATATGTTTTCATCTTGTCTGCCGTGTGATGCCGGCTTAGAAAAGCATCACCCCATTTCTAACCCATGGGTCTCGTAAGAGCCGACTAAGGGACTCTAGGGATGTGTATTGCAATTTTAGGCGATGGGCTGACAACCTGTCACTATAGTCATACACAGTTATCTAGTTGACCCTCAAGCTTTTGTCAGACGCGGTGTTAATATCCGTTTTACGGCCGTAAACACTCTGCCTACCCCGTAAGGGTTATAGGCGTGAATAATGTATGTATGTATGTATGTTTTCATAAACTGCAACCGGAATCAACGGCTTACCGTGCCCTACAAAGCGCGCAACCATCTTTCTTTCAGGGCAGAGGCCTACATACCGACGGAAAATACCTACTGTTCAAGCACAAAGAAGTTTAACCTAAACAATGCCAAATATTTCCTCTAACCTCAAATAACTTCACGCACAGTTAGACACAACTAAACACGATATTCTTATGTTAATCTGCTTCACATTGTTAATATAACTTGACCTATTCTAATTAACTTAGAGCAGGTGATTCAGAGAAAAGAATGTCTAAATAAGGCATTTAGGTATACATAATGGCCTCAATTTGGGATATAAATTCTCTTCACTTATCTTAAATAAGAGCTGTCACTTTCAGTCAAATAAGTTTAGAAAATGATAGACGATATTTTAGTTGTCTTATAATTTGACGCAAAATACTGTCAAAATAAGGCGACGATGAAAACAATGGCGACTACATTGACTAGGACTTGCGAAGAACTCTTTGACATTTTTAAACATGACAGGTCTTACATATCTCCTATCCTTTTCTAAACCTATTTGACGGAAAGTGACAGCACTAATTTATATCCCGTATTGAAGCCAAGGTCCAAATGTTCAAAGTTCAATTCCCAGAATGTCCAAATTCCAATATGTGCATTGTGCATGTTCGGTTCAAAAACAGGAAAACCTTTGTAATGGTAACCTACCAACCTTCAAATAATAACCGCATTTAAAATCGACATTGTCATCTCAACGACCTAGTGATAGACAGACAGCGGAGCCTAGGTTCCCGTTTTGACCCTTTGTGTACGGAACCCTAAAAAAGAAACAAAACATAGAAGATGTTTGTTTAATATGTATGGGCGAAATGTTGCATACACAGGTGAATTTATCTCTGAGTCGCTTTTTACGACACTTTCAGCAACATTTAGATTCTTAGATATCATATTTGAACCTTAGTACATAAGTAAATAATAAATAAATATCCAGGACAATTCACACAGCGCCCATCTAGCCCCAAACTTAGCAAAGCTTGTACTATGGGAATAGATAGCTGATATCTACACTAATATCTACACTAATATTATAAAGAGGAAAGATTTGATTGTTTGTTTGTTTGTTTGTTTGCATCGAATAGGCTCCGAAACTACTGGATCGATTTTAAAAATTCTTTTACTATTAGAATCCTACATTATTCCTGATGAACATAGGCTATATTTTATACGAGAAAAAAATAGGGATTCGCGTGAAATGTTCGATAATGTAACCCAACGTGTGAAAAATATACCAAAAAAATATCTTATATCGCGTACACTGTGGAAATTATTGACAATAGAGCAAAGTGATGTACTACAGTTTTATAGGGGACATCAATATCTATAATAATGTCCGCGATACCATAATGTCTAACTAATACAGTTATGCCACAATAACTACTTTTTCATTTAAAAATGTACCAACAACGCCACATTATTCGTACCAGTAGTGTAATGATTACATTTAATCATTACTGTATTAAAGGGTGTCAGGGATAGCCCTCAGAATACCATGAAACTGAACAACTTTCCCCTAGAAACATATTTCAGGAAATGTAAAAAAACTGTCTTCTCATAGTGAATGCAGTCAGCTGATTGTGATTTTGTATGGAAGGTAATTTTTTTGGCGTTTCCTGACATATGTTTCTAGGGGAAAGTTGTCCAGTTTTATGTTTCATGCACCCTATCAGTATTCGAAGGGCTGTCCCTTACTCGGTATAAAAAGACGACAAAAAACATTAAATAATGCATTAAAAAAATCTACACTGAAATAATACATACATACACCTATCACGCCTATTATCCCTTGCGGGGTAGGCAGAGCGTAAACGGCCGCAAAAACGGAAATTTACGCCACGTCTGACATATGTTTGAGGGTAATTCGGAAAATTGTGTATCGCCATAGTGACAGGTTGTCAGCCTATCGCCTAAAATTGCAATACACACCCTCAAGTTCCTTAGTCACCTCCTACGACTCCCACGGGAAAGAAATTGGGTGATGCTATTCTAAGCCGGCATCACACTAAAATAATAATTATATAATCTACACTAATATTAGAAACAGGATTTTATTTATTGTTTGTTTGAATTGAATATGCTCCGAAACTACTGGACCGATAAAAAAATTCTTTTACCGTTAATTGAAATCGAAATTCTTTATTCAATGAAGGATAGTATTATCACTTATTGACGTCATGAACCGTCATTCTAAAAAAAGAAATTTGTATCACACAATCCTCTTTTTTTATTACAATTTTGTTATGACATAATAGAAAACCGGCTCGGGCGAGATAAAAAAAATAATAATATAGGCACTGCCATAGGGCTGGCCAGGTTAATCACACGGCATGTAACTTTACGCCACCACCATCTGAAAACGATATTTGTTTTAAATTGAAGTTAAGATTTTTAGAATCCTACATTATCCCTGATGAACATACTTGTTAGCGGCGGGTGAAACCGCTGGGCGGGCTGCTAGTTACTTATAATTACGTAGAAAAGGGATATCAAGGTTTTGCATATTGTTGAAGTTAATATACTTTGGCATACCTCGGTTTGCATATTTTTTTTGTCATACTATTTGTTTGGCATAATATTTGTGTCATACTGCATTGAAAGTCATACTTTTATATTTTGACCTATTTTATGATTTGAAACACTCCCCTAAGCCGCGAACATGCTTTTCTAGAAGAATGTAGTCGACATTATGACTTGGTAATTTATGCTTCAGGGGTTATGCGTGTTGTTTTTATGACTTTGAATAATTATGACGTAATACAATTATGAATAAAAAATTTATGCAAACCGACCCCAAACCCAGACACCCAGACTAAACACAAATACTTGAAAATGTACTTAACAAATACTTGTGTTTCGTGGGGATCGAACCCACGACCCTCGGCGTAACGGGCAGGAGTACTATCCGCTACGCCACCTGGCCAGTCAACTGCATTACATAGTTCTGTCTATGTCAGAACGAGCATTACACAGATCTGCCAACGTCTGAAGTCATAGCTAAAGTTGGCTAAAGTACTAAAATTACCATACAATAATAATTTCTAGTCATGACCAAGTTAATCTTTAAGGTCGTAAGAATTGTAATCAAAATATATGAATTTAAATAAGATAAATCTATCTAAGTATCCATACAGAGTGTAAGGGACAGCCCTCCGAATACTTATAGGGTGCATTTAGACCATGAAACTGAACAACTTCCCATGAGAAAATATATCAGGAAACGTCAAAAAATTTGACTTCCCATAGTAATTGGAGTCAGCTGATCGTGATTTTGTATGGGAGGTCAATTGTTTTTTTTTTCGTTCTCTGACATATGTTCCTAGAGGAAAGTTGTTAAGTTTCACGGTCTGCATGCACCCTATCAGTATTCTAAGGGCTGTCCGCCGTGTGATGTCGTGTGATGTAGGCTTAGTCGCCTCTTACAACACCCACGGGAAAGACATGGGGTGATGCTATTATAAGCCAACATCACACGGCATCACTAACATGTTTAATACTGTAGTCACGATTTTGATTGCCTCTACATAATTCGCTAGATAACTTTATCATTTGCTTTTAGGTCAAAGTTAGCTCCAATGAAAGTGGGGCAAGGCATTGAGAATAAATAACGAAGTATTTATTGAATACTAGCAGCCCGCCCAGCGGTTTCACCCGCTGCTAACAATTTCCCCCCGGGAATAAGACAGTTTCATATAGCCTATGTTCATCAGGGATAATGTCAGATTCTAAAAATGTTGACATCAATTTGTAAAGTTACATGCCGTGTGATTAACCTGGCCAGCCCCATGGCAGTGCCTTTATTTTTATTTTTTTTATCGCGCCCGAGCCGGTTTTCTATTAGGTCATAACAAAATTGTAATAAAAAATAGAAAATTGGGTGATACAAATTTATTTTTTTAGAATGACGGTTCATGACGTCAATAAGTGATAAAACTATCTTACATTGAATAAAGAATTTCAATTTCAATTAACGGTAAAAGAATTTTTTAAATTGGTCCAGTAGTTTCGGAGCCTATTCAATTCAAACAAACAATAAAAAAAACCTGTTTCTAATATTAGTGTAGATTCTATTATTATTATTTTAGTGTGATGCCGGCTTAGAATAGCATCACCCGATTTCTTTCCCGTGGGAGTCGTAGGAGGCGACTAAGGGACTTGAGGGTGTGCATTGCAATTTTAGGCGATGGGCTGACAACCTGTCACTATGGCGATACACAATTTTCCGAATGACCCTCAAACATATGTAAGACGTGGCGTAAATGTCCGTTTTTGCGGCCGTTTACGCTCTGCCTACCCCGTAAGGGATAATAGGCGTGATATGTGTATGTATGTATTATTTTAGTGTAGATTTTATTATGCATTATTCAATGTTTTTTTGTCGTCATTTTTTATACCGAGTAAGGGATAGCCCTTCGAATACTGATAGGGTGCATGAAACATAAAACTGGACAACATTCCCCTTGAAACATATGTCAGGAAACGCCAAAAAAAATTACCTTCCATACAAAATCACAATCAGCTGACTGCATTCAGTATGGGAAGTCAGTTTTTTTACGTTTCCTGAAATATGTTCCTAGGGGAAAGTTGTTCAGTTTCATGTTTTGCATGTACCCTATCAGTATTTGGAGGGCTATCACTGATACCCTTTGATTAAATGTAATCATTACACTGGTACGAATAATGTGGCGTAGTTTGTACATTTTTAAATGAAAAAGTAGTTATTGTGGCATAACTGTAATAGTAAGACATATGGTATCGCGGACATTATTATAGATATTGATGTCCTCTATAAAACTGTAGTACATCACTTTGCTCTATTGTCAATAATTTCCACAGCGTACGCGATATAAGATATTTTTTTGGTAAATTTTTCACACGTTGGGTTACATTATCGAAATTTTCACACGGATCCCTATTTTTTTCTCGTATAAAATATAGCCTATGTTCATCAGGAATAATGTAGGATTCTAATGGTAAAAGAATTTTTAAAATCGGGCCAGTAGTTTCGGAGCCTATTCGATGCAAACAAACAAACAAACAAACAAACAAACAAACAAACAAACAATCAAATCTTTCCTCTTTATAATATTAGTGTAGAAAATAACACTTTTTATACATACATAAACATATCACGCCTATAATCGCACTCGGACATCCAGACGCACCGCCGGATACCATCCATACCTGATTGCCATTCCACCAATTCGGACTTAGCGCTTCCAGTCATCATTTATAATGCGCACTGCTAAAGAGTGGAACTCACTACCTGCGTCTGTGTTTCCAAACGCATACAACCCTAATATCTTCAAAGTAAGAGTGAACAGGCTTCTTCTGGGTGAGCTCGCTCCATCTTAGACTCTGTCTCTGTCCTATGACCAGTATGACCTAGACTAGAGTCAAGAGCAAAACCATAATTAATAAAAAAATAAAAAAAACCCTTGCGGGGTAGGCAGAGTCCGAACGGCCGCAAAAAACGGACATTACGCCACGTCTGACAAATATTTGAGGGTCATTCGAAAATTTGTGTATCACCATAGTGACAGGTTGTCAGCCCATCGCCTAAAATTGCAATACACACCCTCGAGTAGTCGGAAATTTGCTCCTAGCCGTGTGATGCCGGCTTAGAATGGCATTACCCAATTTCTTTGCTGCGGGTGTGGTAAGAGGCAGTCTTTATTTTCCGCACTACGTTATTAGGATGTCAACCGGTTTGACCTAAATATTTAAAAAATGTAGAGTAGTCTAGCCTTGCATTTAAGTACCTAACTAATTAAATTAACATAAACTGTTAAAATATTTCAAGGTTTAGAAAAACAGAAGATGACTAAGGCAGTTCCCACACTTGTCGTCCGTCGCTGCGTGTTTTTAACGCACCGTAACGCATGCGTCTGTCAGACAGGGAATTGCGAATTTGGATGTTATTGTCATACAAATACGGCTACGGTGCATTTACGGATGCGTCTGATAAACCACTTGACTGACGTAGGTACTGTTAGGCTCCGTAACGCCTCATAAACGCACGAACTAGCAATTTCCTTTCGGCTGCCAGACGCATGCGTTACGGTGCGTTAAAAATACGCAGCGAGTCAGCGACTGACGACAAGTATGGGAACAGCCTTTTTTTGAAAGGAAACCATAGAAAAAAAGATATAAGATATGTAAGTATATGAAGTAATTCTCCTTCAAGAGAAGTAAGTAAAGTTACTGTGGGACACCGAGTCGTCCAACGACCCAATGAACCCTGGTGTCAGAGTTTTTTAACCGCCTACTACTAGTAGTAAGGTCTCTGACATGGTTGTGTAACGACCGCCATCTTATGTAATTTTGGACCCAAATCTTATGAGAAAATTTAAAAAGATCTCGGTGGCTTAAGAACTTTATTTCAAGTTCAAAATATTATAGCGTCGATTTCGAGAATGTTATTGTAATGCGAATTGAAGTCATAAAGCGAAATAAAATCATTTCGCAGGTCCGTAACTTCTCAGACAGGTTTTTTTCCAACGAAATATGTGTAAATGGCAACAGGATGAATTTTTGAATTATTTGCGCATACGAAATTCTGCTAAGAATCGTCTACCCCATCGTCAAACCGTTGCGCGACTCACTCGTTCTACTTCACTAATACTTCACCCTTGACTATTATGGTGTAATACGAGTGACCATGGACACATCTGTCGTAGAACCGACGGACGGTGGAGTAAACGGGTTCTCGAGTGGAGGCCACGCCTCGGCAAGCGTAGTGTTGGACGACCTCCGGCCAGATGGACCGATGACTTAAAAAAGGCGGCTGGTAGCGATGGCGTACCCTGGGGGAGGCAGCAGTCCAGCAGTGGACTGCAATAGACTGATGATGGTGATGATTCGTTGAAGACTTTCGCATGCGAATTTGTTATAAACATTTGTCTCTAGCTCGAGTTAAAACTTCATACAGAGTGTGAAAAAAAACTGTGAAAAGAACTGCGAAAAAAGTACTGCGTTCCTTTTAAGTGATGAACCAGCCCATTTAACTGAAAACCTTTCCTCAAGGAACAGAGACCAATATATAAAATTAGACCTCACATACAACAAGACTTGGTCGGCTGCTACATTTCGTATAGGAGATCTACATTTATTTATTTTTTATTTCGACCTATGTTTCTTGGGTAAAGTTTTTCAGTTTCCAGGGCTGGTTCATTCCTTGAAATACTTATATTTTTACGTCTTGTATAATACTTAAGCTAGAATATGCTAACTATCCACCATAACCTTACATAACATACTTTGCAAACTATCCAATAAGGTATACATAATATCAGTTATACTTGTACAGCAGGTAGCAGGTGCAGTAGCACACACACACATATATATATCACGCCTTTATCCCTTGCGGGGTAGGCAGAGCGTTAACAGCCGTAAAAATACGGTCGCTATCACCACGTCTGACAAATATTTGAGGGCCGTTTCAGTAATGTCGCGTATCGTTGTCAGCCTGTCGACTAAAATTGTAAAACCCTCGAGTCCCTGAGTTGCCTCTTACGACACCGGCAGGAAAGAAATGGGGTGATGCTATACGGCATACACTATCCATTAAGATATTCATAATCTCTCTTCGCTTTTCGTGTGGAACACCGAGTCCTCCAACGACCCGATCAACCCTGGTGTCAGAGATTTTCAACCGCCTACTACCACTAGTAGGCCTCTGACATGGTTGTGTTACGACCGCCGTCTAAGTAATCATAGAAAGCAACCGGGACCGACGGCTTAACGTGCCCTCCGAAGCACGGAACCATTTATTTTCGGACAATCAGGTGGTTCAGCCTGCAATGTCCTAATCAGACCGCGAACAAATTCACAAAGTGATAAATATCAACTTTGTGAGTGTCCCACCGAGAATCGAACCCGGAACCTTTGCGTAGCAGGCAGTCGCACTACCACAGCGCCACATGGGCCGTCATAATAATAGTTCTACTTGTACAACAGGTAGCAGGTGCAGTATTCACCTGTCAGTAGAGGTGCGCACACGCATCGAATTGTGCTCAGTCAGTCATGCGCGGGTAATGGCTGTTTAGTACCCAAGTACGAATGTAAAAATAGATTCAGCGCAAATAAAGGGCGCTCGAGGTCAACTTCTTCAAATTCAACAGCCAGTCCACTGCTGGACACGGGCCACCCCGGGCTCGTAGTTGTTTTTGATAAATAACGTTTTCATCGAGTTATTGATTTTTATGCTGCCTGCTCCTGCTGCTCCCGTGAATAATACTCGAAATACGAGTACTTCCGCGGAAGTATCAAACTCAAACTAAATTTATTAATAAAGAGACTTAAAAACTAACGCAGGGTACTTAGTTTTATGTATAGGCTTACAGCCTGAACCATAAAATAAGAAGACGGGTAAGTCAAACCGCCATTAGTGGTAAACCTACTAGCTTAAACAAAAACCTATTTAGTATATTAGATAAACAATCATAATAGTAGTTTATGCAACTGTCGTATAATGGGGGTCATCAGAATGCGAGTGTCTGTTTATCACACGAGGCGTAGCCGAGTGTGATAATAATTTGACACGAGCATTCTAATGCGTAATTATAGCAGTGGCATACACTATTTTATCTACACTCTCCAAAAAAAAACTCAGTTTAACACTTTTCCAAACGTCCGCACCGGCGATTGCAAGGCCCGATACATGGTCAAATTCAATACGAGAACGTAATATGGCTTGGTATGAATTTTTACTAACAGTTGTTTAGATGTCGAGTCTCAACAGCAAATAACTAAATAACTTAACAACAACTGAACAACACTGAACAACAACTGAACAACAACTGAACAACAACTGAACAACACTGAACAACATCGTAATAACATCTGAACAACAACTAATCAACATCTGAACAACATCTAAACAACATCTCAACAACAACAGAACAAAAACCTATTAAAACAACTGAACACCATCCGAAAAATTACCGTACAACAACAACTGTCAGGTGCGGCGAAAGATAGCGATTTGAGTATTGGAAAAAAAAAACTTCGTTTCATTTCTCAACATTATCGTATTAAGAGTTTTCTCATTAAGTCATTACGCTTCTGTAATTTATAGTAAACCCTAGTTTTTATAGGCAGAATGCATAAAGTATGTCATTATGCATCTGTTTTCGAATTCATAATTCGAACATTATGAGTCGAGTGTAGATAAATTTATATAAAGAAAAGAAAAATTACCAATCTGTTGAGCCAAGTGCATCGAGATAAAGTATGAGAAAGGTGAGTGTTCACACACTGCCGTTATACTCTTCTCGCAGCAATACGAGTGAGCGAGATAGCAATACATTCCACACGCGTTCGTGCTGCTGTTTCTTTGACTCGCGCACGAAAAGCCGACACTCGCGGGAGCACGGGAAGTGGCAGCGGCATGACGAGTAGCAGCGCGAGTAACCTGCTTACATGCTCGCGCTGCCCACTTCCCTTACTATTTCCCTGCCCATACCTCAAGTGTGTGAACGCGACATAAGAGATAGTGGCAGCACGTAGCCTATGTAAGCCGAAAACCCTCCAAGGCTGTCTTGTCACATTTAAAGAACTTTTGAAGGAACCTAAACTAATTTGTAATTGTCAGACCAATAAAGTTATCAAGGATCTAGTTGATTAATAAAGTCCTCAAATAAAATTAAATAAGACTTTAAATATAAGACGTTGATATATTTATTCGTGTTCGTCTGGAATTTTGTTTACTACAAAAAGATCAACGATAAGTTTAAGATGAGGTCAGTACCTATTGAATTAATTTTTGGTTTGAGGTTATCTAATCTAATTAATTAATGACAGCACCTTTGACCATAAAAACCCTGTTAAGACAGTTCGGTGCTCAATATCTTGGATTAACTATAATCTCGATTTAAACCGTGTGATGCCGGCTTATAATAGCATCACCCTATTTCTTACCCATGGGTGTCGTAAGAGGCGACTAAGAGACTCGACAGTTGGATGTGTATTGCAATTTTAGGCGTTGGGCTGACAACCTGTCACTATAATGATTGATAGACCCTCAAACTTTTGCAGACGTAGTGTTAATATCTGTTTTACGGCCGTTAACGCTCTGCCTACCCCGTAAGGGATATAGGCGTTCCGGGTGCGATTCTCGGTGGAGCGCTCACAAAGTTGATATTTATCACTTTGTGAATTTCTTCCCGGTCTGGTTAGGACATTGTAGGGTGAACCACCTGACTGTCCGAAAAGAAAGATGGTTTCATGCTTCAGAGTGCACTCATGCAATCATGTCAGAGGCCTACTAGTAGTGGTAAGCGGTTGAAAAACTCTGACACCAGGGTTCATCGGGTCGTTGGACGACTAGGTGTCCCACACGAAAAGAAGATAAGATACAAAAATATTCGCATCGCACTATTCGCACAACGCCCTCTGGTTTGAAATTAAGGCGCTGACTAGAACTGTCAACAGAAAGACTCCAATTGTGACAGGAAAAGATAGTGGCTATACGTAAAGCGAAATAAAGTAGGTACTTAAATAAGTACGGTGTTCACCACACGTGCCGGACAATATTGCGGTGTTTGGCAAATGACAGCCGCCCAACGGCGCGGCATCGTACATGCTTTTGCATGCGGTTTCATTCAACTCCAGAACGCCAATACTTTATTGAAGTAATCATGTGGAAGCAATAAAAAAAAGGAAATTAGTTTTTATGTCATACCGACTCGACCATGAAAGTGCACGGCGATAATTACCGATTTTAATAATTTGTCTGAGGAAGTTTTTTTAATAGGTCCAATTCAGACAGTCTCATTCTATGACAACGAAATACTTACACAGACGATAAAGATAGATTTGCCGTCACTGTAAGAAATCCTTCTGTCATCTGTTGGTTTCTTTCCGTTTTTACGTGACAGATGTAACTTAACATTGTCCAAGGAAAGAGTCTTCCAGAATCGGTACCGATGGCAAACACAAATGCAATCATTTTAGCGTAATTTCCACGTACACGCTGTAGTTATATACAGGTTGTTATAATATTAGCTGCAAAAGGGCAAAATTAGACTGGGCCGATGGCGTAGCGGATAGTACCCCTGCCTGCTACGCCGAGGGTCGTGGGTTCGATCCCCACAAGACACAAATACTTGTTAAGTAATTTTCAGATATTTGTGTTTAGTCTGGGTGCTTCTATGTGTATTATATATTTATTTACAAAAAAAGTATATAATTATTTATGTCAGCTATATAGTTTCCATAGTACAAGCTTTGCTTAGTTTGGGGCTAGGTGGCGCTGTGTGAATTGTTCAGGATATTTATAATAAAAAAATTAGGGTTGAACCAGCCCATGAAACTGAACAACTTTCTCTAAGGAACATAGGCTGAATTATTAAAAAAAGTCACTCTCATCCAAAATATTTTGCAAGGGAGGGGGCCTTATTTCATATTTTGACCTGTGTATTTTGGTGAAAGTTGTTCAGTTTCCTTAAATATTTGCAGCTCGTATTTTTACATCCTGTATAAAATTCTAACCTATCCATAAAATTACTACCGATTACTTCACCAAGAAGCGTAGCGCCAACGCCGCCAACTTCCCATTCATAAATAATAAACTATTAATCATTCATTAGTTCCGCTACCAAAAACATACTTCAATCGTATGTATGTAGGTACTATTTGTGCGTTAGACGAGCAGATTCAGTACGACGTCGGACAATTCGCCTCTTAAGGCGAGTGTACTTGTGAACGACCTCGACAGTGGCACCACTTCACAAAACAAATATTTTCTCTTTATACAAACAATCTATCAAAAAAATATTCGCTGTAATTAAAGTTTTACCAATTAATACCAAAAGTGGCCGTTTTAGGCACTCTTTTCCATAACTTTAATTGCAAATATTTCATTGAGTTTGCAGGTTCTAATTTTACGAGGTCGTTGACGGACACACTGGCCTTAAGGGCTTCTGATACGTGAATACTTCTTCCACTTGCGAAGGGAAGAAAGAGGTCTAAATGTCAGTTTTACTGAAAGTGGCTTTTAGTAAGGTAGGTACAGTTCGTACAACAGCTAACACTATGGCAGACGGACCGTTTTCCTTTGTTGACATATATTTTAGTTTGGAACTGACAGCTGCCAATTATGGCTTATTGGGATGGTCTTTCTAAAGGTACAATCCGGCTAGTTACTTTTTGTTACCTTTCTAAAGAGGATTCTGGTATTAACTTACTTAAGTAAATCTTTACTTTATGAAATTACCTTCTTCACTTAGCCGCCATTTGACGTGCCAAGGTCTGATTGGAACGTTATTTACGTGAATTTATTATTAATTTCTTTATTTATTGAACTTTATGCACAAAACAGTGTACATAGGCTGACTCACTGCCAGTGGCATTATCTGCCAGTCTACCTAAGGGCATGTGGAAAGTACATAACAAATAACTTACCAAATCACCTCGTCTGTACACAACTAAACAGTGTTCTAAATTCAAAACACGGTTCCCCGCGCGCTGACACCGCATGCGCGTAATCCACCAATCTTGAGCCGCGATTGCAGGTCAACGACCCGCCTCCGCCGACTGACCAATGTCCGGTCAGGGTTACGACATTGTTCCTTATTCGAAAATTGGTTGAAAATTTTCACTTGCATCGATTGTTGAAAGCAAAGGGTTGGTTTTATTATGCCAAGCTATGCACTTTAGTTCTTAATTCACTATTCCGCTGCCGTGAATATTGCCAGGAAAGTATCAACGCGAGTGAGTGTTTACATACTGCCGTAAATCTCCTCTCGCAGTAACACGAGTATGTCACTTAGATATACCGATATATTCTACTCGCGCTCGTGCTGCCGTTCAATGCCAGCACTGGAAGTGGCAGCGGCATGACGAGTAGCAGCATAAGTAACCTGTTTACATGCTCGCGCTGCCCACTTCCCTTACTATTTCCCTGCCCATGGAGGCATAGTGTGAACGCGGGGTAAAATGGGGCAAATTTTATTCTAGAAAACAAGGATTTTTAATTAAACAATGGAAAAGGCAAAGGGTCGTTTTTATTATGCCAAGTCATGCACTGTAAAATGAGGGTAGAGTACATATTGATAATACCTACCCTGTTTCTGGAATATGTTTTTCTTTTGTAAAAGTTGGAATGCAAGTATGTACATTCATATACTTATATTACAAATATCACTCTTTTATCCTACGGGGTAGGATAAACGGCCTTAAAATACGGTCGCTATCGGCACATCTGTAAATTTTTTGAGGCCTGTTTCCGAAAAATCATGTATCACTACAGTGACAGTTTATCAGCCTGTCTCCCATAATTTGTAATGTACATAAATAAATGCGGGAAAGAAATGGGGTGATGCTATTCTAAGCCGGCATCACACGGATGGAATGCCAGTGTAAGTTATGTATGAATCATACTTGGCACAATTTCAACTTCTTTGTGATTTATCCTTTGTTTATTTTAGTGCTTATTTGGCGCATTTTCTCAAAAGGTTTTTTTGTTACACTGCAAATGTATTCGGCTATTGTATTTAACATACAAACATACGCCTATATTCCTGGCAGGGAAGGCAGAGCGTGAATGGCCGTAAAAACCGAATTTTTGAGGGTCATTCAGATAATTGTGTATCACCATAGTGACAGGTTGCCAGCCCATCGCCTAAAACTGCAATACACATAAAATATCTTACACTCGCGGGAAAACGGTAAGCAGCCATTAAGCAGCGGGTGAAACCGCTGGGCAGGCCGCTAGTAGACATAATGGATAGGTACAAATGACCAAAAATTTTCTTTTCGTATTAATTAGCATTCGTATATGCCCACTTGTCGTCCGTCGCATGCAGCGTCTGTCAGACGAAAGGAAATTGCGAATTCCGATCTTATTAATGATCCTTAAATGTTTGTCAGACCTGGCGTAAATGGCCGTTTACTTTCTGCCTACCCCGCAAGGGATAAATGCGTGTTATGTTTATGTACGTATGTATAATTAAATACTTATTTCGTGCAAAGACGGGCGCTTAAATAACTCATACATAATTCTTACAGATTTGTACCGCGCTACATTCTCGCTTGCTAGAAAGTGATACGATTCGTTTTCGTGATTCAAACCAATTACTAGCCACGAGTTTGTAAACTATTGTACAAACTAGATTTCCACCCAGCGGTTTCACCCGTTGCCACTCATTTTCCCGTGGTAATAGTTGTTTTCCCGCAGTAAAAAGTGGCCTATGAGTTATTCTAGGTTATACTCTACCTGTGTTCCAAATTTCATCCAAATCGATCAAGCCGTTTGAGCGTGAAGAGGTAGCAAACATACACATCTACACACACACACTCAGATTAATAATATGAGTACGGATAACAAAAGTAATAGTTGCGTTTGATGTTTATCTTTTTTGTATGTCAACAAACCTACTTATAAGAGTGCATGAAGAGCGATTTAAAGTTTTTAATAAATAGTGTGTTGTGTTATGTCGACTTAGCATATCATCAACCCATTTCTTTCCTGCGGGTGTCTTAAGAGGCGACAAACGGACCCGAGGGTTACATGTGTGTTGCAATTTTAGGCGATGGACTGATTGATAAGTTGTTACTATGATGGATGATACACAATTTTCTGAATTACCCTCAAATGTTTGTCAGACGTGGCGCAAATGTCTGTTTTTTATGGCGTTTTTCGCTCTGCCTACCCCGCAAGGGATAATAGGCGTGATATGTGTGTATGTATGGTAAATAATACCAACTTTTCATTCGGTTGACTACAAATCAAACACAGATATCAAACTCTACACCATTTCTTCCATACAAAAAGAAAGTGGTCCAGTTTGCATGTTACACGTGAGTTCCCACGTGTAACACGATACATACAACCCATACACACACGAGTCATACAATCTCAGCCGATCATAAATTGAATCAGACTTGATTGTTTTATGAATGAGGTCAAACAGTTCATACACGGGTTGTGAGAAAAAATTGAGTTTGCAGTTTAAATGGCTCGCGAGCAAGATTTTTATACCTGTTTTATTTAGACAACTACAGCCATAATTTTCTGAAAAAATATATTATGTTATTGCCGAGGATAACATACTTATACCTATCAGTTACACAGTGTAACAAACTTTACTTGATATTTAAAAAATCCGAAGTAACCTCAATTTGAATTCTTTTTCAATATTATGTCTACAGTTTTAAAGTATTTTTTTTGTTCTGCTATAATATAGAAACATACCTATTCTGATAAAAATGGCGGAATCAGATATTGAAACTGTATTTCTCTATATGTACTATGGTTTTGTTATGCACTAACAGTACTATATTATTTTCATAAATGAAAATAAGAAATTGAAAAACGGCAGGACGGTACCCCACGGTTCCGGGTTCAAGTCCCGGCGGGCGCTGACATTTTTTAATTTCATATATTTCTCTAGTTTCTATGTCAAAAAAAACGTAAAATCTCGCAAAACTTTAAGCGCTAAATGATAGGCTATTTCTCTTTGGCACACCGCGAATGAAAGGGACCTACTTTTCAGGAAAAGGGCCTTAAGGGATCTTTTTGTACTGGTAGAGAAAGTAGTACTTAGGTGTTATTGTTTATCCTTAAATGGGTAGCTGGAACTGCTACTGACAGTACCTATGTAGGTTCATCGTTAAGGCGTGTGTATCCGTAAACGACCTCGACAGTGGCGCGACTTCACAAAAAAAATATTGTCTCTTTATTTATACAAACAATCCATAAGTAAAATGAGAACCTGAAAACTCAATGAAATATTCGCCGTAATTAAAGTTATGGTAATTAATACCAAAAGTGGCCGTTTTTAGGTACTCTTTTTCCATAACTTTAATTGTAGCGAATATGTCATTGAGTTCGCAGGTTCTAATTTTACTTAAGGATAATACTAAAAACTTGGGCATAGGATATTCTGATTGATTGTCTGTATAAAGAGAAAACTTTTTTTTGTGAAGTGTCGCCACTCGCTTTAACAAAAATAAACTTCAATAGGTAATAAAATCAATGACTTAATTGTTTAATGACAACTATTTAAGTGGATCAACGCCACAATATAAATGAATTACTCAATAAAACAAGTTATTTCAACGCGTGGCGCAACACTATTGGAATCTTTAGTACCAATTAAATCGTATAAAACAAACTAGCTGCCGTGTTAATTAAAATTATCTAGGTTCTCGAAGGTACCTTAGATAACTTACCTATATAAGTCAATCACTATACTATACATTAATTTCTTACCCATAGGTGTCGTAAGAGGCGACTAAGGGACTCGAGGGATGTGTATTGCAATTTTAGGCGATGGGCTGACAACCTGTCACTATAGTCATACACAGTTATCTGATTGACCCTCAAGCTTTTGTCAGACGTGGTGTTAATATCCGTTTTACGGTTGTTAAAGCTCTGCCTACCCCGTACAAAAATGAAGTTCCCGTGTCCCTATGTATGCTTAGATCTTTAAAAGTAGGCAATGGATTTTAATGTGGTTTTCTTAAGTAAATAGAATGATTCAAGACAAAGGTTTTTATGTATAACTAGCTGTTACCCGCGGCGTTAAGTGGTGATAAAAACTATCCTATGTGTTAATCCATGTCACCTTCTATATGTGTGCCAAATTTAATTACAATCGGATCAGTAGTTTTCGCGTGAAGAAGTAACAAACAAACATATAAACTTTCGCATTATCAGTAGGATTAATGCCGAGAAAAGGTATTTTTCCCGCGGGAAAGCGGTTAGCAGCGGGTGATACCGCTGGGCGGGCTGCTAGTACTAAGACTAAGTTAAAACAACATATATATATATATATATATATACATATATAAAATATATATATTATATGATAAGTAAAAATATAAGCTGCAAATATTTTTAGGGTTGAACCAGCAATTATTATTCTTTATTTATGGCGTTTTCAAATATAAATTGGCGAGTGCGCCAGTTACTATTATCCATCTACAGGAACCGAGGGAATCGTCCTCTTGATGCCATCCGGAAATGCAAATAAAATAAAACTTCTATACTACTTCCATAGTTTAAATATTAAAACAATATTCAGTTCAGTCGAATAAAGAACCTACTGCTTTGGAATCGCGCAATCTACAGGCTACACCAGCTACACCATAAAATAAAAACTCCTTAGTAACAATGGCTGTCAGTTGCAACCGTGGTTGCAACTAATGGAGAAAGTAAGTACCGGGCAATGAACCCTTTATACTGTGGTCAGTTAGCAGTAACTACCAACTGCACCTAAAGGGTCAACGCACATCTACAGTCATTTGAAATGAGTGAGCAGAAGAAAATTCAAAATGAAGGCAGTTCGCTCACTTGTCGTCGTGTCGTTCCGTTTCTTATTCCCAACACGGATACGGTGAATTCACGCTGCGTAACGGATGCGTGTGTCAAACGACTTGACAGACGTTCGCAGCGTAACGCACCGTAAAACCCACCGTAGCCGTATTTGTATGGGAATAACATCGGAACTAGCAATTTCCTTTCGTTTGACAGACGCATGCGTTACGTTGCGTTAAAAAAACGAACGACGGACGACAAGTGAGTGAACCGCCTAATTTTATCTTAAGGCGGCTTACACACGCACCGCACGTGTTTCCGGTGCCTTGCCGGATCCGTTATTGCTATAAGGTTCACTGTTCACTGACAACAGGTAAGGTTCATTGACAATCCAAAATACCAAACAATGCATTCAAACTGACCTTCGTACTGCTGATCGAATTCTACTTTATCATTGTAATACTATGATTAGCTTAAAGAAGACATACACACATACATATTATGCCTATATACCTTGCGGGGTAAGCAGCCGTAAAAAACTAACATTAACGCCACGTCTGGCAATCATTTGAGGGTCGTTCAGAAAACTAGATTTCCGCCCAGCGGTTTCACCCGCTGCCACTCATTTTCCCGTGGTAATAGCTGTTTTCCTGCGGTAAAAAGTGGCCTATGTGTTATTCCAGGTTAAACTCTACTTGTGTTCCAAATTTCATCCAAATCGGTCAAGCCGCTTGAGCGTGAAGAGGTAACAAACATACATACACACACACAAACTCTCAGATGTATAATATTAGTACGGATTATGTATAGCTAAAGTTGTCAACCCATCGCCTAAAATTGCAATACCCATGTAACCTACGAGTATCTCAGTCGCCTCTCACGACACCTCCGGGAAAGAAATGGGATGATGCCATTATGAGCCGGCATCACACGGACAAACCATAGAGGCAGTTTATTTTATTGGCAACCATATCTTTCTCCTTCCGGAAACGTTTGCCCGCTGACTCATTGGTTAGCAGCGTTAGCAGAGCGATTAGCGTTCTTTGTTCGTGTTCTTTTATTATTTGCTCGTTGAATTTGGGAAAATATAACACACTATACTTACGAACTTGAATTTTTAACCTAAATAAAACTCGTGGGTTTAGAACATATTTGTGTGAAATTTTGGTTACTGTTGTGGCTTTTGTAGTAGTAGTTTACCCGACTAACTTGTTATTTATTTGGTAGAGAGTTTATCGCTCTACGTTTCTTGATTAGTCGATAGTCGGCCATAACCATAGTCGGCGCTTCTCTAGTCTTCTTCTTTTCGTGTGGGCCACATAGTCGTCCCGATGAACCCTGGTGTCAGAGTTTTTCAACCGCCTACAACTAGTAGTAGGTCTCTGACATGGTTGTGTATCGACCGCCGTCTAAGGAATCATCAACATCAACCGGGACCGCCGGCTTAACGTGCCCTCCGAAGCACGGAACTATCTTTCTTTTCGGACGATGGTGGTTCAGCCTGCAATGTCCTAACAAACAAAGTAATAAACAAAGTGATAAATATCGAATTTGAACCCGGAACCTTTGCGTCGCAGGCAGTCGCACTACCACTGCGCTACATCGGCCGCTTCTTTAGTAAAAACCCTTGTAATCACACTGATTACTTATTTAAAATTATTTTCCTTTATCAAGCTAGACTGCCGACTCTTAACTTTAAGACTGCATTTACCAATTTATCACGGTTAAGTCTGCGCCGAGCGAAATCCGACCGTCCAGTGGCGCCCTCCCATGCTTTTACCAAATTTCTCTAGATCTAAAACAAACTTCAAAAATCTAAAACGGACAAATTGTTGTCCAATACGATAACTTTATGCCGCAAATCAACAATGAGCTTTTTATTGTGTTCTAAATTTAAATGATTTCAAAGACGCATTACAATGTAAAGCTTATTATTGTACCTGGCGACCGATGTGGCGCAGTGGTAGTGCGACTGCCTGCGACGCAAAGGTTCCGGGTTCGATTCTCGGTGGGACACTCACAAAAGTTGATATTTATCTCTTTGTGAATTTTGTTCCCGGTCTGGTTAGGACATTGCAGGGTGAACCAACTGATTGTCCGAAAAGAAATGGTTCCGTGCTTCGGAGGGCACGTTAAGCCGTCGGTCCCGGTTGCTGTCTATGATCACTTCGACGGCGGTCGTAACACAACCATGTCAGAGGCCTACTAGTGGTATAGTAGGCGGTTGAGAAACTCTGACACCAGGGTTCATCGGGTCGTTGGATGACTCGGTGTCCCACACGAAAAGAGGAGAGAGAGAGAGAGAGAGAGAGAGATTATTGTACCTGAAAATGAACTAACTAAAAACAAATACATTTTGAACGCTTGTTCTAGATTTTATGAAATGATTAAAAAATAGGTGAGGGCGCCACTGGACGGTCGGCGCCGCCTTAAAGACGGCACAGCCACGGACGAAACCGGTTTTGAATCTAGTGTGAAAATGAAAAAAAAACCTCCTTTGCACAGTTTGGCCTTGAACCTGCGACCTTAGGATTGTTTACCCCGTGACTCAACGAGTTCTGAGCAAATAGATTAGGTAATATTTGGTAAAGAAAATTAGTGAGTGGTAGGTAAATATTGGTATGTAAATATTTGACAGAAATCAGTGGCGGTTGTTTAGGCGGTTCTCTCACTTGTCGTTCATCGCTGCGCATTAAAATTTTAGCGCATGCGTCTGTCAGACGAAAGGAAATTGCGAATTTCGATCTTATTTCCACACAAATACGGCTACGGTGCGTCACTTGACATTCGCATTAGCAAACGCACCGTCGTATTTGTATAAGAATAAGCTCCAAATTTGCAATTTCCTTCGTTTGACAGACGCAAGCGTTAAGGATGCACTAAAAATACGCAGTAACGGACGACAAGAGAATCACCTTAGTAGTATGCCTTTATTACGACAGTGCTCCTAAACTTCTACATACATACACATATAACACCTATAATCCCTTGCGGGGTAGGCAGAGTACAAAAACGGACATTTACGCCACATCTGTCTAATATGTCAGGGTCATTCGGAAAATTGTGTAACGCTACAGTGTTGACAGGTTGTTAATAAAATTGCAATACACACCCTCGAGTCCCTTAGTCGCCTCTTAGGTACGACTCCCAAAGGAAAGAAATAGGGTGATGCTATTCTAAGCCGGCATCACACGGCATCAAACTTCTTAAACTTCTGCATAACGTCGAATGGAATTTTGTACAAATATGAAGTAGCTATAGGTATTAATTTAAAAATTGTAGAATATTATTGTTAATTTGCTTC
The DNA here is from genome assembly GCA_027580185.1 of Tuta absoluta. NCBI lineage: Eukaryota > Metazoa > Arthropoda > Insecta > Lepidoptera > Gelechiidae > Tuta > Tuta absoluta. Next base: position 1,489,274 of record JAQAHW010000035.1, on the reverse strand, counting down.
TGCAACTACTTACTTGCAAATCTTTTTTAATGTAAAAGTTGCCTGGTAGAGCTCGCTGCAAGCGATAAGGCCGCCTTTGCTTACTTTTGGTTTTCAGTTTTCTGTATAGTTCAATACCAAATTTTAAAACACTTCCCGTGTTAGGTATTCCACTTTTAAAAACTTGCAATATTTTCAAGAGCGGGCAGGATTTGAACCTGATACTTTCGCCATCATTAGTGGCGACGCCTCTTCCATCTAAACTACCGCGGCTCGTTCCTTACCCGAGAATTTTGCAAGAGTGCTCCATCTACCGGGTTAGTTTTGCAACTAATACCCAGCGACCAATTCATACTTTACAGATTGAATGTAGTCTAAGCTATGAAAACCCGCCATAAATTAGATACCAAATTTTAAAACACTCCCGTGTTAGGTGAACCATTTTCTGTATAGTTTCGTTTCTGTTATATGCAATGAAGTAATCATCTATGTATCTGAAATATGAACTTGACAACCTGATAGGTAGACAACCGCGTGCCCTCCGAAAGAGCCACGTAACTAATTGTACACTAAATTACTTGACAGCGCAATACAGAGGATGTCACTCATTTCGGGTCATTGCCCCCTTCCTATTGTTTATTATCTTCCAGTTTCCAAGTAACGAGAATTAGCTGAAATGTCTGTAAGTGCCAACGTTATTTTGACTCGACAACTTCTTTATAGGTTGCGAAACAAAAGAGAGATTTTTTTTTACTTGAAAAAGTTTCAAGCGCGGGCAGGATTTGCGACAGGAACTTGCGACTTTTGCCATTACTACTGGCGACGCCTCTTTCATCTGGGCTACCGCAGCTCGTCAAGGCCCGCGAATTTTGCAAGTGTGTCAGTAACGCGCAAAACATTTCAAATTTTAATCTATGGGAAGGTTTTTAGAATTTGGTATTCAGGGAGTTTTATTTTGTTTATTAAACCCTTCCCTGACAGGCTGACAATCTGTCACTATAGTGATACACGTTTGTTCTGAAACGGACCGCTAATATTTGTCAGACGTGGCGATAGCGACCGTATTCTTACGGCCTTTAACGCTCTGTCTACCCCGCAAGGATATATATGTGTGTGTAAATGTAAAAAGGCATAACTTTGCAAATAGACTTATGTAAATCGTACTTTGTAGCCTACTTTAATAATAAACACGGCAATTATTAAGTAATTTGTATAAGAAACTAAGTTTTTATAAACATTAACACACGTCATTAAAGAAAAAAAACTATGAATATAGGTAGGTATGTAGTTAAAAGTGGTTTTGTAGCTAGGCAAACTAAACAAATACTTATATTACTATACGGTGTATACAGCACTCCAAATACTGATAAGGTGCATATAGACCATGAAACTGAACAACTTTCCCCTAGGAACACATGTCAGGAAACGACAGAAATATTCTACCTGCCATACAAAATCACAATCAGCTGCATTTAATATGCTTTTGACGTGTCCTGAAATATTGTTTCATGGAAAGTTGTTGAGTTTCATGGTCTGAATGCACCCTATCAGTATTCGGAGGGCTGTCCCTTACACCCTGTATACTAGGTAAATATGGTGAATTTTTACTAGTGACCGATAAGGAAAACTTAAGACGAGAAGGTGATATGGAACAACTTTCCCATAGGTCCAAAAAAAACATGTAGACCTCGCATACAAAATTGTCGATCAGCTGATTTAAGTCACTATGGAAACTCAAAAATTTTTTGTCATATTTCAGCCTACGCTCCTTAGGGAAAGTTGTTCCTTATGACCAGCCAGTTTTGAGTTTTCGCATTCAGTCGCTAGTTAAATTTCACCTTATATAACATTAGTTCAACAGCCTGAATAGTCTACTGACATACAGTAACGGATTTTCAATAAATAACGATTTCATCAGGATTTTTTTTCAGTGATGAAGGCGCTAGTTACGCTCCGGAATCCCCTTAAAGTAGTCCATTTCCCAAGTCAAATGGTGGTATAAAAGACCGGTATAATATCATTAAATTCGCAATACAAACTGACAAACTTCTCACATAATTAGGAATCCGGTTTAAGTAGCCATTTTGTAATAATCCGAGCGGTTTTTTATGTTTCCGTTCAAATATATCATACGTTAGGCAGAAATGTTATTAATTTTGGAATTAGGATTACAATCTTGGCCTTAAGGTGGTTAGTGGGCCCAGTGGCGCCCCCAAACAGGAAAAAATCCCTGCATGGACACGCTAGTCATCTGACAACCAAAGTATCCATTCGCGGCAATATGCAAGGCAATAAATACTTACATACATACATACACATATCACGCCTTAATCCCTTGCAGGGTAGGTAGAGCGTAAACGGCCGCAAAAACAACCAGGCAACCAGGTACGGATGTCCGATGGTAGAAGGGAGCTGGTGGAACAAGGTCGTGAAGCTCTTGAGCACACATTTACGCCACGTCTGACAAATATTTGAGGGTCATTCGGAAAATAGTGTATCGCCATAGTGACAGGTTGTCAGCCCATCGCCTAAAATACAATACACACCCTCGAGTCCCTTTGTCGCTTCTTACGACTCCCATGAGAAGAAATACTTACAAAGGTTATTTACAATTAATAAGACCTTGTAAAAACTAAGCGCTTTAGTTATGTATTGTAATTTAGCTATAAGTGGACACTTTTAGCATTTTTGGAATACATTACCAAATCGCACAGTTTTTACAAGGTTATATTGATTCTTAATAATCTTTGTAGTTATTTATTGCCGCGAATTGATAATTTGGTTTCCAGATAACTAGCGTGTCCATTGTGATGAGTAGTAGTTGTGCAAATTCAAGAAAATATTAAAGCGTGTCCAGACAGGTTTTTTTCCTGTTTGGGGTCGCCACTGGGCCCTAGAACCACCTTAAGAATTAGAATTCTCTGAATTTGAATAAAGTTACGATATTTATTCAAAGTTGGATACATTTTGTAATACTTTTGATGGTCAATAGTCAAGTAAAACTGGCTATCAACGCCTCTTTGATTAGGAGTTGAAGTGGTCGCCATGGCTGAAATCGGTCGGAAAGATCATCATCATCATCATCAAAACCAAAAACATTACATTCTAGAACAAACTTTAAAAACGCAGGTAAGCTAAAAAATTACATTCCAAGCAATTCCTTTGGGTAAGCCAGGTTAACCATACGACATTTAAAATTGATAATTTGACGTGTTTATCTGTATGGTAGGTAGGAAGTTAAGGTAAAAGGTAAGTAAGTTAAATAATACTTGAAACTTTTAATGTTTAATCAGAAGATCCGGTATTTCATTGTTCATAACAGTATGACTAAGATTTTTTATTGCGAGTGTCATAAATACCAAATTGCGATTATTATGATGATAAAGAAGAATCCTTACGTATGTATTTTGGCGGTTTTCCCACTTGCCATCCGTCATTTATATGTGAATAAGATCGGAAATCACTATCTATTCGTCTGACAGACGCATGCGTTAAAAATACGCAGCGACGGATGACAAATGGGAGAACCGCCTTAGTATTTCCGATAGTAATTCAAAGCGTGTCAGGTTATGATAACTTTTTTTCGATATGTGCGATATGGATTATACGAAAGACCTGATTGAATACATACATACACATATCACGTCTTTATCCCTTGCGGGGTAGGCAGAGCGTTAAAAACAGTCGCTATCGCCCGAATTATTTATAATGCGAGTTCCCGATATTTCGACGTTGTTGCAAGCGTCATGATTACGGGTAGGGGGTGCGCACAATATGCGACAAAAATTGTTCAAACGAAAATGTTCAACACAAAATGTGCAGCAAATATTTTGCGTTATGACAAGGATTGTTCTAGAAAATCTATCTATCCTTGTCACACTAAGGCGAGTTTCATATTTTGTATCCTGCTCTCAGTTGACACTCGTCAATTGACGCGTGATATTTGCTGCACATTTTGTGTTGAACAATCGTTTGAACAATTTTTGTTGCATATTGTGCGCACCCAACTCTACCCGTTTACCCGTCTACCCGTTTAAATTATTATAACTATGAATAGTGCAAACAACGGCGAAAGTTTAATATTTTGTGTTACAACTTAAATCCGTTTAAAATAATTTTATTGTGACGAGTAATAGTAATAGTATATTGTGCGAACTCAAGAAAATATTGAGTGTATTTAATCAGGTTTACGGCCTGTAACGCTCTGCCTACCCCGTAAGGGATAAAGGCGTTATATGTGTATGTAGTGACACGGTCATATTCACCGTAGTGTGACGTCCTTGTCTAACAGCATACAGGCGAAGAAAACGTAGGCTAAGCTGTTTCGTTAAACCGTCAAATAAACTATTACCCTGGCTTAGTGAAATGAATTTAGAAAAGTAGGCTGGCGTTAGATGCCGGCTTGGAATAGCATCACTCCATTTCTTTCCCGTTGATGTCGACTAAGGCACAGCAGGGTTACATGTGTATTTTTTATTTAGGTATTTATTTACCGTTTATTGTACACAAAAACATTACAAAAGAAACACATACAAAGAATAACGACACATCAGGGCAACTTATTTCTACTAGGAAATTTCTTCCAGCTGACCTAAGTAAAGTGAGACTTTATTAGACAGGCGGATTATGCGTGCACAATAGAATATAATAAAATAAGAATAAACCTACACACGAATACATTAAATATACCTAAATAAACATGTGTATTGCAATTTTAAGCGATATGCTGACAACTTGTTACCACTCTCCCTCAAATGTTGTAAATATTAGTTTTTTACTGCTGTTTACGCTCTGCCTATCCCGCAAGCCTGTGTATGTTGACGATGTTTTGTCGTTTTAAGGCTCAGCTACAACGAGAGTAAAACAAAAAAAATATGCGGTACGAGAGTAATTGAAGTTACTCCATTGACAAGAGTTAAACTCTTAAATTTGAAGTAAAAGAGTCTCTTCGGAAAGAGAATAGGCGTGGGCAAAAAGTGAACTAATCATTTCTTCATAGATTGCTATGACATTTCTCATACTAAAGCACAGAGGCGCCCTCAATTTCCACGCCTATTCTCTTTCCGTAAAGACTTCAGTTTTCTCCGGTGCACCAATCAGACCTTGGAAAGGAACTCGATGAAACGAACGCGCCACAACGGTGAAAACCCGCGCTTGACTCGTTGATTGAAGTAAACAAACGAACTGTCGCGATTTATTAATAGCTGGATAATTATTTCTACGATGTGGTCTGACACGGGAGCTATAAAAAATAAGAGATGAATTAATATGGCCGCTTCATGACCGTGTATGAACTTCAAACGTGGTTTATTTTTTATTAGCTTTCCGTCACGCGGTTTCACTTGGGCTTAGTGAGCCTTCATTTTCTTTGTTTCCCGTGGGATTGACAGATTTTCCTGCGGTAAAAAGTAGCCTTTGTCCTGCCTATGCTTATGCTAAATTGTATCAAAATCGGTTCAGTGGTTTAGGGTGAAAACGTAACAGACCGACAGAGTAACTTTCGAATTTTAATAGATTTCCGCCTAGCGGTTTTACCCGCTGCCACTCATTTCTTAGCATCACCCCCTTTCTTACCCGTGCGTGCCGTGAGAGACGACTTAGTCACCCGAGGGTTATATGTGTATTGCAATTTTAGACTGACAACCTGTCACTATGGCGATACCGAACTTTTTGAATGACCTTAAAAATTTGTCAGACTTGGAGTAAATGAGCGTTTCTTACGGTCGCTTACGCTCTGCTTACCCCGCAAGGGATATAAGCGTGATATATGTATGTATAATAGGTGTGATATGAGTACTTCGAAGAACATTTTAATTTACTATTTTAGAAGGCCACACTACTTACCTCTTTTTTCGCGCAGGTCTGTAAATATCGTATCCGACAAAAAATCTAAAACATCATTAAAGAAATAATTTATGTATGATCGGACACAATGTGCGCCGATTTTAGCATACTCATTCTTTAGCTTATCTTAGCATACTCACGTGTTATCAGTCATAATAAGGCAACAGTGAAAACAATGGCGACTAAATTGACAGGCGAAGAACCCAAAGACTTTACTGATGATATCTCCTATCCTTTTTTAAACCTATTTGACGGAAAGTGACAGTACTAATTTAAGGTAAGTAAAGAGAATTTATACGACAACTCTAACGCTACTTAGGTAAAATGACTGCTGCAGATTTTTCGAGTGTTTTATTTACCAAAGGGAATCAATTCGACCCGTATGTATGTCACATTAACTAAGCATGTAACATAAACTTAGATGTCGTAACTTTAATTAATTTCGGTTGACAATTTATCTTCTATCTGTCGTAGAACCGACGTACGGTGGAGTAAGCCCACGCCTCGGCAAGCGTAGCGTTGGACGACCTCCGGCCAGATGGACCGATGACTTAAAGAAGGCGGCTGGTAGCGACTGGATGGCGAAAAGATCGTGCCCTATGGCGTACCCTGGGGGAGGGCTACGTCTCGCAGTAGACTGCAAACTGATGTATGTACTTGTAAAATACAAATATTTCTCGACAAGTAAAGTTGTTTAATTTAAATTGACAGGACATTAAAAAAAAAATTAACCAACTGTTCGCTAGAATCGCTAATGTAAGCTGTCTTCGTTATCTCACTGGCTAGATGGAAAGTGACGATACTGCATGTGCACGGCCACTGAGGAATTTCTTATAAAAAAAGAAAAATAACTTGCGCGCGAAATAATAAAACATGGCGGCCGGTGACTTAAGGCGAATGTAGCCGTCAACGACCTCAACAGTGGCGACACTTCACAAAAAAAGTTTTTTCTTTATACAAACACTTTATTAGAATATCCGATGCCCAAGTTTTAAGTATTATCCTTCAGTAAAATTAGAACCTTAATGAAATATTTGCTGCAATTAAAGTTATGAAAAAAAGTACCTAAAAATGGCCACTTTTGGTATTAATTGCCATAGCTTTAATTACACCGAATATTTCATTAAGTTTGCAGGTTTTAGTTTTACTTAAGGATACTACTAAAAACTCGGGCAACGGATATTCTGATAGAATGTGTCTATAAAGAGTTTTTTTTTGTGAAGTGGCGCCACTGTCGAAGTCGTTGACGGCTACACTCGCCTTAATGGAGGTCGTTCTTAGGTGCAATTATTTCAGTAACTAGTTGTTGCTAGTTTTATTTTGTGGTGATAACGTTTTATTTTTTTAATATTTTTAGTAAAATACTTTGTTTTTCGGTCATCTACGTGCAAATTACATTGATCTACTTTCCCGTGTCGTAGAAAAAGGCATAGATTAAGTAGGCATTACAGAAAACTGCATTTTGTTACTAACTACGCAGTAATTTAGTTTTTTTTATCGTGTGGGTCACCGAGTCGTCCAACGACCCGATGAACCCTGGTGTCAGCGTATTTTCAACCGCCTACCACTAGTAGTAGGCCTCTGACATGGTTGTGTAACGACCGCCGTCTAAGTAATCATAGACAGCAACCGGGACCGACGGCTTAACGTGCCCTCCGAAGCACGGAACCATTTCTTTTCGGACAATCAGTTGGTTCAGCCTGCAATGTCCTAACCAGACTGGGAACAAATTCACAAAGTGTTAAATATCATATATTAACTTTGTGAGTGTCCCACCGAGAATCGAACCCGAAACCATTGCGTCGCAGGCAGTCGCTCTACCACTGCGCCACATCGGCGTAATTTAGATGACCGAAAGTAAAAGCTCTGACACCAGGGGTTTACCGGGTTATTCGTCGACACGTCTGGTGGTCTTCTGTGTGATGGTCCGACAACCATATCAGAGGCCTACTACTAGTAGGCGGTTGAAAAACTCCGACACCAGGGTTCATCGGGTCGTTTAACGACTCGGTGTCCCACACGAAAAGAAGAAGAAATACCGCATTATAAAAAGTGCAACCTATAGTTAAGCCGTGGCTTAGAATAGCATCACCCCATTTCTTTACCGTGGGAGTAGTAAGAGGCGACTAAGTGACTTGAGGGTGAGTATTGCAATTTTAGGCGATGGGCCTGTCACCTGTCACCTGTCACTTTCTGAATGTCCCTCAAATATTTGTCAGAAGTGGCATAAATATCCGTTCTTGCGGCCCTTTACGCTCTGCCTACCCCGCAAGGGATTATAGGCGTGTGTGTATGTATAGTTATGCAGTAGTTTTGAGACTATCACGAACAGTAAGTAAGTAGGTACTTGTTCTAAGAATGAAATGTGAGAATGAAACAAAATCGAAATCGCGAATTAACGAAGCGTAACGTCTTAAAATCAGCTATTACTTGCTCAAGCCGAGGCAGCGTGTAATCATCTCACTTTTTACACACATACACATATCACGCCTATAATCCCTTGCGGGGTAGGCAGAGCGGAAACGGCCGCATAAAACGGACATTTACGCCACGTCCGATAAATATTTGAGGGTCATTTGGAATATTGCGTATCACCATAGTGACAGGTTGTCAGCCTATCGCCTAAAATTGCAATACACACCCTCGAGTCCCTTAGTCGCCACTTACGACTCCCACGGGAAAGAAATGGGGTGATGCTGTTCTAAGCCGGCATCACACGGCAATCTCACTTTTTACGGTATTTTTAATTATTAAGTTCGTCCATATCGGTTGGGATCCCGAGTCGACAAACGGCCTGGTGAACTCTGGCGTCAGAGTTTTAAACCGCTTAATATTATGATACGAATCAAGGGTTACTTATTAGTTTGAGTAAAACTATAAAGCTGATCCTTTCACGTTCTAGAAGATACTATTATTACCGTATGATATCGGCTTAGAAAAGCATCACCCCATTTCTTTCTTGGTTGTCGAGGTGAGTACGGGACTCGAGAGTTACATGTCTATTGCAATTTTAGGCGACGTGCTGACAACCTGCCTCTCAGGTGATACACAATTTGCTGAATTACTTCTAAATGTCCGACAGACGTGGCGTAGGTATATATAAGTTTTTTACGGCCGTTTTCGCTCTGCCTACCCAGCAAGGGATATAGGCGTGATGTAGGTACTTTTCTGGGAATTCTGTAACCATTACCTACTTTGTAGAGATTTACAACTGACACCTATTTGTAGACAACAAGAACAAGTCCATGAAATTAGTTTTATGGAGTCTAATTGAATAATTACGTAAAATTTTTCTTTATTTTTCAGTTTATCTGGGCCGACATTATCTAATCTTACTACGATTTCACCACATTTAGTTTGTTCTGACTTTACTGTTTAGTTAACCTCCTGTTTAGCCGCATGATGCCGGCTTAGAATAGCATCACCCCATTTCTTTCCCGTGGGAGTCGTAAGAGGCGACTAAGGAACTCGATGGTGTGTATTGACAACTTGTCACTATGGCGATACACAAATTTCCGAACGACCCTCAATGTTTGTCAGATGTGGCGTAAATTACCATTTTTTGCGGCCGCTTTTACTCTGCCTACCCCGAAAGATACATTTTATGGTAGGTACTACAGTGATGGGTTGCCAGCCCATTGCCAAAATTGTAAAAAGCCTTCGAAGCCATTAGTAGCCTTACGAATCCAGCGTAAAAGAAATGGTATGATGCTAATAATTGTAAGTCTGCATCACATTTTTCAAAGTTTATTACAAAACCCTTTCTTTCATTAAACACCTAAAACAATTAAATGTTTTAAGTATTTAATATATAAGTTACTTTGTCTCTCAACTCTGACCCAAAAACCCTTGATACATATTTTTATATGTCTACATCTGTCTGTAGTAAGAATAAGAATAATCATTCACAGCATAGTCATAAAAAGCATGGGATAAGAATAGCCTCCATTGTCGAGGCAGTTAAAACTGGCCGCCAAATGAAGTTAAAATCATAGAACTACCATCTACCATAGCCTAAATATAGAGCAATAAGGGTTAACTTCGTGGGAAAACGTTACATCAAAAGATTGTAGCAGTAACCTTGTAGATAAACGAACTAAATTATCAGGTACCTAAGCACGATAAACACGAGTTTTTGTTTGTTCACTCATAATTTTATTTCTAGTTGAAATGAAAGTGAAAACTCGTACGAGTAATTTCGTATCACGCGAAAAAACTTGAACGTGCGAGTTGTGAGCAGAGTAGGTATTGTTTTTGTTTTAATTTCGTTTTTTTATCGCAATACGACTTCCTACCAGCCAGTACCAAAAGATAAAACTACTCGTATTTGAATATGGAACACTGCAAAACTGATGCACGTCTACTTGCTAGAAATGCGTCATAGAACGTCGTCATAATGTAATGTGGCGTCCATATGCCGGCGTAAGAAAGAAAACGTGAGAAAGTTGATTGTTTTATACCTGCTATCCTCAATACTGCACGATCAGCCGGGTCCAGCTGGAGAATGGACAAAGGCTTGTCCTTAGCCCATTCTTTCAAGCTGAAGTCGTTCTCGAATTCCATTTTGCTGTCATCCAAAACACGAACTTTCGCTCGGACCCTCGCACATAATTGAATATCTCACACCAACACACCCGTGCACGAAGCAAAACGACACATTTTTTGTATAATAAATCACACGAAAATAAAAAGTAAACAAAACGTAACACTCATCGTCGGAAAATCGATAAACGCCACAAGGATGCCGCCAGTGCGTATCTTGAAAACACTTCGTTTCACTGTTTGAAATCACATTCAATCCACAAGAAGGCAAAAATTGCGAAAGTTGAATAATTATTCGACTAAACGAAAAGTAATGTAAGGACGGAGCCACAACACAGCGTTTTTAGGTTATTTATTATTGCCGAGCGTCATACACCGGACCGGCGGGCAGACATGATGCGACTGAATAGTTTTTCGAAACGCCACGAAGCGTCGCCACTGGCACTCAGCTGTTCTCGCGCATGCACTTGTAAACGTTACGCTACCAAGTTAGGTAGGTCACTTTTGCAGTCTGTTATCAAACAGAAAGTGATTGATGGAATTTTGTCGGATATTCATAATTTATTCAATTCGAATGACTGCTAACGGCATCTGTTATTGAACTGAATGAACTAATCTCGACAGGTGGCTGTGAGAACCAGTGATCGTGCGCACGTGTGAACGCCTGATAACATGTTACGAAAAACTGATAACACGTATCGATCGATTCACATCATTTGCCTGCCCATATAGAGGCGAACAGACAAAGATAATTTGTACGGACAGGCGTTTTTTACTTGAAGGTCCGAGTTTATTTTATTTACTTGCTTGACTGTTTACAATTTTGATTTACCTACCAGGCCTGCCAAGCTTAAGCAGGTCTAGCACTTAAGAATCGAATGAGTTGCGGTGGCCACAACGCGGCCTCAGTGAAGTTTACTTTTAAACACGTACCTACCTACCTAATGTTTTCAACAATGAGAAAAAAAATGTAAGAGAAGTTGAGAATGTCGCCCATACTAAGAAAAACAAAGGGCTTTGTTATATTAAAGTTGGGTACAGGGTGACCTTATTTAAGTCGAGTTGTTAGATAGACTTTCGCTTATGAAATTATTTCAAATTGAATTTCATCTTTCCTGATGGAACATGCATCGAAATTCACTTATTAACATGATTCACTGTTCTTCGACACATGTTGCTTGAGGAAGGTTATTCATAAACATGAGAAAATACCCACTAATTTAATACTTACTTTGAAGGGTTATATTTATATCACAAATAATTGATTTTATAGGTAAAATCAGCACGTACCAGTATTTGCAGTTTAAAAAAGGAAAGGAAGGGGTAATCGAAACGCGTAGCGCCACCTACAGATAATTTGTAGTAACACATTGACATCTCAAACGCGGGAAGCTTCAAACTAAGTATGCTTGCTTTTATAATATTGAACACCTAATACGGGGATAAGTAGGTACCTTTGCCCTCACATCCTGTATAAGTGTATTATAAACTGACCTTATAGAGAGGATATTTATATACCTAATTCCATTGTGCTGTAAGAATGTAAGTTAAACAAATTGAGAGTAGGTTCTGCATTAAGCGGCTCTTACACGCACCGCATGATGTTCCGGTGAAGTTTGTCTGAATACGTTATTATTATACTTATATTTTGGCAATAGTACATTAAGAATGAGGCCTTTTTTGACTGTTTAAATAAAAAAAGTTATCAGAATGATCTAGGAGGTTTAATTTATTTTTATCAGCTTTGCTTGGTAGTTTGATTCTTCTTCTTTTCAAGTGGAACTCCGAGTCACCTAACGACTCAATGAGCGACGATAGACATTGAAAATTTATCAAGAAGTTAAGATTGGAGTTACGACATAATATTTGCGGCGCTAGTTGCGGTTTTTTAAAAAGGAACGCTAACGAGGTTACGGGAAAGAAAAAAGAGTTCACAACTATAACTAAAACCATAATTTTATAACCATGCGTGGCTAGTTGAGAGCCACATGTTTATCGCCATCTATCGGCATAATAATTCACAACTGTTTTAAGCTGTCAAAAATAACTTATTCCCATAACAATACCGGATATCTTGACGTAATCTAGATAATGAGCTGCAGTGTTCCCTGTGAAAGCAATATCTTGCACGATCCGCTTGCCAAGCGTGGTAAGTATGGTAACACCCCCCAATAGGGGAAGGCCCATGTAGACTGTTAATGTTAACGGGCACTATGGTGATTATCATACTTATCACATACCGCAATATCGCAGAGTGCGTATGCGATTCAAGTTACTTAATAGAACAATAATATCCTTCTGCATAATAGTTATGTTATTCTTTCATTAAATACTAGAGACTTCATCATTTTGTGTCAGAGTCAGATTAGAAGTCTACTTAATTAGTAACTACTTAAAGATTGCTTTTTAAACCGGGTATGGCGATAGTTTTTGAGTACATATTTATCAATTCACCTGGTTCCTGACGTAACACAACGAAATCGCGAGTGCTTAAAAAGCTATATTGTGCTTATTTGTTGCAGAGGGTGGAGACTTATTTCGTGGCACCGACTAGAGTATAGATAGATACTACTGGAGCAAACATTGGCGAAATTGCTTTTCTTCACACATATCTATTTAGTACACCCGGACCCTAAGGAGTGTTTTTTATGTTGTTTTGTAAGGCAATATGATGTCGGTTATTGTCATGTTGATCATTATAGTGATGGACATTATTGGGACTCCATATAACATTAACTCAACAAACGGTCGTATTCCTACAAGTACGCCTTCATCTTGCGATTTCAATCCCAGTCAGATTACGTATTGTTTGATCTCGATATTGGGGATCCGCTCTCATGCATCTGCATGCCACATGTTCATGGGTCGAAAGCCGAAATCCAAAATGAACGAATTATTAGAAAGTATCAACAAGATTTATACAGGCAGAGGGGGGCTTGTGTACGCAAACTTAGGATGATTGTACTTATTATGAACTCGTTTTCGTACTTTGGAGCAATCTCCGAAAAGACGAGAAAAATAATTAGACAATCCGTGGAAATTCTACTTGACCAAAATATATGGAAGCGCGGTTTTGATAATGGCTTCAAGATAAAAGTTGTTCATAATCATAAAAATAAAATTGTTCATTTCTTTATTAACTTAATTAAAAATAACCCAGATTATCAAACATCTAATAAAATCTTAGTATCGCGGGATAAAAATCAGTTTGAAATAACAAAATTAAATTATTGAAGAAAATTATTTTATTTTTATTTTTCCTATTAACTTTTTTATTTAAGTTTATCTTTAAATGGGAGTTTTTCTGTTGACCGTTCTGATGATAGTTCTGAATTCCAAACCAGAGGGCGTTGTGCTAAACTAAAAATTTCACGTTTCAATATGGCTGGCGGCAGCCATTGTTTTGACACAGGTTCTGTTTCGCGTTGTGTTCGTTACTAATTATTTATGTTCGTTTGATTTACTACAAAATAAACTTGTCGTCTTGCTATTATATTAAATGTCATTCATGTTAATAAACAAAAAAACAATAATCAATTTAGAACAATTCAGTAAACTCAAAATAGAGAATGATTTATAGAGTGGTACAGATTTCGTGTAAAGAAACGTTATTTCAATTAAGCTCAGTACCCTCTACCTACATGACACTCGAAAACCCCTAGAAAATTTCCCATTGACTTTTTAATTGTAATTGTATGAATAAGTAACAAATGTGATGATATCAAATACGATATAATATGTTCAAGAATAAATAAATCAAGAAATATTCTTGATAGATCTATTATGTAATTCTGTACAATAATTTAGATCTTGTTTATTATTGAATGTTACTAGTATAGTGAATAAGTTAACTAAGTTTTAAATAATACTTAATAAAAGTATATCTTACTCAAACAAACCGTTTTATTATTTTTCTGAATCTTAAACAAACTTTTTGGCGGGACGTGTTTATAATGTACAGTACAGCCTCTTTACATGAATAAATAAACAAACAATCTGAAAAATAATTAAATAAGTAATTTATGATAAGGAATGAGCAACAAGAGATTTACATCAGAAACGATTTAAAGATAAACAATGTCATGTAGTTTAGCATAAGACTCATTTGAAAACTGCTTAAATTAAGAAAAAAGTCCTTAAAATCATCAATAGATGGCGTTGAACATCAGGGTGAAATTTTTTGCTGAGTAGGGAGTTTGATTCTTATTATTTTCGTTCGGGACACCAAGTCGTCCAAAGTCCAAATTAACGTCCTTCAAAATGTATTACGCAGTTATGATTGGAGTTTGATTGAAAGTTTGGAAATAATGTTTCCGGTGCTAGTAGCGCTTATTTTAGTATATTTGGATATCGCTTGCAATGATTAAAGGACTACGGTTCCAAAAAAGTTACGCCAGCAATGTTACAAGGAAGAAAACAGTTAATTTCTACTAAAACACAAATATTTATTACCTTGCGTGACTAGTTGCGAGACCCCCAGATGTTAAACACCTACTATTGGCCTAGAGAAGCGTAACTTTTTAATCTACAAAAGACCTTATTTAAATGATTGCAAGTGATATCAAAAACACACTGATTACAAGCACAAAGCTTTCTCTGGATCAATCTCCTAAAAAAAAAAATATATACGTAAGTATATACATATGTTTTAAAATGTCGCCCTGCCAAGGTTATCAATGTTATCTTAATATAAATTATATTAGGTCCTTACATATGAAATTGTCGTTTTGTCGTACTGGCCACTTTGATCACAAATTTCTCCTATTTGGTTAGGAATTCGAAATTCAAATTTATACAGCTATTTCCACATGTAGTTATGTTTCGTTAACCGTCATTCATTTGTTTTTTTACTTATCTTTTTTCTGTTTGCATCGCTCAATTTACAAAATGGAAAATTTGAAATATCGCGTTATTTACGAGTACGAGTTCACCGTGGCACCAGTGCTGCGGAAACGGCTCGAAGGGTTAATGATGTGTATGGCGGTTGTGTCGCAAAAGAAAACACAGTGCGTTTTTGGTTCCAACGTTTTCGTTCTGGAAATTTCGACCTGCAAAACAAGCCCCGTGGACGGCCGGAGACCCAAGTTGATAATGAAGAATTGAAGGCTATTGTGGAAGCGGATCCATCGCAAACCACGTCCGAATTAGCTGCAGGCTTCGGTGTTAGTGATAAAACTGTTTTAATCCACTTGAAGCAAATTGGAAAGATTAAAAAACTTGAAAGGTGGGTTCCTCACAAATTGAGTGAAGCAAACCGGCAAACGCGCGTCAACTGCTGCGTTACATTACTTGACCGGCACAATAACGAAGGGATTTTAAATCGAATCATTACCTGTGATGAAAAGTGGATTTTCTACGATAATCGGAAGCGCTCATCGCAATGGCTGGACCCTGGCAAGCCAGCCAAAGCCTGCTCCAAGCGAAAATTGACCAATAAAAAGTTACTTGTAAGCGTTTGGTGGACTAGCGCCGGTGTCGTTCATTACAGTTTTCTCAAATCTGGCCAGACGATTACGGCAGATGTCTACTGTCAGCAATTGCAAACCATGATGGAAAAGCTAGCTGCTAAACAACCGAGGTTGGTCAATCGCTCTACGCCACTGTTGCTTCACGACAACGCTAGACCACACACTGCACAACAGACGGCTAGCAAATTAGAAGAGCTTCAATTGGAATGTCTAAGGCATCCACCGTACTCCCCGGACCTTGCTCCAACAGATTACCATTTTTTTCGAAATTTGGATAACTTCTTGCAAGGGAAAAAATTCAACTCAGATGGGGCAGTCCAAATCGCCTTCAAAGATTTTATTGATTCCCGTCCGAATGGTTTTTTTAGTAAAGGGATCAATGAACTACCTATGAGATGGCAAAAGTGCATAGATTACAATGGCTCACACTTTGATTAAATAAATATACTATATTAAAAAAAATCGACTTTTTGTTCCTCCCATACAAAACGCCAATTTCATATGTAAGGACCTAATATTATATAATTTATTACCCATCACAATCATCAGATTTTTGAAAAGGAACGAACGCAAAAACGAAACGAACGTGCCCCTATATATATATTATATAGTGTTTCGCCGTTGCCATGACAACGCAATTGTCAAACAGCCGGTTGTTGTGATGTGAAGTGAAAGGTTGAGTTTTCCGAAAGTTACACATTTTCACTATTTTCATCACTTTCCAAGTTGAAATTGTTGTTAAATTAATAGGACCACAATCACCCTGTACTTATTTATAAATTTTATGGAATATAATTCATTAATAAGGCTTGGAAATTACTGTTATGTAATGCAAAAGTTTTGTCAATAACATTCGAAAGCATTTCATATTGAACTTTTGACCTAGTTTTCCACTTTTCCTGACAATCTCTGGCCTGGTAAACGTGTAACGACTTTATTATCCTTAAATATAAAAGAAATCAGTGAGAATTCGCTTTAAATTCCTATTTGCTTTCTCTTCGTTATAAATCAAGTTTTTAACGAAATGGGGAAGAAAAGTGGCTGTAAGGGAAGCTGAGAATGTCTGCAAGTTATGTTCATTCATCGCCCATAGTAAGTATAACAAAGAGCTTTTATTTTATTTTATTCAGAAAACCAACAGCTCAAAAATAAATATAGCTATACAATAAATACAAAAAGCCAATTACAGGTTTTCGCAAGTAGTTACATTGTACAAGGAAAAAAAAACACACTCGCACTCACACAGTACGGCTCCATTTCTTGCCCGTGGGTGTCGTAAAAGGCGACTAAGGGACTCGAGGGTGTATATTGCAATTTTAAGTGATGGGCTGACAACCTGCCACTATGATGATGCACAATTTTCCGAATGGTCCTTAAATATTTGTCAGACATGGTGTAAATTACCGATTTGTGGCCGACTACGATCTTCCTGCCCAGCAAGGGATTATAGGAGTGATATGATATGATGAAACCAATTTCCCAAAAAATATGGGCCTACAGTCTTCTCTTGGGTTGGGACATCTGCGGAGCTCGCAGTCGGATGATAAGCTCTGCTTGGTGGCAATTATTTCACCCAATGGGTATATGGTATGAATCAAGGATAAATTTCAACCTGAGTTTTTTGTGAAAAGCTGTTCTAATTCTAACACTTTATAAGGCTATGGGATGAATGTTCCTACCACCTAAAATTGAACCTTAACTACCCGCAATAGATTTCAAAACCAATGAAAAAATTTATCATGCTCTGCCCGTTGAAGGGCTAATCACCAGCTGGTACCAAGATTTCGGTATTGGTCACCAGTAAAATTTCTATCTATATGTAGCAATTTTGTATGGGAGGTCTGGGAAAATTTTTCTTGCAAATCATGAGGATAGACAACCATGAATTGAAACCCTTTAAAAAATTTATTAACTTAATTAAATTATTGTAGGACCATAATTTTTTTATCATTTTATCATTGACAGTGGATCAACAGTATTTACACATTTTCATACCCTCTAGGTAATGTTTATTATAAACTTACCTTATAAAAGAATTCTATTGTGCTGTAAGAACTAAATAAAAGTGGAGGGTACTGGAAGGTAGTCAAAACAATGAATTCTTAGTTATAAAAATATGTTCTTTGTTTTATAAATTAACCCTGTATTGTTTAAATAATAGAATAGAAAACATTTATTCAAAAAACTGTAACACTTTACAAAGCAAAGTAAACAAAAAAGAAAAACAGTTTTTATCATAAACTAACCATTAAAGCAAGAGTTCTATTGTGCTGTAAGGACAAAATGTAAATAAAAAAATGGAGAGTACTGATAAGTAGTAAAAACAATAAATTCTTAGTTATAATAATATTTACTTTGTTTCACAATTATGTTTTGTGGGTCAGAGTATAGAGTGAAATCTTACTAGTGACCGATACTGAAAACATAGTATGGGTTGGTGATAAGGAATAACTTTCCCCAACTCAACGAACATAGGTTGAAATAAGTCAAAAGTATTTGAGCCTTCATAATAACTGAAGTATTAGTGTAAATATGACCTTGTTTGCCTGAGATACAGGGTAATCCTAGTTCAGGCTAAATTGTAATAAGTATTTAAGTACTTCTAAGTAATTTTACTTTATATGTAAATACTGACATTAGGTTTTTAATAAATTATTCTTATTTTAATTTAAATTAACTAATCAGCAATTGTATGGGAGGTCTCAATAATATTTGAGGAAAGTCGTTCCTTACCACCAGCATTTTCATACCTACCTACCAGACATTGTTAAAAATTTCCTTACATAATTTCCAGGGTTTCAACTATGACCGAGTGTCTAAAAAGATCTTAGTGCGAATATGCCCAGAAAAACGAAACTTCTCCGGCAACTTTACTCCATTCCACCGACAATACAATATTGAAAAGGTACAGGAGATAGTTATACCTATTACAATTTTATTGACCCATTACATGTATATTTATTTAGCCGTGTGGTGCCGGCAGAGTAGAATAGCACCACCCCATCTCTTCCCGTGGGGGTCGTAAGAAGCGACCGAGGGATAAATCCGACCCAAGCACAACGGTCCTGGAGAGGCCTACTCCACAATTAAACCCGGAACGGGGTCTCCGTCAGGCGCGTGTGACAGAGATCTACCGCGCGGCAGACTCCTGCAGCCGACCTGGCTCCGCACGTATCGACTAGTCGTTCCTGCGGATCCAGCCAGGAAGGCCGAGAGGGTGGCGCAGGTCCTGGGCAGCCCTGCGTTTTCCATAATTGCGTCCCAGGCAACGCAGTGTCTGCCTCAGACACTACTGTTTAAATCGTCTGTCACAGACGTGTGAGGCCGATGATGATGACATGTATTACATTAACAACCACAACAGTCCACTGCTGGACATGGGCCTCCCCCTATTGGGGGTATTGCCATACTCACCATGCTTGACAAGCAAATTGCCAAGCACATAGCAAGATATTGCTTTCAGAGGGAACGCTGCTGCCCATGCCCTGGATGAATTTATCCCTCAGTCGCTTTTTACAACGGGTTGTATTGGGGTTATGCTATTCTAAGCCGGCATCACACGGCATTATTTATTGACCCACTAATACCTAAATAAACATAGATATTAGATAGATATTTTATTAAAAAAAACGGCCAAGTGCGAGTCGGACTCGCGCACGAAGGGTAACGTACCATTATACCTTTGCCAAACAATTATCGATAAAAACACGCAAAAAGACACGTGTTTTGTAGGGCAGACCCCATAACTATGTATTTTATTAGATTTTTTAGTATTTGTTGTTATAGCAGCAACAGAAATACAACATATGTAAAAATTTCAAATGTCTTAACTTTTGCTGTTCATGAAATACAGCCTCCATACAATAAAACATTTTTTTTGTATGGGAGCCCCCTTAAATATTAACTTTATTCAAATTTTTTGTATTTGTTGTTATACTTGTAGCGGCAACAGAAATACATCATCTGTGAAAATTTCAACTGTCTAGGTATAACGGTTCAAGAGATACACCCTCGTAACTGTAGGACGGACGGACAGAGAGACGGACAGCCGATCCTCAGTAATAGGGTTTCCGTTATTACCCTTTGGGCACGGACCCTAAAAACTCAGTTTTGTAAATAAAAAAAAACTATGCTTTAAGTTCCAGCAGTCTTCCCCGGAGAAACGTGCCAGCATGCGCAAGGATATCCTGGACACTGTCACGAGGAGATCAGAGACGATCATTGGGCAGCACGAGGTCTACGTTGATGATAACCCGGTGTATGAAGACCCAAGGGATGTTATAGGTATGTAAGGTGCCGGGTTCGATTCACGGTGGGGCTCTTACAAAGTTGATATTTATCACTTTGTGAATTCGTTTCCAGTCCGGTTAGGACATTGCAGGCTGAACCAGCTGATTGTCCGAAAAGAAAGATCGTTCCATGTTTCGGAGGGTACTATGATTACTTAGACGGCGGTCGTTACACAACCATGTCAGAGGCCTCCTACTAGTAGCCGGCGGTTGAAAAACTCTGGCACCAGCGTTCATCGGGTTGTTGACGATTCGGTGTCCCACACGAAAAAAGAAGAGGAAGATCGTAACACAACCAACCTCAAAGTCAAGAAGAAGATCCCTTATATTAATGTGATTGTGTTTTAATTTATTCCAGGGGAGAAGCCTCAGAAACCGCCTCGCAAGCGCAACCTGCCCCAACCGGTGACGTCACCAAGAAGCAAAGAGAGGTCCGTGAAGAAGAAACTGGCCAAGAAGTACGAGGGTCTGATCGCTGCGCTCATTGACCGCTGCGAGAGTAATGTAATACAGGTGAAGAGTTATTACTTTGTATAGTTTTGTAGCGATCTTTGAGCGACAAGAATCTCACTCAAAGTGGTTCACGAGCAAGAAAGACGCAACAGAAGTTCCAACATATCTGCAAGATGGCGCCACGTGACAGATATGCAGAGAAACAAAGAGCCTGAAACGCGGTATCAAAGTGTTTCACCGCGCAACGCATATATACAACTTCCAACTGGATAGAGATCTAGTCACAACACCCGGCCAGACAGGGAAGCTACCCTTCTTCCGACTCCACCTGGAACCCTCCATTCTGCCTATTGGCACTCTCCTGTCACCCGCCAATGTTTTATGTTTTTTTCTCATTTGGCAATTTGCATTCTAAACTTTTCATTGGTCATTTAACATTCTTTGTTTCCCATTTGTCATTCATATTTCTTCATTGGTTTCATTATTTATTCGTCATCATTCTTCATTCCTACACTTACGGGTTAGATAAAAAGCGAATGTTATTTGGCGTCTTCCAATTCCGTCTTCACTAAGTCACGCTCACACTTCTCATGGGGTGGGCAGAACGTCATTAGACCCTGCCTTAACCAGTCACCGAATAGCAAAGAGAGGTATTTGAAGAAGAAACTGGCCAAGAAGTACGAGGGTCTCATCGCTGCGCTCATTGACCGCTGCGAGAGTAATGTCATACAGGTTAAAACTGTATTACGGATTCGTGCTAATGCTATGGCAGAGGGTGCATCTTCCTTTTAGTATCGAACTGACAGCTGTCAAATATGGCTTATTAGGGAGGCCTAACTTTAGTACAATGTCATAGTTTCTTTTCAAATTTAAGCAGGTCATTGGTCATTCAAATAACATTCTTCATCATTTATTTTGTTATTTTTCATTTGTCATTCGCCATCCATTATTCTTCATTGGTAATTTGATGATGATGAAGTCCTCTTATCCCTCATCAGGGACATAGGGCTCGAAAAAGAGATTCTACTGCTGCCGATCTTGGTAATTTACATACATACACATATCACGCCTATAATCCCTTGCGGGGTAGGCAGGGCGTAAACAGCCGCGAAAAACGGCCATTTACACCACGTTTGACAAATGTTTGAGGGTTATTTGGAATATTGTGTATCGCTATAGTGACAGGTTGTCAGCCCATCGCCTAAAATTGCAATACACACCCTCGACTCCCTAAGTCGCCTCTTACGACTCCCACGGGAAAGTTATGGGGTGATGCTATTTTAAGCCGGCATCACACGGCTTATCTTGGTAATTTAACATTCTTTATTCGTCATTCTTCATTCGTTATTGGTTATTGGTTATTGGTCATTTAATATTCCTATACTTAATGGGTAGATAGAGAGCAAATGATATGGGACGATCCCAATTCTGCCGTCTTCGCTAAGTCACGCTTAGACTTGTCATGGGGCTGGCAGAGCGTCATTAGACCCTGCCTCAACCAGTCACCTAGAAGCAGAGAGAGGTATTTGAAGAAGAAACTCACCATCAACAACTACGGGATAAGGGATATAGATCGGAATACGAAAGAATTCAATTCGGCGTCGTAGTCGGGTACCACATATTGTATTGCAGGTCCAATCTTTTTTTCATATTTTGGTTTCATTTCTTGGGAAATAAAAAAAATGAGTCTTTTGTTTGAGTTTATAACCTAAAAATGGTGACGTATGATGCTTAGAATAGCATCACCCCATTTCTTTCTCGCGGGTGTCGTAAGAGGTGACTTAGGAACTCAAGGGTTTCATGTGTATAGACTTAAGTCTGACAACCTGTCACTATAGTGATACACGATTTTTCTAAAACAGCCCTCAAATATTTGTAAGACGTGGCGATAGCGACCGTATTTTCACGGCCGTTAAGCGTCAACGCTGCGTCGAGCGGGCTTCACGCGTGGGTCGGCCGCGTGGGCTGGGTGACCCGCTTCACGCAGCGCTGCTCTTTTATTTTGCCGAATCAAGCCCGCGCACCTACCTACTCCATAAGGGACAAAAGCGTGATATATATGTGTGTGTGTCATTTAAAAATAATCTTCAAATAAATTTAGACCACGATAAGACAAGTGGAGTTTGAATGAAACTGTACTACTTTCTCTAGGAACACTGCGAAAAAAAAATATCAATTTATTCCCTTTACTTTTTCTTTTCATATTTAGATGTTCAGGAAGTTGTTTAGTATTTTCAACATAATTGACCTTCAGCAGGGCCTTGGGCGGCCAGAATATTACATGTTATAACAGAATATTACATGTTATAACAGAATATTACATGTTATAACAGAATATTACATGTTATAACAGAATATTACATGTTATAACAGAATATTACATGTTATAACAGAATATTACATGTTATAACAGAATATTACATGTTATAATTTCTCTATTACAGATATCAGAAAAAGACTCCTACATAGCGAAACTCAAAGACAAACTCAAGACAGTGCTTGAGTATAACAAATTATTCGCGGAAGAGAATGACACGCTCAAGAATCAATACTCAACTCTTGTTAAATATGTAGAAGAGTGCAAGAGAAGTATTAAAGAGGAGAAAGAGAGGAACAAGGAGTTGGAGGAGAGAATTAGGAGATATGAAGTGCCTGTTAAAGGTAAGTAGAGCAAATTTTTTAAAGATGTCAGAGCATAAGCATAATAAATCATACTCACACTCGGGATAATGTAAGGATTCTTCCGATACAATTCCCATTTGAATCTGTTCAGTAATTAACGAGTTTCAGTCCTTTAAAGAATCGCACATTACTTACATACATACACAATACAAGGGTTTATAGGCGTGATTTGTGTATAATATGTATGTACATACACATATCACGCCTATAATCCCTTGCGGGGTAGGCAGAGCGTAAACGACCGCAAAAAACGGAGGATTACGCCTTTACGGTTATTCGGTAAATTGTGTATTGCCATAGTGACAGGTTGTCAGCCCATCGCCTAGAATTGCAATACACAGCCTCGAGTCCCTTAGTCGCCTCTTATAACTCCCATTGGAAAGAAATGGGGTGATGCTATTCTAAGCCGGCATCACACGGCAATACATACATAAACGCTAAAAACATTACACTCCTTTTTGGTTGGGCAGTCGTGTAAAGGTAGGAAATATTTTTTTTTTTGTGTGGGACACCGAATCGACGAAAGACTTGATGAATCCTGTTGTCAGAGGTTTTCAACCGCCTACTACTACTAGTAGGCCTCTGACATGGTTGTGTAACGACCGCCGTCTATGTAATCATAGACAGCAACCGGGACCGACGGTTCAACGTGACCTCCGAAGCACGGAACCATATTTCTTTCGGACAATCACGTGGTTCAAACTGCAATGTACTAACCAGACTGGAAACATATTCACAAAGTGATAATACACCATTTCTTTACCGCAGAAGTCGTAAGAAGCGACTAAGGGACTCGAGGGTGTGTATTGCAATTTTAGGCAATGGGCTGACAACCTGTCCTTATGGCGACACACAATTTTCTGAATGACCCTCAAGTATTTGTCAGACGTGGCGTAAATTTCCGCTTTTTGTGGCTGATTACGCTCTGCCTATCCCGCAAGGGATTAAAGGCGTGACAACTTTGTGAGTGCCCCACCGGGAATCGAACCCAGTACCCTTGCGTCGCATCGCAGGCAGTCGCACTACCACTGCGCCATTACGGCAATCAAATAAATATATTGAAAACTGTTGTTCATAAAGTTTATGCAGGCGCTTCATTGAAACATATATCACGCCTACATCCTTTGCGGGGTATTGAGCGTAAATGGCCGTAAAAACGAACATTTACGTCACGTCTGACAAACATTTGAGTCATTCAGAAAATAGTGTGTAGCCATAGTGACAGGTTGTCAGCCCATCGCCTAAAATTGCAATACACACCCTCGAGTCCCTTACGACACCCACGGGAAAGAAATGGAGTGATGCTATTATAAGCCGGCATCACACGGCAATTCTCACGATTTTGTAGGCATTTTTATTCTGTGTACTAAATTTTAAAACATTTGAGAACTTATAAAATTGAACCGCAGCAGAGTTCGAACCCAGTCGGTAGAGAAGTCGGTAGTACTGATACCAAAAGTCGCAGGATCAAACCCTGTCTGCGGTGCAATTTTGCAAGTTCTCAAAAAATACCTTTTTATTCTGTTATTTACTTACTCGTTTTCATGTGTGACAGTATTTAATAAAGTATCATACTTCTATTTTTATTTTTGAATATGTTTCAAAAGTAATTATGGTGTTCTATCAAAATGAAAACAACTAAAGATTTTTACTATGAATACCCCGATATTTGGTGAATGTTAATCTAATAGAACCCACAATAAGCGGGTCGTGGGATCAAATCTTGCTTGTTCTTTTTAGTGGAGACAGAGCCAAAATGTATGTTTTAATATTCATCACAATAAAACAATTTTAAACGGATTCAAGTTGTGTTTATTTTGGATTTTACAATTCCTACGTTTCGAGCTCTTTACAGAGCCCGTGGTCACGGATGACTAAGGTGTTAGAAGTAATTATTTAGAATAATGACGTCTAACACTATTTATAAAAAAAGAAACACACACAAAATAAAATAAACACAACTTAAATCCGTTTAAAATTGTTTTATTATGATGAGTAAAAGTTGTGCAAACTCAGGAAAATATAATGTTTTAATATTGTTGTTTCTAGAAGCGCGCGAGCAGTGTACAGCGATTCCTCTAGTGGAGGTGTGTATGAGTTGCAGCAGCCGACAGATCATACTCAACCAGGCGAAGGAACACAACCACAGGCTGCAGACTGACATGCAGGCGCTCAAGGATGTGCTATACAGGTATTTATTATTATTATTTACCGTTTATTGTACGCAAAAACATTACAAAAGAAACATATACAAAGAATAACGACACAACAGGGCAACTTGTTTATCTGAAAACCAACTATTAATAACACTGTACTATACAGGACTTATCTGAAAACCAACTATTTAAAACACTGTGCTATACTGGTATTTATCTGAAAACCAACTATTTAAAACACCGTGCTATACAGGTATTTATCTGGAAACCAAGTATTTAAAATACTGTGCTATACAGGTATTTATCTGAAAACCTAGTATTTAAAATACTGTACTATACAGGACTTATCTGAAAACCGAGTATTTAAAACACTGTGCTATACAGGTATTTATCTGAAAACCAACTATTTAAAACACTGTGCTATACAGGTATTTATCTGAAAACCAACTATTTAAAACACCGTGCTATACAGGTATTTATCTGGAAACCAAGTATTTAAAATACTGTGCTATACAGGTATTTATCTGAAAACCTAGTATTTAAAATACTGTGCTATACAGGTATTTATCTGGAAACCAACTATTTAAAACACTGTGCTATACAGGTATTTATCTGAAAACCAACTATTTAAAACACTGTGCTATACAGGTATTTATCTAAAAACCAACTATTTAAAACACTGTGCTATACAGGTATTTATCTGAAAACCAACTATTTAAACTGCCGTGTGATGCCGGCCTAGAATAGCATCACCCCATTTCTTACTCATGGGTGTCGTAAGAGGCGACTAAGCGACTCGAGGGTGTGTATTGCAATTTTAGGCGATGGGCTGACAACCTGTCACTATAGTGATACACAGCTATCTGATTGACCCTCAAACTTTTGTCAGACGTGGTGTTAATATCCGTTTACGGCCGTTAACGCTCTGCCTACCCCGTAAGGGATATGGGCGTGATTTATGTATGTATGTAACTATTTAAAACACTGTGCTATACAGGTATTAATCTGAAAACCAACTATTTAAAACACTGTGCTATACAGGTATTTATCTGTAAACCAACTATTTAAAACACTGTGCTATATAGGTATTTATCTGTTAACCAACTATTTAAAACACTGTGCTATACAGGTATTTATCTGTAAACCAACTATTTAAAACACTGTGCTATACAGGTATTTATCTGAAAACCTACTATTTAAAACACTTCCCGTGCAAGTGTTTTACAATTTGGAATTCTATCGCGGTTAACATCGCTTAGACTACATTCATTCTGTAAAGAATGAATTAGCCTTCGGGTAATAGTTGCAAAACTAACCCGGTAGATGGAGCCATGCCACGCGTTATTGGCATTAAAATATGCATTCAAAATTAACGGCAGGGGACAATCCGCGGTAGCCCGGATGGCAGAGGCGTCGCCACTAGTGATGGCGAAAGTTGCACGTGCAAATCCTGCCCGCGGTAGATTTTTTTTGCTAGTTTCATAGTTATTTATTTATAGATGCGTGCGTATTTTCGCTGCTAAAGTTGTCTCGGGTTACATTCGCGAACCGGGCAGATATTTTTGTATTTGGTCCTGCCTTTTACTCATAAAACCTGGTTGTTGGTAAAACTCGTTTTTAGAAATTGCAACTTAGATCGATTTATCGCCTCCGATACAAAATTTCATGAAAATCGCAGGAGCCGACTAAAAATTAAAATGAAAATGAAATAACTTTATATACTGTAGGATAGTATTATCACTTATTGACGTCATGATCCGTCATTATTGTAAAAAAAAAGAAATTTGTACAACACAATTTTTTTTATAACAGTTTTGTATTGTCCTAATAGAAAACCGGCTCGGGCGGAATAAAACTAATAATAATAAAGGCACTGCCTCACAGCACGTAACTTTACGCCACCACCATTTGTAAACGACATTTGTTGCAAAGGACTCGAGGGTTACAGTTACATGTGCATTGCAGTTTTAGGCGATGAGTAGACAACCTATTTTTAAAACGAATCACTCGCGCGTCTGAAGAACCACCGACTGGTTAATATTGCTTTGTTAAATTAGTTAGATTTGTTAAATTAATTATTTTTATGTCTTTTACGTGTTGCCGCTGCTATTTACAGTGTGTTATTTCAGTGTTTTCTCTTAGTGTGCGGGGTTGCCTGGAAGAGATCGCTTAAAGCGATAAGGCCGCCTTTGCTTATATTTTGTTGTTTATTTTTGTTTTGTTTATGTTATAATAATTAGTGTGAGCAATAAAGTGTTTCTGTCTGTCTGGTCCGAATACAAGCTACAAAATATAATACTGAGTTCCATCTGTGTTGTCTTACACTCTTTCGATATCAAATTAACCAGTTAATATAGTTCACCAAATCCAAAATTGATTTCAAACCAGTAAGTCAAATGAACCGGTAACCAAAAATAAAATTGTTTTACGGACAATGGTTTCCGATACCTAAATATATCGTTCAACATTTTCAGACTAAACGTGCAGCTGTCTAGATACCAAGAGAAGGTTCGCAGCAACGTGCAAACCCTGACGTCAGATAGAGAGCAGGTGTACAAACCGAGTGACAACCTGGACTCCCTGATCAGTGCTAGCTTGGGCAGAGGTAATATCATCATCATCATCATCCTCAGTCCACATCCACCCACTGCAGGGTATAGGCCTCCTCTCTACAGCGCCAATCCTCACGGTCCAGTGCCGTCCTGTTACCTTTACCTTTACAAAGGTACTTCATTTCTCAACAACCTTGAAATATTTATGTATGTTTATGTATTTTTATAGTATTTATGTAAATTTGTTTATTTATTCATGTAAGTTTATATATATTATTTGTATGCATGTTAAAATATTTTACAGAGTTATATATTCATTTATTTTGTTAAATTTATTTCGTATTGCCTATTTGCCCCAAAAGTTTAAATTCTCTCACAAGACATGGGTTGACTGGAAGAGATCTCTTCTTTAGAGATAAGCTCGCCTTTGCGACAAAAATTGTACATTTTTTTTTCTGTGTATTGTTTGTGCAATAAAGAATATTATATAAGGTAATATACAGATACGTAAAAACATTGAAATAATCTCCGCAGGACCTTTAAGGCGAGTGTAGTTGTGAACGACCTCGACAGTGGCGCCACTTCACAAAAAATAGTTTCTCTTTTTACGAACAATCTATCAGAATGTCCGTTGCTCAAGTTTTAAGTATTATCCTTACGTAAAATTAGAACCTGCAAACTCAATGGAATATTCACTGTACTTAATAAAAAATATGGCAAAAAGTGCCTAAAAATGGCGTGTGTAGTGCGTATTGATTGCCATAACTTTAAATTACAGAGATGGCAGGTTTTAATTTTACTTTTGGATAATACTTAAAACTATCGGACGGACATTCTGATAGATTGTTTGTATAAAGAGAAAATATTTGTGAAGTGGCGCCACTGTTGAGGCCGTTCACAACTACACTCGCCTTAAGGAGTGAATCATGCCACCTCATGAAACAAAACAACTTTCCCCAAAGAACGCTAAAGTCGCTATACAAACCTTTTGTTATTCATTTATTGTTCAGCTGTTTTGTTAAGTTGTTGTTCAGTTGTTGACTCGATATCTGAACAACTGCTGAAGTAAAGAGTTTTAAAAAATTCAAATCAAGCCATATTACGTTCTCGTATTGAATTTGACCATGTATCGGGCCTTGCAATCGCCGGTGCGGCTGTTTGGAAAAGTGTATAACTGAGTTATTTTAGAGTGTAGATAAAATAATGTATGCAACTGCTATAATTAGGCATTAGAATGCTCGTGTTAAACTATTATCACACACTGGGCTACGCCTCGTGTGATAAACTGACACTCGCATTCTAATGCCCCCTATTATATGACAGTTGCATACACTACTATTAAATACCTGTCGCTATGGTAGCTTGTTATTTTACTAATGGTCTTTGTTTTAGATGGTGTCACAGAAGAAACGTACACTCCGAAGAGCGGAGGAAATGACGACCAACCTCACACAGGGAGAGTAGTCGACCTTTCCGGGTTGTTGAGTGCACAAGCTTTAGGTAAGCCATGCTAACAAGCTCGATTTGACAGCTGTCAGATCCATACTAGAAGAACTGTCAACACAGGGAAATGGATCTTGTGCCATAGCACATTATGAATCTGACAACTATCAAATAGAGCTCAAATATAATAATAATTCTATGTAACGTGCCCTCTAAAGCGCAAAGATAAAGACTAACTTCTTCTCGATTTAGCGTCTAATTTAACTAATTTTAGAAACACACTTAGCGCCACTTTGGCTTTGACACATTTTCGACAGAAGCCATTTAGTTTTAGTTTTCCTATTCCCACTTATTAAATGCACTGTTACTTTTGCAAAAATAACACATGCAATGTTATTTTTGCAAAAGTTAAATTCGTCAAAGACATACCAATAATGTGCTTTTATGTAATTTTATTCACTATACCAAATTTTAAAACACTTCCCGTGTCGGGTATACAACTTTTGAAATCTTCCTGCCCTAGCTTGAAAATTTTTCAGGTTTTCAAAAATATTATAGTTAACTCGGGAAGTGCTTTTAAAATTTGGTATTCAAGTGCACTTATAATCTTATTTTTGAAAAATTTATCTTGTTCAGTTTTAAATAGAGTTTTTTCCTTTAAAATAACCAAAGAAAACAAAAAAGACTTGTGCTATTCTAGTAATTGTATTCACTTACAGCTCCCCTCTTCGACGCTTACCAAGAAAACCTTCAAGAGAAAGACGGCTTAATTCTCGACTACGAAAAACAATTCGAAATCATCAACAAAAAATCCAAACAAATCGTTCAAGAAAACAAAACTTTGAGCGAAAAAGTCACATCCTTAGAAGAAGAATTGGGGCAAATGAGACAGGGATATAAGAAACTCGTGGTAGAGAAAGAGACGGCAGATATTGAGAAAGCTACTTTATTGGAAAGGACGGAACGAGCCGAGACTAAATTAAAAGAAGTGTATGAAATGTATGAAGATAAAAGTAAGTTTTGTTGTACTGTTTGCTTTCTCCAAGTTAGTGTAGAATGTTCTTTGCCTTATTACGCCTAAGATTTTTTAATTATAACTTTTCTACAATGTATTTTCTAAGGCCATCAAATTTCATTGGGAAGGAAAAATAAGAGATTATTGCAGATGGCGCGACAGTGCTTAAAAGCACCAATAACAAGCCGCTTTACTTTAACATTGACAGTTTTTCAACCAATCACAGACAAAAGGCATAGTATTTGGTTCTCAGTTGTAAAGGGTTATTTTTTATTCACCCCGGAAATTTTATTTGATTCTTCTCAAGATTCTGAACAATTTTTATGGGGTCACCTGCGAAATCGCGAAAAATAAACACCTGCTCCATAGAAAAATTCATACCTACTGGAACAAAATGTATGGAACAGCTGTTTTTTTTTCGCATTTTCGCAGGTGACCCCATAATAAAAATTGTTCAGAATCATGAGTAGAATCGCCCTATAAAATTTCTGGGGTGAATATAAAATAACTCTGTATTCCAAAGCGTCTCAGTTGTGTTTCAATAGAGTGTCAGTTGGATGGTTTTGGCCCTTCGTATTCCGCTAACAGCTTGAAGTAGGTATAGAAAATCACAATAGTAAAAGAATGACAATTGAGTTCCGATGGCATTATAATAAAGTTCAAATTATTTATTGCTTAGCTTTAAGTAGCATTACAAGATCGAATATGTATTTAAAGTATCATTACAGCTACCTCATTAGGTGTACAATTACAATTAAAATATAAATAATAAGTAAAAAAATTGTGAATAAGGGCCCTGATTTTAACTTGATTACAACCACAAATATAATAAATAACTTAAAATCATTAACGGCCATAAACTTTTTAAAAACTTCAGTAAATACATACATACAAATATCACGCCTTTATCCCTTGCGGGGTAGGCAGAGCGTTAACAGCTGTAAGACACGGTCGCTATCGCCATGTCTGACAAATATTTTAGGGCCGTTTCAGAAAAATCTTGTATCACTAAAGTGACAGGATGTCAGCCTGTCGCCTAAAAGTCGCTTCTTACGACCCCCACGGGAAAGAAATAGGGTGATGCTATTCTAAGCCGGCATCACACGGTCAAAATTTATTCCGTTCAGTCATTAAACATGAAATATCTTTGTTATTTAGTGGCAGCAATGATGAGAGACTACGAAACCGTCCACCGCGAATATTTCACAGTGAAAACCGCTTTGGAAGCCTCTGAAGGGAAAATGGCACAACTTGACGTGTTAAGAACTCGGACTGTACCAGCGGACTTACATGAACGCAGACTTGACCATTGCAAGAGGTAAATATACATACATCACGCCTTTATCCCTTGACGGGTAGGCAGAACGTAAACAAACAAAAACTTGAGGAACGCAGGTAACATTTGAGCGTAGTTGAGAGAATCCACAACATTTCAAATTTCTAACAAGACTCTATTATATTTTTAACTAGCTTTTACCCGCGACTTCGTCCGCGTTAGATAGTAGCGGTCATAACACCGGGCATTATTTATTTAGTTGTTGTATATTTTTAATACATATCCATGACGCATGCGTATGTCAGACGAAAGGAAATCGCGAATTTCTATTTTATTCCCTTACACTTACAAAATACGCCGCATCGGACGTCAAATGTGATCCCCACCTTAACGTGACATGTGGATGATACTTTTTAGTTTAGAACATGGTAACGTATCACATAAGTAGATATGCCTAAGTACAATGAAGGGAGCGTATACGAAGAAAATGAATTAGAATTAGAATCGTTTATTCGTCAGATTGTATAAACATTATTTTACAATAAAAAGTAAAGCATGATATCAAAAAGACATGTCAAAAATTTAAAGAATTGATAACATATAAAATGTAAATATTAATTCAATACATAGTTAATATTTATTCAATACATTTGATTTAAAATTTATGTTTCATATATTCGTCTACTTTGTAGAATGGATTATCACAAAGAATTGATTTTACTTGAGCCTGGAATCCAGATACACTATCTATACCTTTAATATTTTTTGGTAAATGTTCATATAGATCCGGTCCAATAACCAGCGGATTTTTAGTTGCTAATGCTAATCTTCTAGGAACGGTTGCCAGACAACTTGCGTTTCGAGTATTACGTGAATGTATTTGGTTATAACGGGTAAACGTGTGTATATTTCGTTTAACATAAACTACTATGTCAAGGATATACTGGCCGCACACCGTAATTATGCGCTTTTCCTTAAAAATTGGTCGGCAGGACTGCTTTCTGGGTATGCTGGCTATCATACGGAGCGCGCGCTTTTGAAGTATTAGCACCCTTTCGCAATCCGTAGAGTCTCCCCAAAGCATAGTACCATACGCAATGATAGAATGAACATAGGCCCAGTAAACTTCCAAGAGTACTTCTGGAGTGACAAGTGCCCTTAACTTGCTTAATGCGTATAGTGAGGTAGATACTCTTTTGCAGACATAGTCAACATGTGTCTTCCATGTGAGTGTGTTGTCTAACTGAAAACCCAGGAACTTAGTCAGTTTTACCACTTCAATGTTATGCGCTAGGTGGATAGTACTTGTTACCGCGCGACCGCTAAAAAGAATACACTTTGTCTTATCTGTATTAAGTTTAAGACCGTTAGACCCGAACCACTCTTGCAATTTTATGACAACGTTATTGATTTTTGACTGAAGTGTTTGAAGTGAGTTAGCAGTCACAATTACGCTAGTGTCATCTGCGAATAAGATAACGTGTCCCTCGTCAATAGCCACCGGCAAATCATTTACGAATATCAAGAAGAAGACGTTTCCGAGCGCCGATCCTTGCGGGATACCAACGGATATGGTGCCCGGGGCTGATTGTATCTTACAACTGCCTTTCTGAATCTCTACAGTCTGAGTCCGATCCTCCAAGAATGAGGATAGAAGGGAATGAGCCTTGTCCTTGATACCTATCTTACTCAACTTTACCCTTAGCAAATTGTGGTTGACAGAATCGAACGCCTTGGACAGATCACAGAACAGTCCTGCGACCTTGAGACCTTTATCCAAGGCGCTGATTATCGCGTTGTTAAGATTGATGCCTGCAGATGTTGTGGAGTGTTCTTTCCTATAGGCGTATTGCTTTGGAGACAAAATGTTGTTGCCTTCCAAATAGGAGCACAATGAGGTGGCTAGGACAGACTCAACAATTTTGGATATCGTTGGTACAATGGCAATTGGACGGTAGCTATTCGGTTCCTGTTTGTCACCTGACCCTTTGAAGATCGGACACACACGTGAAGATTTTAGAACCACTGGATATTGATCGGATTGTATGGTCTCATGCACTAGATATGTAATAACCGGCAGAAGCACGTCAGAGTATTCCGCCAGGAGACTACCGGAGATACCAAACAGGTCATTAGTATTCTTCTTGCTCAGTTTAATAGAAATAAGTTTATTAATTAATTTGGGATTTATATCTGGTAATTCATAACAACTAGTAATAACGTTGTTGTCAACATATTTTAGTGCCTTTATTTCGTCCGGTGGATACAATTTCGAGAAAGACTCACCTACATCGAGAAAATAGTTATTAAAAGCATCCGGTGTGTCCTCATCTTTTACAACGTGGTCACCTACTTTCAGTCGGATATCACTATTTTTCTTTGTATCTCTGTTGCTTTCTTCCTTTATAACTTTCCACGTCTCCTTCTTAACATTCGCACTGGCTTGAAGTCTATTTGAAATAACTGTTTTTTTTGCGCGTATTACTAGGTTTTTGAATTTGTCTTTGTGTAGTTTTAGGCATTCTTTTATGACGTTATCATGCGGATAGTTTTGTAGTAGTTCGGAATAGCCTATTATATTTTGATTACATTCTATAACTTCTTGAGTAAGCCATGAACGGTTTTGTTTAGATTTATTATTTTTTATTAATTTTAATGGGAAATATAATTCGTAATAATATGTGATTACTTGAGTAAATTTTTCAATTTTGGAGTTTATACACAAATCGCTTTGTATCAAATCATTCCAGTCGTAAAACTCGAGAGTACGCCGGAATGAGTATTTATTCTCACTACTAAAAAATCTTCGCGATAAAGGTGGGCCTACAGGTACGATTTCGCGCTGTGGTAAAATATAAGTTATTTTTTGGGCGAGGTGATCAGCTATACCGAGTGTTACAGATTCGGCTTGTATGTTATCTGTGCAAATGTTCGTAACCGCGGCATCAATAGAGGTGCTAGACCCTTTTTCTACTCGTGTATAGAAGTCTACGATGTTACGCAAGCCGTGGCATTGCAATAAATCGCAAACCTTTATGTATTTTGCATCCTGTATAAGTGCATATAGATTCCAGTCCCCAATTAATAATACATTTTCATACTTATTTGTCAGCTCAAGTAAAATATTATTTAAAATGGACAAAAACGTATCAAAATCTCCTTTTCCGGATCTGTAAAATCCTACAATCACAAAATTATATTTTTTTAATAATATTGCACTACAGTCAAAGTGAAATTCCTCTGTTAATGACTCGATGTTAACCTTTGTGCATTCAATTTCTTCTAAGGCGAAGATAATTACCCCACCATGTATACGTTTTCTTCGGCAGAAACTGTTTGCTACAACATAGCCGTCGAGGCGTATGCAAGGAACTTCGCACGTTTCAAGCCAAGATTCGGAACAAATCAATATATCTGGTCTATCTTTCTTAACAGTACATTGTAGTGAGTCCATTTTGGTCCTTAAACATTGGACGTTTTGATGCAGCAATGTAATCGTCGTCCTATTGTTGTTGTTTGGTACCGATGACGTCGCTGTGGGTCGAGTGGCCGGTGGTAGATGACCGAGGAGGGGTCGCGGGTGGAGAGGGGGCGGACGTGTAGGGTGCGCGTCCGCCGCTACGCCGAAACCACTTGCTAACCTCAGTGCCCGGCGGCCAGCTCTCGGCAGTCATAAACATATCATATTTGCTCGATGGGACGGTGATAGCAAAAGACGAGTAATAGTTATGCTTCAAAGTTAACTTTTCGACAAGGTAATTTGTGTCAGGGCTCTTTTTTTCCATATATAATTTAATGGACTCTGCAGTTGTTCCGTGTTTAAAACGACAAGCATGAATTTTGCGGACACGCTCTATCGTTTGTAAACCGTCCTCTGTAGGACCAGTGCCGGTTACTACCGACCTCTGGGTGCGTCTTTTCTTGTTTTGTACTATAGTCCAGGGTAGGGGATTACCCTGGTTATCATCATCCTGCATATATGCAGTTACGTCAATTTCGTCGCGTGTATTATAGTTTTGAGTGGCGTGCGCGTGAGCTATGTTTGCATATGCAATGGCGCCGGCACAGCAGTATTTTTCATATAATTTGCTCATTTTCCGAAGTAATGCCTACCCCGTAAGGGATATAGGCGTGATTTATGTATGTATGTATATGAAAAATAATTCCTCGGTAAAAAGTAGCCAATGTCCTTTCTCAACTTATTCCCATCATACTGAATAACTTTTGTTTTGTAACCATTTCTGTATCTCTAATAGTTTAGCTGGGCTTCTGATGGTACACCTGGTAGTCTACATAAGGTACTCCAGATCCTCAATGTCCTTGTGAAAAGAAGCGGCCCATCATACTGAACAACTTTTGTTCTATAACCATGCCTGTATCTCTAATAGTTTAGCTGGGCTCCTGATGGTACACCTGGTGGTCTACATAAGGTACTCCAGATCCTCAATGTCCTTGTGAAAAGAAGCGGCCCATCATACTAAACAAATTTTGTTTTGGAACCATGGCTGTATCTCTAATAGTTTAGCTTGGCTCCTGATGGTACACCTGGTGGTCTACATAAGGTACTCCAGGTCCTCAATGTCCTTGTGTAAAGAAGCGGCCCATCATACTAAACGAATTTTGTTTTGGAACCATGGCTGTATCTCTAAGAGTTTAGCTGGGCTCCTGATGGTACACCTGGTGGTCTACAAAAGGTACTCCAGATCCCCAAAGTCCTTGTGTATAGAAGCGGCCCATCATACTGAACAACTTTTGTTTTGTACCATGCCTTTATCTCTAATTGTTTAGCTGGGCTTCTGGTGGTAAACCTGGTGGTCTACATCTGTACTCCAGACCCTCGAATGGTGATAGTAAGTAGCCTATGTCCGTTCTCGATATGCTAGCAATCTCTGTGCCAAGTTTCATGAAGATCGGTTCAGCGGTTTGGCCGTGAAAGCGTAGCAGACAGACAGACAGACAGACAGACAGACAGAGTTACTTTCGCATTTATAATATTAGTGTGGATAGATAGTTTATCGCATCATTAAATGAAGGGCAAGTTCTCAATTAGAGATTTTAAATTTTAAAAAGTGATAGTTTAGTTCCAACAACTAGGCTGCTGAAAACAAAATTCGTTTGCCTACCACTTATATGACCTTTATTAAAAAAAACTGATTAACATTGACAGATGAATGAATGAAGTTTTCTCCACTGTTTTTTTTTTACTAAAGACAAAGGATTTTTTCATGGTAATCCTAACTTTGGAAGTTTTTACAACTTTTCAAAATATTTCAGAAACGATTGCATTAAAAATTATGAAAATATGTGTATCTTTTTAAGCATCCCAAACACTCTTAACGATATATATGTCGCAGGGATATGATAAAGTTAGGGACTTGGTCAAATCTCTAAGTGATTTGATCAAATCTCGGCAAATGATCAAAATATTTCAAGATTTTATCTTATCCCTAAACTAATCTAGTAATTTGATCAAATCTCAAAGCAAACTTTAGTGAATTAATCATATCCCTATATGATCTCAGTGAAATGACGATCATACATGTCAGTTCTTGTTTTCTACCTTTCTACACCCTACCGTGCCCCCGATGTCATATCGTACCCAAGGTGGACAGAGGTCCACTCGATTCTAAAAATATTACAGGAATCGTCTTAGATACGAAAAACAACGTATTTCAAATTGGCACTTCAACTGGAATAGTAAAAGACTGACTTCCTAGGAATTCTTTGCAAATTTCTACAACTGCATTTACTGATCCAGTTCCACCTATTAAGCTAAGTTTACGTGAGATAGCCGGAAAATTATCTTTATTTGGAGGTCAAGGGTACAAGAAGTATTCTTGCGAAAAGTCTAAAATACGATGCAAAACAAACAGATGTGCTTGCAAGAAAAATAACTATCTGTGTAATTCCAGATGCCATAAATCCGCAACATGCTTCAATAATGATTTTCTTGCTGATATTGACTTGTGAAACATAATTTTCCTTTTTCTTTGTTTGATTCGCTAAATGTTACGATAAGTGATTTTGTCTTGTCTTTTAATTGTTCTTTGTTGTCTTGCTTTACCAATGAAAATTTTGATATAACACACAAACACTGTTTTCGTCATTTATCTATACCAGTTTCGAGATTTGACCAAATAACTAGATTAGTTTAAAGATATGATAAAATCTTGAAATATTTTGATCATTTGCCGGGATTAGATCAAATCACTAAGGGATTTGACCAAGTCACTAATTTCAACATATCCCTGTGACATATATATCTTTTGTATCTAACGTAAAATGAAATGTTGTGGATTGTGTATCGCCATAGTGACAGACCATCGCCTAAAATTGCAATACACATCTAACTCTGCAGTTCCTTCGTCGCCTCTTACGACACGCATGGGAAAGAAATGGGGTGATGCTATTCTAAGCCGGCATCACACGGATACTGACTAAACGGGATTAGAATGATAATTACATAATATAGCAATATAAAACACACATTTAATCACAAAACAGCTTTGGAAGATTCTAAAGGAAAAATGGCACAACTTGACGTTTTGTTTGACCATTGCAAGAGGTAAATATACGTACTAATATTTCTAAATCTGACAGTTTGTGTGTGTGTGTATGTATGTTTGTAACCTCTTCACGTTCATACGGCTTGACCGATTTAGATGAAATTTGGAACACAGGTAGAGTATGACCCGGAATAACACATTGGCCACTTTTTACCGCGGGAAAACAACTTTTCCCACGGGAAAAGGAGTGGCAGCGGGTGAAACTGCTGGACAGAAATCTAGTGCATACATTCGAACATCACGCCTTTATTGCGGGGTAGGCAGGACGTAAACGTCAAACACACGAAGCGAATAATTTGTAATCAAAATCTCTGTTAATTTTGAGTCCTAAATATTTGTCCGAGCCGGTTTTCTATTAGGACATTACAAAATTGTTCTAAAAAAATTAAAATTGTGTGATACAAATTTCTTTTTTTTTACAATGACGGTTCATGACGTCAATAAGTGATATGATAATACTATCCTACATTGAATAAAGAATTTCAATTTCAATTGTGTTTCAGATTACTAGAAGAGCTGAAACACCAGTACGGTATGGAAAACGAACGCAAAACTGAACAAAATAAAAAATTGGAAGAACAAGTGAAAGTTATTGACGAGAAGTATCAGAAACTGTGTAAAGAACAAGAAACTATGCAGGCGGAGTTAAATACTGCTTTAAAGAATGTCAGGTATTAACATTATCTTTATGTTGTAATATATACATGGTGTAAAAAAAATTGCTGACAATATTTTAAGGGGTGAACCAGTACGTGAAACTGAACAACTTTCCCCATGAAACATATGTCCATAAAACAAATTGGACCTTCCCTAGTGAATTAACCAGCTGATCGGCAATTTTGTATGGGAGGTCCAAATGCTTTTTGGGGAATGGGGGAAAGTTGTTCAGTTTCATGTGAACCTTGACCTTTCGGCTTGTTTTACCCTTTTTGTTCCCTGTTTATCACGTGAAAGTAAGACAAACTGGTGTTATCTCTACCGATCGTTTCCAGGCAACCTTTTAGTACAGATTTATGTTTATCAACTTCCTAACGTAAAAATTTACATACTTATACACACAAAATGTGTAGCCGATTGACAAATTTTGTGTACAAGTAATATTTTTTATTGTGTACTTTGACAAATATTAAGGAGAAAAATATTTAGAACTCGATTTCCGCCCTGCGGTTTTTCTTCTATCTATGTACTAAATTTTATCCAAATCCTTCAAGCCGTTTGAGCGTGAAGAGGTTACAAACATACACACATAAACTCTAGGATTATTATAGTATGGATTAGATGTAAGACACACTATACAGGATGTAAGGGACAGCCCTCCGAATACTGGTGGGTGCATTCAGAACATGAAACTGAACAACTTCCCATAAGAGAATATTTCAGAAAACGAAAAAAAAACGTTGCCGTGTGATGCCGACCTAGAATAGCATCACCCCATTTCTTACCCATGAGTGTTGTAAGAGGCGACTACGGGACTCGAGGGTTAGATGTGTATTGCAATTTTAGGCGATGGGCTGACAACCTGTCACTATAGTGATACACAGTTATCTGATTGACCCTCAAACTTTTGTCAGACGTGGTGTTAATGTCCGTTTTACGGCCGATAACGCTCTGCCTACCCCGTAAGGGATATAGGCGTGATTTATGTATTTACGAAAAAAAATTGCTCCCCATAGTAAATGCACTCAGCTGATTGCAATTTTGTATGGGATTTCGTTTTTTTCTGAAAGTTGTTCAGTTTCATGGTCTGCACGCACCCTATAAGTATTCGGATTGTTGTCCCTTACACCTTCTAAAGAAACATAATTTAAATCATTCCTTAGTTTATTTGGCCGTTGACATGAATAGTGTACTAATTTACAAATTCAGATTATACCGTAAGGCGGCAGTGATATTCCGCGCTCGTGCACAAGCGGCAAAAGCGCGAGTGACACGAGTGCGCAGGAGCACTCGCGCGGGGAACAGTGAACCGCTCAAACACGCGTTACAAGCGCTCGACAAGATTAAAGGAGAAATCAAGGTAGGTATTTTTAGGGTATTGCATTTTTAGGCGATGGGCTGACAACCTGGCACTATGGCGATACACAATTTTCCGAATGACCCTCAAATGTTTGTCAGACGTGGCGTAAATGTCCGTTTTTTGCGGTCGTTTACGCTCTGCCTACCCCGCAAGGGATAAAGGCGTGATATATGTATGTATGTTAAGGTAGGTCACCAGGAAAATACCACTTGTGACGGCCGATGTGGCGCAGTGGTAGTGCGACTGTCTGCGACGCAAAGGTTCCGGGTTCGATTCTCGGCGGGGCACTCACTAGGTTGAAATTAATCACTTTGTGAATTTCTTCCCAGTCTGGTTAGGACATTGCTAGTTCATTGCAGGCTGAACCACCTGATTGTCCGAAAAGAAAGATGGTTCCGTGCTTCAGACGGCACGTTAAGCCGTCGGTCCCGGTTGCTGTCTATGATTACTTAGACTCTAGACCTTACCTTCTGGTAGTAGGTGGTTGGAAAACTCCAGGGTTCATCGGGTCGTTGAAAGACTCGGTGTTCCACACGAATAAGAAGAAGAAGACCAGTAAAAGATTTTTTACACTATCACATGTAATTTAATGTTTTGAATACTGTGATACTAAATAATGCTTACTTTTCAAAAGTATCACTCACTCACGATAAAGGTTTACGCGACTTTAATGTTTATTATTTGGTAGAGAGTTTAAACCTCTACGTTATGGTCGGTAAAGGAATAATAAACAAGTAAGTCGCATATAGGCCGTGTTATGCCGGCTTAGAATAGCATCACCCCATTTCTTGTTCGTGGGAGTCGTACGAGGCGACTAAGGGACTCGAGGGTGTGTTTTGCAATTTTAGGCGATGGGCTGACAACCTGTCACTATAGTGATATACAATTATCTGAATGACCCTCAAATGTTTGTCAGACGTGGCGTGAGTGACCGTTTTTTCGGTCTTTTCTGCTCAAGGGATATAGGCATGATATATGTATGTATGTAAGTATGTAAGTCGCATGAGTAAGCGGGTTCTCGAGTGGAGGCTATGTATCGGCAAGCGTAACGTTGGACGCCCTCCGGCCGGATGGACCGGTAACTGAAAAAAAAGGCGGCTGGTAGCGACTGGATGGCGAAAACGAGAGATCGTGACCTATGGCGTACCCTGGGATAGGCAGCAGTCCAGCAGTGGACTGCAATAGGCTATTATCCAATAAACTATAATTTATTTGGATACACTCACTCACTGATCAATACATTACCTGCCTCTCTTACACACACACACACATACATACTAGCTAATGTTATGTTTATATCCCCCAGGTAGTAAAATCTAAAGCCCACACATCGCTAGAAGAACTTGAACGTCGTATTTTAGAGCAGGAACGAAAAGCGGCACACGCTCAGGCTGAGTATAGAAGAGAACTAGAACGAGCCACGCTAGCATTGGAGCATAAAGAAGGCATAATCAGGAGCTTGATTGATAAAGTAGCTGATGTTGAAGAAGTACGGTGAGTGTTTAAAGCAAGAATGTTGTTTGCCAAAGAAAAAAAATGATAGTAAGTAATTGTATCCGGCGTTACTTTGCGGAAGTCCATCTTGATTGAATTAGATAGAAAGGTATTTAGTAAGTGCGGAAGAAGCTAAATACCTTCCCATCTAATTCAAAAAATTTATGTTAAACAGAGCAAGAATGTTGTTTTTCAGAGAAAGAATGTTGTTTATCAGAGGAAGAATGTTGTTAGTCAGAGCACAAATGTTGTTCATCAGAAAAAGAACGTTGTTGAACTAAACAAGACTTTTAAAAATCTGCCTGTAGCACACTTGTAGTTACAATTTACAGGTTACAGGCGTTTTATGAAGACTCTTGTAAAGCTACCATAGTAAGTACCGCTCCAAAATCTCGATTACAGGTAAATTTTACAAGTCGATGTACAACACTATTGATTCATTCATTTCATTCACTCAAATTCAACGTCAATGCTATAGCACAGATAAAATAATGTAAAAGTATGTATACACTTTGCTAAATATATAAGACATTACACTGAAAATTATTATTTTAATAAAAAGGAAAATACAAAAATGAAATTAACAATAGTTCTAATAAAAATCATATTATTGATAGAGTACGTTAAAATAGTACTGTTGTGAATTAATAATAATAATCCACAATTGACGATAAAGTTTTGCTTTATTTAACGCCTCGAGCAAAATACTTTGGCAAGGAACGCATTTTGAGTACTTTTGAACATATTGAATAGACTTTTATGCAGAAATCTTGCACTTGTAGAATAATTACTTAGGTCAGACGACCAGTAAAATTATTCACAAGTTGTAAGTTTTTACAGTTGTAGTTTACAAGTCTTTTGATGAACACCTGTAAAAACTTGCTCGATTGTGTTTTTAAAAGCAAAATCTACCCTATGGCTTGTCGATGGAAATCTACAGGTGCCTGTAGCTGTGACTTGTAAAATTGTAGACCTGTAGCTTCGAAAAACGCCTGTAGTTGTAATTTTCATCAGTGTTGCTATTTAAATATTAATTTTGGCGCGATGTTGCCACTTTTTCGCCTGTAGAATTGTAGTTGTTCAATGATAGCACAGGCCACAGAGCTCACAACAAGAATGTTGTTTATCAAGAGAAGAATGTTCTTTATCACAAGAAAAAGGTTGTTAATTTGAGCTGGATTTTATTAGATTAGAACAATGACATTGTTGAACATCAGTATTTTCAATAAAGTTCTTGGTGGTGTATAAAATAAAGATGCTTTCCTTGTCCCTTTGTATGCTTAGATCATTAAAACTTCGCAACAGATATTGATACAGTTTTTTTTAAATAGATAGTGTAATCCAAGAGAC
Organism: Tuta absoluta; assembly: GCA_027580185.1. Taxonomy (NCBI): domain Eukaryota; kingdom Metazoa; phylum Arthropoda; class Insecta; order Lepidoptera; family Gelechiidae; genus Tuta; species Tuta absoluta. Next base: position 1,446,148 of record JAQAHW010000035.1, on the reverse strand, counting down.
AGGTTTTTAGATACCTTTAACCGCGAAAAGCTTTTTTCCTTCAGCAAAACTGGTAGAAGCGGGTGAAACCGCCGGGCGAATCGCTAATGTATGATAAATTATCAGCACCATTGTCGAACAGCTGCAATTATTAAATTGGTGTGATAACATCATTAACAACATGTTGATAAATTTCGAATCAAAAAGTCCTTATCTCATTTTACAGTCTATATCCTGCCACAATATTCGTAGGTTATTGTATCTAGATATAAATCACGCAAACGAATAAGGCCGGCCATACATCAAACAGTGTTTTGTTGCAAATTAACAATACTACAGACAGTTCTACAGTTCCAAGAATTACTACAGCGTAATGCTTATGTCCATTTTTTATTTATTTTTGTCCAAAAAGTCTTCATTTACATTAGAGATGCACCCACTATGGTTTTGGCTGAGTAGCCGACTAGCCACTACCGACTAAAGGGCGGGGCAGACCGGCTCCGTATGCGTTCCGTATCCAGCTCTCGTCCGTAGTCACGCACGAACTTATGACGTTGTAATGTATGGGACTGTATGAGATACGGCACACCGCTTGCGTTGCGTATCCGTTCCGTGCTGCACGCAAGCGGTGTGCCGTATCTCATACAGTCTCATACATTACAACGTCATCAGTTCGTGCGTGACTACGGACGAGAGCTGGATACGGAGCCGGTGTGCCCCGCCCTTAAAGCTTAAAATCAGCCGAACAGTCACCGACTACATAAATGGCCGACTACTCGGCTGAGCCAATGATAACCTAGGTGACGATTGCATAAAGAAATCGCTTGTGTGCAAGTTTTTTGAGCCTTTCTACCAAATAAAATATTTGTGGTTAACGTAATTATTACTGGTTGAAATAAATTATTATATTCAAATTCAATGTCGAGAAATTCATTAATGCTAAGTAGTCGCTATTCAGCTGACAATGAAAATGGTTACTTTTTTATTCAATGTAGGGTAGTATTATCACTTATTGACGTCATGATCCGTCATAGCTAAAGAAAGAAATTCGTACAGGTAACACAATTTTCTACTTTTTATGTCAAATTTGTATTGTCTTAATAGAAAACCGGCTCGCTCGGGTGGGATAAAAAAGCAAAAATAAAAGCACTGCTTCGGGGCCAGGGTAATCACGGCATCTAATATAATTAATTTTCATAAATGAAAATAAGAAATTGAAAAAATGTCAGCACCTGCCGGGACTTGAACCCGGGACCGTGAGGTACCGTCCCACTGCTCTGCCAACTGAGCTATTGGCGCCCCGACAGACCTCTGCCAATTTTACACTACCTAGGTACACTGATTATGGACTAACCATAGTATTCGTTACAATAACTTATATCTAGATGTCGCTTGTACGTCGCTTCAAGGAAGTACCAAGGGATTGAAAAATTGGCAAGGGTCTGTCGGGGCGCCGGTAGCTCAGTTGGCAGAGCAGTGGGACGGTACCCCACGGTCCCGGGTTCAAGTCACGGCGGGCGCAGTTTTTTTTTTAATTTCTTGTCTTCATTTATGAAATTAATATAGCACTGTGAGTGCATAATAAATTCGTAGTACATAATTATTTTTGGCCAACCAACAAACTTTTCGTTTTTCCGCAGGCTCAGCCAAACCAACACCAGCCGTCTCCAAGGCATAGTGTCTCCGAGTGTCTCCGAGACACCCTCGCCCAAACCTCAGTTCAAGAGCGTGAAGCTTGTGCCAGGGAATGGGGGGTACTTCCAGGATAAACACGTCAGGAGGAAAGGAAAGGGATAGAGTGGCAACAGATGTACTCTAGTGTGCATTGTTATTGGCCTTTATTTGATTAGGAAGGTATTACATTATCATATCTGTCATCCGATAAGTGTTTGTCAAAAATGACAAATGGACGATTGCAGCCAATGAGGCGTCGATTTAGACTTTTTGACAATCATCTAAATTCTACTAATTTTACTAGTGACCGATAGCGAAAACTCAAGACGGGCTGGTGATAAGGAACAAGTCTTCGCAATGAACATAGGTCAATACACAAAAATAAAATTTGAATCTCTCATACAAAATTGCTGATCAGCTGATTTGAGTTTCTATGAAAACTCAAAATATTTTTGTCATTTTTCAACCTATGTTCCTTGGGGAAAGTTGTTCCTTATCACCAGCCCGTCTTAAGATTTCGCTATCGGTCACTAGTGAAATTTCATCCTATACACGGTGTAAGGGACAGCCCTTCGAATACTGATAGGGTGCAGTCAGACCATGAAACTGAACAACTTTCCATAAAAATGTTTCAGGAACCGTAAAAAAATTTTGGACTTCCCATAGTAAATGCAGTCAGTTGATCGTAATTTTGTATGGGAGATCGAATATTTTGTTTCGTTTATGTTCCTAGGGGAAAGTTGTTCACTTTCATGGTCTGCATGCACCCTATCAGTATTCAGGGGGCTGTCCCTTACACCCTGTATATGATAATGTAATGTCGCTCTTAGATATATGTATATGACAATGTAATATAATATGCTCTAAGTTAAATCTTAGCTCTAACTGTCATTGTGTTAAATAGTTAAATGAAAAGTTTCAGGATTGTACAGATGTCATTCGCCTTTTAAAATATAGGTAAATTCCTGTAATATGGCGTCATAGAGCATGATCTGCCTTAAAAATGCATAAAATGAGGAACTAACGTCACTTTGGAAGGAAAAGACTTCTTTTTCTTCTTTTCGTGTGGGATATTGAGTCGACGAACGACCCGATGAACCCTGGTGTTGAAGTCTTTCAACCGCCTTCTACTACTAGTAGGCCTAGGAAACGACAATTTATTAATATTATAAATTTCCAAATTAGTTAAAGAATGTCTGACAGAATTGAGGCCACTGTCTAAATTTGTAGAATGAAAGTTTGTACCTGATTAAATAGATATATAGTTTTGCACCTTACGATTTAATATTTATTTCAGTAGTGATAAATTTAAAAATGAATTTAACGTATAAGTAGGTAATTGACTAACTAATCCTAGATGCCGCTTTTAAATCTAAAATGATCATAATGTCTGTATAAATTGAAGATTTTAGATAATTAAAATAGAAATTTTACTGCCTTAATTGTAGAATAGTTTTCCAAATAATAACAGCCTCACGATGTCATCTCCTATTTATGTTATGTTTAAAATTCTTAATTCATACAGAAGATTATGTCTCGGAAACCGTATCGTGTTTTTGTTAAACTTTATTCTAATTGTCATGTACATTCAAAAAGAATGGTTTGTAGAAATGCGTGAAATAAAATATGAATAAATTACATGTTTTGTTATTTGAATACCTGACGTTTACCCACATACTACCGCTCGGAGTTTTCAGAATTAATACATTTTAACTTTGACCCAAAATAAATATTACAATCAAGATCAAACCCTCATATTATAGTCCTTTGATTAAATTAAGGCCATCAAAATATAAACAAACGAAATTATCAAGGCATTGTAACGGTAGATAAAATTCTACATAAAAAAAACTGCATATATCACGCCTATAATCCCCTGCGGGGTAGGCAGAGCGCAAACGGCCGCAAAAATAGACAATGACGCCAAGTCTGACAAACATTTGAGGGACATTCTGAAAATTGTGTATCGCCATAGTGACAGGTTGTCAGCCCATCGCCTGAAATTGCAATACACACCCTTGAGTCCCTAAGTCGCCTCTTACGACTCCCACGGGTAAGAAATGGGGTGATGCTATTCTAAGCCGGCATCACACGGCAACTGGAACGGAAAAAAAACTGTGTCGATGAAAAACTAAAATATACATTTTAGATGCGAACATAGAAGGAAAATTCTGTTACTTATCTATCTTTATTACGATGCAACAGGCTTTGTCGAAAACTATTAGAAGGTAGAGCGATGTACAGGCGATTAAAACAAGCAGTTAATATACAAATATTATTAATTATATGGGTTATGGTACCGGTTGGAATAAGGTTGATAATTGCGGTACCAAAATAATAAGTTGCAGAAGCGTAGGAGATGTACTTAGAAAACCGCTTTGATGGGGTTTGCTTACCGTAAAAAAGAACGATACCGTTATCGATGCAGTAACAGAAAATTTCGGTACCGAAACGTTATGATATCGCAATATTTCGGTATAGCGTCGTACCCTTTAAAGTTTTAGCCGAAATAAATTCGGTTATACAATACCTGAAGTTGCAGTGAAAAACATTGTATCTGACTAAGTACTATAAAATCGTAACAGATTAGGTCGTGTCTGTTCTTTTAATTCGTTCCGACTGTACTCACGTTATCAGTTTATGTGTTAATGAGACATTTAAAACAATATAACGAGGTTAGTCTCCTATCGTACGTAGGAAAATATGTTTTTCCTAGTTTTCCAACGTGTGTCCGATTAAAAAGTTGATAATTCGTTTACGCGATATTTATCAAGTTGGTAAAAGTTTCTTTGCAGTGCCGGAAATACCCGCCAATGATAGTGAGGTGAAAAATTGGATGTAAAATTTGAAATTTTTGTAAGGTAAGTTTGTTTAAAATAAATAATAATATTATAATAAGTAAACAAGCGAAGTAAACGTGAGAACACCATTTGAATTTGAACAACTGTATAATATAATAAAGTATTATGTACGCTATTTTAATTGTTATGTAAATTCACTTATTTTTGAAGCAAGCGACTTATTATTTCAGCAATAGTCTTCGCTACGATGGGGAAGGCAAGGGTTGTGAGTATTTAATAACACAAGTATTATAAGTGTTTGTGCCTGTCTGTGCTGTCTTGTGTCAAAATTAACAGGGCCGATGTGGCGCAGTGGTAGTGCGACTGCCTGCGACGCAAAGGTTCCGGGTTCGATTCACAAAAGTTGATAGTATCACTTTGTGAATTTGTTCCCGGTCTGGTTAGAACATTGCAGGGTGAACCACCTGATTGTCCGAAAAGAAATGGTTCCGTGCTTGGGAGGGCACGTTAAGCAGTCGGTCCCGGTTGCTGTCTATGATTACTTAGACAGCAGTCGTTACACAGTCATGTCAGAGTCCTACTACTAGTAGTAGGCGGTTGAAAAACTCTGACACCAGCGTTCATCGTGTCGTTGGATGACTCGGTGTCCCACACGAAAAAGAAAGAAAAAGAAGAACAGAGAATTTCATACATACATACCTAACATATATGACGCCTTTATCCAATGGCGGAGAAGGCAGTAACGGCCGTAAAATACGGTTGCTATCGCCACGGCCAGGGAACGGCAACAGGGAATTTAGGGTGTTAAAATATTTAAATAAGTCTGGAAGTACGAAAACAAGCAAAAATCAAAGAATTTACTGAAGAATAGTGGAATTTTTTGTTGTTCTGCTGAATGTTATTCCCTACGCTGTGCATTTTAATGTGGAGCTTTATAATTGTATAATATAAATCTCTAATTTATATATTACGTGAGTTAGGTGGGTAAATCGATTTTTTGATATATTTCCTGTGAATTAGATAAGAATATAATATACATAATACATATAAGGTTCTATTACATTCATTGCAAATATGAAGCGCGGATATAATCCGGACCTCCTATTTGTTAGCTCGAACATCAGCTCAAACTCGGTTAAATCTGTATGCCAGCCCATCCCTAAAACCCAGCATAGGCCAATCATGTGCACAATTCAGTCAGTCATCAAACCAATTCGTGTGCCCTTTCGACGTCGTTTTAATCTTAAAAAGGCAGACTGGGAGCAATACGCGACAGCCATAGACATAAAACTTATGGATGTGCCTGCTTGCCCAGAGAGTTATGACCAATTCGTAAACATTATATGGACGATGTCCCGCCAATACATCCCTCGGGGCTGCAGTACTGCTTATACACCGGGCCTCACGCGAAGTGCTGCTGAAATTATGTCCAAATACGAATCATTGTTTGCTAGGGATCCTTTCTCAGTCGAGACCATTACTGCCGGCGAGGAGCTTATGGCTGAAATATCTACTAGGTAGTCACCAAAAAACGTGGATCGAGCTGGTGGAATCAGTGGACATGTCCCACAACAGTAAAAAGGCATGGGGCACACTCAGAAAACTAACCAGCGACCCACCTGCGGCTGTTGAACCAGGACCAGTTACAGCCAACCAAGTGGCTCACCAGATGCTCCTCAATGGTAAGCCCGCTGCAAGAATTAAAAATGCACGACCATCTGCAAAAGAAGACAGTAACCGATCCATCAGTTTGCCATTTACCCTACCGGAGATTATATCATCAATTAAACATCTGAAACCCGGAAAGGCCGCTGGTGTCGATGATATTTGTGTGGAACAGTTGAAGCATCTTGGCCCAGTAGCAATATCGTGGCTATTGCAAATGTATAACACTTGTATTGAGACCACCAAAATCCCTAAAAAGTGGAGAAAATCGAAAGTTATTGCCTTGTTAAAACCCGGGAAGTCACCAGAGGACCCCAAAAACTACAGACCTATCTCGTTACTGTGCCATACTTATAAACTTTTAGAGCGCCTTCTTCTTAACCGTCTGACTAAGATAATAGATCCACAATTAATAAATGATCAAGCTGGCTTCCGGCCTGGAAAATCATGCTGCAGTCAGGTATTAAGTCTAACGCAGAACATAGAGAACGGCTTCGAGCAGGGTATGGTCACGGGAGCAGTATTTGTCGACCTCAGTGCCGCTTACGACACAGTTAATATTAAACGGTTGCTTGGAAAAGTGTCGAAATTCACTGACGACCAAGCCTTTATCAATATCCTCAGTGAAATGCTGCGCAACCGCCGTTTCCAGGTGTTCCTTCACTCTGAGAAAAGCAGATGGCGCGTGCAGAAAAACGGTCTCCCACAGGGTAGTGTGCTAGCACCAACCCTGTTTAACATCTACACGAATGACCAACCACATCACCATGCAACCCATCGCTTTATATATGCCGACGACCTCGCCCTTATCAGCCAGGACAAAACCTTTGAGGAGGTGGAGAAACATCTATCGACAGCATTAGAAGACCTCACATCTTATTACAAAGAAAATTCCCTACGGCCTAATCCATCGAAGACAGAAACCTGCGCATTCCACCTGCGGAATAGAGAAGCTAACAGAAAACTGGAGATCGACTGGTGCGGGTTACAAATAAAGCACAATTTTACGCCAACATACCTCGGTGTAACTTTGGACAGGACCCTTACATACAAAGTAAATTGCTTTAAATTAAAGGCGAAGGTCAATGCACGTAACTGTCTCCTGCGTAAGCTTACTACCACCAAATGGGGAACATCTCCATCCGTTCTCCGAACAAGTAGCTTGGCTTTATGCTTCTCGGCTGGTGAATACGCTAACCCGGTGTGGGCTCGCTCAAGTCATGCTAGCCAAGTGGATGTGGCTCTTAACGATTCTTGCCGAATAGTTACAGGCACACTGAAGCCAACACCGCTGGCGCATTTATACCCTCTAGCCGGAATAGCCCCACCGAGTGCACGACGTTATGCCGCATGCTGGACGGAAAGACTGAAGCAACAGGAAGACGCCAGACATACGCTGTTCAACCATATCCCGGCTACGTCACGCCTTAAGAGTCGAAAGAGTTTCCTTGGCCAACCATACTGCGAAGGAAATGATCCATCCAAGATCCGACTGGAGCAGTGGGCTAAATTATACCCGCCTTCAACAGCCCACCTTCCTCCTGCCGAGAAGCTTCCACCGGGTGGCAATCTCCCCTGGGCAGTCTGGAAGTCGATCAACCGACTCCGGGCTGGTGTTGGGAGATGCCATGTAAACCGGAAAAGGTGGGGTTTCTCAACCAACGATAGGTGCGATTGTGGCGCTCTACAGACAATGTCGCATCTACTGAGCTGCCCAACAAACCCCTGCTCCTGTACATTGAAGGATCTGCAAGAGGCGAACGACAAGGCCATCGCCGTAGCAACACATTGGTCCAAATTACTGTGATCCTGTTTATGATTACTGTTTCCATTGACTCGACGAAGAATTGCAAATATATTTTAGGGTGAGATTTCCCCAAGGCACATGGGTGGGTCGAAATATAAAAAAAACAATCTGACCTCCAATACAAAAAGTGCACAAAATATTTCACTTTGTATGGGAGGTCCCAACTTTTCTGCGTATATCGAAAAAACAATTACCAAGAAAAGTTGTTCAGCTTCACAAGTAGAACTCGCTCTAAAAATATTTGCACTGAATTTAATAGGACCATAAATAATATTTTATAATTATATTTTCAGATGTCGTTATGCCTTTTAGGAGTTTGTTTGTTGGGCTCCTCATTCGGCCAAGATGCAAATTGTGACTACCAGCAGAATGTAAGTAAAATAACACATACATACATACACATATCACGCCTATATTCCCTTGCGGGGTAGGCTGAGCGTAAATGGCCGCAAAAAACGGACATTTAACTGACAAATACTTGAGGGTTATTCGGAAAATTGTGTATCGCCATAGTGACAGGTTGTCAGTCCATCACCTATAATTGCAATACACAGCCTTGAATCCCTAAGTCGCCTGTTACGACTCCCACGGGAAAGAAATGGGGTGATGCTATTCTAAGCCGGCATCACACTGCAATTATACGGTAAGTGAAATAAAATTAACTTTATTTAATGTAGGATAGTACTATTATTGACGAAATGATCCGTCATTGTAGAACAATAAATTTATCCTACTAAAATGTATCTATAAATGCGAAAGTTTGTATGTTTGTTTGTTTGTTACTTCTTCACGCAAAAAGTACTGAACCGATTGTCATGAAATTTGACACACTTATGGAAGGTAACATAGATACTGATTTACCAATTGTAATCAAACTATCCTATGTGTTAAGTAAGTAAAAGTAAAAACACTTTATTGCACATTCAAAACACAAATAAAAGACAGGAAAACTTAAACTAAAACTAGGATAGTTAACTTAGGATAGTTGTTGTTAACTTAGGATAGTTTTTATCAACATTTATGCGGGCAACGCCGCGGGTAACAGCTAGTTAATAATAATTCAATTCTTTAGTCCTGCTAAAAAATCCGGCTCGGGCGGAATAAAAATGTAGTATTTTTAAGTAATTACTTAAACAAGATTTTTGAAAAAAATCATGTTAGTAGCGGAAAAGCCACAATCTTTGACCGCTTGCGCTACCTCTAACTAAAATGTGTTCATGAGTCCTTGGGTTCTGTCATCGAGTGCGTACTATAAGTAATTATTATTTTGTCAGTGATTAGGCGCGGAATTACCATAATTTTCATGGAAAAACATGTTTTCGCTTATTTAGGAAAGATCCCAATTTCACGTTGTTTGTTCGTGAACTAAACTAAACTTAAGTATACTTATATATTGTTAGATTTAATTCGCTCCACCAAAGTAGCTAACAGAAGTGCTGAAAGAAATAAGACATACACACACACACATCAATATTCTAATAGTTGTTTACAAATACAAAAACACATCTCGATTTCCTTAGTACCAGTAATTTGACCAACATTCACATTCGTAATTCTTTCTCTCACGAAATCTCAAAATTATTCGCGTGCTTCAGGTATTTCGTATTTTCTAAACGGTAAAAATCTGTATTGCCATTTTATTAAAATCTCTTGAACTTTCTTGGTAAATAAACGCAAATATTTGTAAGATAATATTTAATCTTCAACAGTGAAACGAAACGTTATTCAAAAAGATATTGCGTCAAATCGTAGTCTTTGGTTAATACGCTGTTTTAGATAGAAGTAAAAATGTTTTACGGCACGATACGAGTCACAGAGTACCTACTTTTTAATACATAGAGGATACGAGTGGTAAGGCCACTCGTTGCGAATCATGCGAATTTAGCCGGTTAGAAAATAGTGATTTTAGGATAGCGCATGCGAAAAGGGCCATGGGGTGCGGGATTTCAATTACTAGTTTTTAGAAAATCGAGCTCTGGGCATCAAATAAAGCTGGAATCAATCAAACAAGTTACATTTACATTAACAGCTACAACAGTCCACTGCTGGACATGAGCCTCACCCTATTGGGGGGTATTGCCATACTCACCACGCTTGGCAGGCGGATTGGCGAGCGCAGTGCAAGATGTTGCATTCACAAGAAACGCCTATTCCCTGGATGATTACCCCTTAGTCGCTTTTTATGCCACCCACGAGTAGAATTGGGGTGATGCGATTCTAAGCCAGTAACAGTTGTCTGAGAATTCAGTTGTAAATAAATTTCATTTCTTTGTAAGTATATTTAACTTAATTTATTAATATTCATTAAATTACATTTCATTTAGTTTATGCATTTTGTTTGGTTTCATTTGATTCAACTTATTAATTTCATTTCTTTATCACTATTGTCTGTATGCCCTTTCTTGGCAAAGGCTTCCTCCAAGACTTTCCACTTCTCTCTATATATAGTGGCGCCACTGTCGAGGCCGTTGACAGCTACACTTACCGTAACCTTATCAGTCAATTACCTATTATTGTAGGGATTAGCAAAACTATGTTGATTTAATGAATATCTTTTATAGATATCTATTTTGATATCTCCAATTGCCGGGAAATAGAAATGAGTATTGCGTAACGTCTAGCATGTACAGTCGGTTGTAGCATATAAGATACCAGAGGTAGGTACCAGTTAATACATAATAAAAATTTAAATGTATTCTCATAAAAGAAGTCATTTTCTACTAAAACCAATATTTTTTTAATCGGTCCAGTAATTTCGGAGCCTATGTAATTCAATCAAACAAACAAACAATCAAATCTTTATATAAGGTGTAAAAAAATAAGCTGAGAATATTTTAAGTGGTGAACCAGTTCGTGAAACTGAGCAATCTTCCCCATGGAACATAGATCGGAAAATGTAAAAATTTTTTGGCCCTCCCATACTTAGTGTGTTACCCGGCCGGGTTAATTTGTATGGGAGGCCCAATATTTTTTTATCATATTCCGACCTATGTTCCTTGGAGAAAGTTGTTCAGTTTTACGTACTGGTTCACCCCTTAAAATATTCTCAGCTATTTTTTTTACACCGTGTATAGAGGTATTATTAGATTATGAGACTAAAGTGGGATCATATGTTTCAGGTGCAACCAGGGCAAACCTACTACGTGTACAGTCCCGGGTACCCCAACAACTACACCCCCGGGGTGACTTGCCGGTGGATCGCTTACTGCCCTTCAGGGTATAACTGCAGACTCAACTGCAATGAAATCAGGTTGCCTTTCGTAAGTATATCGACCTCTTCATCATACTCCTACTTCAGCCACAGCTATAGCGATTGGCGAGCGCAGTACAAGGTTAGATGCGAACGCTGACCTTAGCCACCTTTTACTACTGTAGCGACCTCTGGGAGCTACGGCAAGAAGCTCACTCAAAGTGGTTCACGAGCAAGCAAGACGCAACAGAAGTTCCAACGTATCTGCAAGATGGCGCCACGTGACAGAACAAGAACCTGAAACGCGGTATCGAAGTGTTTCACCACGCAACGTATATATACAACTTCCAATTCTATCCAGGTGGACCAGTCGGTCCCCTGGCCACAACACCCGGCCAGGCGGGTAGCTACCCTTTTCCCGACACCACCTGGAACCCTCCATTCTGCCTATTGGCATCACTTCCTGTCACCCGCCATACTACACCCACGGGTGATGCTATTCTAAGCCGGCACCACACGGCCTTTTCACCATAAATAACTCAAAATTAATAAGGAGGGTGGCGAGTCTATTAAAAGGGCTATGAAAAAGTCAGTCCTTTTATGAGAAACATTACATATAAATTACGCCTACATCCCTTGCGGGGAAAGCAGAGCGTAAAAACAAACATTTACGCCACGTCTGACAAACGTTTGAGGGTCATCCAGAAAATTGTGTATCGCCTTAGCGACGGGTTTGAGGCCCATAGCCTAAAATTGCATTAAACTTGTAACCCTTGAGTCCCTTAGTCGCCTCTTACAAAGAAAAGGAGTGATACTATGCTTAGCCCGCATCACACCGCATACATACCCATTACATTAATAATAGCAACGTTTTCCATTTAGAGTTAGACAGCAGTAGTAGGTATGTGGCGGTCCTGGACCACCTCTTATTCCGCGGATATGTTGCAATGACTGTCTGATTTTCCGCTTGTGTCTCCCCAAGTTGTGTCTGAATCCATTGCTATTAAGAAACACTGATATATAGTACTTAAATTATACTAGGGGTAACCTTCTAATTAGCGATACCAATTCCCGAAATATATCATTTTTCGACGCATTGAAAGAGCAATAAGTAAAAATAGGGTGAAATTATATATTTTGTTGTTATTTAAGTCTGGTTCCTATTGCTTTTTTCATAGTTCTGTGTCAAGAAACTTCTAATTTTGAATGTCGAATACGCCAAATCAATAATTTGATAAACTGGGTTAAACATATATATATTTTTTTTAAACTTGCGAAATTTTCAAGCGCGGGTAGGATTTGAACCTGCGGCTTTCGCATTACTAGTGGCAACTTGGTATTCAACATCTACTCGTATCATCTTATATGAAAACATAATTGAATATTGTCAGACAAATAGATGTCTTAACATTTTCCTTAAATCTTCTCAGTCGCAAGGGTGCACACAAGACCGTCTTCTGATCTCCAACACGGGAGACCCCCAGCTAAATCAAGCTGAAACCTACTGCGGGACTGGCAGTGTGTCTGCGGTCTCCACTGCGCAAGCTGTAAGTGTCGGTAAGTATACACTTTGATACTACAATACAAGGAGGAATACTCACATTCTCTCTTCTCTGTACAGCATTCTTTATATATAACCCTTCTTCCCCATCATATCTTCGCGAGCGCTTTGCGTTTTCACGGCCGCAGGACAAGCCATGTCGCTCAAACGTCAGGTCTCACCTGTCTATGCCTTCTCGCAAGACAGACTTCTACTCCAACTCTTTTACTGTTCATGCCGTCAGATTGTGGAATTGTCTCCCTCACGCTGTGCGCGATAGTCCATCTATTGGAATATTTAAAAAGAGAGTTAAAGAACACTATCTTTCTCTTGCTTATCCGTAGTAATGTAAGTATGTATGTAGTATATATATATATATAATATTATATTTATATATTAATAGGTATATACGTATTTTAACGTAAAGGTATTTAAGTATTGTAGTCTTCGTATATATACGTACTTTTTGCTATTGTGCACGTCATATACGCGTCTCGAATTATAGTATCTCACTAATGTAGGTTTGCTGTAAGAAATTTCTTTTTAGTAAACCTGTTGTGTCTTGTCTCTTTGTAAATTGTTCCTGTGTATGTTTTTGTGTACAATAAATGTTTAAATAATAAATAATACAATACACATGCAACACAATAATCTACTGTATTTAACTACAAACATAAAACATTAAAAAGAAAAGTAAGTTATATAGGGTGTAAGGAACATACCTCCAAAAACTTATAGATTGCATTTAAACCATGAAAATGAACAACTTCACATGAAAAAATATGTTCCAGGGAAAAGTTGCTACTACCTTTAGAGGATCTTTACGTTTTGCAGCCAGTAACATGGAATGATATACCACCACCTCTACGGACGAATAAATCTTTTACTGTATTTAAATTTAAGTATGTCCCTTTAGGAGTAGAGTAACATTACATTACTAATCATGCATATAAGGTTGGTATGGTATGAGTCATCAAAATGTCAAAATGCGTTATTTGATATTAAAATGTAGGTATACTCTTTGATATAATTGAGTTTTTTAACAACAATATCTAATGGAGGCGCACTAGACGACTTTTTTTTAGCTTAAATTTAGTCTAGTTTAGCTTAGTATAATCGTTATTTGTCCCTTTATACTTATATGATAAATAATCAGAATAATTTTTAAATGGCTGTAGAATTAAAAGTAAAAAGCAAAGGATGAAAGTTTTTTAACTATTCTTACTTTCTTTTAAATGAAATATTTAAGAACACCCATTAAAATCAGCAGTGTGCTGTGCCTACACCCATTTCAGCTAATGTTGTATATTTGCACTGTATTTAATGATTGTGGTGCCTAAGATGTGATGCGAAATATATATATTTCTATTTGTGAAAGTTGTTCAGTTTCATGGTCTGTATGCCCCTTACACTCCGTATAGACAGCCTCATACTAAGATATATATATTTCTGCCAATTCAACTTTTTGATGTGAGATCTATTATTATACGCATTATACGCTCGATCCGTTGAAATTACTGTTTCTTTTGTTTTTGTGTACGAACGAAAGTTGATTTAGTTGATTTTTGATTTAGTTACCTACCTTTTGACTGTGTTTTGTAAAGATTTTGTTTTGGTGCGATTATTTATAGACAGTTTCTGTAACATTTTCTCGTACTTTTTCAAGGCTTGGTCGTCCCTAGGAACAGTCCAGGTGGAAGGTTCATCTGTCAGTTAACCGCTCAGGCGGCGGCACCACCAGTTGACAACTGCAGATGTGGATATAGGAAAACGGTGAGCTGTTTACATATTTATATTAAAGGCATGGAGAAATTATGTAATAATTATGTTATTGATAAAGATATAATCCTAATATAATAATGATCCACTTATACGGAAGGAAGTTTTTTTTTATTATGTATGGGTTTGCTCTAGTCTAGGTCATAAGACAGAGACAGAGTCTAAGATGGAGCGAGCTCACCCAGAAGAAGCCTGTTCACTCTTACTTTGAAGAGATTAGGGTTGTATGCGTTTGGAAACACAGACGCAGGTAGTGAGTTCCACTCTTTAGCAGTGCGCATTATAAATGATGACTGGAAGCGCTTCGTCCGAATTGGTGGAATGGCAACCAGGTACGGATGGTACGGCGGTGCGTCTGGATGTCCGATGGTAGAAGGGAGCTGGTGGAACAAGGTCGTGAAGCTCTTGAGCACACTCTCCGAAGTACAATCGGTAAAAAAAAAAAGGAAAAAAGGAAGATTACTATTTTATGAAATGGCTGCGGATTAAAACGCTATACGTTTTCTTTGCTTAGCCAGAATTATAATTTTATTCCCTTTGGTGTGGAAACGGCTGGGTGCTGGTGCAGGGATGCGAAGTGCTTCATAGCTGAGTTGGGCAGTAGGCTAAGAGATAGAGGTGCTGACTCCCGCGCTGGTTCTTTCCTGGTGTAAAGGTTAGCCATACATAGCCATGCAACGAGGAAATGGATCGACTAGTGTGGATTTCTAATTTTTTGATTATTGTATCTATTTTAATTTGACTGCCCGCAATTCAGGATATAAATTCTCATTACTTGCCTTAAATTAGTGCTGTCACTTTCTGTCAAATAGATTTAAAAAAGGATTGGAGATATTTAAGTCCGGTCATTTTTAAAAACGTCAATGGTTTGTTCGCCTTTCCTAGTCAATTTAGTCGCCATGGTTTTGATCGTCGCTTTATTTTGACAGATAACACGTATTTTGCATGAAATTAAAAGACATGACACGACTAAAATATCTCCTATCCTTTTCTAAACCTATTTGACGGAAAGTGACAGCAGTAATTTAAGGCAAGTAAGGAGAATTTATATCCCAAATTGAGGTCATTGTACTCTTTAATTTGACAAATAAATATTAGTCATGAGTAGGTAACTAATACTGAAAACTGAAGATAAGGTGGTGGAACTAAAATTTCTCACAAAGTAATATAGTGGACATATTAGACATAAAAAATGATCACTGTTACAAAAAATAAACTTAGAGAAATATACATTGTTTTAGAACCGAATTGTAGGCGGGCAAGAAACGGGCGTCAACGAGTATCCGATGATGGCTGGGATAGTCACCCAGGACACGGGGATCATCAAATGCGGAGCTGTCATCATAAGCGAACGATACTTGCTCACTGCAGCCCATTGTGTCAACAATCAAGCGCCCAGTAATCTGGGTGTCGTCGTTGGCGAACATAACATTAATATTGGCAAGTTGATTTTATTGAATCCATAATATTGTGCCGTGTGATGCCGGCTTAGAAAAGCATCACCCCATTTCTTTCGGAGTCGTAAGAGGCGACTAAGGGACTCGAGGGTGTGTATTGTAATTTTAGGCGATGGGCTGACAACTTGTCACTATGGAGATACACAATTTTCCGAATGATCCTCAAATATTTGACGGACGTGGCGACAAATATTTGAGGGTCGAATGTCCGTGTTTTGCGGCCTTTTACTCTCTGCATACCCCGCAAGGGATTATG